>CM075472.1:1345000-2545000 GCA_037950665.1 Hypophthalmichthys nobilis
TGCTGCGGCGCGTGTGTTCTCAGGTACGGCTGGAGCGTGTGTGTGTGTGTGTTGGTTTGAATGTGTTTTATACACTAAGTCGAGTCTTTGTTTTGTGTTCTCTGTATTTTAGTGATAAATCTTGTTGCACACAGTATTTAGGCATCATCACGAGGATATTTATGGACATGTTGATTGAGTTTGTTTATATTTTCGTCTGCTCAGATATTTCTCATGAAATGTCCATTTTGTATGCAGACTATGTACGTGATGGGTTTTGTACTTGGGTGAAATAAGAACAAGTCCGGTTTAAAATGTGTCTGACTAGTTCTTATGAATATCAACTTTGTATTCTTGTTCGTTTTGTATGTTTTAAAAAAACTTTTATACTATTTTCATGGTGATTTAATGACTCTAGAAGTGTCAAGTGAAGAAATATTAAGCAGTTTTCAAGGTATTTTTATATACAAACATCATTAAATGTAGGTATTTTGCCATTTGACAGCATAGTTTTTTAAGAGGGTTGACCCCCCTCATGAGGGTCTACAGGGGTCCTCTCTGTGATGTCATTTCCTGTTTTATGGTTTTCTTGACAGTGACAACAAAAAGTTCCTGTTGGTTACACCACACTGATTTGCCAGATAATGTTTTCAAATATTAATATTTGAAGCAAAACCGCTTCACTGCTACTTATTCTTGTATAGTGATGCAAAAAGTTTGCTGAAAGTCGCTGTCCTCAAAGCTAAACATTCTTAAAAACAATAATTGCTTTTTTAATGGTATTTTAGGGTATGTAAAATTTTATTTATTGATTTATATTTTTTAGACTCAAACACCACTTAAAAAGCAATGATTTCTTTTAGGAATACTTTTTAAGCTTTATTTATTTATGTTTATTTTATTAAATATCAAAATATATTTACTTATATTTATTAGTGATGCACAATATATCAGCCACCATATCGGTATCAGCCGATATATGTTCATTTTTAATGTTGTCGTTATTGGCCAGATAAGAAAATTTGGCCGATTATATTAAAGCTGATAAATAATGGATTATTTCCTTCAGCTGAGACACTTCAGATGTGCACTGTTCACCATTATGGTTTTACATTGCTTGAAATATGATTGAAAATCACTTCTAAAAGGAAAATACTGTTAAGTTCAACATGTACAGCGCAAGTCTGTCATATAAGATGCATAAAATTGTAATGAGAACGTTATAATTGTGTGCTTTGGGACATGGATTTTAATGGTGAAACCTTTGATTTTGTAATCAGGCTCTCAAAAATTATATAAATTTAGATTTATCAGCCAATATATCAGTTATCAAATATAAAGAATTATCGGTTATCGGCCGATATATGTTCATTTTTCATGTTATCGTTATCGGCCCGATAAGACAATTCGCCGATTATATTAAAGCCGATAAATAATTAACTAGGGATGCACCGACGTATCGGCTGCTGAGATGTATCTGCTCAATTTAAAACCATCGGCATATCGGCTGTAGCAGGAAAAAGGCCGATATAACAAACCGATGATTTATTTGAAGGCGCTGAGCTTTATAATGACTGTTGCGTAATCCTAGCGCTGCTGTCTGTGCTTTAATGTTAATCAAATAACAAAAGATCGCACACTATTCTTGACTAAATAACTTTTTTAGCTTTCATAGGTGTAGCGGACCCCATCCGAATGATGGCTAAAACTTTACTGATGTTTTATTAAGTTTATTTGCATCCGTTTTCACTCCAAAAAAAAAAAAATCACCACAAAAGCTAAACATTACAGAGCACAAGAAGTGCGCATTAAACTCTCTCTCCATTGCATTATCATCCACATACAGCGAATTACTCAAAACACTTATTACAACTAACAGTTAACAAAAACATACAGATCTTATACCTTTTCGGGGATGCTTAATAAACTGCAAAATATCTCTGAAGAACTGCATGCTCTCCATTACCCTTATAGCGCCGTAGACGAGAGAACCCGTCAAAATAAGAGTCCCGCCTTAGTAAAGGAGATCTCATACATATTTAAACTTACAAAAAATATTAAAATGTATACAAAAACAAATTAGAAGATTAATCACAATAAAGTCTGTTACAATAAAGAAGGATTAATATGTATATAATTTATACAGTGAAGAATATGCAGTGCTATTTTACATTTGTTTACTTTATTTCTGTACCTGAAAACTATTAAACCTACCAAAAAAGCACTGTTTATTTCATGTATATCTTTGTTCTGTTGTCTTTATGTAGGCCTGCTGAATGTTAAATGGACCCAATCCATGTTCATTAAAAATTATTTGATGATGCAGTAATAAACCTGCTAGTATATTTTAATGCAGGTGTTTTTTAACTTTGCTTATTGAAAACATGATTAAAATACTATCTATTTTGATGACAAAACTTCACAAAAGAGAGGAAGTGACAAATATCGGTATCGGTATCGGCCAATAATTGTTTGTTAAAATCGGTATCGGCCCCAAAAAATCATATTGGTGCATCCCTATGATTCATAATTTCCTTCAGATGTTATGGTTTTGAATTGCTTGAAATATGATTGAAAATCACTTCAAAAAGGAAAATAAAGTTAAGTTCAACATGTGCAGTGGATCTGTCATATAAGATACATAATATTATAATAAGAACATTATAATTGTGTGCTTGAGACATGGCTTTTGTCTTTGTAATCAGGCTCTCAAAAATTAAATAAATTTAGATTTAGATTTATCAGCCAATATATCGGTTATCGGCTTTCAAATATAAAGAGTTATTGGTATCGGCCAAAATTTTTATAGCACTGCATCCCTAATATTTATACGTTCCCTTAACTTTCAAAATTACTTTTATAGTTTTTTATTATTTTAATTTTAAATATTCAAGTACATTAGCATAGCTCAGTGTTTTGGTGTGCGTCTTGTGTTTCTCTGTACGAGTTGCATGTATTTTTATTAAATGAATAAATTCAGACATGAAATCGTGTCACCGACCCACTCTCACTGCTCGATGTTTTGGTTGAAAGGCACGACACGAGTGTAGAGAATAATTATTGGGAAATAAAATGATGAATTGCATTGGCTTAATGCAGTTTCACTAATGGATTTCACAGTGCTGTGGTTTGATTTTGAGCGTGTCGTCACATGATGGGTTTTCCATCGGTTTCAAGCAGGAATGTGACAGACATGATGTCTGTCTCTGTCAGTTGGTCACACTGTTGTTTACGAACCCACAACACCTACATTAACCAACCCTCATGTCGTTCTAACGCATTTCACTCTTTTCTTTGATTTCTGAATGACCAAGCTGCTCTTTTCCACACAGTAGATTCAGGCCATTAAGACGAGGTCATATGATGTTTAATAGTTATAGATATGCCCAAATTCATGTATATGATACATAATCATCCTTTAATATCCTGTAGCCTTGAGTTACCAGATTTAACATGCCAACTGTGTGTGCTGATATGTAGATGCCGAGGCTGTGTTTTCATTTTGGGCTGAGCTCTGTTCAGAATAACTGTAATTATGTGCTATTTCTGATCTGTAAATGCCTGTGTGTGTGTGTGTGTGTGTGTGTGTGTGTGTGTGTGTGTGTGTGTGTGTGTGAGAGAGAGAGATGATGCAAAATTTTTCCTGTAGCATTCTGGGAAAACCATACAGCCAGTTTGGTCTGAAACGCCAAGCTTGATTGAAGTGCTGATATTTAGTTGCATGCAAAGTGTTTTTGGCCTGTTGATATCTGAGTTCAAACTCTCGTTTACCAAAGCACTAAATATTTATATGCTTTCATTTTTTAGTGTTATTTCAAGAGGTATTCAACAGGAATCTGTCATTCTAAATAAGAACATATATATTTATTATCATTTGTAGCATGAATATTACTCAGTGTGATTTTAATGGCATTTTAACTAAACATGAAGGTTATCCATTCACCGAAACCTCATTTACACTGTAAATATTACAGTGAACATGCAAATCATTCAGTACCACAGTATTACCATCCAGTACCATCATGAAGTAACATGCACATCCCCGTGGTGTTGAAACACAGGAAGTTGTGTGAGGAAGTTAGTTTTTCTGGGGCAGTTGTTCTTACTCATAGGGGAAGTTCTGAAGACACTGTGGTTCATTGCTAATGGAGGTGAAACGGTGATTGTCAAAATAATCAATATAGTGTAAAACCCCAGTAAACACAGTTCTCTGACCTCTGTCTTAGTCAAGTGAATTATTCATTTCAACATTGCTGTCATGCATTTGTATGTTCTTTTCTTAAAGACACTCAACATCCTCATTTTTATGAGGGCAGTTCCCTGTTTGAAGGGATTTTTATGTCTTAAGTCATGGTTTTGTAACTTTGACCTACACGTAATGTGCCGCAGATTAAGGATGTGTTCTGATTTCCAGATAGATCCCTGTGAAGTGGACCTAACAGGGTAACTGGCAATCTTAGTTTATAGTTAAGATATAAACACTGATGTCTAGAGTAGTGATCAAAATAGAGCAAATCACCTTTTGAAAGTAACTTGATGCTTCAAATAATGATTGTATCAATTACGTTGTTACACCAGTTGGTGGCGACAAGTGAATGTTAAAGTATTTGTTATTGAATCATTCACTCAAGAGATTCGTTCAAAAACACTGATTCATCCAGTAATGAAACAAGTCTTTATTAGGGAGTCATTGAATTATTCACTCAACCCGATTAAAAATAAATTCTAATGAATTAAATATTTCTTTAAATAGACAGCAGCAATTAACATTTTGTCAGAACCTCTTGTAAATGACTTTTGTTCAAACAAACAAACAAACAAATCATGATTCTCAATTTATCCACAATTGTGCAGCTCTAATTTGTAAGAAATTAGACTGTATACACAGCTATTTGGATTGTGTTTTTATGCTGTTGGGATATTTCTGAAATAAAACCGTAGATGTGATTTTGAAAAGCGGTGACGAGTTTTATTAAAGAGACACTGAAGGGAGACGTAATGGATTTTTTTTGGGAAGATGCCCAAATATGGCCTTCATCGAAGAAAGATGTGACAAACACTATATATTATGTCATATAGAGATACAAAGGGGTGAAAAATTTCTGGTTCATTCATTTTTCCGAACACGTTTTCTGCCCCTTTGCATCCCTAATGTCATATAGTATTTATTTGAGAAGAAAATATGTTGTTAATAGATTATAATATAATATAATAGTTCTATTTTGAAACCATGCCACACAAATGATATTCTAGCATCATTGAGATACTGTTATTTTTGCATTTTCTGTTTTAATTTTATTTAAATTTCCACTTTTTTTTTTTTTTTTTAAATATGGCTGTATGGTGTTTATTTTTTATTTCAGCTTTAGTTAGAGAAATATTGCTTTGGTAGCAGTGTTTTTTATTTCAGTTAATGTTTTTTTTAAGGTTTTAGTTTTAATTTTAGTCTTAGTTAACTGTAATAACCCTGCACTTCCTGTGGAGGTAGGCGGCAACTCTGAGTGAGGTGTGTCACCTAAAACTGACTTTGCGGTTACAAACAAAGATGATTTATTCTTCATCCTTGCAGTAAAGCAGTATCATATGATATTATCATGCTGCTTCAAAAGAAAAGCAGGGTATTACTGTAATATCATATTTCACCATCCCAAAACCATAGTTATACCATGTAAGTTGTGCATATCTTTGATTTGAGACGAGTCTTAGAATGATTTTCCAGCTGCATTTAATTCACCATAATTACAGTTTGCTTCAGTCACATGTTCCCTTAAGATTTCATTTGACCCTCTTCTGGAGAGATTCACAGACTTTAGTGTGGAGATAAATATTATAAGTTTAAGTCAACTTGAATTTGGTCACTTTGTCACTATATGTAAAGCAGTTTGAACCTTTGGGATCATGTGGGGTCCTAATGGAAACCCAATTTGGTGGGGGGACCCAATTTGTCACTATATATAAAGCAGTTTGAACCATTGGGATTGCATGGGGTCCTAATGGAGACCTAATGTGGTGGGGGGACCCAATTTGTTACTATATATAAAGCAGTTTGAACCACTGGGATTGCATGGGGTCCTAATGGAGACCCAATTTGGTGGGAGGACCCAATTTGTCACTATATATAAAGCAGTTTGAACCTTTGGGATCATGTGGGGTCCTAATGGAAACCCAATTTGGTGGGGGGACCCAATTTGTTACTATATATAAAGCAGTTTGAACCACTGGGATTGCATGGGGTTCTAATGGAGATCCAATTTGGTGGGAGGACCCAATTTGTCACTATATATAAAGCAGTTTGAACCACTGGGATCATGTGGGGTTCTAATGGAGATCCAATTTGGTGGGGGTCCCAATTTGTCACTATATATAAAGCAGTTTGAACCACTGGGATTGCATGGGGTTCTAATGGAGATCCAATTTGGTGGGGGGACCCAATTTGTCACTATATATAAAGCAGTTTGAACCACTGGGATCATGTGGGGTTCTAATGGAGATCCAATTTGGTGGGGGGACCCAATTTGTCACTATATATAAAGCAGTTTGAACCACTGGGATCATGTGGGGTTCTAATGGAGATCCAATTTGGTGGGGGTCCCAATTTGTCACTATATATAAAGCAGTTTGAACCAATGGGCCCAATTTGTCACTATATTGAACATTTCACAGCGTTACTAGACACGTAATTTGTGTAATTCATTGGCAGGGATTATGCTAATTGTGAATGAGTGTGCACGTGTGCCCTATTTACGAATGATTGTAATGCAACATACACACGTTTAACTATCAAATCTGATGTTCACAAAGCGTTTGAGGTCCCGTTTTACGTGCAAATTACTCAGAATTTACTCAGAATTTACTCATATATTTTGTTATGAGTAATTCGTTTATTATTTGCATTTAGCATGTTCACTTCGCTGCTGTATGACAGACCCGTGACCTATATTTGGGTCGCGACCCGCTGATCTAACGGACGTGATTGAGAGAGCCTCTATCAGTCTATCCCAGTGTTCCCAGCTCTTCTTGAAGCTGTATATGTGATGTGTGATCTGTGATATACATCTCCTCTCAACATCTCTTAAGAATGAGGAGCGTTCTGCATCCTTCCTCTGATTAGCCCGTTCAACCGCAGATGCTTCCTGCAGCTGCAGAGCACTTCCTGTCTGCACGCAGACCCTTTTGTGCTGAGCGATCCGTCCCAGCTTGAACTTCACCAGTGGAATATCAATAGATGGCGAGGCGGGAAAGGGAATGCCCATCTGTGTGCTCTTTTCCGTCTCTGTTTTCAGTGCCGCGGACACTGGGAGATTTTATTTTCCCTGTGAATGGGCTGCAGTAATTGGATTTCCTGAGGGAATTCTGTCACTTTGAGAACCAGTGTTTTGCTTCCCAGTTTGATTCAGTGTGGAGACCGTAGTGATTATGTAGGAATGTGTTCATTGTGTGGTTGTCATACTAAAATACCCGGATTAAAAATCCAAACCGTTTTAGTCTATTTAGGAGGACATTACTATGAATTTTCAGGATGTTTATGTTGCATGTCTGTCTGTTTTTATTAATTTTATTTATTTATTATTTTATTATATTGCTTATGTATTTACAACCTGAATTCCAGAAATGTTGGGATGTTTTTTAAATTTGAATAAAATGAAAACTAAAAGACTTTCAAATCACATGAGCCAATATTTTATTCACAATAGAACACAGGTAACATAACAAATGTTTAAACTGAGAAATTTAACAATTTTATGCACAAAATGAGCTCATTTCAAATTTGATCCCTGCGACAGGTCTCAAAATAGTTGGGATGTCCCAACATTTCCGGAATTCGGGTTGTATTTTTTAATTTTATACACTTCATTTAAACTTTACCGCGCATCTGTCTTTTTATATATTTTATATTTTTTATTTTATTTATATTTTATTTGTTTATATTTTATTTTTTATTATTTTTGCTATTTATTTATGATTTATTACTTGATTTTTTCTTCTCTTTTATTGTGTGTGTATATATATATATATATATATATATATATATATATATATATATATATATATATATATATATATATATATATATATATATATATATATATATATATATATATATATATATATATATATATATATATATAAATTTTATTATATATATATATATTTTATTATATATATATATATATATATATATATATATATATATATATATATAATTTATTTCATGTATTTATATTATTGTTTGTTTTTGCTGTTTTTTTAGCTTGTTTTATTATTTTTTTATTCTGTTTATATTTTATGTATTTATAGTGTATTTATTTTGTTAAATTATATTTATTTATTTTTATGTATTTATATTGTTTATTTATAGTATATTATTATTTATATTTTTTATATTTTATTTTATTTTATTTTTTGCTATTTGTTTTAGCATGTTTTATTATGTATTTATTTTTATTTACTACTTGCTTTTTTCTTCTCTTCTGTCACATATATTCTATTTATATTATGCATTTAGTGTTTATTTTGTTAAATTTTATGTATTTTGTTTGTTTATTTTTATTTTATTGTATTATGATTTTTAATTTATATATATACATGTCATGTTAGTGATTCCGTCTCTGCCTTTTTTTTTATCTTCTCTCACACTCGAATGATGAACTCATGCTGCTTTGAAATGGTTCAAACACTAGAAATGATGTAGTTAAACATACTGTAAGTGTTGCAGGTTTGATTCCAGGTCACGCTGACCCAGATACTGAGGCGTTACTAAAATGCTCAAAAACAAGGCTCAAAAGCGAGCCCTTGATGACATTTAACCTTTGCTTTCTCGTTCAGAACTGGAAGTGAGCGCTTAAAGAAGCGCGCCTGCGGTGGCCTGTAAACAGGCAGACGGGGTCGTGACGGCTTGTTTTTCAGAGAGAGGATGTTTGCGAGCGATCGTCTGGCGGCCGTGGGTGGGTTTTCAGGGCAGGCGAGACGTTCATCTAGGGCACGTTTCTGCAGATGGCGGGTTGCGCTCTGAAGATGTCACCTTAAATTTGCCACACTTACATAAGAGCTTCATCCGGTGAGCGTGAAAAATAAACCGCTGTGTAGACTGAGATTGTTCACCATACTGAAATAAGAGTGAGATTAAACTGATTTATTCCTGCGTTCGCTCCTAATTTAGTCAGGTTAGAGACACACAACAAGGTGATCAAGAATCTTCTCAGGACTGTTTGAGGGTGATGAGAAAGGGATGAAGCATCTGTAGTTGATAACTCTTTCTGCTGCTGTGTTCATGTGTGTGTTTCTGTGATTGACAGCTGCCAGTGGAGTATGGGTACGACTGCCAGCGCTGCTCCCCAGCCCACACTGCATGAGAGTTTCCACGGCAACGGGATGACGGACAGCAGGCGGTCGGCCAGCAGCGCCTCCTTCCAGACGCTCAACATCCACAACAACAAGGCCAAATCCATCATCACTAATAAAGTGGCTCCTGTGGTCATCACGTACGTCCAGCAGCGCGACACTGTTCTGAGCTCCTGCGGAGTGTGTGGAGCTGAATATAATTCACCTGATTGAGTCTGTGTTTGTGTGTGTGTTTATAGGTATAACTGCAGACAGGAGTTTCAGATCCATGATGACGTTCTCCGTACAAACTATAAAGTTGGGAGGATCTCGGACAACATGCCTGAGCACCATCTGGTCCAGGTGAGCCGGACGATTATTCTCATGCACTGAGGGTGAATCTCATGCAAACAGGTTGCATTTCTCTCTCTCTCAAAAAAAAAAATCACAATTTCTTTTTAATATTTAAAAACAAATTATACTTTTTTTTAATACTTTTTTTATTATAGTAATTTATTTGTTGATTATTTTAACCTTGTCCCCCTTTACATTCTCATCACTGCACTTTATACTTTATAAAAAATTGTTACTTAAAATAAAATAAACATTAACTCAAATAAAATATTTCAAAAAACTTCTTATTTTATTTCATCTATATTTATTTCAGCTAGTTGCCGAGGAAACATTTATCATCTTTTAGTTTAACTTGATGTACAAAAATAACTAAAACTATTTATAATATGCCTAAATAAATAAATAAATAAAAATGACTAAAGCACACAACAAAATTAAATTTTTTTTTTAATCAAAAATTAAAATAAAAACAGAACATAAAAAAATAAATATTAATTCAAACTATTAATAGAAACTATATATAATAGTATATATAATGTTATTTTATTATTTTTTTTAAAATTAAATGAATAATGAACAATTAAAAGCAGTATAAAAAATGCTACAACAATGTAAAATTAATTTATTGTAAATATCTATTAATTTATAATATAAAAAAAATCAATTAATTTATAATTAATTTATAAATATATTTTATTTTATTTGAAAATAAATAAAAAATCTAATGACAATTAGGCAAATTTTCTCATCTGATTCTCATCACCATATTTTAAAAATTTATATGAAATCATATTTATTTTCAAATAACAAATTATTTATAATTATATTATTAAAAATATATATTATATTAAAGAAATATTTTATTTTGTGTATGTGTGCATATATATATATATATATGCACACATACACGAAATAAAATATTTCTTTAATATAATATATATTTTTAATATTATAATTATAAATAAATTTAAATAATATAAATATAAATAATATTATAAATAATTATATATATATATATATATATATATATATATATATATATATATATATATATATATATATATATATATATATATATATATATATAATTTTTGTAAAAAAAAAAATGTATTTGATTTATAACATTTTATTTATTAATTAATTAAATTTTTCTCGCCTGATTCTCATCATCGTTTTTAAAAAAATGTGTATATAATTTTCTTTTTAAATATTATTTTTTAATATGGTGATGAGAATCAGGCGAGAGAATTTGCCTAATTGTTATTCAATTTTACTACTACTAAAGTACAGTGTTTTGCACATGTACTGTGATAGTACCATGGTATTCTTTAGAAAAATTCACCCAGTCATATCGTGCAAAACTCAATGAAATGCACTGAGTTACTTGATAAAGTTTTGCAAACTACAACAGTGTGAAAGAGCTGTTTATATGCAGTAAATACTATGGTACATTAATATTATATTCATTATGCTTTGATATTATGATACTGTTTGTAAGATTCACTCTTAACGTCAGGTCTGAGCTCATTTCCTTCATTCAGGAGTTTAGGAAGATCCGCGGGTCGTGAGCGTGTCGCGGCGCGTCCCTGTCTTCACAAACAGAGAGTGTAATTAATTACTGCCCCGCTGCTCTGCGCTCGTTAGTCTTCAGAAGACGTTTGCACCTTCTCTGAAGGCTTTAAAGCTCCTCTCCTGAAGACACGCGCTTGTTCTCTTTGTTTGCTCGTTAGTTTCTGTTTGCTGACGAGCCAATGATGAGTTTCACTGCAAATCAACAGAAAACACGGAGCGGTCACTTCTCAAACACTCCCATCGTTCCTCTTCCGCCTCAGTGTCTGATGATGTTCTTGAGTTTAATGGTCAAGTTTTCTGCATCATAAAGTAATTAGTCATTTAGCAGATCATTTTATTAAAGCTGGAGTTAATGCGTGTTGAACTTATTTGATATGAAAGCTTCTGTCACTTTATTTCTTTATTACTTTTAATGTTTTCGGTTTTCATTTTCATTTTTGTTTTTGTTTTAGAAATGTGCTTTTGTCATTTTATTAGTTTTTTTTTTTTAATATTACAGTTTAGGTTTATTTTCATTTCAGTTTAATATTTCTTCAGCTTTAGTTTTTATTTATTTTAGTGCTTCAACTAAATCTTTCTTTAGTTAGTTCCCATAGTAACCGTTTAAGTTTTTTTTGTCTAATGCTTTTTATTATTTTATTTTATATTATTTTATTTTATTGTTTTTTATTGTATTTTTTTTTTTTATTTTTTTATTTTAGCTTTATTTTCTTATTTTAGCTTTACTTTAGCTTTATTTTATTTTAGCTTTATTTTATTTTATTATTTAATTTAATTTATTTTATTTTAACTTTATTTTAATTTTATTTTAGCCTTATTTTAGCTTTACTTTAGCTTTATTTTAGCTTTTTTTAATTTAATTATTTTTTATTTTATTTTATATATTTATTATTATTTTTTTATTTATCTTATTTTATCTTTATTTTAGTTTTTTTATTTTGCTTTTTTATTTTAGCTTTAATTTAGCTTTATTTTATTTTAAAACAATGTTTTAATAGTTTTAGTTTTAACTTATTGTAGTGCTTCAACTTAATTATTTCAGTTAGTTTTAATGTTTGTTAATTTTTTTTCATCAAATATTTATATTTTATATCATTTTTGCTTTATTTTAATTAACAAAATACTTTTAATAATTTTAATTTTAGCTTATTTTGGGTTAAATGCAAAGTAAGTCACTTTGGATAAAAGCATTTGCCAAATGCATAGAGGTGAATTAATGAAGTTATTTTACTGCATTAATTAATCAACATTTCATGAACGTTGCAATGGAAATAAATGAGTTCAGTCCTCTGAGCAGAATATAATCTTGTAATTAAGTGACGTGAACGCAGCGTACGTTACCTGAATGAATTTATTTCCCATCTTCTTAAAGACCTGCTTGAGATGAGTTTTATCGGTAACATAAAGTCTGCCAAACACACACGCTCATGCAAAACATTATCATTCAGAGTCGGAGCGTTTGGGAAGGAAAATCAGCACTAAATCAATCAATCGTGTTCTTCTCAGGGCTCCTACTTCATGGTGCAGGACGTGTTCAGTAAAGCGGACGTTCTCAGCACCGCCGGCTCGTACGGAGCGCCCAATTTCAGACAGAGCAGAGGCGGATTCCCGCTGTACGGCATGGGTCAGCCCAGCCTGAGTGGCTTCAAACAGGTCCTGCAGAGACTCCAGGGTCAGGGTCATCAGGTCAGTGTGGAGATCTCCAGCAGATCCCTGTTCACCTTCTGTTCAGGGAAAGCCATGTGTAAATAATCCTGTTTGTCAAGTGATTTGTTAGAGATTAAATCTGTTGATTCACTCGATTGTTGTGCTGATTAAACTGACGCTTTAAATGAAACCGTTAAATGAGTTTAAACAGCAAAAGTGTTTTTATTTGTCCTGCGATCGCAGTGGAGATTGACATGCGTCTGTCTCGTTTGAAAGGAGGTGATTTTCTTCTGTTTGCGTGAGGAGCCCGTGGTGTTCCTGCGTTTGGAGGGCGACTTCCTCCCATACACGCCCCGGAGGAAGGAGAACCTTCACGAGAACCTGCACGATCTGGGACGAGAGCTTTCCTCCGAGAACCTGGAGCTCACCATCAGGAAAGAGGTCAGGAGGTTCAGCAGATGTCAGTGTAGGAGGATGGAGAGAAGTGAATGGGTCAAACGTGTCTGGATCTATTTTTATTCTAAAAAAAAAAAATAAAAATACAGAAATATATATGACTGGAATGAACAAGAAAAATTCATTTAGAACTGTTCTGAGATCATTTTAAAGATGATGATGATGATGATGATGAAAACAGTGAATTATACTATTTAGCAACACGTAAAAGAATAGTAAAAAGTTTTCTGATTTCAGGATTAATTATAATTATATTAATTATAATAATTATAATTATATTAATTATAATAATTATTATTATATGAATTATACAATTTAATACCACCACTACTAATAATAGTAATAATAATAATTATTATTATTTAAATGTGTTTTTTTAATCTCAGAATTAATTTTATTATTATTATTATTATTAAAGCAGTGAATTATAATATTTAGAAAATAATATAATATAGTAACATGTTTTCTGATTTCATGATTAATTATAATTATATTAATTAATTATAATAATTATTATTAAAGCAATGAATTATATGATTTAATACCACTACTACTAATAATAATAGTAATAATTATTATTATTATTTAAATGTTTTTTTTTATCTCAGAATTAATTTTATTATTATTATTATTATTATTATTATTAGTATTAAAGCAGTGAATTATAATGTTTAGTAATAAGAAAGTATAGTAACATGTTTTCTGATTTCAGGATTAATTATAATTATATTAATTATAATTATAATAATTATTAATAAAGCAATGGATTATACAATTTAATACCACAACTACTACTAATAATAGTTATTATTATTATTTAAATTTTTTTTTTAATCTCAGGATTAATTTTATTATTATTATTATTATTATTATTATTATTAAAGCAGAAACTGTTTTTTTCAGGATTAATTATAATTATATTAATTATAATAATTATTATTAAAGCAATAAATTATACAATGTAATACTACTGCTACTACTAATAATAATTATTATTATTTAATTTTTTTAATCTCAGGATTAATTACATGTGGTGTTGTTGTTGTTGTTGTTGTTAATAATAATAATAATAATAATTATAATATTATTGTTATTATTACTATTTAAGAATAGTAAAAATGTTTTATGAAATCAGGTTAAATTTTAATTATATAATTTTTATTTTTATTACTACTATTATTAAAGCAGCTAATTATAATATTTAATAATAATAATAATAATAATAATAGCAATAATGATAATAGCAGCAGTAATGATAATAATAAACAATGACAACAATAATATTTTTTGTTAAAATTAATATTAAATATTTACAGCAAATGGAAGTCAAATCAAGTGGTGAAACCAACATCCAGGAACTTTTTTTTTTTATTTTTGTTTTTGTTATTAGACATAAACATAACGGGACATTTTTAGTCATTAAATCAAAACCAATTTTAAGTTGTATAAATGCTCTTATTAAACATATGAAACAAGCATGAATAGAACGATTACATTTCTAATAATTGTGCACATTTTGTAAAAGATTTCTCCGTCATTTTAATTTCTGCACCTCCTAAAACGTTCATGTGGCGATCTGAAGACGAACTCATCTGAGAAAACGTTGTTTTGCTCTTTCAGCTTCACGACTTCGCCAAACTGAATGACAACGTGTTCTACGTCTACAACGACATCGAGCATTTCAAAGGAGAACCGCAGAAGATCTGCATCTGCTGTGAAGAAGACATTCACGTGACAGAGGAGGTGTATAAGAGACCGCGCTTCACCATGCCCTTTTACAGGTGCTCACACACACACACACACACACACACACACACACACACACTGGTTCATCTTCACATGTGTAACAGCAGTGGTGATGTATTGATCATGTGTTTGTTCAGGTATTACCGTCTGCCTCTGCCGATGGAGGGCGCGCCTCTGGAGGACGAGTTTGATGCGTTCGTCAACGTTCTCCGGGTGAGAGATGCTCCTGAAACCACCAACATCAACTCCATATTTAGCTCTGACCTTTCTAATAGTTGAGATATCATCTAAATCCGTGTACAGGTCAGCTGATGTCAGTGAATTATACTAATTAATAATATTAGTAAAAATGTTTTCTAAACTCAGGATTAATTATTATTAATGCAGTTAATTATACCATTTAATAATAATAATAATGATAATAATTTAAACGTTTTCTGTCATCCAGATTAATTATAATTAATTATATTAAATTGTTTATTATTATTATTTTATTATAGCCGTGAATTATACGGTTTCATAATAATAATAATAATAATAATAATAATAATAATAGTAAAAAATGTAAATGTTTTCTAATCTCTGGATTATATAACTATATTATATTAATTAATTATAATAATTATTATTAAAGCAGTGAAATTATTCTATTTAATAATTATGGTAATAATAATAATAATAATAATTTTCTGAACTCAGATTAATTATAATTAAATTATTTTATTATTCTTATTATTAAGGCAGTGAATTATATTATTTAATAATAATAATAATAATAATAATAGTAATAATAATAAAAAGTAATGTTTTCTGATCTTAAGATTAATTAAAATTATAATTAATTATAATAATTATTAAAGCAGTGAAACATACTATTTAATAGTGATAATATTAATACTAATTTCAAAAATGTTCTGATCTCAGGATTAATTATAATGATATTAATTTATTATTATTATTTTTAATTATATTATTATTATTATTATTATAACAGTGACATATACAATTTAATAATAATAATAATAATAATAGTAAAGTTAAAAAAAATCTGATCTCAGAATTAATTATAATTATATTCATTATAATAATCATCATCAAATCATGTAATTATGCTATTTAATAATAATAATAATAATAATAATAATAACTTTCTGATCTCAGGATTAATTGTAATTAATTATTAAATTATTACTTTCTTATTATTATTATTATTAAAGCTGTGAATTATACTATTTAATAATAATAATAATAATAATATTAATAATAATAGTAAAAAATGTTTTCTGATCTCAAGATGAATTATATTAATTATAATAATTATTAAAGCATTGAAACATGTATTTGATAATGACATTATTAATACTAATTTAAAAAAAATTCTGATTTCAGAATGAATGATAATTAATTATATTAATTTATTATTATTATTATTATTATTATTATGCTAGATATACTATTCTATTTAATAATAATAATAATAATAGTAAAAAATGTATAAAAGAAATCAGATCTCAGGATTAATTATATTAATTAAAAAATGATCAAAGCAATTATGCTATTTAATAATAATCACAATCATAATAATAATTTCTTAATATTCATATTAAATATTAATGGCAAAGTGTTCATGTACGTTCTCCGGGTAAGAGATTCTCCTGAAACGACCAACATGAGCTCCATGAACCATATTTAGCTCTGACCTTTCTAATAACCGAGATATCATCTAAATCAATGTATTGGTCAGCTGATGTCATGTGAAACGCATGAAGGGTCTGTCTGTGCATCACCAGAATTGTTTTCTTGTGATGCGGTCGGTTCAGTTCACGCCAATTCAGCCACCAATGTGATTAAAGCTCCTGAAGATGTTTGACATCTTCTGAGACACTGGAATCTAAACACATCAGATGCTGTAAAGTGTGTCTGCGCTGTAATATATAATGTGTTTAGATGGGAAATGAGTTCATGGAATATTCTGGAGTCTGTAGATCATCAGGCGATTGCATTGTTCTTGTATTCTCTGCACTTTTTGGTGGTTTTAAAACAAAAAGCATTCACAAAAATCATGATGAATATTTAAAAACAGAAATTGTGCATTATCCATTAAGCCAAACAGGTCCGTTTATCAACCCATAATCACCAATAGTACAAGAATAAGCGTTTTTTTTTTTTTTTTTTTTTTGCGTTTTACCATGGTAAATAGTTGCGAGTGTGTCTGTTGTGGTGTTTTTGTCTGGTTGGAGCTCAGTTTGTGTGTTTGCACCAGTCATGTGTCTGATGAATGAGACTTCCTTCATGTGTCTTGTGTTTCCTGTTTCTCTGGTTTAAGAAGACAGAAGCTGAAGCCACAAATTTGTCAAGTTGAAAGATTAGAAAGTAAAATGGCCACATGAAACCACAGGCTGAGTCGAATCTCTGAGTACTTTTATAAAGGTTTTCCTGCTTGAATGTTGATTATTCTCCTCATATTTTCCATTGTTCAGCTCCTCTCTTCCCAGTCTGTCAGTAACGCTCTGTTTAGTTCCTGTCTCTATGAAGCCCCTCCTTCTGAAAAGCACAATGTGCTCTGATTGGTCGGCTGGAGCGGTGTGTTGTGATTGGTGTTTGGGAAATGCCCCGCCCCTTACCATAACCGCCAGTTTCAACACACTACTAACTAACTCAAACCAGGCCCCGCCCCTTTATTTTGCATATTAGCCGGGAATTATTTAAATGAGGAATATTGTGACATGTTAATTCAATGGAGGAGTTTCAGGGAGTTCAGAAACAGTGACACTGAGACTAACTCCCGCCGTTTTTCATGCTCAAAAGAAAGACGAACATTGAAAAAAGCAGAATAGTGTCTTTATTTGCACAGAAAGAGCTTTTTTCACCCTTTATACTGTTGTGATGTGATGCATATGCAAATAGCTGTTCATCTGTTTTGATGGATTTGATCATTCATCTAAACTCCCGCTCCTCGTGAACATGTCCGCTCGCTATTTAAAGCGTCCTGTCAGACCTCAGGGCTCAAGCTGTTATTTTAGCCCTGCCAATAGAATGATACACAGGAAGCAGCTTTATAAAAGAAAGAGAGGCCACTTCCTGTCTCGCTCCAAGGCTGTTTGTTCTCCAGGGCTGCCAACACGTCTCATGCAGCGATCCGAACTCCATAGTTACTCCTTACTAATGGAGATTCAAATTTAATTTGCCCGTTTTCCTTTCAGCCAATAGTGTGAGTGCAGTACTGAATATTAACTCTTATATAATATAATATACTTAAAGGGGACCTATAATGCCTCTTTCACAAGATGTAATATAAGCCCCCAGAATGTGTCTGTGAAGTTTCAGCTCAAAATCCCCCACAGATCATTTATTATAGCTTGTCAAATTTGCCCCATTTGGGTGTGAGCAAAAAACGTCGTTTTTGTGTGTGTCCCTTTAAATGCAAATGAACTGCTGCTCCCCGCCCCTTTTCCAGAAGAGGGCGGGGCTTTAACAGCTCACGCTTCGGTTGCTCAACAACAACAAAGCTGGAGAATCTCACGCAGCCAAAATGAGGATTTTGTTCAGCCTTACATTGTTCAAACCGGAGTCGACACTGATGGAGAGACTCAGGAAGAAGTTACAACTTTTAGAATGAAACTGGACGTTTCTGAATGGTTAGTGGATAAATTTATGTAGTTGCTGTGGAGTTGATTCAACTCATCCACTAGCATGTGCCGTCATGTTAATCTTTTGTGCAAATTCAGCGTTGAATTGACCCTCGTTTGTGAAGGAGTCCGGCGTAAAATGACGGCATGTCAACAACACTAAAGTCAGAATTGCGTGATAATTGCCGAATTGCTAAACATGAAGTTAAATTAACATAAACATAAATTGGGTAAATGCGTAATAGATTGTTACAGTTTTCATTATGTAATTGGACTACATTTGTGAGTAATCTACCCAGCAGTGCTCACAGTCTCTCTCTCTTTCTCTCTCTCTCTCTGTCAGGAGAATCCGTCTCTGTCTTTGAATCGTGACGCATCTCAGCCGCTTCCAGCCCTGTTGTTCAGCTGTCAGGTGGGTGTCGGCCGCACGAATCTGGGTTTGATCCTGGGATCACTGGTGATGATGCACCTGACACGGGCGACACAGGAGCCAGCAGCACCGTAAGACCCCGAACACGCTCACATTATACTGATTATACACTGTCCTTCAGTAGTTTGCGGTCGGTATGATTTTTTTTTTTAATGTTTTTGAAAGAAGTCCCTTCTGCTCACCAGCAATTCACAATTGCATGTTAGAAAGTCAGAACTGCAAGATATAAACTCAAAATTCTGAGAAAAAGTCTTTTAAGACACAATTGCAAGAAAAAAAAAAATAAAAAGTCCGAATTGCGAGATAAAAAGTCTGAATTGGGAGACTAAAAGTCCGAATTGCGTGACTAAAAGTCCGAATTGTGTGATTAAAAGTGCGAATTGAGTGACTAAAAGTCTGAATTGCGAGATAAAAAGTCTGAATTTCGTGACTAAAAGTCTGAATTGCGTGATGTCAGAATTGCGAGGAAATAAACTCAGAGTTGCGAGACATAAAGTCAGAATTTAAATTAAAACCTGGCTTTCCAAGAGATGACAAAATCTTTAAGTCTGATGAACTTTTGAGGAGTAGGAAATAAACCATTTTAATATTAGAAAATGTTAAGTAAAGTTATTTCACGCATGTTTTTTCAGGATTCTTTGATGAATAGAAAGTTAATTTGAACTAGAATCTTTTGTAACATTTTGAATCTTTACTGTCACTTTTGATCAATTTAAGCATCCTTTTGTATGCTCATGAATGTTTAATGCTGCTGCTGAAATGTTTAATCTGAAAGATGTCACATGTTCATAGAGCTGAAGAGGATGTGACGGACAAACCCAAACTGCAGTTCCAGGTTATTCAGACTCTCATCAGTAAGCTGCCTAAAGGTCAAGAGGTCATGGAAGAGGTTTGTATTTGGTCTCATGTTCAATCTAGTATTCATTAAGTCATAAATAGCATATGTATAAATCTCGGATGAGCTGTTGACGCGTCCTGCTGTGTTTCAGGTGAACCGCGCCATAGATCTGTGCTCTGAGATGCACGACATTCGAGAGGCCATTTATGAGAACAAACAAAAGCTGGAGGGAATCGGTGAGGACTATCAGATCCAGGTGAGAATCTGTGTGTCATATTTTTTATTGTCCACCTTCTCTAGAATTAAAGAAGCTTTTTTTCTTGCTGCTGTGTCTTTACCTACCTGTCAAATTAAAAAAAAAAAATGTAAAACTGTTGTAAATCAGCATTTTCCCCCAAAAGTGATCGGGCAGACCAAACCGTAAGTCGTAGAGACTTGACACTTTGAGGGCTGGTAGTACTCACACCATCTACAATGTCACCAAGGCTTGCCCCAATCGGCCTGACGGGGGCGCTACAGTGGTCAAAAGTATGAAATGGCTCATAACTCCTGAATTGTTAGGCGTAGGCTCAAGTGTCTTATATCGTTGGAATCCTTGGCTCAAGACGGACAAAAAAACTACTTTTGCATACTAGTCCTAGGTTTTTGGCCCAATCGGAACCAAACCAGTGCAGCAAGATTCTCTGGAGTCTGATTGTCACAAAGTTTAAATTTCGATTTACGGTCCCTAAGGGCCGCCAAAACGTTAGAAGTGGGAGTAGCCACTTTTACTAAAATGGCTATAACTCGTGAACGGAATGAGATATTTTCACCTAATTTGGCACACCTATGCAAGAGCTCATTCTGTGGTCACATGACAAAGGAGGTGGCAACTGGCCACTTGGTGGCGCTATAATAGGAAAAAAACATGAAAATGGCTAATATCTACTTCACTATTTGTCCGATTGACTTGAAAATTGGCATGCAGTGTCTTTGTGCGAGGTGCCATGACTGTCTATAAGGACATTGACGTATCTCAAAAAACATGTCCGCCATCGACCAATGAATTTTGAGCAGCTATCAGACAAGGTTAACGGAGGAAGATCGGAACAAAACTCGATGGGCCTGTTTGACTCGCGGCCTAGAGGCCTGTGAGAAATTAGAAAGAAATCAGCCACCAGGGGGTGCCTTCTCATTTTTCACTTGCATACAGGATTGTGTATTGCACGATTTTTTTCGCACACGCCCATGACATTCTTAACACATGGTAGAACTCCTCATTCTGAGCAACTTTACCCCTAGGACAGCCGCTGTCCATCGAATCGTTCTTTAAATATTCGTGATTATGTAAAAAAACTACTTTTGCGAACTAGTCCTAGGAACCAAACCAGTGCAGTACAATTCTATGGACTCTTTAGGTCAGTAATTATCAAAAAAAAGTTGAACTTTACCCTTTATTTGAACTTAAAGTTGAACTTTACCCTGTAAATCCTAAACGAAAACTCGAAATTTTACGAAAATAGGTGAGCACATGCAGCATATGGCTCTAAAGAAGCATGCCAACATTTATGGAGATTGGACCATAGGTGGCGCTATAACTGTTAAAAAGCTTTATAAACCATATATTTCCTATGGTAAACTGCCTGTATTTGCTGTAAATGGTCTTTTCCATCTATGATCTAAGTGGTTACATGCTTGCTTAAAACATAATACCTTTTCACGCATGTGCTTAAAAGCCTTAAAGCGCTTGAACCCTGATAATTGCTGCTCACAACTATATTCAGAAATGTTTCTTGAGCAGCAAATTAGAATGATTTCCAAAGGATCATGTGACACTGAAGACTGGAGTAATGATGCTGAAAATTCAGCTTTGATCACAGGAATAAATTACAGAGTACTCTATATTTACATAGAAAATAGCAATTTTAAATCGTAATAATATTTCAAATTTTCCACTGTATTTTTGATCAAATAAATGCAGCTTTGGTGAACAGAAGAGACTTTTTCAGAAACATTAATAACATCCAAACTAATGTAAATGCCTCTTTGCATGTGAAATCAATTGAGCAGGACATTTTGAGTTCTGAAAATTAAAGTACGTTTCATAGTGCAATAAACTGTTTTATCGGAAAACGATCCGATTATATGAGCCCTGAATCTGTGCTGGCAGTAATTCATTACTCTGTCAGGCTTCATTACACAGACTGGATGGATGAGTGAGTGTGTGTGTGTGTGTGTGTGTGTGTGTGTGTGGCGTCTTAACAAAGACTCTTTATCCTGCAAGCGTATCAACTGAGCTGATTCTGTCCATCTCCAGTGATTTCTTCCTCTGTGGACAAACTGAAATCTGTTTTCCTGAACTTAGTTGTTCTGTTTCCTGTGTAAAGATCACTTGTGTGCAGAACCAGCTGGAAACACAAACCCAGAGCAAATTTACGGCCTACAGCTGAACAGATAAAGTCTATTTTCTGCTGTGTGTTTTTAGGGAAGCAGCACTAAAGACTACTTCCTCCATCGAACTCTACAGAGTCTAGAGAGATATTTCTACCTGATCGTCTTTAACGCTTACCTACATGAACAGGTACAGTATGTTTTCAAATGAGTGTTTTAAGGGTCATTATTAATTTGTCAGTCATATATATTATGTTTCTCCTCTCTGTTGTAGTATCCGCTGGCGTTCGCATGTAGTTTCAGCCAATGGCTGTGTTCTCATGCCTGGATGTACCGCCTCCTCTCCTGCATGAACCAATCAGAGCTCAGAGCACCAGCTGACCTGCTCACAAAAGGAGCTCGAGTTCTGGTGAGAAACCTCATCATTATCCATCAATTTGTCGGATTAAATCACTATCTATTCTGCATTTTATATATTTGTGCATGTAAAACGTAGTCATAGTGAATAATTATGACTGAATAACCACTTTTGATCTGTTCCTCACACATTGTATGACTACTTCAGATCTGAATGTTTGGATTACTTCCATTATATTGTAAAGAGTCTCTTGGGTGACGTTTTCCTTTAAAATGCTGATGACTTCAGAAAGTTGAGATTCACTGTATTTTATCTGTCCTTTTGTTCTGATAGTGTTTCAATAGTCAGGTGTTTCTCCATTGAGATTAATGTGGGTTTGCTCTGCATGGAAATGACCTTCTCACTTCGCAACAGTTACTAAGGAAAGTGTGACTTGTCAACAGATGAATTGTGAAATCGTGACTCTGTCTGGCTTTTCCTTTCTAAGCAATGGCCTTGAAACCTTCTTTAGCACTGAATTGAGGAACATGATCAAACGTCTTACACAAACAGGATTCAAAACAGACCTTGAAACATACAAAATATCTTTGAGGCATATAATGCAATACGGTTGAAAGTGATTTTTAATGCCAGATTTAGGTTTATTTTTATTTAATTATTTTTTTAAATCAAAGATGCTTTAAAAACCTTTTTAGTTCATTTTTCTTTTTGTATTTTGCTACATTTTAACCTGTTTTTTTGCCATGAAAATTGCCATTTTAGCTGGTCTGGTGTCAAATTGGTGTTTCTGGAGGTGCTTTATTTTCAGAACATGTTGTGTGTTCACATCGTCTTTATCCATCAGCACTTCTGAAATTTCTTGGATTAAATTGTCATTATATTATAAAAATATTAAAGACACAAACATTTTATTAAGCAAATTCATCCTTTGATTAGAAGACTTAGTACCAGAGAAAACGGAATGTTTCTGTTAATGATGAGTTACATTCCAAATTTTAGATGTTACATACACAGTGTTACAAAGTTTCAAATGAACAGAACTTCAAAGAGAACACTGATCCTGTAAAACTACAAAGTTTCAGGAGGTCAAAGTTAAGATTTTATCTGATTATTTTGAGGTTTGTGATTTTTCCTACTGATTGAGATGTTTTTGAATACTGTATAAAATCCTTATTAACTTTAATAATGTTTCTTTAAATTACTTTGGTAACTATGGAAGCTTGTTTCCGCCACTGTATAAAAAAGTTATAATTGTGACTTTTTATCTCACAATTCAGATTTTTATATATAGTCAGAATTGAGTTCTAAAGTCAGAATAGCGAGATATAAAGTCAGAATAGCGAGATATAAAGTCAGAATAGCGAGATATAAAGTCAGAATAGCGAGATATAAAGTCAGAATAGCGAGATATAAAGTCAGAATAGCGAGATATAAAGTCAGAATTGTTAGTTAAGTCAGAATTGCGAGATAAAGTCAGAATTTCTTGCAATTGTAAGTTTATATCCCGCAATTCTGACATTATTTCTGGCAATTGTGAGTTTATATCTTGAAGTTCTGAGGAAAAAAAGTCAGAATTGTGAGAGAAAAATTCGCAATTACTTTTAAACGTAACGGTTGAATGCAGAAATGACAGCAGAAATTTAGTTTCATGATTAATTCATTTTACAACATTAACACTATTTTCCTGTTTTATTAATATGAAGCTGCTTTGAAACAGTCTGTATTGTATAAAGCTCTATATAAATAAATATGATTTAATATTAATATTTATGCACACGTTTAAATTAAAATGAATCATTTGTTCCCCTTCGTCATCTCTCAGTATTAAACTGGGAAATTATTTTGACATCTCAACAGTTACACACATCATCCTTCTCTGTAAACCTCGACTAAAAGAATAGATTATGTATTATTTCTGAAGGGATGTACTTTATTTCTAGGTTGCAGATGAATATTTAGCACCTGACGTTCTGAGCACCATTAAGGAGATGAAAGTGGCTAATTTCAGACGAGTTCCCAAAATGCCAATCTACGGCATGGCGCAGCCGACATCTGAGGTAACACTTCTCAGAAGGACTCTAATCCACTGTAAGAGGGGTTTTGTTAATGCCATCGCTCACTTTTCTTCTGTCTCGTTCCCCGGCAGGCGACGGGAGCCGTTCTGGCGTATCTGACGGACGAGAAGAGGAAGCACAGCAGTGTTTTGTGGGTGAATTTGCAGGATGAGCTGGTTCTGGAGGCGAACGGTCAAATCTTCTGTCCGAGAGAGCCCACGCGTGTGGATCAGCACATATGTGTGCTCTCCTCACAGCCGGAGGAGATCCAGGTCAGATCTGGTTTTGCTTTACATCATTCAAGCAGCATTAATCCTCTAAATCAGCTAAATTAAAGCAATAAGCCACTCAAGGATGTGCATTACTGAGATTTTATCAAACGATTTTCACCAGCTGGATGATAAAACGACCTTCTAGAGGTCTTTTATCTCTTTAGATCAGAGATTCACAATTTTTATTTATTTTTGTGTCAGCTGAACTCATTAAATGTAAAAAATTCCCTGAGATTTTAAGTTAATATTTCAATAACGTCACATTTGCATGTTGACGGTTCTCTAATGGTCACATGCCATGCAAATAAATAGAAAAAATATTGAATTTTTTTTAGTAAATAGAAGTATACGTAATTGTGGTAATGATAATTGTTTTAACTCTAATTATATAAATATAGCTGCAAGCAGCAATTTTGCGGTCAAGCCGAATAAGGGCAGAAAAGAAAATATTTGTGGACATCTGTGATCATGAGGTTAGGATAAAGCTGTTTAAATTACATCAGTTAAAGCACTTATAACATAATATCATGGTTTATAACTTCTGAACAGTAGGTGGCGCTATGACGAAACTCTGCATGCACCCTCAAGTCATGCCTGTGATGACATGTACCAAGTTTCGTGTCAATACACAAAACTTTTGCAAAGATACAGCCGCATATCCATTTTGGTGTGCTCGCAGTCAAATTTGTTGACGCAGTATAAAAAGTATCTTTTAATAACTTTTTGTCATGATTATCTGTAGATGCTACATACCAAATTTCGTACAAATCAGACAAATTTTGTAAGTTAGAAAAAGTAGGTTTTGAATAAAATTCATGGCGGACAGTAAGTATGGTAGAATATGGCAAATTTGGTATCATAGGGCTAAGCCAACAAATCTAATTATGAACTTTTTTATATGTTAGAAGCATTTTCATAAATTTCATTATCTTTTGACCACTAGGGGGTGTTGACCTAAAACTTTACAGGTCATCTCAGAGCATGGCCTCGATGAGTTTTGTAACAATACATTCATGTGTTAGTAAAACGTAACATTTTATGACAAAATTCAAAATGGCCGACCAAAGAAAATTGGATATCGTTCAACTCGGCATGCCTCAAGGAATCCTCATGATTTTAGGGCAAGGCATTCAAAAGTTATACTCAAAAATGTTTTTCCTATCTCAGCACCAGTAGGTGGCGCTGTGACGATACTGTGCATGTACCCCCAAGTCATGCCTGTAATGACATATACCAAGTTTGGTGTCAAAACACCAAATTATTGTGAAGAAACGGCATCAAATCCATTTTTGCGTGCTTGCCGCCAAATTCGTTGACGCGCTATACGAGAACGGATTGACTGATCAAAAATGTTTTAATAACTTTTTTGCTTGGAGTGTGAGTAGATGCTACATACCAAATTTCGTGCAAATTGGACAAACGCTCTAGGAGGAGTTCGAAAAAGTAGATTTTTCGAAAAATTAAAAATGGCGGGAAAATTCTAAATGGCGGGAAAATTCAAAATGGCAGAAAAAATCTAAATGGCGGAAATGATTCATAGGTGCATTCGAATCAGCAGGAGCCATGGAATCAGAGGAAAAAGAATTTTTGTTTCTTTTAAATAAACTAATATTTGATAATTGTAAAAATAATTTTATTTTACACTACACATTAAAATACTAAAATGTATGCCTTAAATTCCTCACTTGAAACATTTAAAATCCCCAAGCTTTTATTTTGGCGAACTATTGGTGAAATGCTGTAACTTTTCCCATAGCCCCATTTATTTATTTTAATTTTACATTCAATATAATTATTAATTTCATCAACTTTGCGAACCCATGTTTGGGTCTAGACAGTGAACGGCATCTGTGTGTGTGTTTGATGTAGAGACTGGAAACTGCTCTGAAAGAAGAACTTTTGGGAAGTCAGAAATGGCTTGAAGTGACTCTGGAGCAGGAGAAACAGATGAAGATGTTCAAGAGCTGTTTGACGGTACAGGAGATCTTTAACCATCACAAGAGTTCACACCAGGGACTGCAGTACAGACGGATCCCTTTCCCAGAATGCTCTGCTCCTACTGAAGAGGTGAAAGATGCTTTAAAAGCTTAAAGATGTAATGAAGTTCATCTTTCCATTCAGATGCAGATATACAGGCTGATGAGAGGAAAGACCTTCTGCTCCCTCTAGTGTTCATCAGAGTCACTGTCAATTTACTGGAATATTTTACCTAGAAATGATTCATTTTATTCCTTTATTTTTTATTATTTTATTTTATTTTATTTTTTGTGGATCAGAAACATTTTGAAGAAACCTGACAGACGATCAAGCAAAAAAGGTCAAGAAAGCTCCTTAAAAGTATCTTGTAGTCCATATGACTTGTGCACTATTTTTCAAATCTCCTGAAGGCAATTAAAGTCATTATTCACAGATAAAGATTAAAATATGATTAAATAAATAAATAGTAATAAATTAAAATATGATTAATAATATGATAAAATATGTATATTTTATTTATTTGTTTTTTTATTTTTTATTTAATATTTAATATTTTCTTTTATTATTTTAATGTTTCATTTTATTTTTATTTATTTTTTGTGAAAACATTTTGAAGAAACTTGAAAGACGAAAAAGGGGCAAGGAAGCTCCTTAAAAGTATCTTGTAGTCCATATGACAAATCTTCTGCAGGCAATTAAAGTCATTATTCACCAATAACGATTAAAATAAGATTAAGTAAATAAATGGTAATAAATTAAAATATGATTAATAATATGATAAAATGTATTTTTTTTATTATTATTATTTTCTTTTTAAATATTCCCTGCGATTTTAAGTTAATAATTTAATAACGTCACATTCGCATCGTCACGTCATCATATTAATATTTAATAAGCATTTTATTTTTATCTTTTCTTTTTTATTTTATTTAATATACTTTATTATTTTTATTTTGTTACATTTTATTTATTTTTTATTAGTTTTTAAAAAACAATTTTGTATGATAAAATATGTATATTTTTATTTATTTATTTGTTTTATTTTATTTTTTATTTAATATTTATTTTATTTAATATTTTCTTTTATTATTTTAATGTTTCATTTTATTTTTATTTATTTATTTTTTGTAAAAACGTTTTGAAGAAACTTGAAAGATGAAAAAGGGGCAAAAAAGCTCCTTAAAAGTATCTTGAAGCGGAGTATCTTGACTTCTGCAGGCAATTAAAGTCATTATTCACCAATAACGATTAAAATATGATTAAATAAGTAAAAAGTAATACATTAAAATATGATTAATAATATGATAAAATATGTAATTTTTAAAAAAAATTTTTATTTATTTTTAAAATATTCCCTGCGATTTTAAGTTAATATTTCAATAACGTCACATTCGCATCATCTGTTAATGGTCACGCCATCATATTAATATTTAACAAGTATTTTATTTAATATTTTCTTTTTTATTTTATTTAATATACTTTATTATTTTTATTTTGTTTCATTTTATTTATTTATTTTTTTTAATTTTTAAAAAACAATTTTGTGAAACAAACATTTTGAAGAAACCTGAGAGGCAAAAAAGCTCCATAAAAGTATTCTGAAGTAGATCATATGACTTGTGCACTAGATTTCACATCTTCTGAAGGCAATTAAAGTCATTATTCACTGATAAAGATTAAAATATGATTAAGATGTATAATGAAATAAATAAGTTGGCGGGTCGTGCCAGGTTTGATGCCAAACGTCACTGGTTCTCGAGCAGATGAAAACGCTCTTCCAAATTTCTCCTTTTTTGTTCTACAGAAGGAATAAAGTCATAAGGAATGACATGATGACGATAGAATTGTCATTTATGGGTGAAGTGTTGCTGTAACACACTTCTGAATGAAAACTTGGTTTTATTGCTGTTCATCCTGACAGTTTCATAATCTTTCTTTTGTGTGTTTTATGACAGATTATAAATGTGTTTGTGAAAGTGATTTGTCTTGGTCTGCTTTATCTCTTTCATTTGGTCACATTGTGTGTGTTCAGGGTTTTGACAGGCTGCTGGAGGCGATGAAAGCTTGTCTCGCTGAAGACTCTCTCTCTGCGTTCGTCTTTAACTGCTCGAACGGTAAAGGACGGACGACCACGGCTATGGTGATCGCTGCCCTCACGCTCTGGCACTTCAACGTACGTCTGCTTCACATATCTATGTTTGCATAGTACGAAATGATCATATTAATGTACTATTTACATTACTGCGGGATTCTTCGAAGTACTATCCATGGAACATTTTAGTATCCTGATATTTAAGATGTTTTTTGTTTGTTTTACAGGGTTTTCCAGAGTTCTGTGAGGATGAAATCGTAAGCGTTCCTGATGCCAAATACACAAAGGGCGAGTTTGAGGTGATGCACTTCTGTGTTTTGAACTTTCTTTTTGGTCTAAACTACATTTTTCCGTTTTAATGTTTTGTAGGTGGATGGATGAGGGCTGAAAATATTAAAGTTTTTAATTATAAACAAGACATGCAGTTTCCACAGTACACTACAATATACATTACAATAAACAAGTACCTTTTTGTAAGAGTATGTGAAAAGTATTGCTTAATGGCTTTAAATTCAGCATTTCTGAAGATGTCCTGCATCAGAAAATTAAAGTGCATTGGTAACATGGCATTTAATTTATTTAATTTATTAAAGTCTTTCAGATTATTCTCCTTCACTAATCGTGTTCAGCTCAGTTGTAGTCATCTAGTTTCTGAAGGTGGTTTTCATCTGAATTTAGAGTCTCACATTTCTGTGATTTCCACCCATCCATGATTTGGATCTTGCAGCTGTTTCCAACACGTCGTCAGTAAGATCTTTAGCGGTTTCTTGTCTGTGCAGTTTGAGATTTTGGACAGCGTCCGAAACCAAGAACAAGACCTGTTCTGTCATCGGTGTGTCTTTTCCCAGAAATCCCTTCCATGTCTGTTTTCAGTGAGTCAGCTGTGGTTTATGGTTTTATGATTCCTCAGGGCTTTTTGTAACATGAAACGTGGTTTATTCCATCAGTGGTCCTCTTACAGATCTGTGATTGTGAGCTCTCTTTGTATTTAATGAAATTTAATAATTGTAATAAATAAGCTATTTTGTCCTGTGAAGTTATTAGGAACATAATATGTAATTAGTTTAAACCAGGCCGCGAGTTACAGGAGTGAAAACGTCTCATTTCTGACCCACATTCAGTGAACGAGCCGATGACGCATGTGTAACAGCAGTGACCCGACAATCATTCTGACCCGGTCATGACACGGTCATGTGATCTTTCACTTTCTGTGTCAGTATCTGCAGGGATTCCTGACTATAAAAATTGTTACATTCATTTTTTTTTATTATTCAAAATAATAATCTCCTGATTATCAAAAAGTAATGTATTTATATTAATGAAAAATATTTTATAATATATTAATTTATTAAATTAATACTACTACTACTAATGCATTTTTTATTATACTTTTTATTATACTTTTATAATAGTGTTATTTCTTTTTATTTTCTGCTTATTATAATAATAATAATAATAATAATATTAATAATGATTATATTTTATTTTTTTTTTATATTATATTATATTAATTTATTTTCTGCTTATAATAATAATAATAATAATAATAATATTAATAATGATTATATTTTATTATATTTTATATTTTTATATTATATTAATTATATTTATTTATATTTTATTATATTTTGTATTTTGTTTTACATTTTATATTTATTATAATCTTTTATTATATTTTATTTTATTATATTTTTCCTGCCAAAAATATTACACTTGTATTCATTTTACATATTTTTTTAAATAATATATTATATTAATTTATTAAATTATTTAGTGTTATTTCTTTTTTAATTTCTGCTTGTTATAATCATAGTTTTTATTTTTATTAATAATAATAAAGTTCCTGTCTATCAAATAATATTAATTTTACATATTTTCAAAAATATAATAATAAATTAATAATAATATACAAAACCAATATGGGCACTCTTGGAACTCCAGTTGTTTTGTTATATTAATATTAACAGTTGTATAATAATAATAATAATAATAATAATAATTTATGTGTTTTAGGTGGTGATGAAGTTGGTCCGGTTGCTTCCTGACGGTCACAGGATGAAGAAGGAGGTGGACATGGCATTGGACTCCGTCAGCGAGACGATGACGCCGCTGCACTACCACCTGCGAGAGATCATCATCTGCACCTACAGACAGGTAGAGGGCGCTCTAGCATCTCCTGTACTCATAGATTCTGTCACCCAAAAATGGCAAGAACTTTCTTGAAAAACAAGCTCCAATCTGATTGGCTGGTTCAGAGCATTTACAGGGTACCGGCTTGATACTGTGAATGCAGAAGAAACAGTTGTTTTGAAGTTTATGAGGTTCATGACATAAAATCGCTTTACATATTGTTGTGTGTGAGACAGTAGGAAGTTGATTTTTTTAAAAAAAAATTTTTTTATTATCTTTAACTTATTTTAGTTTTATTTTATTTTAAATAAAATCAAAATATTTCATTTTATTCTTATTTATAAATATTTATAAAAATTAGAGCATATATTTATGAATATATGATCTAATTTATTTTTGTTTTATTTTTATTTTTTTATGGTTTTATTTTAAATAAAATAAATCTAAATATTTCATTTTATTCTAAATATATGCTTTTTGTTTTATTTTTATTTTATTTATTTATTTATTATAGTTTTTATTTTAGATAAAATAAACTAAAATCTAATCATTTTATTTCATTCTAAATATATGCTCAATTTATTTTTATTTATTGTAGTTTTTTTTTTGGATCAAATAAAGCAACTAAAATCTTCTAAAATAATTTTAATTTACTCTAGGTATATGTTCTGAATTGTATTTTTTGTTTAAAATAAAGCCATAAAAAATTTAAAAATATTTTGAATAAAATAAAACAAAATACTTTTTTTTTATTCTAAATAAAATATATACACATGTTCCACCTTCAGTAGTGTTTAATATCACCTCATGAAGTTGGTTAATGAACGAGTCACTACATCATTCCCAGCTATTTCACAGTTTGCATTGCTTTACTGTTATTCTTACATGTGGATTTAATGTGTCCAAACTCTTGACTGCTAATAGCATTTATAGTTCTTGTCGCCTGTGAGTGTCCTGTAGAGGGCAGCACATCTCTTCCAGAGACACTCCATCAATAGTTTCAGAGAATTACCCCATAATCAGACGCTAATCAACTTCAGTCTCTATTTAAACATGCAGCATAGATGTCAAGAGTCTCCTTGATTTCATTAGAAGGATTCTGGGAAAAACCCTCTAATGTTCGTTTGAGAATGAAGGAGGCGTTTTATCCAAACTTTTCCACGTGCATTAAGATCTGCAGTCAGCTGTGAAACCCTAATGACTGACAGACGCGAGCGACTACAAGCGCGTTCTGTTGTTGTGCGTGTGTGTAATTGTGTTTGTGGGTCAGGTCTGTCGCAGGCGTCGCTCGGCGGTTCGAGTGTCGGCTCTTATGTAAAGCTCAGAGGGGCGACTCGCCAATCAATGCAGGTTTGTGCAGCGAGAGCTACTCGAGCACGTCTCCATCTGCTCTCAATAGATCACATTGTCCCGAGCCGCTGGCTTTTTTTCTTTCCCTTCTCCGTTCAGTCATTACAGTAACTGAACTGCAGCTCGGCTTCCTAAAGTGGCCCTCATCCCGTCTGAGATCCCGCAGGAGAGCCCAGGGATTTGTTTTTCCCTTCGCTACCGAACACTAATCCCTCTCTTCTGTCGCCTCATTCTTTCACTCGCCTCTTTGTTGCTTTCGTTCAGCTCCTGGTTTAGATAACTAGAGCGATTTGTGTGCAGTTGGAAATTATCACACACTCGACAAAATATTTAAGATGCATGTATTTGAAATGCATATAAAATTTCCATCTGTTTGATTTCAGAGTTTAAACATAAACAAATAAACTTTGTGCATGCATAAATGAAAGGTAATACTGTAAGAGTACAGCTGTTTTTGATACGTTTACTGGCAGATCATTGATAAGAAACTTGTGATCACATGCTCCGACCTCTTCATCTCCTCCTATCCTTCCAACATCCCACAATGCACCATTGACATCAGCAGCCTGCAGCTTCACTTCTTCAGCAGTTTAGTTTATTACAGTGCAAAAGTTCAGACAGTTTTGACAAGTGCGTCACAAATGAGTCTGATAATTTCGCTGTCACCGTTTCATGTCACGTCTGTCTGTATAATGTGTGTCGGAGCTCGTCTGGTGAATTACAGCTCTCGCTCGTCTGTCTGAAACCTGACAGAACCACATTAATTCATGGTTTTCCATTGCCAATACAAAAAAAAGTTTTGGAAAAGCTATAATAGATTTAATTGAAACAAACTTTCTTTTGTAAGATTTCTGTTCCTCCGTTGACAGTCTACGCAACTACCGCTTTGACACTTCAAAATTTCGTAAAGAGATCGTAAAACTGATCCATATGAATTGAGTGGTTTAGTCCAAATTTTCTGAAGAACAGATTGAATTTAGGCTTTTATTCACAATTAAACATTCATCAACTCAAATCAGTTGTGGTAAACAGAAGCTCAAGCATGTTTGCTTGATGTGCGAGAACCAATGAGGTTCATTCTCGTGTTACGCAGCACGTTTGAGCTTCGGCAAGAGCCAATGAGGTTCATTCTCGTGTTACGCAGCACGTTTGAGCTTCGGCAAGAGCCAATGAGGTTCATTCTCATGTTACGCGCACGTTTGAGCTTCTGCAAGAACCAATGAGGTTCATTCTCGTGTTATGCAGCACGTTTGAGCTTCAGCAAGAACCAATGAGGTTCATTCTCGTGTTACGCAGCACGTTTGAGCTTCCGCAAGAACCAATGAGGTTCATTCTCGTGTTACGCAGCACGTTCGAGCTTCGGCAAGAACCAGTTAGCTTAATTCTTGTTGCGCAGCACGTTTGAGCTTAAGCAAGAACCAATGAGGTTCATTCTCGTGTTACGCAGCACGTTTGAGCTTTGGCAAGAACCAATGAGGTTCATTCTTGTGTTATGCAGCACGTTTGAGCTTAAGCAAGAACCAATGAGGTTCATTCTCGTGTTACGCAGCACGTTTGAGCTTCGGAAAGAACCAATGAGGTCCATTCTCGTGTTACGCAGCACGTTTGAGCTTTGGCAAGAACCAATGAGGTTCATTCTTGTGTTATGCAGCACGTTTGAGCTTAAGCAAGAACCAATGAGGTTCATTCTCGTGTTCACGCAGCACGCGTTTGAGCTTTGGCAAGAACCAATGAGGTTCATTCTTGTGTTATGCAGCACGTTTGAGCTTAAGCAAGAACCAATGAGGTTCATTCTCGTGTTACGCAGCACGTTTGAGCTTCGGAAAGAACCAATGAGGTCCATTCTCGTGTTACGCAGCACGTTTGAGCTTTGGCAAGAACCAATGAGGTTCATTCTTGTGTTATGCAGCACGTTTGAGCTTAAGCAAGAACCAATGAGGTTCATTCTCGTGTTACGCAGCACGTTTGAGCTTTGGCAAGAACCAATGAGGTTCATTCTTGTGTTATGCAGCACGTTTGAGCTTCAACAAGAACCAATGAGATTCATTCTCATGTTACGTGCACGTTTGAGCTTCGGCAAGAACCAATGAGGTTCATTCTCGTGTTAAACCACATTTGAGCTTCAGCAAGAACCAATGAAGTTCATTCTTGTGTTGCGCAGCACGTTTGAGCTGTTAAAAGAACAGCATTTATATGAAATAGATGTCTTTGTAACAATGTAAAACCATTTGCTGTCACTTTAATCAATTTAATGCATCCTTACTGAATAAAAGTATTATTTTCCTTAAAAAAAATTGTGAAATAACTCCAGATTGTTTCTCTGTCATCTAATAAGCATTGTTCAGGGCTTTATCACAATAGTGTGGAAGAAAAAATTTTCCGCTACTTCCATTTTATCACAACATTAATGTCACAAAATGGCACCTTTTATCAAGACAAACTGAATTACAGGTCTCGTCTCATCACTTACAAAGTCAAAATTACAAAATAAAAGTTATAATAATTTGAATCGAAAGTCTATTTTGTTCTGTGCATATTGCCTGATTCTGGTTTCAGGTTCCTGTCCAACACTGGAGCCAGATTCTATAGTGAGGCGAACCCAGCAGCCAATGAAATATTCCAGTAAAAAGTGAAGGAAATGTAAATCAGTGCCTAAAGAAAGGCCCTCATGGTTTGGACGGCGGTGTGGAAAAATATTTGCAGAAAGAAGAGAATGTTGAGAGTGGGTTTTGAGAGGAAAGGTAGTCGACGTCACTGAGAGGGAGGGATGGAGCGGATCCAGACGGGAGGAATTTTGGGGAGACCACCACACAAAAAGATCCTGACGAAAAGCGTGTGTGTGGAGGGGAGGGATGAGCGCGGCTGCCAAAGTCATTTGACTAGAACAATTAGAACCATCCGTCTAAACGCACACATGCAGAGTGAGATTAAACCAGCTCGGTTTTATTGTGCATCTTTTATTGAATGTTGTTCCATGTGTGTAAATTCAATGCTGGATTTGCACAAAAGATTAACATGACGGCACATGCTAGTCGATGAGCTGAGTCAACTCCACAGCAACTGCATAAATTTATCCACTAACCATTCAGAAACGTCTAAAAGTTGTAACTTCTTCCTGAGTCTCTCCATCAGTGTCGACTCCGGTTTGAACAATGTAAGGCTGAACAAAATCCTCATTTTGTCTGCGTGAGATTCTCCAGCTTTGTTGTTGTTGAGCGACCGAAGCGCGAGCTGTTAAAGCTCCGCCCTCTTCTGGAAAGGGGGCCGGGAGCAGCAGCTCATTTAAAGGGACACACACAAAAATGGCGTGTTTTTGCTCACACCCAAATAGGGGCAAATTTGACAAGCTATAATAAATGATCTGTGGGGTATTTTGAGCTGAAACTTCACAAACACATTCTGGAGACACCAGAGACTTATAATACATCTTGTAAAAGGGGCTATAATGTCCCCTTTAACTTTTTTGCTCACTGGCCATAATTTTGACATCAATACCATGAGGAAAACCTGCCATATAGATATTTTTAATAATATCTCATAATTTGGCTCACTTAAAACGTAACTGACTGTTTACGTGAATACTCACCAAGACCGGCATTTTGACATTACTTGTGTGTATTTGACTGTTTAAGTGCAATAAGCAGCGAAAAAGAACTTAATTTAGTACTGAGAGGAAGCTTTATGTGGCGCACTTTGGGCGTGAGCGCAAAATATTCCTCAAAAATATTAAATGTTCATCCGGAGCAAATGAAACGAGGTGGGTTTCTTTGTCAACTCGCTGTCTGAGAGATGAGTGAGCGACAAATCGCTGCTATCTATTCTGCGGAAAATGAGTATTGGATGCGTTTCAGATATTTCAGTATCGAAAAATCAATATTTTTGACACTACATTGCACTTAGTTTATAGAGATTGATACGGTAAAACCGACGCCATCGTTACTGTACGTATCACTGTGAATTAAGTGCTGAGGAACAGCTGAAATTCAGATATGCTAATGAGCGTTTGGTTTCCAACCAGTCACAACAGACTGAGCCATCTGGCCAATCAGGGCAGAGGAGGCTCTCAGAAAGGCGGGGTTTAGAGAGAACGAATCATTTCAGACACTGTGAGAGAAGAGCTGATGCTGCAATGGATAAGTGTTTTTAACTTTGGGTAAATGTAAAACTATTGTAAGAGACTCTAAACAAGATGTAGAAGAGTTTAAAATAGCATAATAGGGGCACTTTAATACTGTATCATAACCTGTCCTGTGTGAGTGTTTGGTGTTGAATCATTTTCTGTCTGTGTTCATGTGTCATGCCATTTTTGTGTTGGAGGATTTTTGAGAGTTCTGGACTGATGTTGAATGGCAGAAACAGTACAGAAACAAAGCACTGTGGGATACTGTCTGCTGGAGAGCATCAGAGAGAGAGAGTAAAGTCAACATTTCTCCTCTCAGACGCTGCTAATATTTACTTTGGCTGTGTTCTGCTCGGCCCTGAGCGGACATGAAGCTCTCTGGACGTGAACAGGTGCAGACGAGCATCAGGTGGATCATTCCTGCTCTGCAGCTCCGCGAATGATAACTTGAAATAACGTGAATAGGTTTGTGTAGGAAATTGTTTAATTTGAAATTCGCCCCATGTTCACTTGTGCGATTGAGATGAAATAAAACTAAAACAATAAAAATGTAAAAATTAGGGCTGTCGATTTAAGTTAAAGGGTTAGTCATGTCGTTCCACACCCGTAAGACCTTCGTTCATCTTCAGAACGCAAATTAAGATATTTTTGATGAAATCCGATGGCTCAGTGAGGCCTGCATAGCCAGCAATGACATTTCCTCTCTCAAGATCCATTAATGTACTAAAAACATATTTAAATCAGTTCATGTGAGTACAGTGGTTCAATATTAATATTATAAAGCGACAAGAATATTTTTGGTGCACCAAAAAACCAAAATAGCGACTTATATAGTGATGGCCGATTTCAAAACACTGCTTCAGGAAGCTTCGGAGCGTTATGAATCAACGTATCGAATCATGATTCGGATCGCGTGTCAAACTAATGAAATCACGTGACTTTGGCAATCCGAACCGCTGATTCGACACAAAAGATTCATAACGCTCCAAAGCTTCCTGAAGCAGTGTTTTAAATTCGGCCATCACTATATAAGTCGTTATTTTGGTTTTTTTGGTTCACAAAAAATATTCTTGTCGCTTTATAATATTAATATTGAACCACTGTACTCACATGAACTGATTTAAATATGTTTTTAGTACATTAATGGATCTTGAGAGAGGAAATGTCATTGCTGGCTATGCAGGCCTCACTGAGCCATCGGATTTCATCAAAAATATCTTAATTTGCATTCCGAAGATGAACGAAGGTCTTACGGGTGTGGAACGGCATGAGGGTGAGTAATAAATTACATTATTTATTATAATTACATTATTATAATTCACCCAAAAATAAAAATTCTGTCATTTACTCACCCTCATGGCTGTTGAAGCCTAAAAGTTTGTGTAATAAATTCTATGTTGAATCAAATTAAAAATATTTTTTCGAAAGCTACTTTTTGTAATGTCTATTTGATGCTTTTTTTTCATTTAACACAATAATGACTTTATCTTTTAGGGGTGATTTCTCAGCCGAATTTCATGTGCGATTAATTAATCGCCACATTGTGTAATTAAAAAAATGTAATCGCTTGACAGCCCTAGTAAGAATTAGTGTGAATTTAATAGTTTTATCCCACATATTAAGGCATGCATGATGGAGGCATGTGCTGCGTTGATGCGTTTTCCTCTGGATGCAATCGGTCTGAATGAAACTCATGTGACCTTTGGTTGTGACAGACGGCCGAGCGGCAGGTCATGTGAGATAGTTCGGGGTGTTAAGGGTGCACCATATTTTATGGTGTATTGTTCAGGACGCCCCACAGCTGGAAGTGACACTAATGAGAGTGCAGCAGTGGCTTTATCACCCTCAGCCTGATGGATTTGTTCCTTTGCTCTGCAGTGTTTCTCCGTCTGTCACATCTGCAGTCACGCTCTGATCTGATCTGACTTCTCCAGAGCTGCACTACGTTTTAACTACTCATTTTTCTCTCTCAGGGACTCATTTTGTGTGTGTGTGTGTGTATAAACTCCAGGCACATCTTGCATCTGAATGATTAATCTTGCTGTATTACAGCAGGTGCTTTTCACTTGTAATCTGCTTGGAACAAACACGTCGAACTCTTTCTGACTTTGAAGATGAAGTGAATTTCTGTGCAAAAGCAGAGTTGATTTTTACCTTTTTTTTGCAAGAAACGTGTGCACATCTGTCCACCACGATGATGCTGAAAAATTTTGAAATGACACGCTTCAACTTTAAGAGGGAGACTGTTCTTGACAGTATTAATTATAATAGTAAATTACAAAAATATTAAAGCTGCAGTCAGAATTTATCTGGGTTCAAGCATTTAAGGCCTTCAAACACATGCATAAAAAGATATTACGTTTTATTTAGCAAGCATGTACCCACTTAAATCATAGAAGGAACAGACCATTCTCAGCCAAAACAGACAATTTACCATTGAAAATATATGGTTTTTAAAGCGTTTTAACAGTAATAGCGCCACCTATAATCCAGTCTCCATAAAAGTTTGCATGCTTGTTTAGAATCATGTCGCGTTTTCATTAGTTTTATTCTTTTAATAATAATAATAACTACTATTATTGTTATTATTGTAAAAAGTAGTAATATTGTTGTTGAAATGTGTCCGTGACATATTAATTAAAATAGTAATTCAAAAATATTAATGTTTTTCTTTTAATAATAATTAGTAGTGGTATTAATGGGAAAACATAATAATTTTATTATTAATGGCAATAATTATAATAATTATTATTATTGTTAATAATGATTATAATTATTATTTATATAAAGTATTAATATTGTTGTTGAAACATGTTTGACTGTATTAATTAAAAACATTAACATTAATATTTTCAATAATGTTTTATTCTTTTATTATTAATAATAATAATAATAATAATAATAATTATTATTATTATTATTATTATTATTATTATTAAAACAAAGTAAACTATTATTGGACATATTTTTATTATTGTTGCTGAAACGTGTTTGTCAGCTCATGTAACGGATGATTGAAGATGAAAATGTTTATTTTAATAGGCAAGCGTGTTTGTGTGAGTTCTCAGAATCAGTCGATTGGACTCTCAGCTCTTCCCGTCAGTGATAATTACAGATTTAATTAACTCCTCACACACAGTCATTGTTCTTCACACACATCAACACTCACAGCTCACTTTTATTACTATTGATTGTTGGATGCTCTCATTTGTAGATCTTTATTAGTGAATATGATTCTGTGGGATGGCAGAGAACTATACAACTTAGATAAGTACAAAATATTTCTATTTCCAATAAATGCTGTTCTTGTGAACTTTCTAACTTTTTAGAGTCCTGAACAAAAATATATGATGGTTTCAGCATTGATAATAATCATAAATGTTTCTTGAGCTGCAAATCATCATATTAGAATGATTTCTGAAGGATCATGTGACACTGAAGACTGGAGTAATTCGGTATTTGATCACAGGAATAAATTACGCTTTACTACATTCACATAGAAAACAGTTATTTTACATTGTAATATTTGTCAGTATTACTGCTATTACAATAAAGGCATCCTTGGTGAGGATAAGATACTTTCAACATCATTTATAGATATATTGATATTGTTTATTTTAATTATATTTTAATCATAATAATAATATGAATTACTTATCATCATCATTATTTGTTGGAAAGTGAGAAAAAAGGTTAAATAGCCCAGATTCACGTTTGTCAGCATTGAATTTGAAAGTTGAGAGTAAACATGCTGAATTTTTTGAATTTGCTTTGCTTTACTACGTAAATGTCATCAGAGAAGTCTGAATGGAAATGATTTGCTCTGTTTGTTTTGTTTGGACAGAAATCCTGAAATGTGATTTAATATTTATGGGCATCATGCAGAGTCACTGAAGAGAGTCCACAGAAAACTGAATGTGAACTGATTAAGAAACTGTGGAGATAAAGTGCCTGTGTCTAGGTGCATTTATGCTGAATACTGTGTGTGTGTGTGTGTGTGTGTGTGCGCGTGTTGTTTGTGTGTGTGTGCATGCATGATGTATGTATGTCTGTCTGTATGCATGCATGTTGTGTGTGCGTGTGTGCGTGTGCGCGCGTCTTGTTTGTATGCATGCGTGTCTAAGTGCATGCATGTTGTGTGCGTGTGTATGCATGCGTATGTGTCTGAATGCATGCATGTTGTGTGTATGTATGTATGCATGTATGTATGTATGCATGTATGCATGCATGCATATGTGTATGTATGTATGCATGCATATGTGTATGCATGCATGTTGTGTGTGTGTGCGTGTGCGCGCGTCTGTTTGTATGCATGCATGTTGTGTGCGTGTGTGTATGCATGCGTATGTGTGTCTAAGTGCATGCATGTTGTGTGTGTGTGTGTGTATGCATGCATGTGTGTGCATGCATGTGGTGTGTGTGTGTCTAAGTGCGTGTGTCTGAAGGTAATTTGTGTGTTATGTGTCTGTGTGTGTCTATATACATGTTGTGTGTGTGTGTAAGTCATCAGGCGGCACAGAGCACTGATTGTGTGCTGCAGTTGTGTCTCTCTCAATGGTTTCTGGCTGTCTGTTTGCGTCACGTTTGTATTTGTGGTTGGAAAATCCATGTGGAGGTGCTCTGGAGTCTGCTAAAGTCATTAAGAAATCTCAGACACACACACACTTTCAGGTCCTCCTCTACGGAAAGAGAGAGGGTCCAAACAGCTGACATATGATTGTGATTTGCGTGCTGCCGTTTGGCTCACGTTCACAGCGCTTTGATTTAAAGAGAGCAGCCCGCACACGCTCACACTTCCACCGCTCTGTCTCATAATCTAGTGTTTGGCTGACACAGAAAGCGTTTTAACATGAAATGACAAATCTGAAGTTCAAAACATGGCGTACTTCATCTTTAAAGCTTCATATAGATGGCTCTGTTTTGCTTTCTGAAGCTCTGGCAGGAAATTAAAGGTGTCTGGAGGTTCATCAGGAGTTAATGCTAACATTCTCTCTCCTTGAACTCAGAGTTTTGTTTTTTCTTCAACATGATGCTTGAATCAAGCGTCTTCAACGCATGGAGTACAATAGAGGATTCATTGGTTCGGGACCCTCGACGGTGTTGTAATTGGCAGCATATGTCCGTCCGTCGCTCCAGAAACAGTCCTGATGGAAGCTGTAGTTTGTGTGTGTTATCGAACCAGATGTGTGATGTGTTTACTGATTGTGTTCTCGGAGAAATCAATCTCACTAACCTTCCTGATCCAAACGAGCCCTGCGGGCAAATAAAGCTCCGTTTGTTCAGATCTTTCACGAGAAATCATTGTGATTAAGAACACCTTCACATCAGGGCCATCACGATGTTTTGTGTGCTGATAATTGGCTTCTTTTCAACCTTTTTAATGTGAGCACGTCTCCGAGCGTCAATAAAGCGCCCCTTCCGCATGACAAACACGCAAGGTTTCCACATTACAGCCTCAGGTTTGTTCGGTCTCATTGTTCAGATTCACAGCATGTTGTGCATTGAGTGCCATTACTGTCCTCAGACGATTGAACATTCGACAATTCAGCTTCACCTGTGCTTTTATCCAACAAGGACGCATTAAAGTGATTAAAAGTGACAGTAAAGACATTTATAATGTTACAAAATACTCTATTTCATATAAATGCTGTTCTTTTGAACTTTCTGTTCATCAAAGAATCATGAAAAACAGAATGTATCAGTTTCCACAAAAATATGACTGTTTTCAACATTGATGATAATCAAAAATGTTTCTCGAGCAGCAAATCATCAATCAGCAATCATGCTGAAAATTCAGCTTTGATCACAGGAATAAATTACAGTTTACTATATATTCACATAGAAAACAGCTGATTTAAATTGTAAAAATATTTCACTATTTTTACTGTATTTTTGATCAAATAAATGCAGCCTTGGTGAGCAGAAGAGACTTCTTTCAAAAACATTAAAAAATTTGTCCGACCTCAAACTTTGGGGTTTTGTTTTATTTTATTTCATTTTATTTTAATAATTAAAAACAATTGCATTTTTATTGTTTAATCTCATTTTTATTTTAATTTATTGCTTTTTATTTTATTTTTTTAATTTTTTGCAAAGCTAATTATAATATCCATTATAATGTCTATTTAAAGCTAATTATAGTCACCATAGACTAACGTAAACCCAGAGTTTCCAAACTCATTTTATGTAGAGGGCACTTTTATGGATATATTAGAGTGATTTCTGAAGGATCATGTGACACTGAAGACTGGAGTAATGATGCTGAAAATTCAGCTTTGATCACAGGAATAAATTACACTTTGCTATATATTCACACAGAAAACAGCTGTTTTAAAGTGGGGAAATATTTCACTGTTTTTACAGTGTTTTTGATCAAATAAAGCAGCTTTGGTGAGCAGAAGAGACTCTTTCAAAAACATAAAAAAATCTGACTGACCCCAAACTTTGAGCACATCTGAAACACTTTTTGTTGAAGACGGTGAATCTGTTACAGTAGCTCTGCGCTGAGCTTTCATTTATATCAGGAAATAAGACGGGAATGCACCTGTATGTCTGTCTGACTGACTGGAGTCGCTTCCCGTCCGGATTATCAGCATTCCAGCCGATGGAATTCCGTTTTTGAGTGATTGAATTCATTTTTCTGGCTGTTGTGTCTGTGAGCTGCAGTGCTGGAGTGGAAATGTATAAATCATGACATAATCATGCTGTATTTTTCTCCGCGGGATGAGATTCAGTGAGGTAACTGGGAAAGTGCTATTAAAATGTTCATCATCTCTTCTTCCAGTTAATGCGCCAGATCTCCGTGCACATTTTTTCTTTCTGGAATGGAAGGAATGTGTTTCCCGCCACGTGCAGCGGCGCTTTCGGTGTGTGTGTGTAGATTCTATTCTTTACACATGTCTTCCAGGCGTTAGTCCTATCATGATCCAGACTCTGTGTGTGTGTGTGTGTGTGTGTGTGTGTGTTTGAGGCTCCCGTCCCCTCAGTGTTCACAGGCTCTTGGGAGTGCAGGGCACAGCTGGTAGTGATGGTGCAGGAATAAACTCGCACATCAAATTGAGGACGTATCATAGACTTTTGTTTTATGTTAAGCTTATTATAATGACCGTAAACTAATGAAAACCCAGGGTTGCCAAACTCCTTTTACGTAGAGGGCACTTTTTATGTGCTGCATTGCATTTCTTTCTTTTTTTTTTTGTAATTTGTATTTTTTATTTAATTTTATTTATTTATTGTTTTAATTTAATTTTTATTTAATTTTATTTATTTTTTGTATTTTATTGTATTTTATTTTTATTGCATTTTATTTTAATGACCATTTAAAGCTAATTATAATGATCATAGACTAATGTAAACCCAGAGGTGTCAAACTTATTTTTTGTAGAGGGCCCCTTTTATGGGCTTATTTTATTTTATTTTATTTTATTTTATTATTTTATTGCATTTTAGAGTATTCCGTTTTTATTTTTTGTTGCATTTTATTTATTTGTCATTTTTTTTTGTATTTTTTATTTTATTGGATTTTATTTGTAATGCATTTTTATTGTTTTGAAAAGCAATTCACCCTCACTTTTTTTTTTTTTTATTCAAATATAAAAAATAAGTATTTTTTTTTCCATTCGATTTGATGCTGCTAGTGTTTTTTTTGTTTTGTTTTGTATTTTAATTCATCCTCATGTTGTTCAGCGTCTCTGCTCATGTGTGGGTGAACGGTCTCCACGTCCTCACTGAGATCCTAATCACGTTTTCATGTCCTCCAGCAGCGCTTCCCTCCCTCAGCGAGGCCGTTTATCTTGCATCTGCCCTGTAATGTACAAGAAAACGTTAATACTCTTGAGAAGAGAGGCGAGGACTGATAAAACGCACATTATAATTCAGACCGCCCACTGATGTGGTAAACATTGAGGACTTGATACTCATGTTAACATGTTGCCTTGTGTAGCTAAACTTAAGGCTATCAGTCTGGTCCTGTTGTCGGGATGCAAGTGAATTGCAACCAAATGGCTGTAAAATAAGTAAATCCTGGCAATAATCACACTATTGTGTAACGTAGCCTTTATTGCAAGTTGCCGTTTTCCATGCAGTATGAAATAGACTGAGACTAATATAAAGTTCATCACCCTCTTTATAGTTGTTGAGATGAATTGTGGTGTAAAGCTGTGTTTTTCCTTAATGTTTTTAATCCAGAACTGTGTAAAAGTTCAGATGAGCTTATGTAGTCGGCTGAGAGGTTCGGATGGTGATGAAGTGAGGTGTGTGGGTTCGAGTTTGTGAAGTTAACATCGGTCCCTCTTCAATGTGAAGTCTTCCCCATGACCTTTGACCTCCAGGGGGTCAGCTTTACACTTTGACCTTCTCATTCATAAATTCTTTGTCACCCTGGAGAGTCCTGCGCATCCCGCGATCTGTTCCCCTTTCAAACCGTTACCATATATTATAACTGTAACTGTTGGAGTCTCCAAGTGTCCTTTATTGGAAAGACACCTAAATTTACCTTAGCTTGCAGAAAATACAGCTTTGTGTGAATCACCCTTCAATTTGATAGTTTACTTTGCTGGATATTGCAAATGATGACAAAATAAACGTGTTAAACAAGATGTATACTTAATTTCAGGATAAGTATGTGATTGTGATTAGTCACGCAAAATTGTTATTAATCGTGTTTAAAAAAATGTAATCTATTGCAAATGATGACAAAATAAATGTTAAACAAGATCTATGCTTAACTTCATGTTAAGTATGCGATTAATTGCGATTAGTCATGCAAAATTGTGACTAATCACTATTTAAAAAATGTAATGGGTTAAACAAGATGTATGCTTAATTTAAGGATAAGTATGCGATTAATCGTTATTAGTCACGCAAAATGGTGATAATTTTTAATCTATTGCAAATGATGACAAAATAAATGTTAAACAAGAAGTAGGCTTAATTTCAGGATAAGTATGCGATTAATCGTGATTAGTCGCGCAAAATTGTGATTAATCGTGATTTTTAAAAAAAACATTAATCTATTGCAAATGACAAAATAAATGTTAAACAAGATGTATGCTTAATTTCAGGATAAATATGCGATTAATTGCAATTAGTCATGCAAAATTGTGATTAATCGTGATTAAAAAAACATTAATCTATTGCAAATGACAAAATAAATGTTAAACAAGATGTAGGCTTAATTTCAGGATAAGAATGCGATTAATCGTGATTAGTCACGCAAAATTGTGATTAATCGTGATTAAAAAAACATTAATCTATTGCAAATGACAAAATAAATGTTAAACAAGATGTAGGCTTAATTTCAGGATAAGAATGCGATTAATCGCGATTAGTCATGCAAAACTGTGATTAATCAAGATTTTAAAAATGTAATCTATTGCAAATGATGACAAAATAAATGTGTTAAACAAGATGTATGCTTAATTTCAGGATAAGTATGCAATTGTGATTTGTCACGGAAAATTGTGATTAATCGTGATTAAAAAAAAATGTATCTATTGCAAATGACAAATGTTAAACAAGATGTAGGCTTATTAGGATAAGTATTCGATTAATCGCGATTAGTCATGCAAAATGGTGCAATTTTAAATTTTTTAATCTATTGACAGCAGTAGTGTGTGTGTGTGTATATATATTTAGTTAACACTGAACGGTTCACCTTTATTAGGATTGCAACCCAAAAATTGTTGCACAAAACTATACTTTTTCTTCTTTGTAGGAACAAAATTTTGTCATATGGCATGGCAACAAAAACAGCCTATTACCACAGAAGTCCATGTGAACAGTGTATTATATTCTATACGTTTTTTTGTAAGTCATGCAATAACTTTTTTTAGATTTGAGAAGAGCAGCTTGGTCATCCTCCTAAATCACTCGTTTGGTTTGAAAAATCATACATGTTTTACATCATGATTAGACATGGCAGAATTGTGTTGTTCATGCGGGCGGCTCGTAACTGCATCACCTCGTGCCTGTAATAGTAATGATGAACTACTTAAAAGCACATCAATAGGGGTTTCTAAAGCCTCTCAGTGATTAATGAGGCCGAGGAGACGTCTCTTCTGCCAGCTGAAGCAGCTCTCCAGGGCTCCGCTGATCTCGCTGATGCTTCATTAGAATGCGCTGGCGCTCTTGACCCGCTCTCCATCGCAGACTGAAGCAGGCGCTCTGTTCGTAACCTGTCGCGCTCCGTCGTGGAGCTGTTATTAGCCAGACAGACAGACAGACGGCTCACTGTACCGAGATCATTACTGACTGAAAATCACTGCAGTTATTACAACAGAAGTCAGGAGTGGATGTGTGTGTGACACAGACGTGCTGTTCTCTTCTCACATGATGCAGATTGATGTTCTTGTTCAGTAGATGTGCGTCTGCCAAGAGGTCTCAAGATTAAATGTGAAGTGGGTCATTATGTTTTGTTTTAAAAAACGTTCTCATTTCTCAATATTTAGTTTAACTCTGTCAAAACAATCATGTTGGCCAAGTTAAAGATCATTATTACTATTGGTCAAATGTATGTTATTAATTAAATAAATATAAAAAATAATAAGTATTTTTTTCCATTCCATTTGATGCTGTTAGTTTTTTTTAATTTTTTTTAGATAATATAAAAATATTTTAAGTTTTAAATACACACTACCAGTCAAAAGTTTGGACACGGTAAAATTTTTAATGTTTTTAAAAGAAGTTTGGTCTGCTCACCAAGGCTGCATTTATTTAATTAAAAATACAGTAAAAACAGTAAAATTGTGAAATATTATTACAATTTAAAATAACTGTTTTCTGTTTGAATATATTTTATAAAGTAATTTATTCCTGTGATCAAAGCTGAATTTTCAGCATCATTACTCCAGTCTTCAGTGTCACATGATCCTTCAGAAATCATTCTAATATGATGATCTGCTGCTCAAGAAACATTTATGATTATTATCAATGTTGAAAACAGTTGTGTACAATTTTTTTCAGGATTCCTTGATGAATAGAAAGTTCAAAAGAACAGCATTTTTATTTAAAATAAAATGTCATGTCTTTACTGTCACTTTTGATTATATCCTTGCTGAATAAAAGTATTAATTTCTTTCCAAAAATAAATAAATTCTTACTGACCCCAAACTTTTGAACGGTAGTGTATAATGTTACAAAAGCTTTGTGTTTCAGATAAATGCTGTTCTTTTGAACTTTCTATTCATCAAGGAATCCTGAAAAAAAAAAAATTGTACACAACTGTTTTCAACATTGATAATAATCATAAATGTTTCTTGAGCAGCAAATCAGCATATTTCTGAAGGATCATGTGATGCTGTGACGCTGCACATGCTGAACGAGTTCATGATTAATAGAACAATGACGTTTACTTTCGCTATTCAGATTAGAGCCGTCATTCTAGTCAACGGTCATCTAAATCACATGAGCGTTTGATTTATTATTCAGCAGCTCTGCTGCAGTGATTTAACTGCCGGGAGGATTTTCAGATCATAAAGCCAAACAACCATCTGCCTTTAATAGTATTATCTTTGATTATTTCAGACGTTTCTCAAAATCTGCTGATTTGAGCCCAACAGATGCCAGAACATGTTCAAGATTACAGAGTATTATTCCTCTCAGTTTGTTTTTTTGGATCGAATATTAATTTGTATGTTGTCATTATCAATATCTGTCGTGTCTCAGGTGAAGTGTGTCTGCATGTGTTTTTTAAAAATAGTTCAACAGAGAAACCAGGCCCGAAACAAGCATGTGAACGCCAGCGCTTCCGTCTGAGCATATGGTTGCTTTTTATTTATTGCATGCACTAAAATGAAGAGCAAGATGAAGAGAGAGACTGATTGTGCATATTGAATCAAACAAAGACTGAAATGAATCATACATGGATTGGATTGGATTGATAAACAATTGTGATCAATTTGTTTCCAGAGTGTTCTGTCCTAATTTAACCTTAGTATTCATCTGGTTCTACAGAATCAATGCTTATAACACTGAAAGTACAATACTAGTGAAGCTAAAGCTAAATTACCATGAAAATTGTTTAATTATCTTTATTTATTACAAAACAAGGCTTTATATAGCACTAAAAGTGAGCTTTCTAAATTGAATTAATTGGCTGTTATAATGTGTTTGGTCTCTGGCTGTGCCTGTAATTGGTCTTTTTTATGCTCTGCAGTTTCTTTTGTGAGAACAGTTTGAGTAAAGACTAAATATTGCAGCTAATTAATCTCCCGTCGCCTGAATAAATTACTCACCCCGAGCTCATTGTGAGACGTGCGGAATGATGCAGTCAGCCAGTTTAATTCTTTTCTTTTAAAAACGACCTGAATTATTATTGTTCAGCTTTAGTTCTCGTCCCACTGAGACACATTTTACACATTATAATAAATGAGACCGGCAGCAGGTTTTTTTTTTCTTATGCATAATTGAACTTGTAAATGAGGCAGATCAGTGTGACTTTATATGATTGTTTAATCATCGAGACCAGACGCTGATCTGTATTCCTCAAGTACTTGAGCAAAAGTACAGATAATAAATTATTACTCCAGTACTCCTTTTCAGTTCTACTCGATTTAAAGTACACTTACATTCCATCAGGTGTTCACTTGAATGTTGGTCCTTTATGGCTCTCATTTGTGTCTGTCTGACAGATCAAGAGCTCTAAATGTGAGACGGAGATCCAGGCGCTGTCGCTGAAGAGTTTGCTATATCTGGAGCGCTACATGTACCTGATCCTCTTCAACACGTACCTGCACCTGGAGAAGAGAGACTCCTGGCAGCGCTCCTTCAGCCAGTGGATGCTACAGGTGAGATCAGATCATTGTGTTCATCATTAACCCCGTGTGTCCCGCCATGAAATCACGATGAAATATATGAGTGTCGTCGGCATAGCGGTGGAAACTAATTCCATGTTTTCTTATAATATTACCAAGTTGAAAACGGCAGAGGGCCTAACACAGAACCTTGAGGCACTCCATAATTTACTGATGTTATCTTAGATTTTTCCCTGTTTAAATAAACAAAATGGTAACGTAGTTAAATTGTAATGCATCAAATAAGCATTTCTCTAAAATTTCCAAACTCATTATATACTTTTGGAAAAAAAAAAATCTACTATTAACCTGCTAATATGAATGATATTAAGGTTTGAACATGCGATACAGACACAGATTTAACTGCTGTGACGTATAACTTGTCTTTATTTATCTTAAAATTAAATAAAACTACTTCTCATAAAGAAACAAGAACATGGTCCTCTTTTTAATTAATGATGAATTCTTTATAATAACTTACAATATTCTTCATTCTTTCAAGCAGACATTTATTTTTATAAGTTAAATATAGATTAATCCTTATTAAAGTTATTCAGTCAGCAGTGAGTGATTTTTCTCTTTTTCCTTTTGTTGATTAACATTAATGATGGACAGCACATGGTTTATTAGGCTGCTGTCACTTTAAGTCCAAATGCACGGATCCAATACACTGATACACATCCGATATTCTCCTGACAGTGACAGAGTTTACCTGAATACTTGCCAAAACTGACATTTTGACATAATTTAGTGTATTTGTCCATTGAAGAGTGAAAAGAGAGCTCAATTCAGTACTCGTGTGCTGACGTCTGCGAGTCGGCGCGCTTTTTCAGATTTATCCATATGTCTGCTCTTCGCTTTCTCCCAGACGTTTACGTTTTTGAACGTTTTGTGAGACATGCACCAAGTGTATGCCAACTTGCGTCCCAAGTACATTACATTTTGAATGTGCGCATCTACCGCACAGGACATCATTCTGACTAAATCTCTTCCCAAATCATCCCTCCTTAACATTTTCGTCTTGTTTTTATTCGTTGACGAAAATGTCAATAGATTTTCATCATAGTTTTTGTCATTCAAAACTTTTAGTTGTCGTCTCATTTTCATTAGTGAAAAAAAAAACTTGATCCCTCTAGCGCCACCAACTGTCCAAAGTTACACTTAATAATTTTAATAAACAAAATTCCTATAAAAAATACTTTTTTGAACTCCTCCTAGACCGTTGCTCAGATTTTCACGAAAATTTAACCAGATCATCTTCAGACCATGCCGACAAAACAACAACAACAACAACAACAAAAAAACATGGAATTCAAGTTGATTCGTCAAACCATTCTCAAATAACTCACGAACGTATTCAACGAATATCACCCCAAAATGAATGCAAGGCTGTATCTATGTAAAACTTTGACGTATTCAGACCAAACTTAGTGTTTATGACAACCATGACCTGATGATACCTGCACAGTTTCAGCACAGTGCCACCTAGTGGTAAGGAGATATGAAAAATAGCTACTTCTGAACGGTTTGGCCAAAAATAACAAAGCTGGTCTCTTTAGATTCGGATGATACCCAATTTTGTCCATGGCCATTTTGAATTTTGTCGTAAAATGCTATACGACTGAATTGGCATATCATTACGAAACTCTGTATGCGTCTCTCTGTATCTGCACCATGAAGGTACTCAGTTTAGAGACGCCACCTTGTGGTCAAAAATTATTATTGAAATTTCTAATAGCTTTTGATTAATTTTGCCTATAGTAATGAAACTGGTCTCAATAGAATCTATGGGTCATGCCGAGAACATGTATACCGATTTTTGCCAACTTCCTGTCTGCCATTTTGTTTTTTGTTTTTTCAAAAAAAAAAACAAACTACTTTTTCATTCTCCTCCTAGACCATTTGTCAGATTTTCACCAAATTCAAGTCAGATCATCTTCAGACCACAGTCGGCAAAAAGTTACGAATTTCGTTCCGGTAGACGAAATCCGTTTTCGTATACTGCATCAATGAATTTAATGGCATAAATCAAGCTGAACACAGCTAGTGACACCAAACTGTGTGTGTACTGTAAGTGTCATCAAGCATTGACCACGCCAGATCAATTTGGTGTCAGCGCCACCTATTGGTCAAAAGTAATAAGCAATTATGTAACCATTTTGCTTAGTCGTCTCCATTTAGTCATTTTTGCATTTAGTCTGATTCTTGCTGCCTTGATTCTGCTGTTTTTTATTTTATTATATTTTATTTTATCCATGAACAACCTCAAATACAGAGCAAATGCTTCACCAAATTTGCAATAAATACTGTAAATGTTGTCACCCATCCTAGTGTTCATCTCCCATCAACTTCAGACTTGATTTTGAAAGTCCATCACAAACCTCTGTGAAGTTAAAATGTTAACTCATGAACAGGAAGTGATTCGGTGAGATCTGAAACCAATGGTTTGCATGCATTGTGTGCGTTTGTCCAGCTGCTGTTGAATGTTTTGTGGTGGATCCTATTCTCCCGTGTGAATTTGTGCTTGTCGAGCCGTAGCCATCGCTTCATTTGGACGCGTACCCTGGAATTTACAAGCTTATTCTAGCATCACTGAGGCCGCTGCTTCACACGTCGGGTTTCGTGAGGTCTGTGTGCTGTTTTCTGCTTGTGTGTGTGTGTTGAGGCCAGCTGTGGCTCACGGTAAAGTCTGGAATTTACTGCCATTCCAAACAAATGAGTGTTTCCCCCCTGTGCAGAACAGTGCGCTTTAGCCTGATGCCTTTCTATACTCTTACAGTCCTGCAGTTCAGTGACTGATGAAGCATTGAAACAGGCCAAGTCTTTAGTTTGGTTTTTTTCGCAGTGTGTTTTGGTTCAGATGAACCAACCATCTTTAGCAGTGGAGAAACATGTTCAGTTGAACTAAACTAACCTAGAACAATCTCTGATTAACTCATCAGTCAACATCACTGATATGTCACAAGCGAACATCCGGCCTTATTTCTACCCTAACTCTATGTCCAATCGATAATCACAGTCTGGATTCTGGCTCCAAACATTGACCCCGTTGATGTGACTATAACCGAGAGTTCGGCGCGTATGAAAGGAATATTCTAGGTTAAATACAACATCAACATACTGTAGATTAACACAGGAAATCTAATATATAATAAAAGGAAAAATATATATAATACAAATAAAGAAAACCCTTGTATACGTTTTAAGTCAGAAAGTATATTGTATGCATGCAGAAATAATTAAAATATTTTTATATTCAGTTTTCTTCCAGGATTAATCATTTAAATAATTATGGTCAAGGTTTATTATAATTAACTAAAACTAAAACCATAAAAAAACTTTAACTGAAACTAAAATATAAAACTTTTTGTATAAAACTACAATATTAAAAAACTTTTTTTTATTTTATTTAATGTAATTTCCAAGGCAACATTTCTAATTATTTAGTTCAAATTGATGTATTAAAATAACTAAAACTAAAATAAACATATATTTAAAAAAAAAATAAAAATTAATAAAAATGACACATTAAACTAACAAAAATGAAAATGAAAACAGAAAATGTGAAGATAAAATCTAATTCAAAACATTAATAAAAAAACTATAATAATTTATCATTTTCAATGATGCTTAAAACCGACAGACTCTATTTAAATGAGTCCCGCTAACTCAACCAGGCCCCGCCCCTTTGTTTTGGATGGGAATTATTTAAATGAGGAATATTGTGACGTGTTCGTTCCCGGACGAAAACTCAAGACTACAATAGAGGCGTTTCAGGGAGTTCAGAAAGTTGCTCAAAAGAAAGATGAACATGGAAAAAAGCAGAATAGGTCCTCTTTAAATGTTTTCAAGAGCATATAGAGGTAAATGAATGTAGTCGTCATCAACGAACGCATGGTTTTATTTTGGTGTTATGACTTTTGGCATGTAAACAATACAAAGTAAACAGTAATATTACAGCTTCAGATATAGAACCGTCATTTTTGCTGTGCTTGTGTCCTTATTTTTATCCTTTAATAAGATTATTTTTCCTCATTTTGTTTTGTAACTCATTGAATGGCGTTTAAAGCCCGTGTTGATCCAGTTTGTGATGTGAGCGGCAGATTCAGCTCTGGATCTTTGAAGTGGAATGAACCGTATCGAAGGCATTCCTGCATTATAAAAACAGGGAAAGATCTCTGTGAAAACGTGCTGCATTTGTGATTTTTCTTTGTGTGGATGGGGAAATGTGGACCTGGATGAAAGTCATCCTGACATTAAAGCAGTTAATTATGAGCAATTTTCTTATATAAAGTCTAAAAGAGTGTTGAGAAACTCGACGTCAGTCTGTTTTATAAAATCCCTTCACCCTCATGTCATTTCAACCCTGTATTTTTCTTCACAAACTGAGGAACGCATTTCGTTACAATGACTTTATTTGGTGAACTCTTCCTTTAAGGTCATGTGATCGTTGTTTGAGGTGATATTCTCACTGTATCACTCTGTGGAGATTTACAGCTGCTAATATGGTGTGTTTGTCAGGATTTCTCTCACTAAAGAGCAGCAGAGGATGATGGATAGTGTTCTGCGCTCATAACATCTGCGTTCTCTGTCGTTTTACTGCAGTCGAGTGTTTGTCTGCGCTCTTTCCTCTTTGTGTCCAGTATTTGTTATTTTTATAGCTGCCGGTGGGAGTCGGTCCAGATCCCATTGGCACCTGATGCAGGGAATCATGGGTACCTCGAGTGTTTAATACCTGAATCCAGCTGTGCGTCTCAGCATAAACTCTCATTTATGGTTCGGTTTCCCTCGAAACAGGCCAGTGATTCACAAGACCACAACTACAGCTCTCAGAATGACAACAACCACAGATACTAAACATGTGTGACTGGAAAAAGAACATTTGTCAAAACTAACTGTGAATGTTTGACAAAGTTTAACACAGATTAAAGTCTTAATGTCTGAAGCTTATATTATACTAAGCTGTTGGTATGGTGCTTTGCATGGTTGCTAGGGAGTTACTAGGCAGTTGCTAGTTAGATGGGTGGGTGGGTGGATAAATGGATGGATGGATGGATATATGGACAGACAAGATGGATGGATGGATAAATGGATAGATAGACAGACAAGATGGATGGATGGATAGATAGATGGATGGATGGATGGATGATAGACAAGATGTATGAATAAATGGATGGATGGGTGGATGGATGGATGGATAAATGGATGGACAGACAGACAGGATGGATGGATGGATGGACAAGATGGATGGATGGATGGGTGGACAAATTGATGGATGGATGGATGGACAGATGATAGACAAGATGGATAGATAAATTGATGGATGGGTGGATAAATTGATGGATGGATGGATATATGGACACAGGATGGATAGATAGATAGATAGATAGATAGATAGATAGATAGACAGACAAGATGTATGGATGGATGGACAGATGGACAGATGGTAGACAAGATGGATGGATAAACAGATGGGTGGATGGATGGACTGATAGATAAACAAGATGGATGGATGGATGGATGGATAAATGGATGGACAGACAGATGAATAGATGATGGATGGATGGATGGATGGATAGATAGAGATGGATAAATGGATAGATAGACAAGATGAATGGATGGATAAATGGCTGGATGGATGGATGGACAAGATGGATGGATACATGGATGGATGGGTGGATAAATTGATGGATGGATGGATATATGGACAGACAGGATGGATAGATAGATAGATAGACAGACAGACAGGATGGATGGATGGACAGATGGACAGATGGTAGACAAGATGGATGGATAAACAGATGGGTGGATGGATGGACTGATAGATAAACAAGATGGATGGATGGATGGATGGATAAATGGATGGACAGACAGATGAATAGATGATGGATGGATAGAGATGGATAAATGGATAGATAGACAAGATGGATGGATGGATAAGTGGATGGATGGATGGATGGACAAGATGGATGGATAAATGGATAGATAGATGGACAGACAGGATGGACGGATGTATAGATAGACAAGATGGATGGATGGATGGATGGATGGATGGAAGAATGGATGGAAGAACAGACGGACAGACAAATGGGTAGATGGGTGGATGGATGGATAAACAGATAGATAGTTGGACAGACAGGATGGACGGACAAATAGATAGACAATATAGATGGATGGATAGATAGATGGACAGATAGATAAACGAGATGGATGGACAAGATAGATAGATACATAGATAGATAGAGTAGTCATCATTTGAAGTGGATCAAAAAAGTTCATCAATGTTGTCCTAAGAACTAAGATGTCCTAAGAAGAAGGTTTTAGGACAACTTTGATGAACGGTTTTGATCCACTTCAAATGTTGACTACTGTAGATAGATAGAAACAGGTTCAGACTGTTGTGAGGGCCGTGACTCCTGTAGTTTCTTCTTTCATTCTGTGTCCTTGACTTTTTTCAGCTAGTTTTATTAGCTCAGTTTCTGCTTGTGTCAACAGAGCTAAAGTAAACCCGTCCTGCTGTGCTGCTTTACACTGTGTGTTTCTGTCGCTCCTTCACCCCGTCATGACCAGATGTCACCAGTTCACCGGCCCGAACGACAACCGGGTCGAGCACCACGACGAATTTAAGATTTGTCTTTGTGTGTCAGAATTGGCCACATTTAAATTGAATGACAGGAAGAGGAACGACACACAATCTGGTGCAAAAATGATTGAACCTTCACTGAATTGTGTGTGTTTTGTGTTCAGGTGGCGTCTCAGGCTGGAGTTTATGAGCTGTTGAATCAGTTGGGCTTCTCTGAGTTTGAGGACCTGAGAGACTCAACTCTCTGCCGTCTCCGTCACCGCTGGCAACAGCAGAACCGCCACGGGCTTCCGTTCAGAGGAGAGTTCATCTGAGAAACACTCGTGTTCATCACTCACCAGGACGTCCATGTTGGGTTTCAACTGTTCTTGACCAACGCTATTCAACAGTTCAAATCCACTGAAACACACTGTGAGGAACTTCACTGAAAACATGACCAGATGTTGCATGAATATTCATCATGTCTCACCTGTGGATGCTGTTTTTCTTGTTTATTAATGACATTTGTCGTAATTTTCTCTTTCCGTGCCACAGGTATCTCACATCTATTATTAACCTATTTTTAATTTAACAGGACTCTTTTTATGTCACGTGTAGCTCGGGTGATTATTTGACGTGTGTTTGCTTGTATAGTTTATTCACTCTGTTCTTTTTTTAACATTTGAAGGCTGAAGTAACTGTGATGTTTGTTTTATAAATGAGCGTTTTTCATGATGAAGACTTTCATAATGGCGGTCTCCATTAAAAATCTTTAGTAACAGGAGTGTGTTTGTTTATTGCCTGCTGAAACTGTGAGTGATTGGTTTTTAGTAGGATCTTAAAAGAACGGTTTTCAGCGTATTACTAAAACTAAAAGTGTAAAACTTAATAAAAAGGACAAAAACACAGCAAAATTACAAAAAATTTTAACTAAACTAAAAAAACTAATTCAAAATATTAACAAAAACTATAATAGTATATCAATAAAACTAAAAAGCATTTTGATTACTTGAAATAAAATAAGCATTAGCTTTAATAAATAACAATTAAAATATTTCATTTCTTATTTTCATTTAGTTTAGGTTTAAGTATTAAAATAACAAACTAAAATAATAAAACTCTTAATAAAAATAAAAAAAACTATAAAAATGACAAAAATGGCAAAGTTACTAAAATTAACTCAAATGAAAAAAATCTAATTAAAAATATTAACAAAACTAGTATATCAATAAAAAAATTTCATTAATTGAAATAAAATAAAAAAAACTAATTTTATTTCTCATTGTCACTTAGTTTAAGTTGAAGTATTAAAATAACAAACTAAAACGTAATAAAAATCTTAATTAAAAAAACTTATAAAAATGACAAACACAGTAAAATTACTAAAACTTTAACCATAAATGAAAAAAATCTGATTTTACAAATTAACAAAACTATAGTAGTACATCAGTGAAATGAAAAACTTTTTCATTACTTGAAATAAAATAAACATTAATTAAAATAAAATATAAAAACCAAACTTATTTGCATTATTAAAAATAACTGAAACTAAAATTTAATAAAAATACAAAAACACTAATAAAAATGACAAAAACGCAACAAATTACTGAATCTTTAACTAAAATTAATATTTTAAATCAGATTTTATTTTAACAAAATGTCAAAATCAATGGAGTGGTATGCTATTCCAGACCATTCTCAAATTTTTATCTGATATCAGAGGAAAAAGGAAAAATAAAAAGTATTTGTTATTCATATAAATATAAAAGAGTGCAGGATGTGTCTCCATATGGGTCTTTGAACGTAATATAATAACATATTCCTAGAAGTGTTTGGCATCTGGTTTCATCCAGCATGGAGGGTACGGAGGAGAACATGCTTTGCATCATGGGTAGGATTAGACTCTCATTAGAGGGGCTTCGGAGGCTTGTGGTTTTTAATTGTCTGTGGAAAAGAGGAAGAGACGAGCCGAGCGCCTGCTGGCATGAAAGGGGGGTATTTTCTGTGACGTCATCGTGTGGTTGAGCTCGAATTATGTACAGAGGCAAAACACATGCTGCTCCAACCGAAACACACACAAACAGTCAACATGCTGAAATATAAATGACTGTATCAATACTCACTGCTGCTAAGTGATAAATAAAAATAAAAAAATGCATTTTATTTATAGGTGCCTTTCAAAAACACTCAAGGGCACCTTACGAACTTGCTAACCATAATTTAAAAAAATACAAGACAAAGAATAAATCATAAAAAAATAATAAACAATTCAAGCATTAAAGGGGCTATATATGTAAGAATTTCCATGTATTTATCGCTTTTATTTTGCCAATGTGTGAAAAGCTTGTAATGGAGCTTTAAAACGAGACCTTCCCCGACTTCCTATGTTGTCTATGAAAGCCTGTACTGATTTTTTTTTTTTTTTTTTTTAAAAAAGGTCTTGACCGTCACATCCTTTTGATTTTCCCGGCAAAAACGTCCCGAGTTTTATGTGAAGGTCGCGGGACGTTTTTGCCGGGAAAATCAAAAGGATGTGACGGTTACACACGCTCTGAACTCTGCTCTGCTTTCTGAACTGTTGTCACTCACCGCTGTCATTTTAGTTGTTGTGTTTGTTTTGTTACTGAAAGGAAAACACGGCACATATTTACATATTCATCTAACCATCGCTCTCAGCAGCGTGGACGGCGTCGGGATGTTTGTTAACAGTTTATCGCTGCAAAGGTATTTCCAACTTCTTTTTACTAGAATGAAAAAAGAAAAAAAAAACTTCGCTGTGAGTATATCGGGGCCTTGAATCACATTCAGTCTCTTGTACGTTTCGTGTGCACGAGTATCAGCACGAGCAGAAATAAGTGGCTGCCTGCAGTTCACTTTACGGCCACCGGTGTCACTAATAACAAGGGTTTCTGAATTCTACATATAGCTCCTTTGACCCTCTGGTGCTGCTTATGTCGGTCGAAAATAACAGATTTTTATTTTTTATTTTTTTATTTTTTTAACTTCAATAAAATGATTTTAGATTGATAATGTTTTTTTATTTTATATTTTGAATTTTTAGTGTATTTTATGGTACTAAATTATATTTATGCAGTAGTTATCCATTTATTCACTTTTTGAGCATTCTGAACATAGACCTGAAAATGAAATTTCCAATATAAACTGTTGTAAATCCTGAATGTTTTGGATCACAGACTCTCTTTTTAAAGAAGACATTTGGCGGATGATTGCTGAAGTGAAAAACATTTAAATAAGTGAACTTGGAAAAAAGTTATAAAATTTTACATTTTTTGTTATGAAAAATGCACACACACACAAAAAAATTTCAAATTTTATATGAAATATATATATTTTCCAAAACACATTTTACTCTAAAACTGTGAGAAAATCAAAGCCATGAATCTAAACAAGTTGTGTTTTAAATTTGAGGTTGATACCTTAAAAAATTAGTTTTAGGTAAGATTTTGTTTGGGCGCTGTAACGTTTCCAATAGATGAAATTCATCTACCATTCATTTCCAATACAACTGTGACTATATTTTTCAGGACCTAAATCATGTCCATGTTTTTTTATTGTGTGTGTTCACCAACTTTACCAAGTTTTGTACCATTCCGATGAAGTAAAAAAAAAATGAATTAATTAAAAAACAGAGAACTGTTTTGCTCAAAAATCACCCAACAATCCAAGGATTAAAATAAATCAGCAAAAGCAGATGAGATGAAGCCTTTAGCAGTAATGATTAAATTTGAACGTGTCGTCCTGCAGTGTTTGATTGATTCCTCAGATCATGTGTGTTTTTGAAGAGAGTTTGCATTGTGATCAAATGCACCATTTTCAAAACGGATGAAAAAATCCCACAGATGCACATTGAAGGAGGGACCCGAGCCTTATAAAACAAGATATGGCAGTAAGTTTGGTAAGCACTGCTTTCACTGACTTCTGCCAGGTAGTAGCAACATTTTTTGCATGTTATAAAAAAATATTGCAAGTGATTTGTTTGTTCTGTGGTTTCAGAGGAAAGTCCTTCTACCATGCAAACACGAAACTAATGTGTGTGAGACGTGCCGCTGGAGTCTGCTGGAGCAGTTTGGGGTTTGTAAATATTTGCTGATACGAGTCAAGTAAACATGTTCAGAGCTGATTCAGCCAATGACAAAACACCTCAATGATTGTGGTGTGTTCAAGACCATGACTTATTTTAGATAGTTTTGCTAAAGTAGTTTTAGTTTAGTTAGCAATAACATCTCTGGTTCTCAAACATAAGTGTTGCCTAACAATAGTGTATGTGTTTGAGAAGATCAATAATGTGTGTTGGTAGCGATTCCTCAGTAAGTTTCCCGTCCTGCATTGAGGAGCTCGAGAGGAAAACACATCCCCTCCACACGCTCCTGCAGTTCGCTTTGAAACACTGATACTCCAGATCTCTGCTCGCTGTACGCGCACATCAGGCTTATCTGCAGGTACGGAAGTTGTTAGGGGTTTAATCACATCGTGAGTCCTCTTGGATTAATGAAAATGAAACCAGAGCGCTGCAGATGAAAGCAGCTCAGTGCCAGACACAGCCGAGGAGAGTTTAGCCTCAAACTCCTGTGTAACTTCACGTCATTCTGTTTGATGTGCAGTTTGTCTTGCCAATTAAGATGGAAAGAGTCTTAAAGGGATAGTTCACCCTAATGAAAATTAAGTCATTCACTCACCCTGCTGTTGTTTCTAATGCCTTCTGCCAGTTTTTTTTTTTTCTTTTTTGTACTACAAAAGGAGAATTTTTAAAAGGGTGGTTGATTATGATTTGACTTTTTTAACTTTAGTTAGTGTGTAATGTTGCTGTTTGTGCATAAACAACATCTGCAAAGATACGACACTCAAAGTTCAATGCAAAGGGAGATATTTTCTTTTACAGAAATCACTGTTTAAGGACTACAACAAACGGCTGGTAGGGACTACAACGAGCTTCTTCCTGGGTTAGTGACATCACTAACCCTAAAATTTACATAAACCCCGCCCCCGAGAACACACAACAAAGGGGGCGGGGCCATGTTGGGCTGCTTTAGAGAAGAGGAAGAGTTGTTGTAGTAGAGTGTTGTTGATATGCCGTCATTTTACACCGGACTGCTTCACAAACGAGGATCAATTCAACGCTGGATTTGACAAAAGTGGCGTTAATAGAGTCTCATGAACACACAGTCGGGCACAGAAGACCAACGGCCAAGGTCAGGTAATAATTTTCATTAAATAATATATTAAATTTCAGTTTGTTTTTCACTAAACCCTATTGTAAAACCTCAGAAAACTTGGAATATACAACATGTGACACACAAGATCATTCTGTGATACTTCTATAACTCGCAATTCTGACTTTATAACTCGCAATTCCGACTTTATATCTCGCAATTCCGACTTTATAACTCGCAATTCTGACTTTATATCTGGCAATTCTGACTATATCTTGCAATTGTGACTTTATATCTCGCAATTCTGACTTTATATCTCGTAATTCTGACTTTATAACTCGCAATTCTGACTTAATAACTCTCAATTTTGACTTTATAACTCGCAATTCTGACTTTATAACTCGCAATTTTGACTTTATATCTCGCAATTCCGACTTTATATCTCGCAATTCTGACTTAATAACTCTCAATTTTGACTTTATAACTCTCAATTTTGACTTTATAACTCGCAATTCTGACTTTATAACTCGCAATTCTGACTTTATAACTTTATAACGCCCACTGGTGTGGATGCTAATATAGTTATGTGTATAGTTATTGTTGTTGGTGTGAACAGGCCTTTAGACAAATGTTGCCCTACTAAACAATTCAGCCAAAAATAAATATTAAATCAGCATTTAATCACCGTCATGACAGTGATTTTTGGGTGAACTGTTCCTGAAAGTAAGGATGAAATGAAACATCAGCCTATTTCTTTATCACAATCATTTTGTTGTTCTTCTACTTCTGTATGTGTATATCTGTCCAAATGTCTTGCTGAGAGGTGAATCTTGAAAAGGTGAAATGGTGTTTTATGTCTCTCAGGAAGGAGTAAATGTGCACTTGTGTTGCTATCGAGAGCACAGCCGCGGCCTACTGTATCTGCATCTGTAGATAAGCGTCTTCTGAGAGCGCGGCGCTGCGGACGATATGGAGGCCGGCACTTTGAAAAGACTTCCAGATCCGCTGAGATCTTCTCCATGCTGAAACTCAAGCCGGCGCTTCAGAGAAAGTGAAGAATAAGCCAAACAAAGAGCCGCATTGAGAGGTGAGCGGCCCTGGGCTCCACCGAACTCCACATTTCCCCTCACAGACGACGGCTGAAGCTTCTGTGGTGCTAATTAAAGCTTCATCTGTCACACTTTGACATAAACTCCATTAGAGAAGCATATTCATCTGGTACCAACACTGCGGCGGCGGCAAAGATCATCTGCTGCTTTAATGGGTCACAGTATAAAAATACTTTATATGTTAAAAGCAGCTCACTTTACAGGTTGTGCACCGGTGATCTGCTCCTTATTAAGTGAAAAAATAACTAACTTAAAAGGTCAGTTTGTTCAGTCAAATCAACTCAGTGTCACTTTAGCTTCATTAACAGAATGAATTTACATATGAATTTACACTCAGCAAACGACTCGTCCTGGAATGTGCCTCATATAGGTGAAATCAACGTCTACTTTGTCATTGCAATGGTGTGTTAGTGAGATGAGGAGGAGAGAAGAGCGATACAGGACTAAAATAACATTACCTTTCAAAGGATCCTAATGCTAGGAATATGGTTATTTATTTTCAACAATGTGAATGTCTCAGTTGAGCTTTATTTATTTGTATTCGGTTCATTTCACTGTGGATTCTTTGGTAAATCAATCGCATTTCGGCGCAGGCTTTGCAAACAGACTTTTACGTTATGGACTCGATAGTAATGCAACAACATGTAAGTAACTGTGTTAATTCTAATGCCTGATCTGATATTAATGATTCATGCACAGTCAGATGTTCTTTGTCTATGTGTCAGTAAATCAAACCAGTGACTAAACGCTCAACTTCACGTTGTTTCTCTTAGTAGGATGAAAATAATCTGTTATTTAAACGGTGATTAAATTATATGTAGAAAGCGATCAAAGAACACTCCCTTTACAATCGCTGGAGCTGTCAATCAAACAGAGCGAGTTTATCAGTGACTGTGACTTAGTAAAAATGTGCTAAAAGTTTTCGAGAGAATAACTATTTCATATGCGAAGATGTCAGCCAATCACAGCAGTGGGCGTTTACACTAAAGTCTCATAGCAGACACGCCCCTTAAAACAGAGCGTTCAAATCAGAGGACTAAAATCACATAAATTTATCCACTAACCATTCAGAAACGTCTAAAAGTTGTCACTTCTTCCTGAGTCTCTCCATCAGTGTCGACTCCGGTTTGAACAATGTAAGGCTGAACAAAATCCTCATTTTGGCTGCGTGAGATTCTCCAGCTTTGTTGTTGTTGAGCAACTGAAGCACGAGCTGTTAAAGCTCCGCCCTCTTCTGGAAAGGGGGCCGGGAGCAGCAGCTCAGTTGTATTTAAAGGGACACACACAAAAACTGCGTGTTTTTGCTCACACCCAAATATGGGCAAATTTGTCAAGCTATAATAAATGATCTATGGGGATTTTGAGCTGAAACTTCACAGACACATTCTGGAGACACCAGAGACTTATATTACATCTTGTGAAAGGGGCATTATAGGTCCTCTTTAATGCTGCTTACTGACAGTGTACTTTGTGCTTTCATAGAGAGTTTGTGGTAGGGATCGCATGTCAACTTCTGGCTACACCAGTGACGTGAGTTGGGGGCAGGACTATCTGTTTGGCTGACCAATGACAGACAGGGGGAGTGTTTGGGGAATTCGGTTTAAAAAAGTTTTGCGATTTCATTTGCTGATGCCAGAGACACACTGAACCAGACAATGGCTGGACGTCAAGTTTATTTAGAGGCTTAAAATAAGCAAAAATATGCAGATTTGGTGCAGATGCTAATATTTATAAGGATCAATGAGACCTTTAGGACAGTATAGCAGATACTTACATAAAATGCATATAAATATCAGTCGTCACTGCCAATAATATATCTTAAAAATATGATATTTAAATGATTAAATAATATCATTTAATATTTAAATGATAGTTTTAAACTTATAATCCAATACAATACAATGATGATTGAGAGATGAACAAATAAACCTTCTTTAAAAGCCTGATGATCATATTTGATACTCATGATTTTTCTATAAAATGATGTCTGGATAAGCTGCTTCAGTCCAGTAAGTGTTCATCTTGAAATATTACTAACAATATAAAAAATAATCAGTGCAGATTTCACAACGTAAAGACACGTGAAGCACGAGCTGAAGGTTTGTACAGTTATACGAAAAGACTTTTACTTGCTAAAATCAGTTTTGATCATGTTGATCATTTAGAGTCTTTAAAAATTGCACGGCAAAGCTCCAAAAAATACATTAAAAACCATAAAAGTATCATGATATATGGTATAAATCACCATCCGCTTTTGTTGCATGCGAAAGAGCAGAAAGAAAATAGCATAGGATGGAATGACATGAGGGTCAGTAAATGATGACAAAATGTTCATTTTGGCTGGAGTATTCCTTTAATGAATGACTAACATAAAACCAAGCAACGAGGCTCCCTGGACTGTTTATGCTGGACAAAACAATCGCTATGAAGGGTTGCATGTGACTCAGTACAGCTGGAACAAGAGCGTCTTAACAAGACCGATTCACCTCTGAGTCACACCTGAGTCAGACCTCTGAACACTCTCAGCATCTACTTCATGAGTTTGGTCATCAAAGACCTTTGAAAGGTACTGCTGAATATGTGGAAAAAAGGGCTAATTGCATGTGAAAGAAACGCCAGACCTCTAACAAGCAGAAGTGTGCGTAGACAAGAGTGTTGCTGGATGGTTCTTGTAAATTGACTGATTTCTGATGTTGCCGTCATTCAGTCAGATGGTGACCTCTATGTTCCTAGAAAGAGTTTATCTTTCATAATTATACTTTGGCCTATCACTAATCACAGTCTATCCTGCAGCACAGCTAATTTATTCAAAAAATGCTAATTTGTCAGCACTGGAGTGCCTGCATCCTCATCCAGTAGGGGGAGCTGCACTTCAAACAGTCTTAAATGATTTTAACTATGGTATTTATACCAGGGTCACACATACAGTAGGCTAAATATCATTTAATTACAAATAATCCACTGACCACTAGGTAAATTCATTTTCTCGTATGCATTCAGTCAATACCTTAAAGTAATAGTGCAACCAAATGTAGCAAAACATAATAATTGTATTAATTTTTGGAAAAGCCAAGTCCATTAACATCATGGGCTGTAACCACCATAGGCATTGAGGGGGACAAGTTCCCCCCAGTAATTGGAAATGGCCAAATTGTCCCCCCCAACATTTGGTATATCTTAATGCTGCTCTCCATTATGCATTTGTTAGAAAGGCAGACAGTTTAAAAATGTACATTTTGAGGCTGCCTCAGTGGTTTAACAGCATGCGTCAATGTCAAAATGATGGCCAATCAGATCAAAGAAAGCGGGGCTTACAGTTCACAAAGACGAGAGTGAATTCCAACGCAACGTTTTTAGTTTTGCGTGTGGTGAGATATAATTAGCTAAACATTTAATATTTGACAACTGTTTTACGATGGATATGTTTAATGACCCACAGTAACATACAGTGATACATACAAACATGGCAGCGGCTATTTACACTAAGTGAAAATAGCGTATTTTCTTAGCGATAGATGCTATTTACACTAAGTGAAATTTGCGTATTTTCTTAGCGATAGATGCTATTTACACTAAGTGAAAATAGCGTATTTTCTTAGCGACAGATGCTATTTACACTAAGTGAAAATTTGGCGTATTTTCTTAGCGATAGATGCTATTTACACTAAGTGAAAATATCGTATTTTCTTAGCGACAGATGCTATTTACACTAAGTGAAAATGGCGTATTTTCTTAGCGATAGATGCTATTTACACTAAGTGAAAATATCGTATTTTCTTAGCGACAGATGCTATTTACACTAAGTGAAAATGGCGTATTTTCTTAGCGATAGATGCTATTTACACTAAGTGAAAATATTGTATTTTCTTAGCGATAGATGCTATTTACACTAAGTGAAAATGGCGTATTTTCTTAGCGATAGATGCTATTTACACTAAGTGAAAATAGCGTATTTTCTTAGCGATAGATGCTATTTACACTAAGTGAAAATATCGTATTTTCTTAGCGATAGATGCTATTTACACTAAGTGAAAATATTGTATTTTCTTAGCGATAGATGCTATTTACACTAAGTAAAATTGGCGTATTTTCTTAGCGATAGATGCTATTTACACTAAGTGAAAATATCGTATTTTCTTAGCGATAGATGCTATTTACACTAAGTGAAAATATTGTATTTTCTTAGCGATAGATGCTATTTACACTAAGTGAAAATTGGCGTATTTTCTTAGCGATAGATGCTATTTACACTAAGTGAAAATGGCGTATTTTCTTAGCGATAGATGCTATTTACACTAAGTAAAATTGGCGTATTTTCTTAGCGATAGATGCTATTTACACTAAGTGAAAATAGCATATTTTCTTAGCGATAGATGCTATTTACACTAAGTGAAAATGGCGTATTTTCTTAGCGATAGATGCTATTTACACTAAGTGAAAATAGCGTATTTTCTTAGCGATAGAGTGTAAATATGTGAATGTGTGCATATTTTTTTTTTTCATTATTTAGTTTCTTTAAATAAAGATACCAACCCCCACAAAAAACTTGGTCCCCCCCAATGTTCAAGACACCATAAACTCATAAACTGTTTTTTATGACTTGCTTTATTGGTGCATAAATGATGACAGAACTTTAGTTTTTTTTTTTGGTGAACTATCACTTTAAATGCCTTTTTCAAAAGTTGCCTTTTTCCGCCGAAGTGTAAATGCGCGAAAGTGTTAAAGAAAAGCACCACAGAGAATCTCCAAGGCATTTAACCACTTTCAACCAGCGAATTCTCTCTGATTAAGAGCATATTTCACCATTAGAGCCGCGTTTTTCCACGTGTGTGGAGCTTCAGGCGGTCTTGTCTTCTTTTTTTTCTCCTGCTCGAGCTGTCGTCATGAGCTCTCAGTGATGGGGCTGTCCCGTCTGAGTCCAGTCCACTTCAGTCCATCAGAACTCTGCAGAAACTCCCCGTGTCCGTCAGTCTGGAGTTTGGAGTGACACTCGCAATGCTCTGCAGTTCCTCACAACTTTCTCAAACACACTGTTCCTCATGAAACGCGTCCAGGAGGAGAGTTTTCAGTGTACTTCCAGAAGAAAAGTCTCGTGCATTGGCTCTCACTGCCACAGCTATGGATTATATTTATCTATTCATGTACTGTACGATAAACCTCTTATTTCTGGACTATAGACAGGCTGCAAAATCTCATGGTAAGAGAAGCTGATTTATGTCTTTATCTTTGTTTTTCAGTGTGAACAGTAATATTCCACACCTGGTTGTTATTCACAAGTAAGAACGTTTAGCGAGAAAGAAAGAGCATGCATACGAATTTGTGCATGCATAGAACATTATAACTTTTTATATTCATAAAACATTTTTCTTCTTTTAGTTAATTGTTCATGCATTTAATATATATTTTAATTTTGCGTATCTTGCTTTTATATATGAGTATATACACGTTTTTAATGCAATCTTCTGTCAATAATAAAATCTTGTTTGTTTTTGTCAGGGAATCTCTCCGGTAAGTTGAGTGAATTCGGTCTGATGGTCCCGTTCAGCACGGACGCGCGCGGCCGGTTCGTGTCTCACGTGCTTTCAGCGAGAGCGTCACCTTCCGGCAGGAAACGGGTCCCGCGCGACGCCCCCGTTACGCCTCACACGGCCTTGAACGGGCAACAGCTGTTCTTCAACGTCACGGTGTTTGGAAAAGAGCTGCACTTGCGCCTGAGGGCCAACAGGAGACTAGTGGCCCCTGGAGCTTTTGTTCAGTGGCAGGAGGATTTTGAGGAGCAGGCCAAAGAGCGGATGCTCGGAGACTGTGTGTTTACCGGGGATGTAACGGACATGCCGAAGGCCTCAGTGGCCATCAGTAACTGTGATGGACTGGTAAGTAATGGCTCACCAACCTCATGCCAACCTTGGGCATCATAGGTGTGTGCAGCTTTGCAAAAAGTGCATTCAGAGTCTCAGCATTTTTGTGCATAAATACATGTGCAGCATTTATGAAAGGCAAGACACCCCAGGTGAATAAGATACTAATCAATATCACCATACTTCCCAAGTTGATTGCAAACATTGTATTACAACTTTAAATATGCAAATCAGGCATTATCTAATTAAATATGCACTCATTTGCATACATTTTCAGAGCAGAAATTTGAACTTTGGATAAAGCTAGGTTGAAAATTCTTGTTTCATTTTGTTGACATATTACACTCTAATAAATGCTGGGTTAAAAACAACCCAAGTTGGGTTGAAAATGGACAAACCCAGTGATTGGGTTAAATGTTTGACCAACCTGCTGGATAGTTTTATTTAACTCAACTATTGTTTAAAAATTACTATATTGCTGGCTTAAAATAAACCCAAAATATGATGGAAATCAGACATAATTACTGGAGGCAATAATAATAATTAAAAGGTGAACATTTATTAATAAGCAATTTAATAAGTGTTTATTGTTTAATTATTATTAATTAAACTTATAATAAATGTTAATTTATTAAACATATTAATACATATTCATTTCCAACATATTTTGGGTTATTTTAAGCGAGCATACAGTAATTTTCAAACATCTTTGTGTGTGTCCCTTTAAATGCAAATGAGCTGCTGCTCCCGGCCCCCTTTCCAGAAGAGGGCGGAGCTTTAACAGCTCACGCTTCGGTTGCTCAACAACAACAAAGCTGGAGAATCTCACGCAGCCAAAATGAGGATTTTGTTCAGCCTTACATTGTTCAAACCGGAGTCGACACTGATGGAGAGACTCAGGAAGAAGTTACAACTTTTAGACGTTTCTGAATGAAACTGTCACAAAAGTGGATAGTGGATGAATTTATGTAGTTGCTGTGGAGTTGATTCAACTCAGCGTCGTATCTTTGCAGATGTTGTTTATGCTCAAACAGCAACATTACACACTAACTAAAGTTAAAAAAGTGAAATCAGAATCAAGGACCCCTTTAATTTTTGGCCAACATAGTAGCATAAAGCTTTTTGGGCAGCATAGTTTCTCTCCATACATAGACAGAGGTTTTGGGCTTGTACAGGATTTGGCATCATAAGAAGGCTCCAAATATGGACAGTATTTTGAGTCATCAGATGCTTCAGAAGGTCTGTGCACATCACAGCTTTGCCTCTCAGCAGGTTTTGGGACTCAGCCAGCGCTGCATCCAGCAGTGCTTCAGTATTCATTATAATGGTGTGCTCAAACTGTTGTGTAAATTCGAGGTTACTGATTATCTGCTGCCCTCCGGACATGTTCAACTGTCAAATGGCTGTAGTTTCCAATCTTTCCAGCTCTTACGTAAGATTCACATGCCCACCAGCACTGACATTACTTTCACTAGTTTGTCAAACTAATAATGTCAGTCTGTCCCTCTCATGTCCTTATCCGAGGGTCACACTACACAGATTTACCCAGAGTATGACAGGAGTCATTAATTTAGCTGCTGAAACACAATCTGTGCTGTGCAGCGGTCAACATCCTGTCCGAACAGGAACAAGAAGAGTCTGGCGTCTGCCTGACTCATCTTTTATGGAAACTTGCTGTCTTGAGGATTTGTTCAGGTCACAGACTCAGACCTCCCCAAACACCTCATGCATGGATTCAGTTGACTCTTCTGACCCTGAGTAAGTGCACCCTTGATAGTGGTCATTCCTCAGTGCACAAGTCTCGAAATCAAAACACAGACTGCAAGAAAGCAGTTGCAGGTCTTGTAAACTCACAGTTATGTGGCGTGTCAGTGTGTATGGAAGCGTATTTCCAATACAGTCAAATAAAGCTATAAAAAAATTGCAACTTTTAAAAAAAGGAAATTGGGAGATGTAAACTCAGAATTCCTAGAAAAAATTCAGAATTGCGAGATGCAAACTCAGAATTCAGAGAAAAAAATTCAGAAATGCGAGATGTAAACTCAAAATTATGAGAAAAAAGTCAAAATTGTGAGATATAAACTCAGAATTCCGAGAAAAAGTCATAATTGCAAAACGTGAACTCAGAATTCGGAGAAAAAAGTCAGAAATGCAATATATAAATTCAGAATTACGAGAAAAAAAGTCAGAATTCCAAGATTGTAAACTCAGAATTCCAAGAAAAAAGTCAGAATTGCGAGATGCAAACTCAGAATTCTGAGAAAAGTCCGAATTCCAAGATGCAAACTCAGAATTCTGAGAAAAAGTCTGAATTACAAGATTGTAAACTCAGAATTCCGAGAAAAAAAATTCTGAATTGCGAGATATAAACTCAGAATTTGGAGAAAAAAGTCAGAAATGCAATATATAAATTCAGAATTACGAGAAAAAAAGTCAAAATTGCAAGATGTGAACTCAGAATTCTGAGGAAAGAAAGTCATAGTTGTGAGATGTAAACCTAGAATTCCGAGAAAAAAAGTATAATTGCAAGAGGTAAAACCAGAATTCAGAGAAAAATGTCAGAATTGCGCGATGTTTAAAAAACTTTTTCGCGTAAATCGATGCGTACAGCCGTCTACCAGAAGCTATTTATTATAGTTTGTAAAGTTTTAAATATGGATATTTTTCTTACAAAAACCCATCGCTTTGCTTCAGAAGGTCTTTATTAACCCTCTGGAGTCGTATGGATTACTTTTATGATGGTTGGATGCACTTATTTGGGGCTTTAAAATCTCAATCCCCATTCACTGCCATTATAAAGCTTGGAAGAGCCAGGATATTTTTAATATATCTCAGATTGTGTTCGTCTGAAAGAAGATAGTCATGTACACCTAGGATGGCTTGAGGGTGAGTAAATCATGGGATAATTTTCATTTTTGGCTGAACTATCCCTTTAAGGAAACATTTTACCATCTTCAAACATTATGGAAACGATACTTTTGAATGTTCTCTGAACATTCTGAAACGAGTAGTTACATTTAAAAACACGTTAGATGAACGTCCAAATAAAACATAAAAAAAAAAAAAAGTTCCATGAATGATGTATGAATAACATTTTTGAGAAGGACCAGATAACTCTGAATGAACAATCTATTAATGTTACCGGAAGAACGTTGAGAGAACATTGCCAGAACGTTCCCTGTTCGCTGGGCACATGTGCGTGTGTTGTTGTTGTTGTCACACACTGCACGACACACGCCCAGCTCTTTTGTGACAGTACGTCTGTGTTGTCGTGTTCACTGTTATTAGTTTAATCAAAGAGCTTTAGGAGGCAGCGAAAATTGCTTTGCTTTTTCAAGGCAATTCAATCCCCCCATCAGCAGCAGTGATTTCCGCGAGGGGCAGCACAGAGCGTCTCTGTTCCGCCTGTACGTTTGCGCACACAATGAGATCATTCATTACGCCCACATTGATTACTCGCTTAGGTAATCACTGTCAGGGCCGCGCGGACAATGACACGCTGTCTCCTGCGCCGCTGTCCCGGACGGAACCGATACTGCGCTGCCTCTCCTGCGAGTCCCGAACACAACAGCCATTCTGTGCTCAAGAAAATATTGTTTAGGGACGGGAAAATGAAAGCGGATGTCTGGCCTGCAGCAGAAGTGCTTATTTGTGCAGCTTTAATGGTTTTACAAACTGCAATTAGCAGTGAGCAACTGCATTCACAATTTATGATGTGCATGCTTGAAAAGTTCAAGATTACTCTGCTAAATAGTTGACAGCCACTTTGGCCTTTGAATCACAGCTTGTGGAAAAGCATGACAATGCAGGGCTTCAGAATAACAGCTTTGAAATGTTTGTTATAATGAGACTCTATTTCTACAATATACTGTGCATAGAATATGTGGATGACCTACTATATTGGTCTTTATGCGCATATGCAACGGAGAACAATACCGTAGTGTTGAATACTGTATCCCACAATGCAAAGCGCTTGACTTTATCTTGTATTTTAAGTGTGATTAATGAATGGAAGTTAATTATATAAATTGTTATCTTTAACAAACAACCCAAGTTGGGATGAAAATGGACAAACCCAGAGATTGGGTTGTTTTAACCCAATTCAATGCTGGATTTGCACAAAAGATTAACATGACGGCACATGCTAGTGGATGAGTTGAATCAACTCCACAGCAACTACATAAATTTATCCACTAACCATTCAGAAACGTCTAAAAGTTGTAACTTCTTCCTGAGTCTCTCCATCAGTGTCGACTCCGGTTTGAACAATGTAAGGCTGAACAAAATCCTCATTTTGGCTGCGTGAGATTCTCCAGCTTTGTTGTTGTTGAGCAACCGAAGCGTGAGCTGTTAAAGCTCCGCCCTCTTCTGGAAAGGGGGCCGGGAGCAGCAGCTCATTTGCATTTAAAGGGACACACACAAAAACGGCGTGTTTTTGCTCACACCCAAATAAGGGCAAATTTGACAAGCTATAATAAATGATCTGTGGGGTATTTTGAGCTGAAACTTCACAGACACATTCTGGGGACACCAGAGACTTATATTACATCTTGTAAAAGCACTATAATAGGTCCCCTTTAAACGAAGTTTAGAACTCTAACCCGTTTTATTAATTAACCAGGTGGTGATATTGTTGAGTGATTTCAGCCTAAAGGGGCTAAATTACATTTAGATTGAAATGTACCATCTGCTCCAGTTTCTTGCAGCATTGCAAATCATGTTTCTATTGATGAGAAACACAACAAAATGAGATTTTTTCACCTAAAACCCACATAGACCCACTGTGGCAAAATTGCAGCGGTTGTTATCAATTTAAAGTAACTACAACAGCATCTTTCAGTACTCTGAAATACACATAAAATGACACAATTGCTGACTAACCAACTTCAAGGATAAAATACAATTATAGTATCACTGAAAGTGTTTTAGCAGCTGCAATATCAGAGCTTAGGTCAGTTTGCGAATTGCACTTTTAGGGCCTCATTGAGTCAGTGAAACAACAGGTTAAATAACCACCTGCACCATAGTCTGTTTCTTTAGCTTCAGGACAGAAGCACTTCTGATGAGGACGTGAACAGACAACATTTACTGTGGCACTGAATCTCTGAAGCGTACCAGACACGATTATGAAAGCTGAAACTCTGGCAGACACACGTGTGAGGTGGTCCAAACGTCTCTCTGAAGTTTTTCTCACACTTCTCATATTTATGCATATTTTTATTTCAGATTGCAGCATTTATGATGTGCGTGTTAGCAGCAATGCGAGTAGAGTTTTGCCTCTGAATTTATCAGAAAATATGGTGAAAATCACTGTAAGCAAATCTTTCGCAATGTAGGTGTTTACGAAGCAACGAAATTATGCATCTGTTTGGCAGTAACAGGGTGTAACAAAAAGAGTTTCCTTCAAATGTGTGTGCCATTCAAACAACAATTTAACTAACTTTTACTAACTTGCTCAGTAAGATTCTGTTGCTTTGCCATGACAGTAGTTGAGCTGAAAGAGAAACAGACCGTAAAAGGCTCAAAATGTATGCTTTTGCCCCTTGTGACAACACTGAGTGAATTTTTGTTGATTTATGACTTGCAGTCTGACACATTTCAGAATGCAGCGACACACAAAATCAATGTTGCATAGCTAGATGCGTTTTTGCATAGCTATTTTGCATAGTTTTCTGTATGTTTTAGGCCTCACGTTGCAATTGCAAGATGCATGAAAATGCTAACGATTAGGGGTGTGACGAGATCTCGTGCCATGAATAAAATGTGTTGAGATTTCTCGTCGAGGTGGAAAGCTGTCTCGCGATGTTGACGGAGTGTGAGGGTGAAATTAGGATAGAATGTGCCACCGCTACGTTTACATTACGCCTCCACTGTCGTTTTGCTTTTTATAGAAATAAAAACCATTTAATTCAGTTGGATAACGGTCGCTTCAATCTCATCCAGCCCGTCCAACACGAGCTGCAGAGTCATATGTAGTGCAGCAGGAATCTGATCATGTGATGAGATGACTGACAAGACCATGGCAGAGGATTTGTTGCACAACAGACCCTAATGTCTGATCTTGTAGAATGTGCGCTCAGCACCACTGCTCCCTATTTACAGAGTACACTCGATTGCGAAAGCGAAAGTAAAACGCGAGTTCACTGATCACGTGACGAGAGTAACGAAGTAACAAAATGACTGACAAGACCGTAGCGGAGGATTCGTTGCACAACAGAGCCTAAGAATGCACGCTCAGCACCGTCGCTCCCTATTCACAGAGTATGTGCGATCGCGAAAGTAAAGCGCGAGCGTGCATTCAAACGCGATTCCAATACCCTGCATTTTGAAAGCAGCTCCTGATGCATGCGAATATCTCCCAATATGAAAGCTGTCTTAGGCTGGGCTGTGTAGTTGTAACCCTTGTAATCTCTTGGTTCTGTATCATGCTTGGAGAAAAATTTGGTCTCTTTGAATATTGAGAGAGTACTTTGATTATGAGGATTTCATAAAAATCTCGTGTCTTGTCGCGTAGCGCGAGAGGCACTTCGTTGAAATTGTGTAGGTGGCGCTATCAAGCCATTTTGCCACGCCTAATTCTGAGACCCATATCAGACGTAAATTTTCACCACTTATGACGTGTGTGCAAAGTTTCATGAGTTTTCGAGCATGTTTAGGCCTTCAAAAAAGCGATTCATTTGGGAGAAGAAGCAGAAGAATAATAATAAACGGAGCAATTCCAATAGGGTTCTCACACCATCGGTGCTCAGGCCCTAAAAATGATTGTTTCTGACGTTTTTCTAAATGGATAACCTCTGCTGCTCTGTGTGACACTGTTCACAAACCAATATCGATCTGCTTGGTTGCTGTCAAACTCATATCTGACCGCACAGCATCCAGTGCAGATGAAGTTATTGACGAAGCGCATCGACGGGCGCAAACAGAGCTCTTATGCAACGGAGAGGATGTTATTCGGATGTTTGTTCCACTTTATCTGCCTCCATCCAGCAGGTTATCGGACACACGCTCACTGATGGAGGTCCATGTGCTTTCTAAATGCTCCCTGCAGAAATCCCAGAATGCCCAGACAGCTGCTCTCAGCATGGGCAGAGATAAGAGATGCACATTACCGACTGTAACGCGGAGCATTTGAAAGCACATCCTCAAGGTTTTTATGAATAGCAGGGTGTCCCCTTCAAGCCTATGAGGTCATCATTATGGCACGGATCAGGAAGCACGCCTGTCACAGTAAAGATAGATCAGCTGCCGAGCGTGCGTTTGAGAGCGCGCCAACATCAACACCAGCGCGTTTTGGCTTGCAGGGTCTGTGTGTCAAAGAACGTCCCCCACCCTACGAACCTCAGGCTGCAGATTGGTAGAGTTCGCTGAATAAATCGTCATGCATACAGTAATGAATACTCACCCAAATGCACGCTTTAAAACTCGCCCTGAGTTTGTTGTGTGCATGTGAAAGCGGTCTTAAAAAGCAAATGTGACAGCTGTCAGTTGAGCTGTCAGCTGAATCTCTGGACTATTTCAGTCCCCAACTCAGGCTTGTCTCCATGGTGAACCCATAGCAAATCCAGTTTAGAATATGCATGGCGATATGGAATGCTGTGAAAGTGTATCTGCTCTATCTCTGCGTCCAAGATCTTTGCGGTTGCTAGATTCAGTCAGACCTCCCTGAATTCTGGGAAATATGGACGTGCCGTCACTAGCTTGCACTAATGTTTACATGGTCCTCGCAGAAGCGAGATGTCTTGTTTTTGCGATTCAGCAAGAAGGAGCCAGCCTTCATTATCTCCGCTCTCATGCCGCATTTCTGATGGAAGTTGTTTATTTAAAGCTGATGTGTGCAATTGTAAACTATACAGGGCTCCAGACCAAAGAGAAACAATTATAGGGAGTGATAAATTCACTATTTATAATAATAAAAATATTTAAATCATTAAAATGATTAAATGAATAATATGTATAATAAAAAAAATAAAATAAATAATAATATTTAACAAGAACTATATATGGAATTTATAATATATTATTACGATAAAAACACACATGTTAGGTTTGTTAGTCTATTGCTAATTATTTCAATTTTGATGTTGTCACTCTCTATTTGTGCCATAATATTTTGTCCTGTGATGTTTATGGTTCCAAAAAGTTTCACTTGCAGTCAAATCAATCCTTATTTAAAAATAAAACCTATTTTGTATGTATTGAATACCATTATTAGTATAATGTATTATGGTATAATTTGCACGTAGTCATCTGCACAACCAATCAGTAAACAGAGCATCACAGCAATGGTTCTTGGTTCATTTTGAATCAGACACGACCGATAAATGACTCAGTGAGGGAGTCAGTTGTGAACTGCTCAGAACGATTCACTGAGTGAATCTGATTCAACTCCTCTAAGGGGCCGTTCACACTGTGCGTCTAAAAACGCGAGACGCAGCACTCAGGAATGGTTTAAAAAAAAAGTGCAGCACAGAACGCGAGGGTCTCGAGACGTGCTTTTGAGACGTGATGCAATAACGGAAATAATAAGAATAGATAGCTACTGTTTTTGACTGTGATCGCACTGGCCACTATGAGTGCTTCCTTCGCCATGTCGCCTTTAAATAAAACAGTTGCCATGCCAACTTGCTACTGTAAACAAAAGCTTGCAATGCTTGCCCCGCCTCCGTTGTCATCTGATTGGTCCACTGTTATGGAACTGACATTGATGAGTGGCGCTGCATGTAAAAGTTAAAATTCGTCTTAAAAATGCGGCGCTTCAAAAGTAAACACTGCAAAAGACGTGAGCGCAACGGTCATACACGTCCATCTAGCGCATGTTTACATAGAAAAACACATGGAAAAGTAGTGCATTGGAATGCGAATTCAAAGTTGTGAATTATCATTAAAAAGAATCATTTGAGAAGAATCATTTGTTCATGTATCAAACACCACCGCTCGTGCTGTATTTGTTTACATGATGCTGAAGAAATCCGACAAAACCATATATGGGCGCTCAGTTTTTTTCGACCAATGACAGCTTTTATAGAGGCTGTTTACACAGAACACGTTTTTCTATTTCACTGCGCTACTTTTCCATTATCTAAACACGCACTAGACGGACATGTTTGACCTCTGCACTTGCGTCATGCGCCTTTTGCAGCGTCTCGCACGTGACACGCAGTTCTAAAAACACGACACTCAAGTTAAAATAAGTTCAGCTTTTAAAGTCCCCTTGTGGTGAAAACGGTTTGTGACGTCACAAACTACCTTGTAACCAATCACGTCAACATGCGGGCGGGCTTTAGCATATCATTAACTGACCGCGCAAGGGAGTCTCAAGAGAAGCTACAGTTCTAATGTCTGGTTATCCCGGTATATTTTTCTGTTCATATGAAAAATCGGGTAGATTTAGCAACATAGCGGGTGTATGATGTATATTACGATGTTGTGATGAACTATATGCCTTTATCTACTGACATTTTAAGTTGTTCAAAGCGTTTCTATGATTTTTTTTGTAGCAGTAGCAACACATTATTAGCTGTTTATTTGTAGTCAAACAAAAGGACAATCATATTAATTACCGTCATGTGTCCCATGTTGTAAAGAGCGATACCATTGTGCAGCGTTTACCTCAGTAAGTTGACCGAGTGGATCTCTGAGCTCATGCGAGTGAGTGGAGGCGGGGCTAATTTGCATATTCATGGTTCTGCGCATATGAAGCAAGGGTGTAGAGTTTCATTTAAGCTATTTTAAGGCATGAAGAATTTTTTTTCACAGGAAAAAAACATTTAAATGTGTCATATTGGTGATTAAAGATGAGTTTAAAGGAATAAAATTATTGACTACAGGGGGATGCATCTCCCACGTCTAGCATTTTTCAAAGCAAAAAAGCAGTAAATCTGGCTTCCTGGAAGAGTGTAAACTGCTCTTATTCTTACTTTTCTAAGCAGTTGGACCGATTTGTGCTTAGTGGTAAAATATATGCAGAAATCCCACAGATTTGCTCCAAATGTGGGAAGTTCATAAGTTTATGCGTGTGTACTAAATGTGGATGCAGCAGAGATGATGTGCGGTCTAAATGCGTTTATGCATGTATGTGCGCTGGAAACAGGAGCATTAACAGTAAGAAGTGGCTATTTGTGTTTCCATTATAGACATATAGCCAAGGCCACCGGCATTTGACCTGCCAGGAAAACTGATACACACGATTACACTGTTTCCATGCCAGTGGAGTAAATATAGAAATAGATCAATCAAAAAAATGAAATTTCTGTCATCTTTTATTCACCTTCATGTCTGGTTTGGAACAACATGAGGGTGATTAAATGATGAAAGAAGTCTTATTTATCCTTGAACTATTCCTGTAAACCGGGCTGATGTTACACCAGCTTGTTTATTTTGCCTGAAAGTGTAGAGAGCGCTGGAGAGATGTGTAGATACTCCTGTTGTGTTGATGGACGGGATTATGAAAAATGAAGTAATGCTGTGAGAGCGTATCGTCCGTGTCCGTCAGCGCTCAGAGAGGCTGCTGGTATCTGCGTTAATTAGTGTGAATATCCCTGCGTGATGTACGACATGTTCCTCGCAGCGGAATGACAGCTGATGCTGTACTGTATCCGGATCGGCGACGGATCCTAATATTCCATGAGAAAGTGTCACGTGAGTGACTCGCTTCTGTGAATTCATGGGAGTGTTCTGAGAGTTTACTTATAGCTTAGACCCTTTGCAAGGTGATATTACAGATAACCTGTTTGTTCTCTGTTATGATTGATCACTGATTAAAATAAGACCCTAACTTTAACAGGCCTTAAAGTTTTGTCCTTGGCTGCAGATTTCAAGTATATCATTTCATGTATATTTATATTATAGAAGCTTGTTTCCGCCACTGAATAAAAAGTAAAAAAGGTATAATTGCAACTTTTTATCTCGCAATTGCAAGTTTATGTTTCACAATTCTGACATAACTCGCATAGAGATATACTAACATAACCTGTAAGAAAAAAGGCAGAATTGCGAGAAAAAAAGGCAGAATTGCGAGTTTACTATATCACAATTTTGAGTTTATAATTCACAATTTTGACTTTCTCGCAGTTGTATTTATATCTCGCGATTCTGACTTTATTTCTCGCAATTGTGTTTATATCTCGCTATTGTGTTTTTATCACGCAATTCTGACTTTATTTCTCGCAGTTGTGAGTTTATATTTCACAATTCTGACTTTATTTCTTGCAATTGTGGTTTTATAATTCGCAATTCTGACATTATAACTCGCAATTCTGACTTTATTTCTCGCAATTGTGTTTATATCTCACTATTGTGTTTATTTCTCGCAATTCTGACTTTATTTTTCACAATTCTGACTTTATTTTTCACAATTCTGACTTTATTTCTCGCAATTGTGTTTATATCTCACAATTCTGACTTTATTTCTTGCAATTCTTTATAACTCGCAATTCTGACTTTATTTCTCTCAATTGTGAGTTTATATTTCGCAATTCTGACATTATGACTCGCAATTGTGAGTTTATATCTTGCAATTGTGAAAAAAAAGTCAGAATTGCGAGTTTATAACGTACAATTGTTAGTTTATAACTCGCAATTCTGACTTTATTTCTTGCAATTGTGTTTATATCTCACAATTTTGACATTACAACTCATAATTCTGACTTTATTTCTCGCAGTTGTGAGTTTATTTCTCGCAATTGTTTATAACTTGAAATTCTGACTAAATTTCTCGCGATTGTTTATATCTCGCAATTCTGACTTTATTTTTCACAATTCTGACTTTATTTCTCACAATTCTGACTTTATTTTTTACAATTCTGACTTTATTTCTCACAATTCTGACTCGCAATTGTGAGACAAAAATTCAGAATTGTGAGTTTATAACTCACAATTGTTAGTTTATAACTTGCAATTCTGACTTTATTTCTAGCAATTGTGAGATAAAAAGCCGCAATTACCTTTTTTTCTTTAGTGGCGAAAACAAGCTTTCATAGTATATACTACCAGTTGTGCCGTTTCATATTTTCATGGAAACTGTAATACATTTCTTTTTTCAGGACTCTGATGAATAGCATTTATTTGAAACAGAATCTTTTGTAACATTATAAATGTCTTTACTGTTACTTAGTAGAGAAAGTATCATTGTCCAAATGTTTGGCCCTCAGAATTGTTTACTTCAAACAGAAGGACGAGCTCCTGACTACAAATTATAGGTTGACAAATAATCTCCCTCAAATTGCATGTTTTGCTGCGGTGTGACAATAAAGAAAGGTTTTGGGTTCTTTTCACCACTGGACACTTGCCTTTTCTTTGTCTTTTTGTTTGCTGAGCAGTTTTTAGAAAAACCAACTCTGTTTTACAGTATTGCACCTTCTTGCTCAGTCAGTCTCATCTCTGAGAAATGGATGATTTTACAGTCTTGATCCGTCAGATATAGTGTTTGGTCTGTAAAGAAGGAGTGTTGTGCAGTTATTTCAGAGTATTTGCATGGTTGTAAGATACTCTTTGATTTGAATTTGTTTTAAAAAACTTCTGCATTTAATTCAGCTCAAAACTCTTTACTTACAGGCTCCACATTTACTGACTGTAGATAATTTCAGTCTTGGTCGTTGTAAACCTTATTCTTTTTAAGAAACTAAAGTTTGAAAATCTCCCTTTGCAGTGACAGAATTCTTTCAGAATGTAAAATGTGACATCACTGATGATGTAATATTTGAATATTCTATTCCAATTGGTCTATTTTCTCACATTGTTTTGCATACTGAGTTGTGATTGGTGCATCTATTTCACCATCTTTAGCTGTTTTTACACTTTTACATGAAGAAGCTCTTAATATGCAGCATTTCATTCCTAAACTTACACAAAACCTGCTGTTTGCAAGTAGATATTTCTTTCTGGAAATGAAAATTTATTTTGTTCTGTTCTGAATTTACTATATAACCTAATAATATTAGTTATATCTACTATATAACTAATAAGCATGTTCATGTGCCTGAAGACTGACTGTCCAAGTAAAGTCTGTTTCTCCAGAGTGTCAGTTTTACTCCGTCGTTTTGCTCTTGTGTGATTCTTCTAGCTTGCGTGTGTGAAATGCTCGCGGCCGTATGGAGCTGGACGGAGCGTCTCGCTATATTATAAATATCCACCTTCAAAGTCAGTGGAGCTGATATGTGGAATTTAGTGTATATTCGCGCTTAAAGAGGCGTCACGTTTGCTTTTTTACTCAAATTGTCGAGAAGGACTCGGTCACGTACACAGGAAATGGAAAGTGATGGACAGGCGGTGACCCCACAAACTGAACTTGAACTGGTGTGTTTCTGCATGCTTTAACTAGATATTCTCATGTTCTGGAGTAAGTATGAGTGTTGTTTGCCCATGCGAAACTCGCCGCTGTGATGCTAAGGTGTTATGGGTGTTTTTTAGGAAGCTGTTAGGCGCTTGCTAAGGTGTTTTGGGTGATTGTTTACTGTCTGGTGTGAAAATATTCCTTCACCCTTTTGTGAGAATCTTATGAGTAAGTTGTATTTTATGTTAGGCCTGTCTTGAGTTTTTTTTATAAATCATCTGATCGTAGTTATTCGGTCTAATCACAATTATTTGAGATAACCGCAGTAATTGTGCAGTTTAAATATCACATTTTCTTATCTAAATATGGGAAAATGCCATCAAAGTAAGTAAGAAATGCCATCAAATGCACAATATTGTGTCTCCTTTTCCAGTAAAATAATAAAGAATATAAAAAAACACAAAGATATTTGTATAAAATGAAGGTTTGTGGGTTATTATATTATATTATATTATATTATTAGGGATGCACCGATATGAAAATTTTGGCCGATAACTGATAAATCTTTATATTTGAAAGCTGATAACCGATATATTGGCCGATAAATCTAAATCCAAATTTTTATATAATTTTTGAGAGCCTGATTACAAAAACAAAAGTCTCACCATTAAAATCCATGTCCCAAACACACAATTATAATGTTCTCATTATAATATTATGTAGCTTATATGACAGAATTGTGCTGCACATGTTGAACTTAACTTTATTTTTCTTTTTAGAAGTGATTTTCAATCATATTTCAAGCAATTTAAAACCATCATGGTGAACAGTGCACATCTGAAGTGTCTCAGCTGAAGGAAATAATCCATTATTTATCGGCTTTAATATATCGGCCAAATTTTCTTATCGGGCCGATAACGATAACATTAAAAATGAACATATATCGGCTGATACCGATATGGTGGCCGATATATCGTGCATCCCTATTATATCGGTAAGATTTTTTAATGTTTTTGAAAGAAGTCTCTTCTGCTCACCAAAGATGCATTTATTTGATCAAAAATACAGTAAAAATAGTGAAATATTATTGCAATTCAAAATAACTGTTTTCTATGTGAATATATAGTAAAGTGTAATTTATTCCTGTGATCAAAGCTGAATTTTCAGCATCATTACTCCAGTCTTCAGTGTCACATGATCCTTCAGAAATCATTCTAATATGATGATCTGCTGCTCAAGAAACTTTTCTCATTATTATCAATGTTGAAAACAGTTGTGCTGCTTCATATTTTTGTGGAAACCGTGACACATTTTATTTTTCAAGATTCTTTAATGAATAGAAAGTTCAAAAGAACAGCATTTATTTGAAATAGAATCTTTTGTCACATTATAAATGTCTTCACTTTTGATCAATTTAATACGTCCTTGCTGAATAAAAGTATCAAATTCTTCCAAAAACTGACCTGAAACTTTTAAACCATAGTGTATATTATATTAGAATATTATATTTTCACAGCTTGAGTCTATTTCATTGTTATTTTTATATAATTCCAAGTAAAAAATCACGTATTATGTTTACACTGTAAGTGAACAAAACAATAACATTTTTAATCAATTATTTATGCGACAATAAATCTTCAGCACAAAATGTATGATCATAACTGACCTGTTTTGACAAAATCCCACATCCTTCAACTTTAACCCTTGTAAAATTTGTTCCAAAAAAGGCATACCCAAAGTAAATTGCATGCCGTTCTTGAACCATTTGGAGTATATGCATTATTTTGGTCTCTTTTGAAAGTTTGTGTACCGCGGGCACAGTGGAACGCTAACAGGTTAACCAAACCTCAGTGCTCTGCTGATGTCAGATGAGTTCACTGTTCCTCTGTAACAGCAGCAAAGATTACAATAATCAAAAATAATGACTCTTCGGTCTGTGAATATCCTGGCCTACATTATGGCCCACATATGCTCTTTGTAGTCCACATGAAAGCGCTTCCTCCTGGCTTTGTTCAGGTAAGAGCTCTAGTTGCTTCTGTGAAAGATGAGTTTTGTTACAGCCGAAGTCTGTCCAGACACTTTCAGTCACAGCAGAAGAGATTTATCCTCGACTCTTGGCATCTTCTGGCCTCTTCTGACACCTGTCATTGAGCAGCGCTGACTTTAACCCTATAGAAAACACATCAACTTTGAAATAACAGGTAGGAGGAGTTTGTCCTGTTGGTCAAGTGCAGGCTAAAGGCAGTCCATTATGGTCTGGATCACTGAAAGTGTTGGCTCGCCCCGATCGGCCTGGCGGGGGCGCTACAGCGGTGAAAAGTACAAAATTGCTCATAACTCCTAAACCGTTAGGCGTAGCCTCAAGTGTCTTATATTGGTGGAATCTCTGGCTCAAGACGGACACATTTATAGTTTATGCGAACTAGTCCTAGGTTTTTGACCCGATCAGAATCAAACCAAGCAGCGAGATTCTCTGGAGTCTGATTGTCAATAGTTATCAAAAAAAGGTTGAAATTTTAATTCACGGTCTCTAAGGACCGTCAAAACGTTCAAAGTGGGCGGAGCCACTTTTACTAAAATGGCTTTAACTTGCGAACAGAATGAGATATTTTCACCAAATTTGGCACATCTATGTTAGAGCTCATTCTGTGGTCGTGTGAAAAAGGATGCAGCGACTGGCCACTTGGTGGCGCTATAACAGAAAAAAACATGAAAATGGCTAATATATACTTCACCGTTAGTCCGATCGACTTGAAAATTGGCATGCAGTGTCTTCATCCTAGGTGTCATGATTGTGTATGAGGACACTGATGTGAGAAATTACAAAAAAATCGACCACCAGGGAGCGCCTTCACGTTTTTAACATGCGTAAAGAATCGTGTATTGCGTGATTTTTCGCACATCCTTAAATCGTTCGTTAAATATTGGAGATTATTTCGAAAACCAACTTGGACGATCTAGTCCTAGGTTTTTGCCTCAACCTCGATAACAGTCACAAAGCTTTAAAAATCATATGAAGAGTTTGATTTCCAAAACGCGATAAACGCCATTTTTAAAAAAATTGAGTTTCCGCCAAAATCAGTATTGTATCTGGTCGGTATTGAAAAGTCATTTATTAATTTTGTGTTATTCTGTCATTTTTTCTCCCCTTCTTTCCAAAACGCGACAAACGCCAGTCTCCCTTCTCTGCAGAATGCAATATATCCACTCAACCAATCACAGCGCACCGTTCCACGCCAAGTAAACAGTAATGGCGGCGCTCTGAATACACATCCTAGTTTTCCTTATCTGGTTTGTACTTTGTGATCAACAAAAACAGAAAAATGAATAATTTTGACGGCATTGATTAACCCATGGTGGTTTCTGCGGTGGGGAAGAAACACAAGTCATCGAAATGTAATCATTTACGTGAGGAGATTAAGAAGATGAGGCACTCGAGTCGGGAGGAGGAGAAATGCCGGCTGTTGCTTGTTCCACGACAGCATCAAACTTCTGTCACGGATCATGAACAGTTTTTAAAAGCCGTTTTTAATACCAATGTACTCTGTAAATGTGTTTATTTTAACCGTGCGGTGGAGCCAGATACTCTTTAATCGATAATGACAAACGGAGACATAATTCATTTATAACATTAACAAGATGACTCGTTGAATTCATTTTGGGAGCGACGACTGAATGTATTTTTAGTAAAATTCCTGTATATAAGATTAGTATTGGCAAAGTTCAGAAGCTGTCATATATGTGGATCAACTTACTTTGTTGTGTATTTTCAATATGAAAAATAACTTTTATATTGATGGATTTATTGCATTTTGAAAAAAAAAAAAACGTCATGGATTTATTGCATTTTGGGGAAAAAAATAATCCGTTTTTATAATAAACCTTTTAAAATCAAAATCTAGATTTGAATTTTTAATGTTTTTATAACCAAAAGATGCTATGTGAAAGTTTGAAACAGAAAATAGTGGTTTTCATCTTGCCGCTTTCTTAGTAAGGTTTTTACTCAAATTAGTCAAAATGGAGTTATAGCGTTTTGGAACCAAACTCTTTATATATTTCCTATGGTAAATTGCCTGTTTTGGCTGTAAATGGTCTTTTCCATGTATGATCAAGATGGTTACAGGCTTGCTAAATAAAACAAAAAATCTTTTTACGCATGTGCTGGAAAGCCTTAAAACGTTTGAACCCCGATAATTGCTTTTGCGGCTATATTTTTGTTGCTATTTCTTGGCTGAAATGACAGCTTGATGGTATTTTAAACAAAAAGGAAAGGCGTTGTCGTTGCACAAGTGTTTAATTTGCGACTGAGAGTCTTGAACAATGTCATATTGGCACTGTCAATGTGACGGGACTTTTATTAAAATCACAAACATTGGATGTTTTTCTCCGAAGTGTTATTGGGGTTTGTGGTGGAGTAGAAGAACAGTCCAGCTCTGTTAGAATCAAATATCAGTCAATGGTTACAGCAGACGCTTCTACAACCACTAATGTTTTTCCTTCCCATCATTTCCTGTCCTCCCGTTGATGCGGGACAAACTTAAGGTTAATCATTTTTGTCCTGCTCTCATTCATAAATTGAGTTAACACTGAATTTGAAAGGCTCTTGCTCGCTAAACACTTCAAAACGAATGTGATCCATGATCCTTTAGGAGTTCAAGGTGGATATGACTCTGTGTGGTTTCAGGCAGGCTTGATTCGCACTGATGATGAAGAGTTCTTCATCGAGCCGCTGGAGAAAGGTCAGCAGGAGGTCGAGGTCAAAGGTCGCGTTCATGTGGTCTACCGAAGATCGGCCATCAAAAGGGACAAGGGTCAGAGGCGAGATGACCTCCACAATGAAGGTAAGCAGAGGTTTTAAAAACATCTAATTGTGATTAATATTGTGACGTGATTGAGAAAAAATCTCCAGGTTTGTTGTGCTTTTTTCTAAGGTTGCACAATTTAACCAAAAAATGATGAATAATTATTATTATAAATATTATTATTACTGCTACTACTACATAAAAATATTTAACATAATAAGAAATATTACTATTATAATATTTCATTGTAAAATAAAATAATAGTGTTTAAAAACAATAATAATAACAGTTTTGCAGGAGAAATATTAATAATTTTAATTATTATATATTATGTATTATTATAATATTTATTACTAAATAAAAATATTAAACAAATAAGAAATATTACTGTTGTAATTTATCACTGTAAAATAAAAATGTGTGTATTAATAACTAATAATAATAATGAATTAAATATTATAATAGAGCAGTATGACTTAAAATACTAATTATTATTATTATTATTATTACTGAATAAAAATATTTAACAAAATAAGAAATATTACTATTGTAATATTTAATTTTAAAGTAATAAATAGTATGTAAGAACAACAATAATAATTTTACAATTTTACATTTTACTATTAATAATAATTATAATTTATATTATGATGTATTTTTGTATTATTATATTTTATATATTAAATATAATAGACAAAGAAAATATATATATATAAATTAAATATATTTATTTATTATTACATATAATTATATATTATTATATTTATATTATATTTATTACTAAATAAAAATATTAATAAATAAGAAATATTAATATTTATTTTACACATTATTATATTATTATTATTATATTAAATACTATTGTAATATTTCATTGTAAAATAAAAAGTAGTATTTAAGGACAATAATAATAACAATATAATTATATTATTATGTATTATAATATTTACTACTAAATGAAAATAATAAACAAAATTTTACTATAGTAATATTTCACTGTAAAATAAACAGTAATAATAATAATTAATTACTAATCATTATATTTTACAGTACTGTAAAATTACAATAGTAATATTTGTGGCTGTTTTAATTTTCCAATTTTCCATCTCACAATTTTGGTTTTATTTTGATTAAATGTGACTGAGACGTAAAAAGTAAGATGTGATTGTTGATTCTGACCAGTACAACAAAAACGTTCATTTATGATATACATCTTTGCTTAGACTTTGCTCTGTTGACATCATCAGTCACATTCTGACATCTTCATTGACACACGAAACTAAAATCAAGCAAGTCTGTGAAGATCCACAGAAGATTCAGATTTACTGCTCTTTGGATAAAGGGACGTCCGAGAGTGTTTCTGCACATTACTGAAGCACACGCTGAACTCTCCAGCTGCTGAAGCAGAACCTTTGGAAGCTGGAATGGAAGTACAAGATTTTTTACTATTAAAGCGCCTCACTGGTGCCATAAATTCAGTTCCGCTTCTACAGGCTGTCAGCAGTCCGACCGACCAGAGCATCTGCTGTGGGTTTTACTTTCACAGGTCACGTCCTGTCCAGAAACTCTGGAAAATCAATGGTGATGGTTGATGGTTTGTTCTTAACTTTCTAGATTATTGCACTTCGGCTCTTCCTCAATTTATAAATGACACTGAAATGTCACTTTATCAGTGTTCATTTCCTGTGAAAACCTTCAGTGCATGAATTATTCACTGAGAATCCATATCTGACTGTCCCATGGACCTTCATTTAGACAATGATGCAAGTGATGTGAAATAGCAGAAGTTGTAGAAATGTGTCTTGTTAGATGTTTCCATCCAGGTATCAGTGGACACGAGTGCTTTATAATGGAAACACTCGAGAGTGAAGCAGAAACATGGAACTGAGTCAAGATTATTAAAGGATTTGTTAGGTGTAGTGATGTCATAACACAGCCTGTGAGAAACTGCTGTATGAAAACGATAATAATAACATATGGCAAAATCCTTGAAATAGAAATCCAATTTTGCAGCTGTACGGCGCTTTAATGCTCCACACCTGCAATCCTGAGAAAGTGTAATGATGGTCAGAAGTCTAGACCGGCCTGTGACGTTTGTGACATTATATGAGAATGTCAATGTAAATACCATGTGTCATGAGCTTTATGGAGAGGTCCCGACATATTTACCTCCACTGTGCATTTCTTGTGCTGGAACTGAATTTGTACTCGACCTTCTGGTGACCTTCAGTTACGCATTTAGAGTTTGGATATAATCGTTTTCTCTTACTGCATACTGAATTCTTCATGCAAAATATTAAATAAATATGAGATAAATCTAGTGAGCTGCTACTGCTTCTAAAAAGCATAAAAATACACAGTGCACAGCAGGGTTATTATAGTTAACTAAAACTAAAAGCATAAAAAAAATTAATAAAATAAACATTAATTTGATAAAAATTAAATTAAATTAAAAAAAAAATTATCTGGTTGCCAAGGCGAAATTTCTCATTGTCATTTAATTTAATTGAAGTACTAAAATAACTAAAACAAAGAGTGAAATAAAAACATTAAAAGACATTAAAAAACATTGCAAAAACACAGAACTTAAAATACTAAAACTAGAGTCTCTAAATATTAATAAAAACCTCAATAAAATTGAATAATTAAAAAAAGAAAAATCTCAATGATACTAAAATAATTGTGGTATTGGTGCACACAAATATTGGGTAAAATAAACATTAATTTGATAAAAATAAAATAATATAAAATTAAAACACTTTTTTTTTTCATCTTTTTTTCATCTTGCCAAGGCGACATTTCTCATTGTCATTTAGTTTATTTGATGTAGTAAATAACTAAAACAAAAAGTGAAATAAAAATTAATAAAAAAAAATATAGTGACATTAAAAAACATTGCAAAAACACACACTTAAAATACTAAAACTATAACTAAAATTAAAATAGTTTTTATTTTTCTATTTTCTAACTCAAAATATTAATAAAAACCTCAATAAAATGTAAAAAAAAAACTCTCGTGTGCACTTCCCTTTTCTGAAATGTAAAGTTAATGCTGTTTTACTACTTGAAACAACATTTAATGTTTCACGTCTACATTAATTTAGCTGAATATGAATAATGTGTCATGTGATCTGAGACGCTTCAGCGTTTGTCTGTGGAGACGCCAGATGGAGAATTTCCTAAAATAAAGCCTTGTTTTATAATTAATGTTTATTGTTTCTTAACACTTCAGAGCAGACAGATTTCTTTTTGCAGCACTTAAGCTGTTTCTGTTGACTGACATTTCTTTCTTTCATGACTCAATGCCACCATATTTGATTTCTTCTGTTTGTCTGCACCAGTTTTTTGTGTGTGTCCCTTTAAATGCAAATTAGTTGCTGCTCCCGGCCCCCTTTCCAGAAGAGGGCGGAGCTTTAACAGCTCGCGCTTCAGTTGCTCAACAACAACAAAGCTGGAGAATCTCACGCAGACAAAATGAGGATTGTCAGTAACGGTGTTCAGCCTTACATTGTTCAAACCGGAGTCGACACTGATGGAGAGACTCAGGAAGAAGTTACAACTTTTAGATGTTTCTGAATGGTTAGTGGATAAATTTATGTAGTTGCTGTGGAGTTGATTCAACTCATCCACTAGCATGTGCCGTCATGTTAATCTTTTGTCAAATCCAGCGTTGAATTGACCCTCGTTTGTGAAGGAGTCCGGCGTAAAATGACGGCATGACAACAACACTCTACTACAACAACTCTTCCTCTTCTCTAAAGCAGCCCAACATGGCCCCGCCCCTTTTGTTGCGTGTTCTTGGGGGTGGGGTTTATGTAAATTTATGTAAAGTTTTGCATTGAACTTTGAGTGTCGTAACTTTGCAGATGTTGTTTATGCTCAAACAGCAACATTACACACTAACTAAAGTTAAAAAAGTGAAATCATAATCAAGGACCCCTTTAAAGATATTATAGACATTAACATCATGATTTTTGTAAAGCACTATAAATTTTGGTGAAAAGCACTATAAATTTGGCCTGACAATGTTTGCTTTGCAGTAAACGGCTTGTTTCGTGTTTTCAGTCACAGACTTCGGTATCGCCGAGCTGCCCAACGCTCTTGACGCGGTGGAGGAGAAACTGTCAGAGACGGAGCGCAAACGCAGACACGCAAAGAAAGAGGACTACAACATCGAGGTGCTGCTTGCGGTGGACGATTCGGTTGTGCGCTTTCATGGCAAAGAGCACGTGCAGAACTACGTCTTGACGCTGATGAACATAGTAAGTGAATGACGTTGCAGTTTCACTGTATTTAAAGAGGTCATGTTATGCTTGATGTTGTTTTTGTGCTCTACTAGAACAGGTTTTCCTGCTTGAATGTTGATTATTCTCCTCATATTCTCCATTGTTCAGCTCCTCTCTTCCCAGTCTGTCAGTAACGCTCTGTTTAGTTCCTGTCTCTATGAAGCCCCTCCTTCTGAAAAGCACAATGTGCTCTGATTGGTCGGCTGGAGCAGTGTGTTGTGTTTGGGAAATGTCCCGCCCCTTACCATAACCGCCAGTTTCAACACACTACTGACTAACTCAACCAGGCCCCGCCCCTTTATTCTGCGCATGAATTATTTAAATGAGGAATATTGTGAAGAAAACTCAAGACTACAATGGAGGCGTTTCAGGGAGTTCAGAAACAGAGAATAACTCCTGCTGGAGGGACTTTAAAGGAACTTCTTCATGCTTAAACAGCAACATTACACATTAAAAAAGCTGAACATGGAAAAAGCATAATAGGCCCTTTTTAAGGAAGAAATGCAAAATAAATAAACACTTCTGCTCGATTACCAAATGTGCACAAAACATCACACGCCAGCTCGAAAGCAACCTTGTCATGACTCTTTACCCATGGTTCACTGCTCGTGTTGGGCACCTTGCAACCGCTGCGTCTGCGGGAGGATTACTAGAGAGAGAAAGAGAGAAAAGACCTGTTCAATACACGTCCCACCAGGTCCTGCCACCTTAATCTACTTACGTACGCAAAATCCCTCAAGTCAGATTTTCACAGGGAGCTGGTTTCACTCCGTGACAGTTACCGTTAGGAGCGCGGCGGTGGGCTGATCCCACGCTGGACCAGTGACTGGCCTGACGGAGACCAGGGTTCATGGGTCCACCACACACTGCCTGAGAACACACACACACAAATTCAAACATAGACACACTCACACACACTTACACACACATTCAAACACAGGCACACTCACACGGACGGCTCATGCACGCGCACAGAGAGACACACACTCACACACACACACACACACACACACAGACAGACACACACATACTTGCACACACAAACACACTTACACATACATTCAAACAAACACAGACACACTCCCACACAGACAGACAGACAGACAGACACACACACATTCAAACACACACACACACACACACACACACGGACAGACACACACACTCACTCACTCACACACACACATACACACACCCATTCACTCAGACATTCACACACAGACACACACTCTCACACACACATACTCACAAACTTATACAGACACACACAGACACGAGGCACTGAATTCTTTTGTTTTTATATTTCTATGTAATGTTTACATAATACAAGATTTTATAATGTTGTTGAAAGAAGTCTCTTGTGTTCACTAAGGCTGCATTTATTTGATCAAAAATACAGTAAAACAGTGATATTGTGAATAGAGGTGGGAGAAAAAAATCGATTCTCCAATTCATTGCAATTCAAAATTGATTCTGGGTTTCGTTTTTAACCGAACACAAAAATCCTCGAACCTTCCATAAAAATAATCTTACATTAAGTTCAAAAGTTCGATTTACAAGAGCAATCACAGGCTTACAATGTTCGGTCCAACTCGCCCGTATTTCAGAATTTAAACTTCCAAATGCATCGTTTGTGTCATTTGGAATGCAGTAGGCCAATATATTCACTACACAAAACTCACTCGCTCAGCGGACTAAAAAAAGGACCTGCAGCAAAAGTAGCTCCTCACTGCAGAACACGAGATCCAGGATCCAGATCCAGGGGGTGGAGACGGGTAGGTTTAGGGGTATGTAAAGTGGGAGGAGTTGGATCTGGATCAAACCTCGCCCCCTGGATCTCCTGTTCTGCAGGGAGAACCACCTACAATTCTGCGGAAAAATGATCATGTGACACTGAAGACTGGAGTAATGATGTTGAAAATTCAGCTTTGATCACAGGACTAAATTACTGTATTCACATAGAAAACAGATATTTTACATTGTAATAATATTTTAAATTTTTTACTGTATTTTTTATCAAATAAATGCAGCTTTGGTGAGCAGAAGAAACTTTGACATTAACGTTAACTCTTTTAAGTTTAAGTTTTTACTCACATTTGATATTTTTTAAGTTTATTTTGTTTTTCTAACTATGCATGCTTGTACAGTTCATTGCATTGTATTATTTGCATTTAGCATCATTTTTCTCTGCTGTCAGCGACCTGTCAGAACAGACCCGTGACCTATTTTTGAAACCGCAGGTTTTCTTTGACGACGTTCCCAAAGGGAGGTTTTGTTGGATTCAGCTCGCTTCTAGTGACAGTTTTGTCCTCTTATTATAGCTACACATGCACAGAGTTTCTGGAGGGTTTGTTTGTGTGTTGAGCTTTACAGTGAGAGGCGACGTGTAAAGAGACCTAAGAAAAATCTCCTTCATGCTTTTATCATCTTTATCATGTTTGTTCAGAGCAGGATTTAGTTCTTTGATGAAGTTATGGCCCTCATCATTATTGGTTCCCTTGAGTTTGACATACGGAAGCAAGACAAATCACTGTCCACTTTGTGTTAAGCTTCTCTGCTCGGCATTGAAGGGTGTCGTACCACCTGGAGACTGATTTCCGGACAGCACAGAGCCTGCGGACAATGCTTGTGTTGTTGCCTGTGTTGAGACACGGCCCTGGTTTTGTCCTGCATTGGTGTGACTAGAGATGCTCAACACCTTCAGAGAACAGCTGCGTTTCTCATCATTGTACGAGAAAATCAACATGTGTTTGCAGTCTGGAGCGTTCAGGAGTGCTAGTTCAACTAGTCTAGTTCTTATGTCAGAAGATTAGCTTCAGTGAAAACATTTGATGTCTGCGTGTAAGCTGCCACATGCTAAATATTACTCATTAAACTAGATTTGTACAGCCTCTGTAACTTTGTTTTTGCTTTATTCTAGGGCTGCACCTAAATGTTGATGAGAAGAGGTTTAGTCAACCAGATTTTAATTAGTTAGTCACAGGAAAAAAAAAACTCCACAGGAAGTCACGCAGTCAGTGATGGACTGATCGTTAATACGGCTGGTGCATGTGGTAATTATGTCAGGCAGGAAATCCAATTGTTTTCAAACCAATCATTTGTTGACCTCAAACATGGCTAATCATTTGAAACATGTTCAAGGGAGCCAAACGTTAGCAGCTTTACATGGTTGTTCGCTCTAACGTTAAACTAGATAAATGTGCACTATTATTAGGCGCATATCCAAGTGATTTTGCAGAGTGTGGAAGCTTAATTAGTATCTTAATTAGTAGCTTTCTTAATTAGTAGGTTTCTGAGAAACGCTGTTGAAAGTGGATCCGACCAAGCAGCACAACTCACTTGTAGCCAATCAGCAGTAGGGGGTGTGTCCACTCATAATGGGGGAGGAGAGAGAGTGAGCCAATCAGCAGTAGGGGCGTGTCCACTTATGATGGGGAAGGAGAGAGTGTGAGCCAATCAGCAGTAGGGGGCGTGTCCACTTATGTTGGGGAAGGAGAGAGTGTGAGCCAATCAGCAGTATGGGGCATGTCCACTCATGATGGGGGAGGAAAGAAATTTAGCCAATCAGCAGTAGGGGGCGTGTCCACTCATGATGGGGGAGATAGTCAACCAGTCAGCATTAGGGGCGTGTCCACTCATGATGGGGAGAAGAGAGAGTGAGCCAATCAGCAGTAGAGTACTGAGAGGGGAGGAGAGAGAGTGTCCGATCATGATGGGGAGGAGAGAGTAGGGGGCGTGTCCACTCATGATGGGGAGGAGAGAGTTTGGCCAATCTGCAGTATGGGGCGTGACCACTCATGATGGGGAGGAGAGAGAGTGAGCCAATCAGCAGTAGGGGCATGTCCACTTATGTTGGGGAAGGAGAGAGAGTGAGCCAATCAGCAGTAGGGGCGTGTCCACTCATGATGGGGAGGAGAGAGAGTGAGCCAATCAGCAGTAGAGTACTGAGAGGGGAGGAGAGAGCGTGTCCAATCATGATGGGGAGGAGAGAGTAGGGGCGTGTCCACTTATGATGGGGAGGAGAGAGTGTGAGCCAATCTGCAGTAGGGGCGTGACCACTTATGATGGGGAGGAGAGAGAGTGAGCCAATCAGCAGTAGGGGGCGTGTCCACTTATGTTGGGGAAGGAGAGAGAGTGAGCCAATCAGCAGTATGGCGTGTCCACTTATGTTGGGGAAGGAGAGAGTGTGAGCCAATCAGCAGTATGGGGCGTGTCCACTCGTGATGGGGGAGGAAAGAAATTTAGCCAATCAGCAGTAGGGGGCGTGTCCACTTATGTTGGGGAAGGAGAGAGAGTGAGCCAATCAGCAGTAGGGGCGTGTCCACTTATGTTGGGGAAGGAGAGAGTGAGCCAATCAGCAGTATGGGGCGTGTCCACTCATGATGGGGGAGGAAAGAAATTTAGCCAATCAGCAGTAGGGGGCGTGTCCACTTATGTTGGGGAAGGAGAGAGTGTGAGCCAATCAGCAGTATGGGGCGTGTCCACTCATGATGGGGGAGGAAAGAAATTTAGCCAGTCAGCATTAGGGGGCGTGTCCACTCATGATGAGGGAGGAGAGAAAGTGAGCCAGTCAGCAGTAGGGGGTGTGTCCACTCATGGCCACTCAATCCTTAGTCATGGGCAGCCCTACTTTTTTCGGTTGTGAGTTCATGCAGGTTTGTTGTCGGTGGCCTTATTTCTGTCTCTAGGCTCCGTTCAGCTCCTGTCAGAGTGTGTTTTTATATCCAGGTGTCTGTCAGACGTTCACATTCGCCTGTGACTGATGGCCTGACGTGTGTATATGTGTCCTGTAGAGACTGAGGCAGCTTTCCAGAGCTCATTTGGCGTAAATAAACACAAACGAGCCTCTCGTGAAGGTCGTCGGACAGGGTCTCACCTCATAAATTTGCAGACACTTTACAAATAAGGGAAGTGCATGCTTTCATCACGGTGGAGGCGCTTTGCATGTCTCCTGTCAATCTGGAGAGGCTGTTTACGGATCTTCAGGACACTCGAAAGAGTCTGGATCACAGCTCCATATCCGCTCGCATCATTCCAGGCAAGTGTCAGCATGGCGGGATGCCGATTGCCTCATGCAGAGTGTGCAACCTAAACCTGGACGTAATTATAGCCCGTGTACATTTCCAGATGGAGGAATAGTTATTTTAGCTAGTTTGCTGCATCGCTGACAGACGTTTAGGAACTGGCCTTTTCAAACCTGATTTGTCAAAAAAAATCAAACAATGTCCCTATATATTACACACAAAATTACACTCTTAGGGGTATTCACAAAGAATGTGTTTTTGCTGTTAAAAACACAGGATGAAAGTCAGTGGAATGAAAAAAAACTGCATTTTTTAACATTTGAACTACTTTTAATGTGAGTGCCGCATTTTTGTTGTGCAAAATGTTGCAAAAGACGCAACGGTCAAACACATCCGTCTAACGCATGTTTACATAGAAAAACAAGGGAAAAGCAGCGCAGTGGAATGGAAAAATGTGTTCTCTTAATGCACATTGTGCAGTATTCCTGTAGCTCAAACAGTAATTGCTAGCTACGCAAAGTCATAGGTTTGATTCCCAGGTAATGCATGAGTTTAGTAAAATGTATACCTTGAATGCAGTGTAAGTCACTTTGGATATAAATGTCTGTCAAATGCATAAATTTGAATTTAATGTACAGGTTTCATTTTCAGTTGTTTTTCACATTCTGCACTGCATTTTTTCTCTTATATCCAGTTTTACTTGGAAATGTCATATTGCTGAAGTGAAATTGGTTGCGAGTGCTGATTTTAGAGCAGAAATGCTTTTGAAGGACATATTTTATTTTACCAATTAGCACTTTTCCGGCAGTCAAGCACTCAGAACTCATTAAATCAGACGTGACTGAAGTGGTCAGTGAGTTTATTTGTGCTCTGGCAGAGGAGATGACAACATCTGAAGAGTGTGTGAACGTGATGTTGTGAATAACTATAATTACTCATCACTTGTAAAGGACTGAACAACTGCAGAAACTCTTACAGTCTCATTGCTGTGTGTTCTTCTAAACATTTTATATAACATGAATTTTGCTCCTCAGCCTTTTTGGAGTCTAATGCAGTATTTGTTCCTGTCAGTTTATGTTTATTGCCAAGAGACCCTCTGTAGTGATTTGGACACAGCTGGTTAGGAGAAAAACATGCTGTGAATCTAGTGTAGGGCTGAAAAAATATATATACAAAAATTGTGATTGTGATTTAAAATGGAATTAAAATGCTGTTCTTGTTTGTAGAGCTGCACAGTTTGGCCAAAATGTTGATTTTATATCAGAATAGCTGCATAATAATAATAATAATAATTATTATTATTAAATAAAATATAAATATGCTAAATCAAAACAAAATAAGAAGTATTAATATTGTAATTAATACTGTAAAATTAAAAATATATTATTTAATAAAAATAGCCTAATATAACAATAATAGCACAGTCTGGCCAAAATGTTGTGATTATAAATCAATATGGCTATAAAAATTATAATTATTACATTAATATTGAAATGATTTAAAATGCAATTTAAAAAATTGCTGTGCCTTTTTGTAAAGCTGCACAATTTGGCCATATATTATGTAGATATATCATATTATAATAATAATAATAATTAGAATAATAATAATAATAAGTATTATTATTATTATTATTATTAAATACAAACTTGCTAAATCAAAACAAAATAAGATATATTAATAATATATGCTAATATTATGTAATTGTTTGTAATTAATACTAATAAAAATATATATTATTTAATACAAATAATAAAATAATAATGTCACTGTTTGGCCAAAATGTGATTTTGTATCAATGATGATGATGATAATAATAATAATAATAATTATTATTATTATTATTAGTAGAAATATAAACAACAAATAAAAATATATATTATTTAATAATAAAAAATATAGTTTGGCCAAAATGTTGTGATTATAAATCATTATGGCTATAAAATAATAATAATAATAACAACAATAATAATAATAAATATTATTATTAGTAGTAGTAGTAAATAAAAAATTGCTAAATCAAAACAAAATAAGAAATATTACTATTGTAATATTTCACTTTAAAATAAAAATAGAGTATTATTATTATTAATAATAATAATAATTTTTTTTTTTACATTAAAACTAAAATGACAATATATATTTATGGCTGTCTTAATTACTTCATGTTCAAACACTAAACTGCCAAATTTTTATTTTGATGGAAAAAGCCCTTAAAGCGTTTCTTTTGCTGATACAAGTTTGGGAAGATGGTTGTTTTACTCTGAAACACGCAGCACATATTTATTTAATTAAATCGCAGCCAAATCACGATTTCAGTCTTGAATGAATCGTGCAGCCCTACTTTTGTGCATCATTCTTTGTTTGGATGCTTTTAGATCGTGTCCCATTGTGTACTTATTTATTTTGTATTTATTGTCTTCCTTTGTTTTTGCATCGGTTCTTTCCTCAGTGTGTGAAAAACTGCAAAGCTTGAGTGGTGTTATTGCAGGTGTGCTGTAAAGGTGACCTTACCGAGAGGGCGGGTAACTTAAGAGGGTTTAACCTGAACTGATTCCTTCAGCGCTATCTTACCCATATTCCCCAGGCTGATCTTCAACCCTCACCGCTGCTGAATTTCAGCCACACCAGGCCAAACCAGCATGAGGCACAAAAACAGAGCTGGGAGGAAACGGCGGCCGTGTGTTTTACCAGAATGCATTTGTAAACTCTGTGACCCCAGCTGCAGGATCAAGTGTTTGTCAAGTGTCTTTCCTGATATATGGAAAAAAGATCCCTGCTGTTTTCCCTCTGGCTGCGTGCGCGGCGCTCAGACCCGAGCAGACATGTCTCGCGGACAGTACGGCAGTGATTGAACACGTCCAGATTGATTCAGTGCTGAGTTTTGTTTAAATTCCACTCCAGAGGCTCATTAACTGCGTGTCACAAACGGCATTTTTTTTGTTGGTCAGACATTTTTGGCATTGCATAATAACAAACTGTGGTGAAGTGTGCCATTTTGAAGAAGATGTTGCAGAAAATACATCAAATGAAACAAATGAATTCAGAGTCAGACTTCACTGAGCTTACAGAAATTCCTTGTTTTTTCAATTTCGTTGTGGCTTTTTCATACGTGTCCTTGCAACACATTGAGAAGTTACAGTAAAGCCAGAAAGACATTTTTGAAGTATGTTTTACAAGAAAATACTATTTGTTTCAAAATTTAATTCAGTGTTTCTTTGTAATTCTTTGTGAAATTTCCTAGCAGTTTCTGAGTTAAAATTGTGCAAACATGATGTTAATAAGAGATTTGTTAATTCTAATGGGAGAATTCAGTCACTGATAAACTTGCACTGTTTGATTGACAGCTCCAGCGATTGTAAAGGGAGCGTTTTTGATCGCTTTCTATATATAATTTTATCACTGTTTAAATAACAGATTAATTTCATCCTACTAAGAGAAACAACGTGAAGTTATATATATATATATATACATATATATCAAAAGCTCAAGGAAAAGTTGATTTCTCAATTCATGAGAGATTATAAAAAATTCATAAATAATGTAATTTTTTTGATGTGTCCCAGTCTGTTCTTGCATTTCGCTGGTGATGACAAACCTCATGACAGTTCATTAAGAAAACTGACCATAGATGAAGACTCACTTGTGGCGACACTGAGAATGCAGCATTTCAGAACATAATGGCTGCATCTGAAATCGCATACTTCCCTACTATATAGTAGGCGAAAAACAGTATGCGACAAAATAACTATGTCTGAATTCACAGTACTTGTAGGCAAAAAATACCCGGATGACCTAGGCTTCCGGCGAGATTATGAACGTTACTATCCCATGAGGCCACAAGAGTAAATACTTACCTATTTTAAATAAGTACCTACTCAATTCGATTTCGGATGCAGACAACAGCATGTGAATGTACTTCCAGAAGCGTTTGGCATTTGTGGGGTGGTCTGCCGTGTCTGTGTTGTAAGCAGTGGTCAGAATAATGTTCCACTGGAAACAGAAACCTCTCGACAGTTTCCAGCTGTGTTTATCAGGCTGTATTTCACGTCACACTTTCTGCATTACATTACCTTCTTTACAGTTCAGGACGTCATTAAACAGCATTCATTCACCTTCCTACATCCTGAGAGACTAAACAAACAGGCTGCCGTTGTTTCATCGTTTATGATAAAACCTTTAAAACCAAGTATTAAAGTTCATTGTGTGCGTCATAGCATTGGCCTGCATCACTCACATTTTCTTTAGAAATTAAAAAAATCAAATTATAATTTGTGGTGCACCTTAATTGGTGGTAATATATGGTAATACTGAAGATAGCATGTATACTACCAATCAAAAATTTGGAATAATTACGATTTTTAAAATATTTTTGAAAGAAGTCTTTTCTGCTCACCAAGGCTGCATTTATTCAAAAATACAGTAAAAAGTGTTATATATTTTGTTCACTTGAGTACTTACAATATCCCAAATGTTTGCAACTATTTGTAAATCGTGAGAAAATTGCAATTTTAACCAAGGCTCCAGGACGTGTGAGGAGTCGCCTGTCAATTGCGTCATACCTGCGTTACCCTCGGTTTCTGGTTTTATTTTGTAGAAACCATGGAAACACCAAAGACGCTTTAATATTTACATGTTATAATAGGCAAGGGAACAACTGTTTGGTTACATTTATAGACAGAAAACGAATTATTGTTATATAGCTCAACATGTTTAGTCTTATTGTTTAAATCTAATTTTTTGCGAGTACCATGCTTTACCATGCCTCAGAGAAAAACACTATTAAGTGAAGTAGCTAACATAGCATAATCAGATGCAGCTTTATTTTTAGTAACAGTAATACAGCATTTTCTCCATCATACAATACGTTTTAAAATTAATTGCATGCCATTTATCAACACAAGCCATCCAGCATTTAATATGATATTCTAAAATCGATCTATCTTACTGCAGTGTCTAACAAGTGTCCCACAGCAGCCTCCGAGCGAACGCACAGAGTAACGTTATAAAATCATTTTCAACACACTCAAATGTATCTAATATGATAAACAGAGCTGTGTTACCTCATACTCATGACCGGAAAAGCGGAAGCGGCGCCGGCGCTGCGACCTCTAGCGGACAGAACATGTTACATATTGCACCTTTAAGGGTTTTCACTGAGTTTTGCATTACTGGGCTAAAGTTTAGATTTAGATTTTCGAATGCGTTCAGATTTCATCTGACTGTTTTCGTTGTTTTTGTTTTTTTTCTTCTTTTCTGTGTCCACAGGTTGATGAAATCTACCACGATGAGTCTCTGGGAACCAACATCAACATTGTGCTGGTCCGAATGATCCTGGTGGGATATCGCCAGGTGAGCGTTGAGCATAAACACTTATTTAAACTATTTTCAGTAAAGACAGAAACTAAGGGTGCTCCGATCAGGATTTTCGGGACGATCACTGGAAGCAGTACTGGCCGATACGATCTCTGATACGGATCACAGAAATAAATAATACTATTCTTAACAACAATGTATATTAAGTTATCCTACTAAATCTACTAAAGAGCAATGAGTGATTTTCTCTTTGTCTGTTGGTGTTTGATTAACATTCATGACACAGACGGCAGCAGGAATATTAGGCTGCTGTCACTTTAAGACCGATTGCACGGATCCAATATACTGTTACACATGTCATGTGACTTATTTCCCAACTATTTATGTTCACTTAAAACATAACCCACTGTGAATACTCACTAAACCGGGCATTTTGACATAGTTCTGTGTGTATTCGGCCGTTTAGGTGCAAAGTTCATCAGATTTGTAAGGTAAATCATTTATAAACCTACGCCAACACAGGAGAACACATCAATATGTTTCTGAATATGCGAACTGTTCATTGCGATTTCAAAATAAAAGTTTAAACCGTCGACATCCACATATTCTTGTTTAAGTAATTACAGCGCTATAGCATTTCTTTCATAAAGAAGTTGCCTAATATTAAAGATTACATGGAGATTTGATTTAGATGTTGTTTGATCAGTATCAAACACGGATTTGATCTGCTGTAAAGTGTAACAACAACAGGCCGTTAGCGCCCTCTGCAGGCATTTGTTATAATACACAGTGCACGTAAGATGATTGTTTATATTATGTATTTTAACATTGTTGTTCTATAAAACCATATGATTGGTTTTAATACTTTATTTGAACCAAATATTATTGTCTCATTGTTATTATATATGTATTTTATGTCATTTTAAAGGCTTAGGTCTACTTTTTATTAACACAAAAAATATCCAATTGCTCGATTAATCATCAAAATAATCGACCAGTTAGTTTTCAGTCATATGACTGGTCTTTATAGAGACCACCGACAATGTTGCCAAGTCTGCGGTTTTCCAGCGGAATTGGGCTACTTTAACACTGTTGCTGTGGGTTGTTTGTCATGTCCGCAGGTTGAAGTGACCCCAAATAATATGATATTTAGCACCTAGAATGTGAATTTTACCAGGGGAACCCTGCCAGAAATGCAGTTTTGGGCTAATTTTGAATAGCAATTGGGCAGATTTTGTTTGAAAACCTGGCAACCCTGATCACAGTTCAAACTATATAAAACTATTATTGCCCAATAACGATTGGTGCTGATCAGTCGGAGCACCCTTACCATAAACGCCTGGAACATTCAGCTATCTGTACAGTATAGTGTAAAAAATCAATTCATATTATAGCAATTCAGTTGAAAATAATAACGGAGCTGCTGGTCAATCATGTGCGGTCTGCACTAGAGCTGATGATCACTGACAGCAGTGAACGTACATTAGCTCCTACAGGCTCTACTCAGAATTTATTAAAGCTTTCTGTGAAATAGTATGAGGTTATTTAGCTAATAACAAGCCATCTGGAACGCGTCCCTGCCTTTTGATCAGTGGCATTGTGTAGATCTGATGAACTACCAGCTTGCAAACACGCTCCGATATCAGGAAGAGCTGAACAACCTGCTTTCACACCTGTTTGCAGCTGGAAATAGAAAGAGAGACTGAGCTTGACAAACACTTCAAGCTTTCTCAGTTTATTCTGGAAGTAAAGTACAGTTGATGGAGAAGGTAATAGAATTCATTGAAGCATCTCGGATTTACACAGAACTTCATCAGCTTTTCACAATGTTTATAATAGTTTTTGGTAACAAAAATTTGCGCGTCATCCAGTGAAGTTCTCCTGCGAATACGATTCAGATTTGTACTGGTCAAGGTGATGAAAACAACACGAGACGGGAGGAGAATTGCATTTCAGCGCTTTGCCGTTCAAACTTTGCATTCACTAGCAAAACTTTAGCATTCTCCTGAGAAACTTTGCATTAACTTTAAGTGTGTGTTCCTGCCTGTGAGTGACTGAGCACACGTGTGTGTGTGTGTGTGTGTGTGTGAGAGAGCCGATGTCCTGATTCCCAGCAGGAATGATAGTTTTCCACCTGACTCTCTGTCGTGTGTCTTGAAAAATGAATGCTGACACCCTGCGCCAGCGCGAATCCAGCGACATGCCAATCCTGCATGTGGCCTCATTACACTGCATTAATTCATTACAGAAGATTGACTTTCTGTACATGTCATTTTAGAGACGCACTGCAAGTATTTTTAATTTCCATTGCATTATCCTAGCAGATGGCATTTTGCTGTCATGTATAAACATGGGCACGCGTTTCTTGTCACCGCATGTCCTTCCTGCCTGCTTTCAACACTTCTGGGATTGACTGGAAGTTGAGAGCTGCAAAAGTAACAGTGCTGAAGAATATTAATTGAGGTTGACATCTAGCAAAACATGTGTGTCGATGCCGAGAAATGAGCATCGTCTTCATTAATTCAACAGTTTGGTCATTGTGCAGTTGCAGATGCTGTCAGTCATTTTAGACGGCAAGATGTCAAACTGCAGTGAACACTGAATAGAATGTGGTTTATGATTTAAAGCACTGAAAATATCTGAGATTCTGATTCAATCTGGAAATGAACAAAGTCTTTAAAACATTATGACGTAAACAACAGCAACAAAAGATTAAGATTTGCACAATTATGCTTTCTTAAATTCTGCTGGATAATTGGTTCATTAAAAATTGTGAATGCTAAGACATATTCTTATGTTCATGGTCATTTTTACCCCCTTAAATTGTTATGCCGACATTAAAAAAAGTCAAATTCATCAAATTTGGATTTTTTTTTTTTTGCAAATGTTTTTACTATTGGCTGCCACCCTGAACAAAAAAAATGTTAATACCTTGTGTTAATACCTATAAAATGGCTTAAATATATCTTTATATATATATATATATATATATATATATATATATATTCTACGTGAGATCTTGAATGGCTTTCGGCTGTAACCGTGTGTGTTATGATGATTGATGATCATTGTGTCTGTTCTAGGTCAGTGATTTCAGGCCGCTGGGGTTTGCTGTGTTTAGTCTGCTTGTGTCGCAGCGAATTGTTGGTATATTTTGGAAGCTGAACAGAAAGCCAGTCAGTCATCGAATTTCAGCTTCAGCTCGGTCTCAGATGGGTTTTTTACCAGCAGGTATTCATGTTAAACAAACAGCTAAGTGTCCTCAAATAGCCCGGCGTCCTCCCAGAGGAACGCTGGAGCTCAGACGCTGCTCATAGCTGGAGCTCATGAGACTTAATGGAGCTTTCACATGTTTCTTGTGTCTCCAGCTAACAGGAAAGAACTTTAGCAAACATTGTGGCAAGGTTATGAACAAACGTTCTTCTAGTAGCGTTAATAAAATGTTTGTGTGAAGTTATCTGGTCTTTAAAAACATTAGCCCAAAACAATGACAATTTCGAACAAAATCAGGCCAAAACGAAGTTTGTTTCAAGAGTTCGAAACAGCTTGCCAAAGTGAACTTTGTAGAAACTTTCGCTTCGGCTGGTAAACGCCTCTGAACTACCATTGGTCAGTGCCAGTGATGTAATAGGTGGGTGTGGCTCTGAGGCTCCGCCTTCTTTGAGGTGTAAATCTTCTCTGGTTCATTTCTGTCGAGGTCAGACACGAGTAAAACATGAACACACTGGAGAGTCGCTTAATTGTAATTTTATTGAAAGCGACACTGACACAGTTTTCATGTTTAACCTTGTGCTGTGTTGAAAACACTATAAAAATGACCACCTGCAAAAAAATAGCTTATAAATCACTTGTTACGCTATTTTATCACCAAATATTGGATTCAATCTTTTTTTCAACTTGTTTTCTTTCAGTTAAGACTGAAACTGATTAATAAAAAAGTTCGCTCTGGCTGGTTAACACCTCTGAACTACCATTGGTCCGTGCCAGTGATGTAATAGGTGGGTGTGGCTCTGAGGCTCCACCTTCTTTGAGGTGTAAATCTTAGGGATGCACCGATGTGAAAATTTTGGCCAATACCGATAACCGATAATTCCTTATATTTGAAAGCTGATAACCGATATATTGGCCGATAAATCTAAATCTAAATTTTTATATAATTTTTGAGAGCCTGATTTCAAAAACAAAAGTCTCACCATTAAAAGTCATGTCCAAAGCACACAATTATAATGTTCTCATTATAATATTATGCAGCTTATATGACAGACTTGCACCGCACATGTTGAACTTAACTTTATTTTCCTTTTTGAAGTGATTTTTAATCATATTTCAAGCAGTTCAAAACCATCATGGTGAACAGTGCACATCTGAAGGAAATAATCTGTTATTTATCGCATTTAATATATCGGCCACATTTTTTATCTGGCCGATAACGATAACATTAAAAATGAGCATATATCGGCTGATACCGATATGGTGGCTGATATATTGTGCATCCCTAATTTGTATACTGTATAATGGCACTAAACTGCTTGTTTTTTTCCCCCAGGCTGCTTCTTACTTCATTTTTTAGTAGCTAATCTCTTTCTTTTGACATAACAAAATAATGGAGGCTTAAAACAGCGTTTCATGTCCATGTTTTGATGTATTTGGACGGTAGTTGTGTTATAATGTGCCGTCTGCATCAGGGTATAATCATCTTGTCAGGGTTTATTTTGCGATAATGACCGGCTGGCTGCGTATCATCCCTTATTTGTTTCAAACATCTTTGTGATCATGCAGACTTTAGAGGAAAGTGTTTGTAAAGTAGATCGCAGTGAGACTTTGAAGCGTTTCTCATATGGTAATGATCAGCGCATGTAGTCCATCACTGCAGGCAAATGTTTGTTTTTGTGTTTAGTCTGGTCTTCTCAACTAGTTCTGCTTCAGGACATTGAGAGGACATCAAAAGTGTTCAGTGTACAGAATGATTTTGTGACAAATTATGTTGCATGTATTTAATGTAGTCTGGTTTCTTTTATCCTGTGTAGTTTTGCTCAGGTTTTGTGAGGATGACGAGCCGTCACACAACCTCACCATCAAGATTATTATCGTTAAAAGTAACTAAAATTAAAACTTAATGAAATTCAATTTAATTTTTATTTAATTGTATTTATAATTTCATTTTTAGTTTAATTCAATTTAATTTCTTATTTAATTGAATTTATATTTTCATTTTTTATTTAATTTAATTTGTAATTTAATTTATTTAATATAATTTATAATTTCATTTTTTATTTAATGTATAATTTCATTTTTAGTTTAATTAAATTTAATTTATATTTAATTGTATTTAATTTAATTTCATTTTTAATTTCATTTAACTTCATTTAATTTCATTTATAATTTCATTTTTAGTTTAATTAAATTTAATTTCTTGTTTAATTTAATTCATAATTTCATTTTTTATTTTATTTAAAATTTCATTTTTAGTTTAATTGAATTTAATTTAATTTATTATGTAATTTAATTTATAATTTCATTTTAGTTCAATTCAATTAATTTTTTATTTAATTGTTTTTTTTTATTTAATTTAATTTTTAATTTTATTGATTTAATTTAATTTATAATTTCATTTAACTTCATTTAATTTAATTTTTAATTTCATTTTTAGTTTAATTACATTTAATTTCTTATTTAATTTAATTTATATTTTCATTTTTTATTTAATTTAATTTGTAATTTAATGTATTTAATTTAATTCATAATTTCATTTTTAGTTTAATTCAGTTTAATTTTATATTTAATTTATAATCATTTCATTTTTTATTTAATTTATAATTTCATTTTTAGTTTAATTCAGTTTAATTTTTTTTTTAAATGTTTATTTATTTTTTATTTAATTTATAATTTAATTTTTTATTTAATTCAATTGAATTTTCTATTTAATTTAATTTAGAATTTAATTTTTTGTTTAATTCAATTTAATTTTTAATTAAAAAAAAAAATTGCCACAAAATTTACATTTATGCATTTAACAGACACTTTCATCTACAACCTAGTATACACTCGTCTGGCCTAATGTGTTTCTGCCTTTTGCTGTCTTCTGTGTCTTTAGTCCATCAGCCTCATTGAACGAGGGAATCCGTCCCGGAGTCTGGAGCAGGTGTGCCGCTGGGCAAACACCCAGCAGAGGCTCGACCCCGACCACGCCGAGCACCACGACCACGCCATCTTCCTCACCAGGCAAGATTTTGGTCCAGCAGGTATGCAAGGTACTGTGTTTCTCTCGATCGAGGCTGTGCAGAGTAAGTGCTTCTTTCCGCTTCTGTTCTCTCACGGTTGGCATCAAGATGCCCGATACACTGGTCAGGAACGGCTTGACCATCAAACACCTGCTAATTGAATCACAGACCGTGTAAACTGGGCATCGGTGCCAACTTGTAGCAACCAAAAATACTCTTTGACCGAGAGTTTTTGGCATGTAGAGGAAAAGAAAACATGTTTATCAGTAGCCGTGCACTCTCAACAATACTAATATTCCTAGTTTCCCTTTTTAAATTAACCAATTTAAATTATTGTGATTCATAATGTTGAATGTTATTCTTGCATGCATGTTATTTAAAATAAGCTGTAAAAACGTAGTCGTTGTAGTTGAAGAACTAGGCATTTTAATCAGGGTAGACGACAAATTTAATTTGGTGTGAATAAAAACGAGTCTGACCGTACAACTTCTATCCGTCACTGCCTCGTTTTCATTCACGTCGCATTAAATATTGAGTCTCTCAAGACTAAGATTCATAACTGATCAAATAAGTTGGAATAACATTGAATTGCTGTTTCACAATTCATGTGAACATGATGACATTCAAACTATGAACTTGTTTTTTGTCTTTGTTTCATCATCTTCAACCTTTTTTACGGTTATTTATTTGATATTTATTCTTTCTTTGTGAGGCTTTGGAAAGACAAGGTTAATAAACATCATTTACGTTTTAAATCTATAGGGGACCTGTAATTCCCCTTTCACAAGATGTAATATAAGTCTCTGGTGTCCCCAGAATGTGTCTGTGAAATGATCAAATGATCATTTATTATAGCTTGTTAAATTTGCCCCTATTTGAGTATGAGCAAAAACACGCCGTTTTTGTGTGTGTCCCTTTAAATGCAAATGAGCTGCTGCTCCCCGCCCCCCTTTCCAGAAGAGGGCGGAGCTTTAACAGCTCACGCTTTGGTCGCTCAACAACAACAAAGCTGGAGAATCTCACGCAGCCAAAATGAGGATTTTGTTCAGCCTTACATTGTTCAAACCGGAGTCGACACTGATGGAGAGACTCAGGAAGAAGTTACAACTTTTAGACGTTTCTGAATGGTTAGTGGATAAATTTATGCAGTTGCTGTGGAGTTGATTCAACTCACCGACTAGCATTTTGCTCATAAATTTTGTTTCTTTCATCTTTCTTTACAATAAATGACTCTCGATTTAATATCTTGTTCTACTGCAGTGATACGCACACATCAGCTTGAGTATATGAATACTGTTTTAACGAGGAATGCTCTGAACAAACACCGTTTTCCACCTGAACCGTCACGATTGTCCTGTGTTTGACTCTATCATGCTCTTGTCAGTCAGTCTTTTTGAAGTTCAAGGACTCGTTTCTGATGGATGTGTGTTTAGGTTTCGAGATCCTTGTGTGATGTTTAAAAGACAGTTGGTAATACCTGTTTTCTGTTTCACACGTCTTCCGTTGCTATGCCACGCTCTCTGTTGTGCCCATAACATCGTCTTACAGCGTTCAAACCGCAACCTTTTACCCCTGAGGGCAAACATCACACTCCCGTCCCAAGCTTTAACTCTGATCCAGGGCCCAAATATAGACACATGCTTACAGTAACGCTCACTGAAGGTGTTTGGGAAACGGCCTGATATTAGTGTGGATCTCCTGCTGCTGTCGAATGAAATCAAGAAATGACTGGAAGGCCCTGATTCAGCAGTTCCTGAACTAATAACAGCCGTAATGTTCTGGATTGACGTGGTTTGGAAACGGATTAGGGGAACCTGGTTTATAGCTGTCAAATCGTTGTTCTTTTTCAAGGAAGTGTCAGTGAAAGGAGGCGCTTCACCTTCAGAAGATGTTCCTCTTTCACCTCAGGGGATCAGAATAAATGTTACAAGGGTTATTGGGTTTTGATTTATTTTTTATGAGCTTTGCAATTTTTTTTGCAACCCTGTTATGAAAAATGGACTGAATACAGTTTAAATAAATATATATATATATATATATATATATATATATATATATATATGTGTGTATATATATATATATATATGTATATATATATATGTGTGTGTGTATATATATATATATATATATATATATATTAGATTTTTATCTAATTTAATATATTTAATGAAGTAGCTAATTTTATTTTATATTAAAAATATATCAAATTAGAAAAAAACATTGTTTTCTAGCAATATATATATATAAACATTATATATATTTATACACACATAATTATATATATATATAAAAATTATTACTATATATATATATATATACAAACATATATATGTATTTTTATATATATATATTTATATTTATATATACGCACACACACACATATATATATTATACGATTTTTAATCTAATTTAATATATTTAATAAATAAATAATTTTATAATAAAATATATCAAATTAGAAAAATAAAAAACTTTGTTTTCTAGCAATATATATATATATATATATATATATATATAAACATTATATATATTTGTACACACATAATTATATATATATATAATTTTTTTATTCCTTTATATATATACAGTATATAAACATATATATATACGCACACACACATACACACACACACATATATATTATAAGATTTAATACTATAATACTATAATATAATACTATATATATATATATATATATATATATATATATATAGTATTATATTTTTTATCTAATTGTATATATTTAATAAAGTAGCTTATTTTATTTATGATAAAATGTCAAATTAGAAAAATAAAAATCATTGTTTTCTAGCAATATATATATATGTACATATACAGACGACATATAATTAATAGATCATAGATAATATATAAAACTAATAGATTATAGATAATATATTAAAATGATTTTTATAAAAAATATCAAATTATAAAAATAATAAAATAATGAAAAAACACAACAAAATTGTTTAGATTTAACAGTAGGTGCTTCTTGTTTGGGAGCATGTTGTTTTGTAATTAGCTTTTATTTCCCCTAAACTAAAGAAAAATATTTGCTTAATTTATTTATACAATTACTTTGCATTGAATGTTTGAGTTTGGCAAACACAGGCAACACTTCAGTTTGTCTGAAACCTAAAACAAATTATTTACTTGTCTTCCTAACATCCTATAAAAATGGTTCAGATTTATGTTTTCCATCCTAGTTTATGGCAGTATGTTTATAGTTGTTAGAGGACAAACATGTTGTAAAACCAGAACTATTCTGTGTCAACCTTCTTCCTGCGGCAGTGCTTTATCATCAGTCACGAAATCCTGATTTAATGTCATCTAATACCCTGTGATTACAGCATTACAGCCGTATGCTGTCGCTTGACCACGCAAAGCTTTTCCAGGGCAATTCAAGAGCTGCTGTTTCCTGGAGGACATTTATCTGAGGACAGATAAACGACTCAGCTAGCAGTGCTTGTTTTCTCATGCAACCCTCCGGCTGGCTAAATACATGTTGTTTGATTATGTAAAAAATCCAATAATCCTCAGCACCCTACATGGCTGATGGGCAGTGGGAATATCACTAGTATTAAACATGTGATCAGCCGAGTTATTATTGATGCTTTAACAAGTCAATAAAACAGCAGCGGCTTCATAAGCTTCTCATAATCTGCATCTTCTGCTTTTCACCTGCATGCCAAAGACTGTCCGGTGATTTCAATAGCATGAGCATTTCATTAAAAAGAGCCTAGACTGGCTTTAACCTGTAAGACTCAGCTAATCTAAAGCTCTAGCACTGCACATCTTGATCGAGTGTCGTTCTCTGTCTGTGGTGTGCTTTTTGTGGCGTTTGTGTGTCTTACGAACACTGTCCTGTTAAACGTGTGGGACTGATGGGTAAAGCTTTTCGGGTTGCGGTCACTTGTGCGCTTCTACATAAACGCTGTGTCCTAACCGGACAGAAAACAAAATCACTCATGGCTGATTAGGACATGGTGTAGAACTTGTGTAAAATCTGAACTAAATAGCACACGCAGGCATATGACTTCTAGAAGTTTGTGTCAGAAATTGCACCAATGCTAATATTAAAAAAAACGAATCTTCAGCTTCTGATTAATACGGAGCCCTGCACATGACAGGACATAGTAAATTGTCTGCGCGATTTAGCAAATCGAGGGAACTAAATAGTACATTGTGCGCACAGGTTAGTAAATTGAGGGAACGAAATAGTAAATTGTCTGCGCAATTTAGCAAATCGAGGGAACTAAATAGTAAATTGCGCACACAATTTAGTAAATCGAGGGAACAAATTAGTAAATCATCCGCACGATTTAGCAAGTCGAGGGAGCGAAATAGTAAATTGTCCGCGCAATTTAACAAATTGAGAGAACAAAATAGTAAATTGTGCGCGCAGTTTAGTAAATTGAGGGAACAAAATAGTAAATTGTGCACAATTTAGCAAATCGAGGGAACGAAAATAGTAAATTGTCTGCGCGATTTAGCAAATCGAGGGAACTAAATAGTAAATCATCCGCGTAATTTAGCAAATCGAGGGAACTAAATAGTAAATTGTGCACACAATTTAGTAAATCGAGGGAGCAAATTAGTAAATCATCCGCACGATTTAGCAAATCGAGGGAACAAAATAGTAAATTGTGCGCACAGTTTAGTAAATTGAAGGAACAAATTAGTAAATTGTCCTCGCAATTTAGCAAATCGAGGGAATTAACTAGTAAATCGTCTGCACAATTTAGCAAATCAGGGAACTAAATAGTAAATTGTCCGCGCGATTTAGCAAATGGAGGGAACGAATTAGTAAATTGTCCGCGCAATTTAGCAAATCGAGGGAACTAACTAGTAAATTGTCCGCACAATTTAGCAAATCGAGGGAACTAACTAGTAAATCGTCTGCACAATTTAGCAAATCGAGGGAACTAAATAGTAAATTGTGCGCACAGGTTAGTAAATTGAGGGAACGAAATAGTAAATTGTCTGCGCGATTTAGCAAATCAAGAGAACTAAATAGTAAATCGTGCACACAATTTAGTAAATCGAGGGAACAAATTAGTAAATCATCTGCACGATTTAGCAAGTCGAGGGAGCGAAATAGTAAATTGTCCGCGCAATTTAACAAATTGAGAGAACAAAATGGTAAATTGTGCGCACAGTTTAGTAAATTGAGGGAACGAAATAGTAAATTGTGTGCACAATTTAGCAAATCGAGGGAACGAAAATAGTAAATTGTCTGCGCGATTTAGCAAATCGAGGGAACTAAATAGTAAATCATCCGCACGATTTAGCAAATTGAGGGAACAAAATAGTAAATTGTGTGCACAATTTAGCAAATCAGGGAACTAAATAGTAAATTGTCTGCGCGATTTAGCAAATGGAGGGAACAAATTAGTAAATTGTCCGCGCAATTTAGCAAATCAGGGAACTAAATAGTAAATTGTCCGCGCGATTTAGCAAATGGAGGGAACGAATTAGTAAATTGTCCACGCAATTTAGCAAATCGAGGGAACTAACTAGTAAATCGTCTGCACAATTTAGCAAATCGAGGGAACTAAATAGTAAATTGTCTGCGCGATTTAGCAAATTGAGGGAACTAAATAGTAAATTGTGCGCACAGGTTAGTAAATTGAGGGAACGAAAGAAAATTGTCTGCGCGATTTAGCAAATTGAGGGAACTAAATAGTAAATTGTGCGCACAGGTTAGTAATTTGAGGGAACGAAATAGTAAATTGTCTGCGCGATTTAGCAAATCGAGGAAACTAAATAGTAAATCGTGCACACAATTTAGTAAATCGAGGGAACAAATTAGTAAATCATCTGCACGATTTAGCAAGTCGAGGGAACGAAATAGTAAATTGTCCGCGCAATTTAACAAATTGAGAGAACAAAATGGTAAATTGTGCGCACAGTTTAGCAAATTGAGGGAACGAATTAGTAAATCGTCCGCGCGATTTAGCAAATCGAGGAAACGAAATTGGAAATTGTCCGTGAGATTCAGCAAATCGAGGGAACGAAATAGTAAATTATCCAAGCTATTTAATAATTTGAGGGAATGAAATAGTAAATTGTCCGTGCGATTTAGCAAATCGAGGTAATGAAATAGTAAATCGCTCGCACAATTTACTTGTTTCTTGCGTGTCATGTGCAGGGCTCTGTAGATTTACCCTCATAGAAACACATCACAATGTTTGAGGAATTTCTCATTTATCAGCATGATTGTTGGCTTTTTTTCGGACATATTCAGATAAAATGCAGCTTTGCTTTAAAACAACATCATTAGCATAACTATACAAAATTAGTTTGCATGCATTTTGACTGCTCTTTATGAAGAATAGTGATAAAGCTCTGCTAGGAAAAAGTTTATGAAGCATGAGAATGTTTGACATTTGCTGCCTAACATGCGTGGAAATGAGAAATACAAAATTGCTCATGTCTCACAGTTTCCACAAAATATGAAGCAACACAGCTGTTTTCAACATTGATAATAATCAGAAAAGTTTCTTGAGCAGCAGATCAGCATATTTCTGAAGGATCATGTGACACTGAAGACTGGAGTAATTATGCTGAAAATTCAGCTTTGATCACAGAAATAAATTATATTTTACTATATATTCACATAGAAAACAGCTGTTTTAACTTGTAAAAATATTTTAAAATATTACAATTTTTACTGTATTTTTTATCAAATAAATGCAGCTTTGATGAGCAGAAGAGTCGACCCCAAACTTTTGAAACAGTAGTGTGTGATTACAATCAACATTGCCCAACCTTTTGTCTCAGTGCATTCTAGGATTACCTTCTTGCTGAAGAAGTTCACTTTGACACCTTTTGGAGCAGCTTTCAAATATTATGCCTTGAAATCCTGTTTATCCGACAGCTCACTTGGTTTTGAAACAAGAAAAACAGAGAATGGTTCTTTTTTGAATAATCATATTTTAAGTTCAGAATTGCTCTTAAGTGAAGGCAGGAACCATGAAGTGATGTTTGGAAAAGTTTGGAGTCCACGCATGTGTTTAAATGCGTCTGATTTGACTGTGACCCAGTGGCTCTTTGAACAGAAGGAATCTTAGACGTTCCAAATGGAACAGATCTGACTTCTAGAATGTCCTGCATTCCAGTTCATCATCTTTTCCCTTTGATCTATGTCGCCCAGGTTATGCCCCGGTGACGGGCATGTGCCACCCGCTGCGGAGCTGCACGCTGAACCACGAAGATGGCTTTTCCTCGGCCTTTGTGGTGGCGCACGAAACCGGACACGTGTGAGTTTACATCTGCATTTCAAACTCGACTTAACAGCTGTGTGTACAGTAGTGGCCGAAAGTGATGTTTGTTTTTAATAAACTCAATTTAACCATCAAAATATGAGGGAAATATATATATATATATATTTTTTTTTTAATATCATGAGGGAAGAAGTTATTTATCTTACAAAATTACTTGGCAAAAAAGGCAAATTATTTTATAATTATATATTATATCACACATATATATATATATATATATATATATATATACAATTTTTTTAATTTTAAGAGGAAAGAGTAAAACAGTAAAAACCTTTGTTAAGTTATTTATCTGACAAAATATAAAAAAATATATATATATATATTATATATATATGAAATAGTAATTATATATATATATATATATATATATATATATAATATTTTTACATATAAGGGAAGAACAAAACACTAAAAACCTTTGTTCAGGTATTTATCTGACAGAATTATTTGGCAAAAAAAAAACTAGAGCAGGTTTTATTTTACTATGCAAAAAAAAAAAAAAAATACAGAGAAAAACAAAAAGCTGACAGGAAAAAGCAAACATTCACATAATCAGTAATTAATATTTCATTAGTTCTCTGTTATTTTTGCATGTTTTCATAATTTCTTTGCATGTCAGCCTGGCCAAAAACTGTCTCACAATTTGTCGTGTTTCATTCCATTATTATCAAAAATAAAACAATTGACGACTACACAATATGCTTACAAAATATTTAACATAATATTGGCTGAAGATGTCATTTTTCCTAGTTCACTTTTGGACACTACTGTATGCAATATCATATCAGTAAAGCACAGCCAGTTGGCTTGTATTTGCAGTCATTGCTGCTGTCCTTTCTACAATGATCATGTTTACGAGATGAGCGCACATGAACAGTGTTGTTGTAACTAGCAGGAATGCATGTCATTCAACAAGAAAATTTGTATTGGCCGTAATTAAGTTGCCTGCACTACTTAGTTTGCATGCACTTTGTCTGCAGTTTATGAAGAATAGCAATAAAGCTCTGCCAGGAAAAAAGCCACCCGTTCAGCCAGTTTATGAAACATCATTTAGTGCGGCGGCATGAGAATGATAAATACATAAAGCATCTATTATGTGCCTAATGTGCATGAAAGAAATATGATATTGCTCAGCGTGACCATTGTGTTATGACTAAAATGAGTTGGATGCACATCATAATTACAACTCATAAGTATGAACTTATCTTGGCTGCTCAATAGCGTCCCCTGTAGGACATGATAAATGCTTTTGCCACTTTGCAAGATGTTTTATATTTTCAGATTTCAGGTCCTACGTAACTGCAAAAAAAAAAAGTAATTTTTGTCTTGTTTTCTAAACAATCTTAACATTCTTAAATCAAGAGACATTTATTTTAAAAGCGAAATTACTAAGATAGTAAGTCTTATTTAATGAAAACAATCATCAAAATTAAAACAAATCCAATTGGATCGGAAAAATAAACTTATTTCAAAGGTTATATTTCTGACCCCACTGACGGATATTTGTTCTTGTTTTAAGCATAAACTCACTTCATTTTGATATATTTTTTAGCAAACAAGTCTCAATAACTTTGCATATTCAGTAAATGCATCAGATAATATTTGTACTGGAAAACAAGACAAAAGTCCTGAGTAATAAAGTCAGTTTTTGTAGTGCGGTTTGGAGAACAAGCGTGAATCATCTGCCGTTTCCTCATAATATTCTATGTGAATCATCACCGAAGACTTTAGATGTAATGTTTGTTGTGTCTCTATAAACACTGACAGCAGTCACATGACCTGCCTGGAAGCTCTTGTTTCACATCACAATTCATGATGTCAGCAGAATCCAGACAGAACAGTGTGTCTCGCTCGTGACTCGATCGACACGCAGAAATGTGTTCAACAGCAGTGGTGAGAAGCTGCGTGAACATAAACACTGTCTGCCAAGCTTTTATCTTCCACATTTCTAATTAAATCAGGATACTTAATGAAAAGAGACTTCATTTATGCTAAATTAAACTAATAAAACATGAACAGCAGCATTTACAGTAAGTAGAGTTAATATTTCACTGCAAAACAGATAAAATGCTGCACAGGAAAGAATCAATGAGTCAAAATGAAATGATTCATTGAAACGAATCTTACAGGACATTCTGTGTGATTATATTGAGCAGTATTTTGATGGTTATGTTGAATGTTTCAGGCTGGGTATGGAGCATGACGGTCAGGGGAACCGCTGTTCAGATGAGACCAGTATGGGCAGCATCATGGCTCCGCTCGTCCAGGCCGCGTTTCACCGATACCACTGGTCCCGCTGCAGCAAACAGGAGCTCAATCGATACATCCAGTAAGAATCTGATCTTCATATCTGCAGTGATCCTCTGTACATCTCAGGAGAGGATTTGGGAGATGATGCAAGTCTCAATCCCTTTTAAAACATTCTGCAGCAAATCTTCTTTTGCATCCAACAGAAAAAAAGTACTACAGCATGAGAGTGAATTGAGACAATTTTGGGGCGGAGTTTTTGAGCAATGCATTGATAAAACCTTCCCCAAACCGCTGTGTTTCTTTCAGCTCGTACGACTGTCTTCTGGATGATCCGTTCGAGCTGAAATGGCCCAAACTCACGGAGCTTCCCGGGATAAACTACTCCATGGATGAGCAGTGCCGCTTTGATTTCGGTGTGGGTTATAAGATGTGCACCGCTGTAAGTATTTAGCTCTGATTTTGTGAATATAGACTCAAATTCAAGCAGCTTGACCTGCAAAATCAGGTGTACATTATTGCATTTTGATGAAATGTGACTTCATCTTCAGCGCTCTCTCTCTCCTCCTCCAGTTCCGTACGTATGACCCGTGTAAGCAGCTGTGGTGCAGTCATCCTGATAACCAGTACTTCTGTAAGACCAAGAAGGGTCCGCCGGTCGACGGGACGGAGTGTGCGCCGGGAAAGGTGAGACTTCTTGTCAGTTGAATGCCACAATTGGCATATCATATTTCTCACACAGCAATTATAATATGATTACATATTCGGTTGGCTCAAGAACAAACTGACCTTGCTTTGGAGACATCAACATTTGGAAATGGAGTCTTTGACAACCGCTATTTTTCACTTCAAACAACCGATCATATCTTCACTGATGCTTTTCAAGAGTTGCACAGTTTTGCTTAGAACAAAACTGATCATTATCTAAATCTCTTAAACACTCAGGCAAGTGTGTGCGCGAGAATCAAACAATCAGTCATGTTCATTAATACATTCTGAGAATCACTTGCTCTCACTTAGAACAAAACTCTATTTAATCTCTTAATAGAAAGAAAACCATTAGATTCAAAAACAAACTTGATTCAAAAACAATTTACATATAAAAATATAGCTGCAAGCAGCAATTATTGGGATTCAATCATTTTAAGGCCTTTAAGTACATGCCCAAAAAGGTATAATGTTTTAATTAGCAAGCCTGTAACCATCTGGATCAAAGATGGAAAAGACCATTTACAGCCAAAACAGGCAATTTACCATAGGAAATATATGGTTTATAAAGCTTTTTAACAGTTATCGAGGTTGAGCCAAAAACCTAGGACTAGTTCGCCAAAGTTGGTTTTCAAAATAATCTCCAATATTTAACGAACGATTCGATGGGCAGCAGCGGTCCTAGAGGCAAAGTTGCTCAGGATGAGGAGTTCTACCATGTGGTACGAATGTCGTAGGCATGTGTCAAAAATTATGCAATACACAATCCTTTGCACATGTGAAAAACGCGAAGGCGCCAATTTCTTTCGAATTTCTCACAGACCTCTAGGGCCGTGAGTCAAACAGGCCCTGCTCAAATTTCATTGGCCTATGGCAGACATGTTTTTTGAGATACATCAATGTCCTTATAGACAATCATGGCACCTTGGACAAAGACACTACATGCCAGTTTTCAAGTCAGTCAGACTAACGGTAAAGTAGTTATAGCCATTTTCATGTTTTTTTCCTGTTATAGCGCCACCAAGTGGCCAGTCACCACATCCTTTTTCACGTGACCAAAGATTAAGCCCATACACACTTGTTCCAAGTTTGGTGAAAATATCTCATTCCGTTCACAAGTTATAGCCATTTTAGTAAAAGTGGCTCCGCCCACTTTGAACGTTTTGGCGGCCCTTAGCGACCGTGAATCGAAATTTCAACTTTTTTTTGATAGTTATTGACAGTCAGACTCCAGAGAATCTCACTGCACTGGTTTGGTTCAGATCGGGTCAAAAACCTAGGACTAGTTTGCAAAAGTAGGTTTTTAAAAAAAAATCCAAAATACCCGAAAATTTCACAATGAACAACGAGGGAATCCGGTTTAGGAGTTATGAGCCATTTCGTACTTTTGACCGCTGTGGTGCCCCCGTCAGGCCGATCGGGGCGAGTCTTGGTGATGTTGTAGACGGTGTGAGTACTACCAGCCCTCAAAGTTTCAAGTCTGTCCAACTTACGGGTTGGTCTGCCTGATCACTTTTAGGGGAGAATGCTGATCCTTGGAAATGTTAACAATTACAATAGAGTTTCAGTGATATGCACCTGGTTTAGGACACCATGATGGAGTAGGGTACAGGTGTGGGTTAGTGATACTAGTTAATGTGTGTGTTGCAGTGGTGTTTTAAAGGCCACTGCATCTGGAGGTCGTCCCATCAGCCCTACGGTCACGACGGAGGCTGGAGCTCCTGGGGAAAGTTCGGCTCGTGCTCCCGTACCTGCGGAGGAGGCGTCCGGTCCCGCAGCCGCCAGTGCAACAACCCTGTGTGCGTTCACGAACCGAGCCCGTGAGTGAATGAAACCGCTCTGAGGATGTGCTTCATTTCCCCTGACTCCTGTCTCTGTGTCTGTAGTCCTGCATATGGAGGTCGTGATTGTCCAGGTTCAACGTTCGATTATCAGGTCTGTAACAGCGAGGACTGTCCCGGTCCGTACGAGGACTTCAGAGCGCAGCAGTGCGTCCAGCGCAGCAACAAATACCACAATAACGTCAAACACACGTGGCTGCCGTACGAACACCCTGATGGTGAGAGAAACACGTCTCACTTCCTTTCTCTTTTAGATATTCATATTTGCATCTTGGAATTGATTTTCTGGAGCAGGGATTCCTAAACACTGTTTGTCAGCTATGTAAAATATTTTCTTCAAATAATTAAATTATTTAAATAATGTACTATTTTATATTTTGTGTGCAGATAAAAAATTAAATATAAAAATATAAGTCTTTCTTTGGTAAGAGATCTATTTTGATTTTAAAATTATTTATTTTAATTTTACATTTTAATTAATTATTAGCTTTTCATCAATTCACAATTCACATTTGTGCATTAATGAGGGCATTTTTTTTCTAACCATATAAAAACACACAATGTGTTTCTTGGTTTTGAACCATTTAATTTTTATGTTACGTTATGTTATTATTATTATTATTATTATTTAGTTGTATTAGCAATTATATAGCTGTTTGGTATTTGAACAGAATATTATAAAATACATGGATAAGTTTGGGGTCAGTAGGTTTTTATTTAATAAATGAATAAATACTTTTATTCAACAAGGGCGCATTAAATTGATCAAAAGTGAAGACATTTATAATGTTACAAAAGATTCTATTTCAAATAAATGCTGTTCTTTTGAACTTTCTGTTCATCAAAGAATCTTGAAAAATAAAATGTATCACAGTTTCCACAAAAATATGACTGTTTTCAACATTGATAATAATCATAAATGTTTCATGTGATCAATGATCATGTGACACTGAAGACTGGAGTAATGATGCTGAAAATTCAGCTTTGATCACAGGAATAAATTACACTTTACTATATATTCACTTAGAAAACTATGGAAGCTTGTTTCCACCACTAATTTAAAAAAATAAAAAAGGTAATTGCAACCTTTTATCTCACAATTCTGACTTTTTCTCACAATTTCAGGATTTAATCTTGCACTTGTGAGTTATAAAGTCAGAATTGCGAGATATAAAGTCAGAACTGCAATATAAACTTGCAATTCTGACTTTTTTCTCGCAATTGCGAGTTTTTATCACGCAATTCTGACTTGTAATTCTGACTTTTTTTCCTCAGAATTGTGAAATATAAACTCGCATTTGCAAGAAAAAAAGTCAGAATTGCATGTTATAAAGTCAGAATTTTGATATTTTGCAATTCATTCAATTGCAATTCTGACTTTTTTTGCAATTGCGAGTTTATATCTCGCAATTCTTACTTTTTTTATAAAGTCAGAATTGCAATTGCGTGAAAAAAATCAGTTGCAAGAAAAAGTCAGAATTGCAAGAAATAAACACGCAATTCTGACTTTTTTCGAAATTGCGCATTTGTATCGCGCAACTCTGACTATATCGCGCAATTCTGACTTTATAACTTGCAATTGTGAGAAAAAAAAGTCAGAATTGTGAGATAAAAAGTCGCAATTACCTTTTTTATTTTTTATTTCATGGCAGAAACAAGCTTCTGCACAAAACAGCTATTTGAAATTGTAATAATATTTCACTGTTTTTACTGTATTTTTGATCAAATAAATGAAAAGACAATTTTTAAACACTATGTTAAAAACAGAAAGTATTTTTTCCCACTCTTTTTTAAATACCTGGGACATTTTTTTCCCTCTTGTTGCCCGGTTCGTTTCTGCTCCTGATGCTCCAGTGCATTAAATCTCTCAGAAAGAGCTCAAGACTCTCTGTGACCCTAAAACGGCTGAATTCACCACAAACACGAGACATGAGTGGGCCGCGGGAACACAGTGTTCCTGGCAGAAACAGGATAGAGAAAATAAAGAGACTGTGAGGAAGACAAACACTCTATACATCCACATATACTGCAACCGAGAAACCTCTTTAGCATATTTTATCTGTGAGCTGATGTGAGTCACGTCTCACCTTGAGATGCATTTCTCTCTTCTGTACTTCTCCCATCTGCATTTCATGAGCATGCGAACTCTTGACAGTAATTAGGTAGTCATTTAGCAGACGCTTTTATTTGCAGCGGTGCATTAATTACAGAGAAAGACCCTTTGAAATGACTTCTGTGTCTTTTAGTTCATATCTGCAGCTTTGAGCTCATCTGTACATTTAAAAGTGACTGTAATGTAAGTCTGTAAAGAGGCGAGACTGTTGATATTTTTTGCCCCATCTTTCTATAGCACATCAACACAGGGCTGCTTTATGGTGTCATTGATGTTTGTGCATTTCAGAGGCCCATAAGTGTGAGTTGAGCTGTCGCTCTAAAGAGACGGGTGAAGTCGTCTTCATGAACCAGGTGATGCATGATGGGACACGCTGCAGTTACACTGACCCGTTCAGCGTCTGCGCTCGAGGAGAGTGTCTGGTGAGAATCATAGCATGCACACACACACACACACACACACACAGTTCATTTTGAGTGTCTATTGTGTAACATAAGAGTTGTCAAATTGTATTATGTCTATACTGTCACCCATCAGCCATTGAACAACCCATATCAGGAATGATGGGATATGAATGATGTGTCCTTCCGTCTCTCTCTCAGCATGTCGGCTGCGATAAGGAGGTGGGATCGTACAAACAGGAGGATAAATGCGGCGTTTGTGAGGGTGACAACTCGCACTGTCGCACCGTCAAACTCACGCTCACCAAAACCCCGAAGAAGACAGGTACAGACTCAAACATTCAGCCGCTGCCGTCCTCTGAACAAACACAGACAATCCTGACAGCCTGCCGTGTGTCTGTGCCATCAAGACCTGTTAATTATGTTGGCTTGACAAAGCCAGCATACTGATCTACTGTTGAAGCTTCTTCTTCTTCTCAGACCTTCAGACTGTTCTGACTCGGTGTGCTAAATCTGATCCGACTGTTTTTCATTTAACGGACGATCTAAACTACGAAAAGTCCCATAGACTTTTATTGAGGGGGTCAAAACTTTTGCACAATACGATTTAAGCTGTCTGTCACTAGCAAAGCTTAATGACTATCCTAGGACAACATGCTAAAACATGCTAGCAACATGTTAATTCATGTTTGAAATGTGGTAAAACGTTATCAACATGTTAAATCATGCTAGCAACATACTAATTCATGTTACCAACATGCTGAATCATGCTAACAACATGCTAATTCATGCTAGCAATGTGTTAAAACATGTTAGCAACATGCTAATTCATGCTAGCACTGTGGTAAAGCATGCTAACAAAATGTTAAATCATGCTAGCAGCATGTTGATTCATGTTAACAACATGTTAGCAACATGCTAATTCATGCTAGCAACTGTTAAAACATGTTAGCAAAAAACATGCTAATTCATGCTAGTTATATGATAAAACATGTTATCAAAATGCTAAATCATGCTAACATACGAATTCATGTTAGCAACATGCTAATTAATTCTAGTGTGGTAAAATATGCTATCAGCATGTTAATTCATGTTAACAACATGTTAAAACAAGTTAGCAACATATTAATTGCTAGCAAAGTGATAAATCATGTTAACAATGTGAAAAAACATGATAGCAACATGTTAAAAAATGTTACCAGCATGTTAATTCATGCTAGCAGTGTGCTTAAACATGTTACCAATGTGCTAATTCATGGTAGCAATGTGCTAAAACTTGCTAGTAATGTGATAAAACATGTTATCAACATGTTAAATTATGTTAGCAATGTAGTAAACCATGCTAGCAACATGTTAAATCATGCTAACAACATGCTAATTCATGCTAGCAATGTGTTAAAACATGCTAGCAACATGTTGAATCATGCTACCAACATGCTATTTCATGTTAGCAATGTGTTAAATCATGTTAACAATGTGGTAAAACATGTTAGCAACATGTTAAAACATGCTACCAACATGCTAATTCATGTTAGCAATGTGCTTAAACATGTTACCAATGTGCTAATTCATGGTAGCAATGTGCTAAAACTTGCTAGCAACATGCTAATTCATGTTAGCAACCTGTTAAAACGTCAGCAAAAACTTGCTAATTCATGCTAGTAATGTGATAAAACGTTATCAACATGTTAAATTATGTTAGCAATGTAGTAAAACTTGCTAGCAACATGCTAATTCATGTTAGCAACCTGTTAAAACGTCAGCAAAAACATGCTAATTCATGCTAGTAATGTGATAAAACATGTTATCAACATGTTAAATTATGTTAGCAATGTAGTAAAACATGCTAGCAACATGCTAATTAATGCTAGCAATGTGTTAAAACATGCTAGTAACATGTTAAATCATGCTACCAACATGCTAATTCATGTTAGCAATATGTTAAATCATGTTAACAATGTGGTAAAACATGTTAGCAATATGTTACAACATGCTACCAACAGCTAATTCATGTTAACAATGTGTTAAAACATGCTAGCAATGTTAATTAGGGTGACCAGATGTCCCCGTTTTCTGGGGACAGTCCCGGTTTTTCGTGTTCTGTCCCCGACTGGAGCTGTCCCCGGAAATGTCCCCGTTTTACAGCTCATTCAAAACAACCCGCAAATACATTGCTAAAAAGCCCGACCAACATACGGCCTGTTGGTTATCGGAGCAATCGTATAGTGATTATTTTCACCAACAGAGGGAGCTGTGCAGCTACACTGAGAAGAACGTAACCTGGATAATAACAAATGAGATTTCTGTGATATTTGGCCACTCAAATAGGAAATGTCCCTGGTTTCCATTTCAGAAATCTGGTCACCTTAATGTTAATTCATGCTAGCAATGTGCTAAAACATGCTAGCAACATGCTTATTCATGTTAGAAACCTGTTTTAAACATGTTAGCATAACATGTTAATTCATGCTAGCAGTGCCTTTCTTTCTCTTTCCACTTCACTAAATTTAAAGCTTATAAAACTTTGAAACTTTCATATGGCTTTGTCCAGCCAACATCAAAGTTTGTCAACAAACTTTTAAATCTAGTTATTTACTACAGTAGTATTTCTGTCTTAATAGAAATTGCGCTGTTTCTTGAGCTCTCGCTCTGTTTGTTAGGCTTGCTGAAGATGTTTGATATTCCTGCTGGTGCTCGGCACATTGTGATTGAGGAGAATGAGACGTCGCCTCACGTAATTGGTGAGTTTGTACCTGTAGATGTTTCGGTACGAGTTAGTGTTTTTCTCCAGCGGCGCAAATCCAAGGCAGTCATGCATCCTTTTGAGACCAATTACTGCCTTCCCATCATGCTTTGTCTGCTTGCATGTGCCATTTTAAATTCCCAGACAGCTTGACTTAAGCAATTTTTCTGATGTTTTGTTTTTCTTTCTTTCTCTGTTCATTTCTTTCCTTTGTTTTACATCCCTGTAATAAAACTGAAATAAAATAAAACGAATATTACATGAAAAACTAAATGAAAATTAGAAAATGAAGTAATAAAACTGAAGTAATAAAATGACTAAAACTGAAATAAAATTAAATTAAAACTAACTGTTAAAACACTAATAAAAAGAAAAAAACAACACAATTACTAAAACTTAAATTAAGTATAAAAAATAAAATGAAAATTTAAAATATAAAATAAAAACCAATTCAAAATATTAATAAAAACTGTAATAGTATAATAAGATATTATAATTAATATATTTTACACAAAATTGAAATAAACATTTAAGATGGAAGATAATTATCTGTTATAATGTAGCATTCTTCAGTTTGAAACCTGCTGTTTCACTTACAGTTTTTAAAAACTAAGATCTACTGCAGCATATTGATTATCTTCAGTCTGTCTTGTCTTTTCAGACTGAGTTCAAATGTTGTTTTGAACCCATAATATTCCTCTAAAGTTGCTCTTTCTCTTCTGTCCATGCTTGTCTTCCTCAGCCGTTAAAAACCAGGTCACTGGCAGTTTCATCTTGAACGCCAAGGGAGAAGAAACCACGTCCAAGACCTTCATTGAGAACGGCCTGGAGTGGGAATATTCAGCGGCATGGAGCAGCAAAGAATCGCTGAAGACCGTCGGGCCGCTGCACGAAGCCATCGTGGTGCTGGTAAGAGTGGCGTAGCACTTCTACGATTCGATTGAGTTGATGCAGCGAGTGTTGAGTTTGAGTTTGTCGCTCTGAGCAGGTCGTGCCGCAGGCCGAGGACACCAAGATCAGCCTGAGCTACAAGTACATCATTCATGAAGATCTTCTGCCTGTCATCACCAACAACAACGTGCTGCTGGCTGAACTGGACACGTACGAGTGGGCGCTGAAGAGCTGGTCGCAGTGCTCCAAACCCTGCGGAGGAGGTGTGAGAGAGAGTTATTAGTGGCTAAACATTTGGAATAATTAAGACTTTTTAATGTTTCTGAAACGCGTCTTCTGCTCACCAAGGCCTGAGTCTGATTTTCAATAATTATCAAAAAAAAAGTTGAAATTTCAATTCACGGTCTCTAAGGGCCGCCAAAACGTTCAAAGTGGGTGAAGCTACTTTTACTAAAATGGCTATAAATCGTGAACGGAATGAGATATTTTCACCAAATTTGGCACATCTATGTAAGAGCTAATTCTGTGGTCGTGTGAAAAAGGATGCAGCAACTGGCCACTTGGTGGCGCTATAACAGGAAAAAAATATGAAAATGGCTAATAACTACTTCACTGTTAGTCCGATTGACTTGGAAATTGGCATGCAGTGTCTTTGTCTGAGGTGCCATGATTGTCTATGAGGACATTGACATATCTTAAAAAACATGTCCGCCATCGGCCAATGAAGTTTGAGCAGCTATCAGACAAGGTTAATGGAGGGTGATCGCAATGAAACTCACTGGGCCTGTTTGACTCACGGCCCTAGAGGCCTGTGAGAAATTAGAAAGAAATCGGCCACCAGGGGGCGCCTTCGCGTGCCTTCGCGCCTTAGTGCAAAGAATTGTGTATCAAGTGATTTTTCGCACACACACGTGACATTCGTACCACATGGTAGAACTCCTCATTCTGAGCAACTTTACCTGTAGGACCGCCGCTGTCCATCGAATCATTCGATACATTTTGGAGATTATTTCAAAAACCAACTTTGGCGAACTAGTCCTAAGTTTTAAAAACTTAAATTGCCTGTATTTGTTGTAAATGATCTTTTCCATCTATGATGGAGATCGTTACAGGCTTGAACCCCGATAATTGCTGCTCGTAGCTTTATTTTTGGGTTTTTTTTAATTGTAAAAATGCTGAAGGTTTTCTGTTAGGGTTTGAGTTTGGTTATAGTATTTATAACTAGCTGTATATAAAAACAAAAAAATCTGAAGCAGCACAACTGTTCTCAACATTGGTAATAATAAGAAATATTTCTTTGAGCAGCAAATCATCATATTACAATGATTTCTGAAGGATCATGTGACACTGAAGACTGGAGTAATGATGCTGAAAATTCAGCATTGATCACAGGAATAAATTACACTTTACTATATATTCACATAGAAAACAGCTATTTTCAACTCTAATAATATTTCACAATTTTTATTGTATATTTGATCAAATAAACACAGCCTTGGTGAGCAGAAGAGACTTCTTTCGAAAACATTTTAAAAAGTGCTAATGCACGTGTGTTCCTCAGGTGTCCAGTACACGAAATACGGGTGTCGGAGGAAAAGCGACGCGCGTTTGGTTCACAGGAACTTCTGCGAGATCGGTAAAAAGCCCAAACCCATCCGGAAACGCTGCAACACCAACAACTGCAGCCAGCCAACGTGAGTCCCGCACCAGCATGCAGAATCATCCTCATCTTGAATGAAATGTAACTGAGGTGTGTGTGTGTGTGTGTAGGTGGGTGCTGGAGGAGTGGGGTCCGTGCAGTAAGTCCTGTGGAAAGCTGGGATATCAGTCTCGTGTGGTCCAGTGCATGCAGCCCCTCGTGAACGGCACCAACAAACCCGTACACACCAAATACTGCAGCGAGGAGCGTCCCGAGACACGGAGAGCCTGTAACACGAGCGCCTGCCCGTCCCAATGGAGGACCGGAGCCTGGTCACAGGTGATGCTTTAGTAAAGGGCTCCTATTACGCTTTTTTCCATGTTTATCTGTCTTTTGTGTGAAATGTTGCTGTTTGAGCATGAAAAAGTTCTCCAATGTCACTCCAGTGGGAGTTCTTCTCTATATCAATGTGACTGTTTCTGAACTCCCTGAAACGCCTCCATTGTAGTATTTATATAGTATTTATAACTAGCTGTACGTAAAAATAGAAGTCTATAGAATGTTCCCGTTTAGTAAACGTGTGTGTGTGTGTGTGTGAGAGAGAGAGAATGAGTAGCTTTGATGTGAATGTCGCTGATTTGAACAGTTTGTTTTTTGGCTGTTTTTTGTTTTTTTCAAACAGTGATTTATTCAGATGAGCTCATTCATGAAAAATTTTCGGTCAGCTTTGTCCTGGACTTAACGACTTTTTTTATTGTAAACACTGTATATTCTGGAGTCTGCGGACGAGCTTGTGATGTTTAATGATGTGGAAACCACAGTACAATGGAGCTGTACTAGAGAGTAGTTTCGTGTTTTTCACTGCTGTTCGTTTTCACGCTTGAAATCCTCTTTGTGAAACTGCAGCATGTGGAAGATGACATCATGCTTAAGGTTTAAGGACAGGAGAATGGGAGTTCATTAGTTAAAGCAAACGGCTGAAAGATTTCCTGTCAACACATCAACATCAATGACACTCCCTCTCATCACAGCAAAGGACAGAAGATTACACACACACACGCACACACACACACACACATATTATAATATTGTTATGATCAGCCCACATTTACCTGAACATGAACACAGATTTCCTCAGACTTTCAGCTGAGTGATTAGTGAATCTACTGTGACACATGATGTGAATGTGATTGTGTCTCCTCCAGTGTTCGGTGAGCTGCGGTGAAGGGATCCGGCAGCGGCAGGTCATCTGCAGACCGTCTGACAGCGGCGGCGGCCCGTGTGACGCAGAAAAACCCCAATCTGTCTCCATCTGCAAGCTTCCTCCCTGCGCAGGTGAAACCAGTGTGAAGGATGTTATTGTACTGACCGTCTCCAGACGTGAGATCATGTGAGACGCTCATGAGGCTTTAATGAGAGTGAGCAGCTCGAGATTGAACCTTCTGAAGCAGCGTTCAGCTTCGATTTTCTTCCTGAAAAAGAGTCTCATTTCTTAATAATTCAGGGGAGCTTGACAGCCTTTGATATCCATTTACCTTTCATTGAATGGACAAGAGCATCAGCTGAACTCACCTTTGAACTATAACAGTGAATTACCTTCAAAAACAGACGAGATATTATATCAGACTGTAAAAAATGAAGTTGGCTTGAGAAAGGCAAAAAACTGAAATGCTATTTAAAATTAAAGTTATTCTTCAGAGACTAAAATTTCTGATTGTAACTCCTACAGCCACAACCACTAAACTGGACTTGCGGTTTTCCTAAAAACGATGATTAAATCTTGGTAAGCCAAGATAAGCCAGATCAGATAAGCCAAGACTATCTATCTATGCTAGCAATTTGCTAAGTCATGCTAGAAACATGCTAGCCACGCGTTAAATCACGCCACCAACGTGGTATATCATGATAGCAATGCGCTAATTCACATTAAAAATGCTAGCAACGCGTTAAATCACGCCACCAACGTGGTATATCATGATAGCAATGCGCTAATTCACATTAAAAATGCTAGCAACGCGTTAAATCACGCCACCAACGTGGTATATCATGATAGCAATGCGTTAATTCACATTAAAAATGCTAGCAACGCGTTAAATCACGCCACCAACGTGGTATATCATGATAGCAATGCGCTAATTCACATTAAAAATGCTAGCCACGCGTTAAATCACGCCACCAACGTGGTATATCGTGATAGCAATGTGTTAATTCACATTAAAAATGCTAGCAAACGCGTTAAATCACGCCATCAACGTGGTATATCATGATAGCAATGTGTTAATTCACATTAAAAATGCTAGCAAACGCGTTAAATCACGCCACCAACGTGGTATATCATGATAGCAATGCGCTAATTCACATTAAAAATGCTAGCAACGCGTTAAATCACGCCACCAACGTGGTATATCATGATAGCAATGCGCTAATTCACATTAAAAAATGCTAGCAACGCGTTAAATCACGCCACCAACGTGGTATATCGTGATAGCAATGCGCTAATTCACATTAAAAATGCTAGCCACGCGTTAAATCACGCCACCAACGTGGTATATCGTGATAGCAATGCGCTAATTCACATTAAAAATGCTAGCCACGCGTTAAATCACGCCACCAACGTGGTATATCGTGATAGCAATGCGTTAATTCACATTAAAAATGCTAGCAAACGCGTTAAATCACGCCATCAACGTGGTATATCATGATAGCAATGTGTTAATTCACATTAAAATGCTAGCAAACGCTGCGTTAAATCACGCCACCAACGTGGTATATCATGATAGCAATGCGCTAATTCACATTAAAAATGCTAGCAACGCGTTAAATCACGCCACCAACGTGGTATATCATGATAGCAATGCGCTAATTCACATTAAAAAATGCTAGCAACGCGTTAAATCACGCCACCAACGTGGTATATCATGATAGCAATGCGCTAATTCACATTAAAAATGCTAGCCACGCGTTAAATCACGCCACCAACGTGGTATATCATGATAGCAATGCGCTAATTCACATTAAAAATGCTAGCCACGCGTTAAATCACGCCACCAACGTGGTATATCATGATAGCAATGCGCTAATTCACATTAAAAATGCTAGCCACGCGTTAAATCACGCCACCAACGCGTGGTATATCATGATAGCAATGCGCTAATTCACATTAAAAATGCTAGCCACGTTAAATCACGCCACCAACGTGGTATATCATGATAGCAATGCGCTAATTCACATTAAAAATGCTAGCCACGCGTTAAATCACGCCACCAACGTGGTATATCATGATAGATGTTTTTCTGACAGACTGTATTACCTTCAAAATCTTCAAACTTTAAGCTTTAAAAGTACTTTAAACTTTAAGATAACTCCTTAAAACTGAAAATCTTTTCTTAAAACTTCAAGCTTTTAAAACTTCTTTAACCCTTTATGGGATGAATTATGAAATTTTTTTCACAGTTAGAAAAAAATTTAAGGCTAAAATCATTTTCCAAAATAATTTTTTTTTTTATTATTTGACCTTTGACCTTTTTTTTAGGATTTCGTCATTTATAACTGACAATGTCCTATTAGGGTAAATAATTTTTGGCAAATTTGGCAATATGCACACACATTCAAATGCCTTTTCACTATTTGAAAAGTAGTGAAAAGGTCAAAAACATTAAAAAGCTTTATTAACATTCCATTTCAGCTTGTGCTACTATATTTCATTTGAAACTCACATGTAAAAATGTCAGAAACTCAACACAAATTCAAATGCAACTTCACTGCCTGGAAAATAGTGAAACCATGTCTTAGTGTTTAAAAAAAACATTAAAACAATCTTTAACATTGTTTATTTCTTGGAATTCCAAGTCAATGATTGTAGCATGAGTGAAAAGCAACAAAACTCTTCTTTTTCAGTGTTGCCCACGCTTTCCACACGGAACTCGATCTTGACCTGTTTAGTTATCATTTTTGGAGCATCCCTGATTGTCAGTGTAGTGAGGCCAGCAGGCAGTGGCATCTTTCCTGACCTCTGGTTGAAGTATGGATCACATCTTGCATAGGATAATGTAACCAAATGCCTGACTTCCACAATCGGCCCTGACTGCTTCTATTCTTCTTGATCCTCAACTTCGTTCTTTCTTATTACGACCTCATTTTCTGATGCACTGCCGTCACTATCATCAATATTTTCTAGATAAGGTAGCTTTTCCTCTCTGTGTTCTATAAAACTTACTAACATAAACCTAAAACACAGGCAGAAAGGCTATTATACTGCCTGCCAGTAATGAACAATACTGCAGATATACAGAAAAAAATCTATCCCCTTATAGGACTTTGTCATTTATGCATAACACACATATTTTTTGGTATTTGATTAATTGAATTTACAAAATGTGCATTAAAAATGGCCAAAAACATTAGAAAACATTTGAATGTACAATGAATTTTTTTTAAATTGAATTTTTTATGTATTTCCTAGTCTAAAATGAACTCACAATGAAGCCTTGACAGCATGTGACCGAACATGTGCTCATGTGTCCTTCAGGTCCATGTTGTCAAAAATGTCAAGCACGTGGCACATAGATTTTAATTTTTTTGGCTGAAGGGGATGTCATATGATAATACTAAAATGTAATTTTTTTTGGTTGAATATTATTATTGTATTTTAAATGCGATTATAAATGACGAGGCACCATAGAGGGTTAAACTTTATGGTCAGGCTTTCTCAAGCCAACTTCAGTGTTTGTTCTGACAAACTTTTTTATCTAGTTGGAGTACGTTTTACAAGAAAATACTATTTCAGTCTTTCCATTTCAACATTTTACATTTAATTCAGTGTGTGCCATTTCCTTATTGCTTATTTATGAAATTTACTGAAAATTGTTTCAAATTAAATCCTACACCAATTTCTTTACAATGTAAGATTGCTAGAATAATAAGTGATAAAAAAAAAATAAAACAGAATTAATTAAAAAAAAATTTTTTTTTGTAAGGAAATTCATATGTTGGCTCAGTTTATATTTGTTTACAAACTAATTTTAGTGATTTACCAGAAGCCTTTAGATCAGCAGGTTTTAAGAGGCATAAATTCAGTTGTTAGACACTGACCGAACTATACAGTGACAGAAAATGTGCTCTTTTGTGTGTTTTTTCCCAGGAGAGCCGTCTTTACCCAGTCCAACTAAAGATTTACTGGAGAATTTCACCACTGAGGAGGAGAAACTGCCGGAAAACACTCTGGATAAAATCTCTAGTAAGTGTCTGGTCAATACAGACGCTGACGGATCGATGATCAGGCCAGTGATCCACTTCAGTGTTTATTCACTGCCCTGGTCAGCCTATTACGATAATACTATTACGATTTAAAACAGCTGTTTTCTATGTGAATATATTGTAAAATGTAACATTCCTGAATTTTCAGCATCATTACTCCAGTCTTCAGTGTCACATGATCCTTCAGAAATCATTCTAATATGATGATCTGCTGCTCAAGAAACTTTTCTGATTATCATCAATGTTGAAAACAGTTCGTGTTTTTGTGAAAACTGACACATTTTATTTTTCAAGATTCTTTGATGAATAGACAGTTCAAAAGAACATTTATTTGAAATAGAATCTTTTGTAACATTATAAATGTCTTCACTGTTACGTTTAATCAATTTAATGCGTCCTTGTTGAATAAAAGTGTAAATATTTTTATTGAACAGTGGTGTATGTTCATATACCATTTTTTGTATTGTACTCCAAATAATACTTAAAACAGTAATGTTCTGTATATTACTTAGAAAAAGAATAACAATGCTAAAAATGTAACTTTTCTAGATTAATACTACTAGAAATTAGAAATTAAAAATCAAAACAAATAAATACAAAACAGATTTGTATGATGCACATGCATGGATATTTAAATTCTTATATATCAAGAGGCTATATGTAATTTATTGTATTGTATTTTTATTATTCATATTGTATAATTCTATTGTATTTTATGTAGGGATGCATGATATATCAGTCACCATATCGGTATATTTGGCCAATATATTAAAGCCAATAAATAATGGATTATTTTGTTTTTGTAATCAGGCTCTCAAAAATTATATAAAAATATGGATTTAGATTTATCGGCCAATATATCGGTTATCGGCTTTCAAATATATAGAATGTAGATATTATCATATATAGAAATTATATATATAATAAATATATAGAATTATCGGTATCGGCCAAAACTTTCATATCGCTGCATCCCTAATTTTATGATTCAAATATTTATGGTGCATGTCCAAAAGCGTCTTTTTTCCATCCTGTCTCCCTCCAGATGAGCCTTGTCTGGGTGATAAGTCGATCTTCTGTCAGATGGAGGTTCTGGCGCGGTACTGCTCCATCCCGGGTTATCATAAGCTGTGCTGCGAGTCCTGTAACAGGAAGTTGGGTTACAGTACCGTTTCTCCAGATCTGCATCCTCCGTTCTCTTGGCTTCCAGATTTCACCTTCCCTCCTCTGCTTCCAACGAGTCCCAATCCGTCAGAACAGACGTCTGTGTCCGCATCTACAGCGGCCGCGCTCGTCCACACCACTACAGCCGGCGGCGAGAGCCTGCGGCCCACTCACTCCAGCCCTAAAGCGGACACGAGCACTTCCTTCCCGCTCCAGAGCCGAACGGAGTCCGTCACCTCACCTCTACCTCCAGGGCTGAGCGTTCCCGCCACACGCCTGCCCGTCCAGCAACCCAGCAGGGAACCAGACAGACTCCAGAACCAGAACGCCACTTTGGACTCCACCCGGAGGAAAAGGAACTCGCCAGACACATGATCGTCAATGAATCAGACAGTCAGCAGTTATTGGTTACCTCAGAATGAACCGACATCAACCACAAGTCCACTGCACTTCCCACAATCCTCTGCTTTACATGTGGAAACGGAAGGAAACGATGAAAGGTGCTGTTATTTAAACCGTCACTGACTTCCAGATGAATCCGTGTTTTTTGGTGTCCTCAGAACTACTAGAATCCGCCGCTCGCGTCTTCATGTCCGGTCTTCAGTGTGTTTGTGGCTGTAGTTCATAGCTGTGTTATTTTGAGTCTAGCTACTGTACGTTTGCTTTGTAACCCTGACGTAGTTTTGTGATTGACCTCTGAGCAATACATTTATACAGCATTTATTAATCATTATTAAATTGCTCATTGTTTATGTTTAAAGTTGCATTAATAAATTAATGTTGAGATTAATAAATGCTGTAGAAGTGTTGTTCATTGTTAGTTCATGTTAACAACTTACTGGTTTATCAATGCATACGGTTTCATAGACTATTTTTAAGTCTATAGTATATACTGAGGAGTGTGCAGTATGCTTACAACAGTGTTGTTATTGTTAACTAAAACTTATTGTTTTGAGTAATTAAAATAATGCTGAAATAAAATCAAATATTTTAACTTAAAATTATTGTAAAACAAGTTGAAATACTAAAATTACTAAAACTAAAACTGAAATAAAAATAAAGATAAAGATAAAAATGGCAAAAGCACATGTTAAAATTACTAAAATTGACATTAAAATGAAAGCTAATTTAAAATATTATACTATAATAGTATATACAGTAATACTAAAACAACACTGGCTTTTATTCTAGTCTGTGCATTTGATTTATACTTTAATATTTCATCATTTTTAAGAAGCTGAACTACACAAACTACTGAAGTGTTACAAAGCGAGTGTCATTCTAGACATTTCTCTGGTGCTCCTGTACTTCAGCCGTCAGATGCTAACAAACGCATCTAAACCAATGTGACGTCACTCACCTGTGAAACAACACCTACCACCTCTAATGCATGACCTGCCGTTTGTGTGTTTTGATTTCGTTTTATTTTTTTGAGCTCGCTTTGAAACCGTTGTGATGTTTTCAGGTGGTTTTGTATATATTGTACATAGTTGCAGGTTTGAGGACGGATGCGAGGGCGTCCAGAGCTCATGATGACGTCTCTCTCATGTGGTTTCACCTAATTTCTGTATTGTATAGTACTTGTATATACGTGAATGAGAGCTTTAAGTGTATTTATTAAATTTTTAAATTGTAGGATGATGAAATACATGAAAATATACACATTGAGAAGAAATGTGGCGTTTTGATTTTGTCTACTGTTATTCATTTGCTCTTGTTCCATTTTCAGATTTTGTCACTTGTTTGTGCATTAAAGGTGCACTATGTAAGTTTTTTTTTTGTTCAAAATTAACAAAATTCAAATAATGAGTCAATATGTCATCAATGCTTCTTCCAAAACATGATTCACTATGGTAAGCCTATTTTAAGTGTTTATATTTTAGGGGATGTTTTTCATAGGAAATTGCATACAGACGTCACTCGTCATATCTGTAAATAGAGAAAAGTTGCTCCGGTGTCATGAGAAATCGAATCCCCCCAGGAATCGGGTCTCCTTTAGGACCCCGAGTGATCTTTTAATGGGTAGTATTTTTAGCACCTGATTATAATTCCTGCAAAAATCACGTTATGATTTATATAGTTTAAAATGCATTATAATGATCTCTTTTAAATTGCATGGTTCATAATTGATGCTATAGGTTGTGAAATCAAGCATTTCTCATTCTTACTGTTTTTTTTAGTTAGCTTATGCACTAGCATAGCATACATCTACCTGATTAGCCTGCTAGCTTAACTTATATTATATTATGTGCTTTTTGTTTCCAATATCTGTTTCCAGTTTGTTTTATTATGCAATACATAGGCATTCATTTTATATTTCAAGCATGTTGTTTGTAAGAAACATCATACAATAGTAAAATAGGTTATAATGGACTCTATGCACAAAGCATTCTTTAGAACTTCCGCAATAATATAAGCCAGCCTGAAAACTTCCGGTGAGATGTCATTTGCTGGTGTGTTGAGCATCAGTAGTGTGATACTTAGTTTATAATCAGAATATAGTCACTTAAATAGTCAGGCATTTAGTTATTCAAACGTAAGACGGCATAAAAAATAAATAAATAAAGACGTACCTCAGTGTTCCTCCTCGGCTAAATTCAATTCGACCATCAGTTTTTACACTTTCATGTGAAAAAAAGCTTAAAAAATTAAATATTTATTGTGCACTTTAGTTAGATTAATTGAATAAAATGTGTTTTTACAAGTGTGATCATGTGCTGCACTGACTGACAGCTGCGGTGATTAAAAGGGAAAGCGCGGTGCTCACTTTCTGTGTCATTCATTCACAAGAAAAGTTATTGTTTTTCATGAGATTTTGTGAGTACTTCATACTTCACATTGACAAAATGTATTTTTAAACCTAGTTATTTTATAAAGTTTAATATTTAGTCAAAAACGAAACTAAGTGAAAAACGATTAGAGGAAATGGCTGATTTATGCGCAAATAAATGCTACTCTGCCGCCACCTGCTGGTTAAAGTGGTAATTATTGTCTTTTTTATTTTTAAATAAGTGTTTTCTATCAAATGTTGAATTTCCTACATTTTGAAACGTTCGGTTTTACAATGGGGACAATCTCAGAACGACGAACAAGTAATGTTTGTGGTCATCACATTAAAAATAATATTTGAAGTGCTGGGGGAAGAAATGCGTGTGTGTCTAATTACAGACACAGCGCTTTTAAACGGTCCCAATAGCTTCGTCTTTATTGCAATCATTAAAACTGGTTTATTGGCAAATCAGGTAAATGTGATAACTGCATTAAAATATGAATACAACATTAAAAAGTCAACCATTGATGGTTTTGTGTCGATGTACAGTGAGTACAGAATGATCAGCTCACCTGAAATGCCCGAGCTGGCTTAACGACAACCAGGAAGTAACCGTGCATATAGCCTATTAGTCAAGACATCACAATAACAACTTTTGATCAGGCATTACCGCCGGGGTCCTAAAGGAGACCCGATTCCTGGGAGGACGCGATTTCTCACCACACTTTTCGCTTTGCGTGTTTGGTGAGAAAGTGGCACGGGTTAGTTGTCACAACGAGTGAGAAAGGATTACATGGAGCCGCTAAATCTCCAACCTCCAGGGAATCACCCGTTTTAAACAAACACCGAACAGAGGAGAGTCTGCTGGCGAAAAGAGAACACTGGCTTGGGTTTTCGGAGATGGCGAGAACTGAGGGATTTGAAATGGTGTAAAAGCGATGTGATGATGATGATGGCGTTTTTATTACTCAACAGGTGAGTAAGGTATTTTATTGAACAGATAAATTGCCATATATAGTTCTCTGAAAAGCATTATCTATTGTGAAGGATCATATAGAGAGCCGAAGCACCACCAAAACAATGTTCTTCTGCAAAATGCATGCAGTTAAGAGGGCCAAAAGTTGCATAGTGTACCTTTAAGTGGAAAAAAAAAAAAAAACACTGAATAAATATCAGGTTCGCAGAGTATAAAGTGATATGGAACAACCCTCAGTGCTGATATGAGATGTGTATTTCATTTCCCTTCAGCAATCAATGACTAAAGTAAAACGTGCATCTATAGCAAACATTACACTTAAGATGACTATGAAAACAGTTTTTAAAGGGCATTTGTCAGATTTGTATGTAGACTATTATTAAAACAAATATTAAAGAATTCTATAAAAAAATACCGGTGAATCATGTTTTAATGATGCAGCTGATCTGAACCTGTTTTGATTATGACAGCTGGAGGGAAGAAATTAAAAAGTCAGAATGCACATGGATGCCTTGCAAATCAATCTCCATCCCTGTGGAAACTGAAGTCGTTGCATAGCTGTGCATAAGTGTAAAGTGTAAGTGTAAGTGTTTTGAAGTGCATCTGTAATCTCAGCCAGCAGCAGAGCTCAGAGAATTTAGTTAATCATTTATAACCATAATACACAGTATTGACTGTAATGTTTAGAGAATGTTTTCTGTTTAGCCGCTGCAAACATGCAGTTTTAACATTTTTGTACATTTTAAAGGGGTGGTTGATTATGATTTCACTTTTTTTTAACTTTAGTTAGTGTGTAATGTTGCTGTTTGAGCATAAACAACATCTGCAAAGTTACGACGCTCAAAGTTCAATGCAAAGGGAGATATTTTCTTTTACAAAATGCCGTCATTTTACGCCGGACTGCTTCAGAAACGAGGGTCAATTCAACGCTGGATTTGCACAAAAGATTAACATGACGGCACATGCTAGTGGATGAGTTGAATCAACTCCACAGCAACTACATAAATTTATCCACTAACCATTCAGAAACGTCTAAAAGTTGTAACTTCTTCCTGAGTCTCTCCATCAGTGTCGACTCCGGTTTGAACAATGTAAGGCTGAACAAAATCCTCATTTTGGCTGCGTGAGATTCTCCAGCTTTGTTGTTGGAAAGTGGGCCGGGAGCAGCAGCTCATTTGCATTTAAAGGGACACACACAAAAACGGCATGTTTTTGCTTACACCCAAATATGGGCAAATTTGTCAAGCTATAATAAATGATCTGTGGGGATTTTGAGCTGAATCTTCACAGATACATTCTGGAGACACCAGAGACTTATATTACATCTCGTGAAAGGGGCATTATAGGTCCTCTTTAAAACTTTAATGCGATTTGAGATAGTCACACACATTTATTCGAGAATGCGATTGTTAAAAATAAAGCCATTTTAAAATGTTATTAAATACTGCCCCTAAAAACGCTGCATATTTGACAGACATGATCACAATTTTGTGAAAAAGAATTGCATGAAGATTTCTTTTCTCAACGTATTGTAAGAGAGTTTGATGACAGGAGGCTAAATGAAGACTATCTTGCTTTTCTGCACAAACTACTGCTTTTAGTTGCACTAAAAAAAAAAGTGCTAAGAGAGTTTGATAAGTTCAGGCATCATTGTATTGTGGATTTAAGGCATATCTAAAGTCTTTTCAGTGTGTTGAATAGAGTCATTGTCCTCTGCTGATGTTCTCGAGTCATTCTCCTGCTCTCTAAAGGCCATTCTGCTGATTTTCAGAGACTATTATAGATTATAAATGTTCACTCATGAGAATCTCTCTTTATGAGACGTCACTCTCTTCTCCAACATGTCATTTGTTCTTTTGAAGTGTCAGATCCAGAGTGAATTCACACTGGGTCTGTCAAATTGATGTTGTGAGATTATCGTCCATCTGCATGCTGTCACAGATGTGCGAGTTCTGCATGATAAGTCGTCTGGAAGTTTCCCAGGTGAAAGTTAAAGGAATAAATCACCTAAAATGATTCACCCTCAAACCTAAATGCTGCTGTTTTCCGTTTCTTCCACTTTTTCAGACACAATACTACAGTGAAAAATATTTTTATTGTCATTTTTTATGGTCAAATCAGTTTCACAAGTAGTCGATTTTCTACTTCGATAACTTCCACATGAGTTTCATACTGTTTGTCTGCTGTACAGTCGTAATCAAACTATAAACGCATGATCTGAGGTGTATGTTGCATGTCTGTGTTCCTATTTCGTTGTCTGCCGTCATCAGTGTTGATGCCTGACAGAAGCTTCAGCGTCTCTCATCTCCTGTTTTCTGGATTTTGTGTGGCCAGGCGGCGACGCAGGTGTTTCGTGAAGTCCACTTGTGCTCGAGGAAGAGCCTTGTTCACTAGTGACTGTGGCAGCCAACCCTGAAAATACAAGGACACATTCAACACATTACTGCTCTGATACACTTCATCACAATACTATAGAGGATACATACACTGCAAAATGAATCTCTTACATCGTATTTGCACTGTCTTGTTGACGATTGAATTTTCAGAATTCAGATTTCAGTTAGTAATCACACACACCTCCGCAGTGAGTAATCTAAATGCCTCTGATTGGCCCATTGCATTCATAAGCTCTACAGAAACACATATGTGATTGGTTATTATGCTCAATGCTGCATAAAAAAAGAAATCCCATAACAGATTTAGTTTAAAGGGGTCCTTGATTATGATTTCACTTTTTTAACTTTAGTTAGTGTGTAATGTTGCTGTTTGAACATAAATCTGCAAAGTTACGACGTTCAAAGTTCAATGCAAAGGGAGATATTTTCTTTTACTGAAATCACTTTTTAAGGACTACAACAAATGGCTGGTAGGGACTACAATGAGCTTCTTCCCGGGTTGTGACATCACAAACCCCAAAATTTACATAAACCCTGCCCCCAAGAACATGCAACAAAGGGGGTGAGACCATGTTGGGCTGCTTTAGAGAAGAGGAAGAGTTGTTGTAGTAGAGTGTTGTTGTCATGCCGTCATTTTACTCCGGACTGCTTCACAAACGAGGGTCAAATTAATACTGGATTTGCACAAAAGATTAACATGACGGCACATGCTAGTGGATGAGTTGAATCAACTCCACAGCAACTACATAAATTTATCCACTAACCATTCAGAAACGTCTAAAAGTTGTAACTTCTTCCTGAGTCTCTCCATCAGTGTCGACTCCGGTTTGAACAATGTAAGGCTGAACACCGTTACTGACAATCCTCATTTTGGCTGCGTGAGATTCTCCAGCTTTGTTGTTGTTGAGCAAGTGGGCCTGAAGCGTGAGCTGTTAAAGCTCTGCCCTCTTCTGGAAAAGGGTCCAGGAGCAGCAGCTCATTTGCATTTAAAGGGACACACACAAAAATGGCGTGTTTTTGCTCACACCCAAATAGGGGCAAATTTGACAAGCTATAATAAATGATCTGTGGGGGATTTTGAGCTGAAACATTCTGGAGACTTATATTACATCTTGTGAAAAGGGGCATTATTGGTCCTCTTTAATCTTTTTGTTAATTTTGGTGGCATTTTCACCTCAATCCCCTGCTAATTTCTCAACCTGTAATACATACACATGTTTTGTACCTTCACATCCATGTTGAGCAGCCAGATGAAGTGACTCCGGTCTGGACGGTCCTGAAGTGGCTGCAGGATGATGCAGGTGGGTCCGTCTTCAGCCCTACAAACAACAAACACTCACAGAATGACTCAGAGAAACCACTTTCAGATTATGTCCTGTTATAGTAACTCTTAATTAGAATTTACATAAAAAGAATAGTTCACCAACAGATCAGTTCACCTTCTCATTGACCCAACCCCACATTAATTAAGCTTCTGCTTTTCTTAAAACAAAAGTGGATGTTTATTTATACTTTCAAGCTCTAAAAAGAAGAAAAAAGCACCATGCAATTAGTGTGCAAGTCATATGAGAGCTTTGTGTGACAAACAGTCTGTTTAAGCGCAAGAAGATGTGAAAGAGAGCTCAATTCAGTATTTGCGAGCTGTCTGAGACGCGGCTTTCTGGGCGCACGCTTCAGAAGTTGCACACAGGAAAGTTCCCACACAGCATTGAGTTCCCTTTTGCATCTTCTTAAGCTTGAATATTTAAATTGGCAAGGATTAAACTTTTGTGACAATGCAACACTGCAACGTTGTTCACGTTTGTTTAAACGTTCATGTTCTCACAATTTTGCATTGTTAGAATTCAAAAAAATATTTCCGGCCAACTGGCGATTGACACCATTTCATATACTCGCCAACACTGATTTTTACTCACATTTGGCGCTTGACAAGTTTAGACTCTGTGTACAGGAAACAGAAATGATTAGTTCACCTCCCGAGTCTTCAGGTCTGAGTTGTTCTTTCTTTTGTCACATGACGGCCATATTGGATACAGAAATTAGTTAATAATTCCTAACCTGACAAACCCCGGCTGAGGCGGCAAGGACTCCAACTGCGTCGCAGCTCCGCCCAAATAAACACATGACTCGCTCTTTGATGAATGTCTGATGCTTAGGAAGTCCCGCTGGCCAATCAGGTTTCCCGCTGTTTCTGCCGACACCTCGTGTGTAACCATGGTGTTCCTCCCCACATGTTTCAGAATCTGCGACATAAGGGTGCTTGTTTTATGCTTTTATCTAGCCAATGGTTTAACATGAAGTTTTTTTTTCATGTTGATTATACATTCTGTTGCATTTATAGCTGCAAACTTTATTTTTTATTATAAAAAATTTACCAAGGATCGAACCTCGTGACCTCATAGCAGCCATGAACAGGTCTCTGATCTGTGATGAGAGCTCACGACTCTTACAAACACTTTTTAAGCTCAGCGTCAGGCTGTAGTTTTCAAGAGGGAATATTTTAAACAGATGTGTGTCCTTGACGGCTGCTCAGCCAAAAACCACATTTACAGTTTACACATTTACAGTCAGTGTCTTTTTTGGGAACTGAACCCATGACTCTGTCTTGTGTTTCATATGTGTATCAGTAATATATTTGAAATCTAATTAAAATAACATCTGACAAATATCATAAATTATGCTTCTCAGAAATTTGTGTACTACACTTGTTGTACCACGAGCTGTAGTTTTAAGAGTTTTTAGGCGAGAATGTAGTTGTTTAGTCCTGAAATATATGACTCATATTTAATCATAGTGCCTATTTTGTTTAGACGTTTTCGGAGATGCGAGCTCCAGGCCGTTCAGTGCTCGTGTACCCGCTGAGAACAGCTTCATCTCGGCCAGTGCTTCAGGGATTTGCCACTTGGCTCTTATAGTGGTTAAACATGAGATATAATTCATTTTGGGTACATAAAACGGGCAATCTTTAGTCTTATTAATCTATTACTTGTTCCTGAGCAAATCGATTTGGGTTATGTTAAATTTAATAATTTAATATTAAGGCTATATTTAACTTACATCCTGTAGAGCACTGCTTTTGTACATTTGACTGAATAGCACCCATTTTACAATTTGTTCAGACGTTTTCGGAGATGTGAGCTCCAGGTCATCAGCGGCTGTTCAGTGCTCGTGTACCCGCCGAGAACAGCTTCATCTCGGCCAGTGCTTCAGGGATTTGCCGCTGGCTCTTATATTGGTTAAACATGACATTGACCCATCAGCACAGGTATTGCTCGCTCAGGTGATCTCTCTCTCAATAATACTGTACAAAATACAATGAGTTTCAATGGAGGGACTCAACATTCCTTCATTACTAGTTCTAAAGTGACGTTTTAAAATTAGTAATGGAGCCTTGGTCAAACTGTCAACTGTGGCGGAAGGAAGTAGTTCTGCACAAAAGAGGGTTTTAAAGACACTTCGTTGTTATTTCTGATTCAGTTACACACTTGTGCTGTCGAACTGTTGTATAAACGCAATATCACATGAGTAACCGTGTGATATTGCTGTATATCAGCACGCTGTGATTACCTACATATGGCCGAATCACAGCCGTGCTGATATATATGCCATGTTGCATATTGAGCGTTTGATATGAGCGGACCAACTTGGTTTCTGATGAGTCTCGTGGAATCAAATTGTGTGTGTGTGGGAATCACGTCTGTCTTACTCTGATGCCTCTGATGTTGGGGTTCCATTCATGCATTTCCTCCACTCTGACAAACAAGATGTCATGAAGTTCCTCCGGAGACGCATCCAGCTCGGCCTCCAGTCGGAAAACCTTCCTGTTTCCTCTGAGAACCTTACTATAGATTATGTCTCCATTCGACTAAAGGGAAAAGACATTTATCATTTACTGTGAGAACACACTAACTGCACACCAGGAGAATGTTTAAATTCACAGACAGTCACCTCGGCCATCTCGAGTTTCCATCCATCCTTGGACTCCACAATCTCTAGAGCTTCATTCAGGGCTTCTTCTCCTTGTCTCAGATAAAACACGTCCTCATCGGCCAGTGCTGCCGTCCTCTGCTCTGCTGGGTCTGTCTCTGACCACATTCATTAAGAAATAAAATGTTCTCAAATTTTAGTTTTTATTTTATTGGCAAATTGTTTTTTTCTTGTTAGACATTTGCTGGAATACTGCCAAATATGCTAAATATGAATGCACAGACTCACTTTCAGACTCATTGTGGCGAGTCCATCTCATAGGGCTCCATGCAGGACGGCCGATTTGCCCCCTGCTCTGCAAGTGTGCAATCTCCTGCCCGAACGCTGCAAGAGCTGCTCGCTGCAGACCTGCAGGACACCAAACACACAATAAATAAAACAATACAGAACCACACCAGAGAAACTCATGCAACATGCTGACGGCTGAGGTCGAATACCTGCCATGCTCCGTAAATGTGGGTATGAGATTCCACAGCAGAGCTTCACGACGGCCGGCAGCATGTTCGTTCCCGCTGAGATGGCGAAGAGGAGGAGGCTGCGGGACAGTTTTATAGAGCCAGTGAAGGACAGAGCAGAAGATAACGACTCCATTTACAAGATAGGATTTGGTTTGGCTTTGCCTCCAAGGCCACATTCAAGAGGAAGAGGAATCTAGGTTTTCACTGTTTAAATTGGAACCTCCTACATATGATAAAAGCTGAAAGGAACAGTTCAGTCAGAAATCACAAGTCACATTCATGTCTTTTGAAGTTAATAGCTATGTGTTAAGTTCAGATTTGATGCTGGTCAGTCAGATTTTTTTGGTAACACTACAATAAGGTCTCATTTGCAACCGTTAGTTGATTAGTTGGTTAGTTAGTTAGTTAGTTAGATAGATAGATAGATAGATAGATAGATAGTTAGTTAGTAACACTTTACAATAAGGTCTCATTTGCTACCGTTAGTTAGTTAGTTAGTTAGTTAGTAACACTTTACAATAAGGTCTCATTTGCTACCATTAGTTAGTTAGTTAGTTAGTTAGTTAGTAACACTTTACAATAAGGTCTCATTTGCTACCATTAGTTAGTTAGTTAGTTAGTTAGTTAGTAACACTTTACAATAAGGTCTCATTTGCTACCATTAGTTAGTTAGCTAGTTAGTTGTTTGTTTGTAACACTTTAAATAAGGTCTCATTTGCAACCGTTAGTTAGTTAGTTAGTTGTTTTGTTTGGTAATACTTTAAATAAGGTCTTGTTTGTTTCCATTAGTTAGTTGTTTGGTAACATTTTACAATAAGGTCTCATTTGTTACTATTAGTTGTTTGTTTGGTAACGCTTTACAATAAGGTCTCATTTGCAACCGTTAGTTAGTTAGTTAGTTAGTCAGTTAGTTGTTTTGTTTGGTAACACTTTAAATAAGGTCTTGTTTGTTACCATTAGTTAGTTGTTTGGTAACATTTTACAGTAAGGTTTCATTTGTTACTATTAGTTGTTTGTTTGGCAACACTTTACAATAAGGTCTCATTTGTTACCATTACTTAGCTGGTTGTTTGTTTGATAACACTTTAAATAAGGTCTCATTTGTTACCGTTTTTTTTAGAATAGTTGTTTGTTTGGTAACGCTTTACAAGAAGGTCTCATTTGTTACCTTTAGTTAACAACATTAGCTAACATGAACTAACAATGAACAATACTTCTACAGCATTTATTAATCTTAATGCATAGTAGAGCAAAAAAGAAATTCTAAAGGTGATGATACACGATAAACTTTTTGAGCAATGTTTCTGGGTAATTTTGCTGAGTGATGTTGCTAGGGGAATTTCCTATTGAGAATGGGCAACAAATTTCTATCTGGATACTTTAGATCGAAATTTGTTTTCCATTCTCAGTGGGAAAGTGCTCAAGCAACATCACTCGGCAAAATTGCCCGGCAACATTGCTCAAAAAGTTGTCTCGTGTATCGTCACCTTAAGTCTTTTGAAGTCAGTTAATTGTTCATTGAAGTCCGAAATTGTATTTAGTCAGTCAGTCAGGTAACACTTTACAATAAGGTCTAATTTCTTACCTTCAGTTAATGACATTAGTTAACATGAACTAACAATGAGCAGTTCTTCTACAACATTTATTAATCTTAGTTAATGTTAATTTCAGCATTTACTATGCATTTTTAAAATCAAAAGTTGTATATGTTAACATTAGTTAATGCACTGTGAACTAAAATGAACAACTGTATTTTAATCAACATTAACAAAGGTTCATAAATGACGTCAAACACATATCACTCATTGCTAGTTCATGTTAGTTAATGCTTTAAATATTAAAAAATGAGACCTTGTTGTAAAGTGTTACCATTTGTTTTCATATTTGAGTCTCCTAAACACCATCAGAAGAATATTTATGCATATGTACAGATTTTTTCTCTTCAAAGCTTTGCTAGTCCTTTAAGACACTGTGGAATATTAGTGACTGAGGACTAGTTTGAGAGCTCAGCAGAACAACCCTAACACTGACCTTAACCTCTGTTAAACCCTGAGAGAAACCTTCACCCCTCAAAACAGCCACACCTCTGCATGCCAGCGACCAGAAACAGATTCAGCACAATATCTCATGTTAAGGATGCAGTATTTCTTGTATCTGTTTGCATTGAGATTTCAGTGAAGAACAAGACCGGAAACATCATGCATGAGGGAAACAGACGCACATGAACACTGCGATTAAAGAGTTTAGATAGAATTACTCATCCTGGGGTGTCAAATTAAAGTCAGATATAAAGATGCTATTTGATGATGTTAATCAATAAAAACTTTTCACCATTCAGTCAGTTCCTGTTGGATGAAATCAAGTCACGTTACTGAAACAAAATGGATTGTGAACGCTGTTTCTGGTTTTGCTCTGCTTCTGTTGATTCGCTGCGATCCTGCTAATGACAGAAACACTAAATTTGGCTGGTTTAGTAACTATTAAATGGTATGCAAATAATTATGCTTCAACTGTAAACAAAATGTCTTGCATTTGTTTAAATCTGACTGACCAGCATGCATCCAGTACAGGTGATTTTGGCTCAGTAATTGAAGCTTGAGAAGAGTTTATCAGTCTGAGGTGATGAATTCAGCAGAGCATGAAAGCCTCCATCTCTCACAGGCTCTCATGTGTTTTGCACACTGTCAAAAAAAGCAATTAGATTTCATCCAGCATGCAGGGTTTTCAAATGAAATTCTAAGAAATGTGGCATAAAAACACTTGTCAGATCAGCAGAATTCACCAAACACTTTGATATTGAGAAATGCTGCTGATTTGTAGGACTGACATAAGTTATGCAGTTTCTGTTTACTTCATGCACACACAAAAAATATTTTTTATTGCATGTAAAATTATCATGCATTTGGATTACAAGGGTTTACCAAACTTTGTCAGTCATACATAAAGGAAACAGACTTTAAGCATGCTCATATTTTTTTAACTGAATAAATGTAATTGCTTTCACAATGAACAGATTTATGCTAAATCTAAGCAATTTGAAAATATTATATAAATACAATAAAATAGATGCAAATAGTTAATAGTTAGTAGTTGAGTGCAAAAATCTGACCTGTTTCATTTATGCATTACTGACAGATATGCATCACATTAGTTTATGTTAAAACTCTGTAATCCAAATGGAATTCAATTTTATATGCCATTTAAATACTTTTCATTTTCAATTAAGGCCTAATTATTTAAGCTTCTTGCATTACTAACTCAACATGATTATCATGAAGTCTGTACATGCTTTTGCAAGAATTTATCAACTGAATGCTGCATTTTGCATCAAATTACTACCTACCTGTCCTATTATTTATGAAGAAAGTTATGCCTTTTAAACCTTTCACAACACTTCTGCTTTTATAATGCACACTTTTACCCTTCTGACCTTCTCAGCAAGAGTTTCTGGATCTTTCTACTGCATATTTGCAAGTTTATATGTCGTTTAATGATTGTGACGTCATTAAGAGCTCTAATGGTGCCCGTTCCACTTGCTAATGCATTACATACTGTATATATAAGACAAAAAAGGAAAAAAGAAAAATGTTTTCTCTCACATTCTCTCTGAAACAAAGTACATCAGTAAGTCATTAAAGTCCCTGCATTAGACCTCACTGACCTCAGACCAGTGGCTGTCATGTTTAACAGAGACTTGTGAAATCACTCATGAAGCCTCAAAGGAAAAAGGTCTTTTGTGGTCCATGATTTCTGCAGCCGAAACGATGATGACAATAAAGCATCATCATCATCATCATCCGTCACCATCGAGCCTCTGTGACTTTTTAAATCGCAGCTGAAACATGAAGTCATGATAACAGCACAAAGATCACAGATGAATCACCCGTGTGTGTTTACAATCTAATAACTATAATGCATCACTTCTTAACCCTGTAATTACAATGACGACTAATTACAATTTATAGTTTGCAAATGAGATGTGGAATGATTTCGAAACCATGGGAACAGTAAGTCGGAGTAAATGACATCAGAAATGTTCAAATGCTCAACATCATGTTCAGTATTTGATATGATTTAGTTTGCAGTGTTATAATATGCCGATCATTATCATAACTTAATAAATGCATAGCTGTGTTCAGAACGGAAAAATGATTTAAGGCAAAACACCACAGCTAATTATTAGGGGTTCAAGTGCGTATCGCTAAACTCTATTGTAATTGTTAAAATTTCTAAGGATCATCATTCTCCCCTAAAAGTGATCGGGCAGACCAAAACAAAGTTGTAGAGACTTGAAACTTTGAGGGCTGGTAGTACTCACACCGTCTACAACGTCACCAAGGCTCGCCCCGATCGGTCTGATGGTGGCGCCACAGCGGTCAAAAGTACAAAATCTCAAGACGGCTAAAATGCATGCCTCGGAATCGAAAATGTCGGGTATTTTGGATTTTTTGAAAAACCTACTTTTGCGAACTAGTCCTAGGTTTTTGGCCCGATCGGAACCAAACCAGTACAGCAAGATTCTCCGGAGTCTGATTGTCAATAATTATCAAAAAAAAGTTTAAATTTCAATTCACGGACTCTAAGGGCTGCCAAAACGTTCGAAATGGCTATAACTCATGAACGGAATGAGAAATTTTCACCAAATTTGGCACATCTATGTAAGAGGTCATTCTGTGGTTGTGTGAAAAAGTTCCACGGTGACTGGGCACTTGGTGGCGCTATAACAGAAAAAAACATGAAAATGGGTATAACTACTTCACAGTTTGTCGGATCGACTTGAAAATTGGCATGCAGTGTCTTTGTCCAAGGTGCCATGACTGTCAATGAGGACATTGATGTATCTCAAAAAACATGTCCGTCATCAGTCAATGAAATTTGAGCAGCTATCAGACAAGGTTAATGGAGGCTGATTGGAACAAAACTCGCTGGGCCTGTTTGACTCACGGCCCTAGAGGCCTGTGGGAAATTTGAAGGAAATCTGCCACCTTCGCATTTTTCACATGCGTAAAGGATTTTTCACCCACAACATTTGTACCACATGGTAGAACTCCTCATTCTGAGCAACTTTGCCTCTAAGACTGCTGTTGTCCATCGAATCATTCATTAAATATTATTTCAAAAACCAATTTTGGCGAACTAGTCCTAGGTTTTTGCCTCAACCTCGATAACTGTTAAAAAACTTTAAAAAGCATATATTTCCTATGGTAAATTGCCTGTATTGGCTGTAAATGGTCTTTTCCATCTATGATCGAGATGGTTACAGGCTTGCTAATTAAAACATTATACCTTTTTACACATGTGATGAAAGGCCTTAAAGCGCTTGAACGCCGATAATTATTTAATAGATATAACCATATTTCCCTAGGTAAGCACATTAAAATATTACATTTTGTTAACAAGTTTTCTGAAATGTTGTTTAAATATGCAAATGATGTATTATGTAATTAAAAATGCACTCATTTGGATACATTTCCAGAACACAAATCTGAACATTGGATGAAGTGGAGATCATTTTGATGCCGTAACTAAAATCTACAGATGCAAATAGATCAAATGCAATAAAATAAAAGCTTAAAAGTGTGTGTTGGATGTTCTCTTTCTGTAGTCTGAATGAAGACGTGTTATGGAAGCAAAATAGACCAAAATCTCAAAAATGACCAATGCATGAAAAAACAAACATTGGTTTTGTCTATAGATTCTTGCATTAAACTCAGGTCTGTTCCTCACGGTTTGAAACAACATAGGGTCAGTAAATGATGGCAGAATTATCGTTTTTGGCTAAATGATTCCTTGAATATAAGTGAGATCTGTATGTATTATCTATCTTAAAATGAGGGACAGGTTCTTCACTGAAATGAAGAAACGACTGCCTACACAACAAGCTTATAGTGTCAGATGTTCACACACACACACACGCTCTCTCTCTCTCTCACACACATACACACATGGTTTTCTCTGAATCTGCTGCTCAACTCTGCCTTATTTCAGTTATAATGCGTGGTAAACTAATGCAGTTTCATAAGTGCACCACATGAGAAACTCTAGTAATTGGTCGACCCTTCACACACTACAGGTATATTTTACCTCTTCAAGCACTTGCTTTAATGAGCAGCACAAAGTTCATTACTTCCTATTCAGGAACTGATTAAAGGCCTTGTGCATTTCTGCATTATTTAACTTTTTCCACCATTATAATGTAATTAAAGTTTTTTGTGTGACTGTTTTGCACCCTCTTTCTAACCCTTACAATTAAACAGGCTGTATTTGCTCCTGCGAGAGCTGGGGGTTAAATCGTTTTTCTTGCTCTACCAGACTCTTTGTGAAGTGAGTGGATGGAGCAAGTTTTTGATCACCCAGTATACATCAATGAAATGTAAATGCATCGTTTAGGTTCAATTAATGCTCATTTTGAACTGCAGAAGTAGTTCTGACAGCTACAGCGTGTTTTCACTGATTTTTGTTCTTTTATCCTCTAAAGATCAAGGTTGATCAGATTTCCTGTAATGTTTAACCGACGCTTCTATTAATCACTTTTGCACAGAAACAGAAGAAGCTGCTTCTGTAGAGTCGATGCAGATCGTGGAGGTCATATGTGAAGTGACCTCTAAGGTCAGAGGTCAATCAATCACTTCAGACCACCTGTGTGCACACACGATGAAGAGAGGCTGAAGTGTGCATCTCTGTGTTATCAGCGAGCAGGTGTCCTTGTGTGAGGATGAATGACGCTGAGACTGAACTTCACCTGCTGACCACATGCTCAAACACTGGCTGCGCTCCAAACACATTCTCCACGGCCTACACACACTGCTAACAAGAACATGTGTTCTGAGAACGCTCTTATTAAGTTATGAAAACATCATCTCTGAATGGTTTTTTTTTTTTTTGTTTGTTTTAACTTTTTTTTTTCTTGGTTATGCATATGTTAAGTGAACATTCCATTTTATCATTCTTCAAACATTATGGGAACGTTACTTTTGAATGCTCTGTGAACATTCCGAAACAAGTAGTTACATTTAAAAAATGTTAGATGAACATCCAACTGAAATGTTTCAGTTTTTTTCCATGAATGATGTATAAATAATGTTTTTTGGCTAATGTTTTGAGAACATTATAAGACCAGATAACTTTGAACAAACGTTCTATTAACATTACCGGAAGAACATTTCTTCATAACTTTGAGAGAACGTTCACTGTTAGCTAGGAACATATATTTTGTTTGTTTGTTTTGATTACTTATCACAGCAGTATTTATCTGGCAAAAATCAATGAGGACCTCAACAGGTGTGACTGTACTCCCTTTAACCGTTATTTCTGAACATTCAATTTCTTAAATGTTTTAACTTTTTTTATTGGTTATTCAAATGTTAAGTGAACATTCCATTTTATCATCTTCAAACAATATGGCAACATTACTTTTGAATGTTCTCTGAACATTCCGAAATAAGCAGTTACATTTAAAAAATGATAGATGAACATTCAACTGAAAATTTTCAGATAAACGATGCATAAATAACATTTTTGTGCCAATGTTTTGAGAACATTATAAAAGACCAGATAACTTTGTACAAACGTTCTATTAACGTTATCGGAAGAATGTTTGTGCATAACTTAATATATTATTTTGTTTGTTTGTTTTTATTAGCAGTATTTATCTGGCAAAAACAATGAAGACCTCAATAGGTGTGACTGTACTCCCATTAAGTTATGAAAACATTATTTCTGAACATTCAAAACATTATTTTTACATTTTCTAGAATAGAGACCAATTTGATTTCATGTTTACATTCCGACGAACATCTTTTTTACATTCCATCGCTAATTTTACATTATTTAGAGAGAGTCAATTATCAAGCAGCTATCAAAGAGCGTTTCACATGCACATATTAATGTCGCGGCAATGAAACTGACAGATTTAATCCCTGAGATCCTGTAGTCGGTTCCCTGCTGAAATAGAAGCTTTTCAATTAAATATTCCTGCATGACACTGAATAAAACTGGGTTTAATATTAAAACTACTGTAAACTTGTCAATACTGTAAATGAGATGTTCCTGACAGGTATCTTGAGATTCGCCCATGAATAAATTCAGATATTATTTAACATTCTTTGAAAGAGAGTCAATTATACATCAAGCACCTATTGAAGAGTGTTTTCACATGCACATATTAATGATGAAACTGACAGGTTCAATCCCTGTGATCTTGTAGTCGGTTCCCTGCTGAAATAGAAGCTTTTCAATATAAGATTTACAACATATGGCAAATGATCTGCATCTCCTGCTGCTGCAGCGGTCAGAAGGGATTTGTGTATGACACTGAATCTGAGAGTGAGTTTAGTGTATGTTCAAGTGTGCACTACTGAGGGCGCATCACACGGACAAACACAAGCTGTGTGCGAAAGCTGAAATTTAAAATGCAATTTCAAGACATAAACATCATTGTACGCCACATTTGTTTGGATCATTAGATGTGCTGTTATGGGTCTCAAACAAGGTCCCTTAGGAGACACAATCTTACAAATACACCCACAGTCATAATTCAGCCAAAGATGACTTGTGCATACACTATATTCAAGTCTATATATGCTTTGTGTGAATAAATGTGAAAGACTTTAATGCACTACCAGATGCTTTTACCGCAGACATTCATGTACTAATGCAGTTCAGTAATGTGTGATGGATTCGTGCAACATGGTTTTATTTCTGTGCTGACTTCTGATATCTTCACAGCATTTGCTCTGATTGCATCCGTGAGCTACAGTTTAGAAATTGGCAATTCAATTAAAGAAAGAATAAAACATTCATGCTCCGCTGTAAAGATTAAATCATGCACTCCCCCAAAATCACACAGAAACTGCCACCTCATTACAGAGGGAATTATGATAATTATACAGTCTCGAATAATGGCACATGAATAGAAATGAAAGGGTGAAAATGACAACCCTCCATTACACGGGGAAAGAGCAGTTCTCATTTCACAATGTTAATAGCAAGATTGTGCTTTTCAGTGATAGTCAATTTGCTGTTAAAGAAAATCAGTTCTTATTTTGGCAACAGTGTAACACGTGAGAACGCCTGACTTTGTCACCATGGTTACATTTATTGAGAATCAGAAGCAGATCAACAGCAGCTGCTGACCAACTCGCTCATGGGAAATAAGATAGACTCTTGAATATCTCAATTGTTTGTCTTGGACAGCGAGGAGATTCAATTGAGATGTTTGCCGGATTCTCAAAGCAAACGTCAACAATGTATCCAACTGTGCTCAGATTTGCTGCAATCAAACATCAGAGATCTTCACATAATGTCACTGCAACACCAATATTGTTTGGACTATGATATGCACAAAGAAATAGTTGCACTTGCATACTGTTGCCCACTTGTTGGTTTGATTGCTTCTATTGCTCTCATTTGTAACTGATTAAATATAAGTGTAAATGTAAATTGTTTCATTTACTGCCTGACACACGAGATGTTGACTCCCACAGAAAATTAAACAATTAAACAATTAACAATTAAATTAAATTAAACAAACACTTATGCAAATATCTGTGTATATGCTTTATTAGCAATAAATGAAAAATGAACATTGCATTACAATATGATGATTACAATAATATAACTGCTAAAAGAGCAAACCAATTCAGTAACATGACATTAATATGATGTTGATGTTGTGTTGATGACCGCAGTGGTGTTATGTGTCTTCTGGGTACAGCGTGAGAACTTCTGCCTCTCCGATCCGCTCTGGAAAAAAAAGAAATGCTCAGAGATGATAACAGAACATTCTGAGAAGATTTTGAGAAGATCCCGAGAATATTCTAAAAACATCCTGAAAAAATCATGAGAACATTATAAGAACATTCTGAGAACATTATAATAACATCAAAAGCACATCCTGAGAACATTTTAAAAACATAATTAAAATATTTGAGAACATTATAAGAACATTCTATGAACATCCTGATATCATTATAAGAACATTCCAAGAACACTTGAGAACATCTTGAGAACATACTGAAAACATCCTGAGGACATTTTAAGAACATCTTGAGAACATCCTGAGAACATTTTGAGAATACACTGAGAACATTTTGAGAACATCCTGAGAACATTCTGAAAACATTTTGAGAACATTCTGTGAACATCCTGAAAACATACTGAGAAAATTTTGAGAACATCCTGAGAACATTCTGAAGACATCCTGAGAACATTTTGAGAACAGTCTGAGAACATTTTGAGAACAGTCTGAGAACATTTTGAGAACATCCTAAAAACATTCTGAAAACATCCTGAGAACATTTTGAGAACAGCCTGAGAACATTTTGAGAACATCACAAAAAACATCCTGAGAACATTCCAAGAACACTCTGAGAACATTCCGAGAACACCCTGAGAACATTATGCTATATGTGATTTCTGTGAAATTCTGTAAAAACTAACCAAAATCTGACTACTAGTGTCGACTCATCCAGATCACAAATCAAGGCAAAAACGGAAAGCAGACATTTTTCCAACAGAGTTTTGTGCCAGCTGCACTTAGATCAACTTATCGAGGTGTGCCAGGTGTTTTTGAGCACGTTTACAATGAAACTCAGCTGGAAAGTGGCTCTCGAGAACCAGGAATGAAGAACCCTAATGTAGGCGGCAAACGGCCAGGAAGCTTACTAAACTCTGAAACTGAGCCAAATTGTGTTTTAATAAAAGCTGTGAGCAATATTACTGCTCTCTGCCAAACTGCAGTCCACGTCAAGTCATGAACTCAACTGTCTGTACCCTCTCACACTGACAACAATAGTGTTTTAATAATGCTTCAGTTCACATGACACACATCAGTGGACAATACATCTGAAACAACTAGCACAGCAACTCAGAGCGGAGAAACCTTACCTGGTTTGTCCTGTAACACCTCTGCAAGATGTGAACTGTGCAAAAGGACAGATTATAAACATTCAGAAAGACTCATAATGTTAGTCATATTATCACACGCTGATAAAAATAGGGTAAGACTTTAGAATACTGTTCCATCACTAATAAATAACTGCACAGGAAAAAATGAGTATCACATTCCAGTAACTACTGTTAATCACTATGATTAAGGAATTCATCAGTAATAGAACTCAATTGAATGTGATAGTTCACTATTAGCTATTATATGAGTAAATTACTAACCAAAACGTTACTAGTGAGTTACCATGATCTTCACTTTACACAGTACACTGCAAAAAATGTTGCTTGCTTAATATTTTTGTCTTATTTTCTTAAATTAGAAGCAAAATTGCTTAAGATAGTTTGATTATAAAGTATATTTGAGACTACAGACTATATAGATCTATGTATGACTTAGTTTGAATTAATCTGTTTTTGTTGACACACTTTCATTACAGCACAGAATAGCTCTTTTGGCATTATCCTGAACATTGTATAAGCTTTAGTACCATGTGTCATTGAACAGAAGATATTAACATAAGAAATTAACCTTTTGATTTTCCCGGTAAAAACATCTTTCATATACAAATCCTTCTACATGCCGGAGAAGGTCTCGTTTTTTAGGTTTCCTTACAAGCTGTTTACACATTGGCAATAAATAAGTGATTAATACATGAAAATTATAAAAATTTTTCATCTTAATATAATATGATTAAAAATATAATAATTATTAATTATAATAAAATTATCATTACTTTAAAAGAAAGTATTAAAGGCAGAACCCCAAACTATCAGTATCGTTATCGGCAGATATCACTGAATAATCGGCTATCGGTATCGGTAGATATCACTCTGAATAATCGACTGACAGTGTCGTTATCGGTATTGGCAGATATTACTCTGAATAATCGTCTATCAGTATCGGCAGATATCACTCTGAATAATTGGCTATCGGTATCATTATCCTTATCGGCAGATATCACTCTGAATAATCGTCTATCAGTATCGGCAGATATCACTCTGAATAATTGGCTATCGGTATCATTATCCTTATCGGCAGATATCACTCTGAATAATCGGCTATCGGTATCGTTATCCGTATCGGCAGATTTCACTATGAATAATCGGCTATCAGTATCATTATCGGCAGATATCGCTCTGAATAATCGACTATCGGTATTGGCAGATATCACTCTGAATAATCGACTATCGTTATCGGCAGATATCACTCTGAATAATCGGCTATCGGTATCGTTATCCATATCGGCAGATATCACTATGAATAATCTGCTATCAGTATCATTATCGGCAGATATCACTCTGAATAATCAACTATCGATATCGGCAGATATCACTCTGAATAATCGACTATGGGTATCGTTATCGGTATCGGCAGATATCACTCTGAATAATCGACTATCGGTATCGGCAGATATCACTCTGAATAACCGACTATCGGTATCGGCAGATATCACTCTGAATAATCAACTATCGGTATCGTTATCGGTATCGGCAGATATCATTCTGAATAATCGACTATCGGTATTGGCAGATATCACTCTCAATAATCGACTATCAGTAGATATAACTCTGAATAATCAACTATCGGTATCATTATCGGTATCGGCAGATATCACTCTGAATAATCGACTATCGGTATCGGCAGATATCACTCTGAATAATCGGCTATCGGTATCGTTATCGGCAGATATCACTTTGAATAATCGCCTATCGTTATCGGCAGATATCACTCTGAATTGTAATAAGTACACTTTATTTTACAGTCCTGATTCGCATGAACATACTATGTACCTATTGTAGTAATAATGACACTAACTAGGTACTAACCCTGAACCTGCCCCTAAACCTTAACTTAACTCATGTAGTTACCTTACACTACTCAGTACTTTTGTGCGCAAGTAAACTAAATAAAGTGCTACTGGAAAAACAAGACAAAAAATACCAAGTATGAAAAACATGTTTTGCAGTGTAGAATGTTAATATTGCTTTACTCATGCGTTCCTAGTTATTCATTATGATGAAACAGTGTTACCAAAAATAGTAAGACACCATCACTAAACCCTGCTAGAAACACTCACCTGGTCTTTCTCTGGCTGATGGACGAGCTGAGGAACATGTGATCCGGCAGAGCTTCAGACGTCAAGGGCAGCAGTGGGGATCCAGACGTCTGCTGGGTCAGAGAGCTCGAGTCGGCCATGGCTTGCTGGAGTAACCCCTGAACCAGCTCTTTCTCTGCCACCACAAACACATCTAATGAGCCTTCATTAGCACACAAATCTGCAAGCGGCCCGTGTCAAAATAATAAACTCACAGATGTTTTAATAATGGAAACTAATAGGACTATATGTGCTGACCGGTTGTGTTTGTTGTGATGGTTGTGGTGATGATTTTAAAGGAAGTACATCATAACCAGCTTGAATTAACTTTTTTTTTCATTAAAAATTAAATGCACACACCTCAAAACCTAACAAATGTCCTAACTGACACTTTTTAGTTGACTTTACTTAATGTACAACAATTTGTTGAACTTAACTTTAAAAATGTAGTAATCTGTACTATTTGCACACTACGCCTTTGTTACTCTAAAGCCAGAAAAGCTCGAGCTCTTAAAGCAGGATGGATTCTGATTGGCTGTCAGTGTTTTTATTGTTCATCAGATGGAAAAAATAGTTCTGAAAGTGATTTGTTATAGTATTGATGTGGATTCTGCTGTCTTTTTCCTAAGGCCCATGACGCTTTGTGTGAATTATGGGAGTAACTTCCATTAAGCTGTAAACAATCAGCGAAATGTTAAACGCAATAATAAGCATTTTCAAAAACTAGCCACAATGAGATGGCATTTATTCTACTCACCCTTCAAGTATCAAACATTAAAAGGACATTTAAAAGTGTAAAAGCATTAACGGGTTTGAAGTTTCATTAAGTGTTAACAATGAGATTATGTGGTTTTTATAATCAATTAACACTGCTTTTGTCATTTTTTACAAGATGAACAAAATTTGTCACCAAAAAAAGTCATTTGGTTTAACCAAAATTTTGGTTTTACCGAATGACACTTTTGGTTATACCGAATAACGATATTCTCAAACAATGCTAACAGGCTGATATCTAGCTAGCTAGCAAAAGGACAATCAAACATTTTATATTTAGTACAAGTTTTTAAAATATTACAACATTTTCCATGTTTTATAGCAGTTGTACCGAATGACCTGATGTTTCGGGACATGCGTATGAGTGAGTGAAAACATTAATTTTTCAAATAGTTAAGAGAGAGTTAGTTACTTCATGACCATGTGGTCCTTTGCAGGTGTCTGAATGATGTCACATCCTGTCACATGATATTGAATGCATGACTTGATGCAAAATAGTCCCTTTATATTGTTACTACGAATGACATCAATGAAATTCATTTTTCAGGACATTCTTTCTCATAACAAAGCAACGACTTCTACACATAATTTTAATACCATTTTGCACTATGTTGATATATGATGTTATAAAATCATGCCAGAATAAAAAATATATACATTTATAACATTTTAAGATGTTTTAATCACAAATGAAATAGCTGTATTGGCCTTTGGACGGTTAAACTGAATGACCTTTTGACACTTTAAAATCTTTAAAATACCTTTATATGTAGCAAAATATTGAATTAAAACCTTTTAATTCAATAAGAGATCCAGTTGTACTAACTTACATACTTTGCATGTCATATCTTTGTTTTTTATTATTATTAAGACCTTTGGACAAAAAATTGACCCGTCACGTCATTGACCCTAACAAATGACTACAACAGACCATGAATAACCTCTGCAGCAAGATTACGGACGTGTTAAATATCACTGTAATAATATATGACTGTAATAATATATGTCTGTATTATGTAAAATGTTGCCTTAATCAAAAATGTTATTTAACAGATAATAATTCAAAGTGATTTCTGTCATTGTGACAGATAAATATCATATTTAGCTGCTTTAGAAACATCCCAGTAAACACTGCTAATAGGGATTAGAAGTGAAAAGGGGAGACATTTACATTTTAAAGCATCCGTGTGAAAACAAACCTGGAAAGAGACGTGAGGATTTGGGGAGAAAAATGAGATATTCTTAGTGCATTCTAGTGAATTATTCATGGGATATATCGCAAATTAAATTGGGAGAGCAGACCACAAACAGTGTATGTTGTCTTTTTCAGCAAGAATACAGCGAGAATACCAAGAAATAAAATATTTCAGAGGAAAAAAAAATGCAGTGACTGAAAAACTCTCGCTATAGATATTCTTGTTATACCAAGCGTTTCTTTATTCTCCTGACGTGTGAAAATAGTACATTAGGAAAAAGCTGGATATTTAGAACAATACACCCTAAAAAATGCTGGGTTAAAAACAACCCAAGTTGGATTAAATATGGACAAACCCAGTGTTTGGGTTAAATGTTTGACCAACCTGCTGAGTAGTTTTATTTAACTCAACAATTGTTTAAAAATTACTGTATTGCTTGCTTAAAATGAACCCAAAGTTGGAAATGAACATTTAATAATAAGATTAATGAATAATAATTAAACAATAAACACTTATTAAATTGCTTATTAATAAATGTTCACCTTTTGATTATTATTGTTGCCTCTAGTAATTATGTGTCTAATTTCATTTTAAGCCAGTCATATAGTAATTTTTAAACAATAGTTGAGTTAAATAAAACTGTCCGGCACAATGGGCAAACATTTAACCCAACCACTGGGTCAAAACAACCCAACTGCTGGGTTTGTTTATTTTCAACCCAACTTGGGCTATTTTTAACCCAGCACTTTTTACAGTGTATCTTTACTGTTATCGTTCTAGTGATTGTCATTGGTGTGAACTTGCCTTAAAGGTCTTTAAATGATCTTCACAGCAGACCGTGCATCAGTTAATTATTTGGTCAACTGCTAATAAACCTAATCAATCTAATGAAAGGGCAAGTGTTCACCTTTGTCACTCGCCAGCAAAAGCCACTGCTGAACCATGGAGAGAGAATCAGTCTGCAGGATCTGACACAAGAGCTCCAGCACCTGAGAGAGTGACAGAAGACTGATATCAGCAGCTCATTCCCACAGGGCAGGATAAAACCAGCTAACCAAATATTCAAATTATGAAATAGTAATTAAATATTTGATTTGCTTATTAAATCTCTTTGGCATGCAGTCCGTGTCCTGTTTTCATATCTTTAATTGAAAATGAGCAAATAAGAAGAGCTTCAGGAGCTGCGCTCAGAATGGATTATTATTACTGCATATTTTGCAGTGTATATAGATTGCATAGTATTTTTATGTGACATTTTAAACAGTAGTTGGCTTTTGTGTAGAAATATAAACTTTTGGTAGTACGATCAAGTGAGTCCAAGATTATTCGTCACAACCCTGCTGAAAAACCAGCCTAATCAAAGCTGATCTTCCAGGCTTGTTTTAGAGGGGATTTGACCACTTCTTTAGATGGTCAAGCTATTTTTTTAGCTATTTTTTATTTCAGCTGGGAAAGGAAATAAAAAATAAATGTCAATACTGTGTAGTTCACATTCACTGAACACTTTTGGATGTAACCATCAAACTGTGACATGAATGTGTTCAGATAAAGCACTTGCCGTCATTGCTGAAGGTAAATAAACAAGTGCAGGTGTGTCACCTTGAGCTCCACTCCTTCCAGCGTCTGCGTCTGCCATCGCTGCATCCCCAGGCGTTTGTGTGATGTCCGGCTGCTGCGTTTCTTCCCTCCCCAGGACGTGGCTGGGATGATCCGGCCGGACTGCGCCGAATACTGCGTCTTCCTGCGAGGAGCTTCCTCATCACGGAGTTTCTTTGAGTTTATTCACAGAAAAACACTTTAGTATTCAGTCTTCAGTATCTGCTAGAGATGCACCGATACTAAATTTCTCCACCGATACCGATAGTCGATTATTCAGAGTGATATTGCCGATAATGACACTGATAGTTTGAGGGTTCTGTCTTTTATACCTTTTTTTTTTTTTTAAATTAATGATAATTTCATTATAATTAATCATTATATTTTTAATTATTACATTTTGACAGAAATGCAAATAAAAACTTTATTCTCTCCATTTCATCAAATGGTTTCAGTTATAAACATAATCACATTACTCAAATTAATATTAACACTAACTAAATTCTGAAGATTAAATTAATATTTCTTAACTTTCTGAATGTTATTAATTCATATAATTACTATTAATATTGAACATCAAACTGGTTTCTTAGCATTTTCTTTACAAAAAAGCCCAAATGCTGTGCATTTTCCTGCCCTCTTTTGATTGACAGAATATATCGCCCCTGACTATTGGCTGTTTTTAAACTATCAGCCAATAGCTGATAGTGTGAAAATTTGCTTTAATCAGCTGATACCGATTATTGGCCGATATATCGGTGTGGCTTTAGTATCTGCTTCATTCAGCATCATCTAATACAGGGGTTTAATGCTAAAAGAAAAGTTTACATTTATGCATTGGGCAAAAGCAACTTGCATTGCATTAAAGGTGTTTTTATCAGTTATTGCATTTATAGGCAATATGAAATCAGAATGAAATCTTTTTTTGTTTTGTTTAGGTTTGAATGGACAGATCAGATTTCAAGTCATTCGGGAGACAAATACAAAAGTTAAAGGGTCTATATGTAAGAATTTTTATTTCAAATGTAAATCACTTAAAACGAAACTTAAAAAACAAGATTTTCCCCGACTTTCTAGGTTGTGTATGAAAGCCTGTAGACTGATTATGTGAAGGGCTCGGGACGTTTTTGCCGGGAAAATCGAAAGGATGTGACGGTTACGCTCACGAGAGCCTCTCTTCCATTTAATGACACATGAAACTAAAGCTTACAATGTTCAGGATGATCCCAAAAGAGCCATTCTGTACTGTGATGTCAAAAGAAAAAAAAATTAATTTAAACTATAGTCTCACAAAGTCAGATCTATAGTGGAAAGTCTCAAATATACTTAATAATCAAACTATCATAACAGATTTTAATTACCTTACCTGTATAACATGATGCCGGTGAATCACAGAGCTGGAGTAAACATATCCACATGGCTATGATCAGATGCTTTCTTAACTGTTGTCACTAACCGCGAGCACGAGCAATAAATAACTGGCTGCAGTTCACTTAACGACCACCGGTGTCGCTAAAAGTGTTTCTTAATTCTACATATAGCTCCTTTTATGTTGCACAAGATCCGCTCTAGAAAAGAATATTATGAAATAATATATAACATTTTACATATTAAAAGAGAATTATTTGGCATTTTACACCAAGCCCTGGTTAATATCTCACTCTGTTACAGTCTGAAGAAATCTGATTTCACTGTGTGGACAGGCAGTTGTTGACAAATCTGTATTGTGTGAATTGTGCTTAAAGCTCCTGCTTTTCTGACAATGTGCCACTGCGATTTAAAAGCTGTAACGAGATGTTTGATGTGGGTGTTACATTTTTAAAGTGCAGCTTTAATGCTTTGTGCGCGTCTTCGCTGTGGTACTGAGCACTTCACACTTAAGATGAGAAGTTTCAGCTCAAAAAGTCGTGTTGTCTGCTTCCTGCTCATTCGTCAGTCAGTGTTTTAGTCATTTGTGATGCCTACAGTAAAGGAAAGGTCAAGTACCTCCCTCTTGTCACGGTGGGTCTCAGCGGCCGCTGAAAGACTGACTTTAGTGGCCAAATCCTTCAGTTCCTCACGCCAGCTTTCAGAAATAAGTGCTGTGGAAAGACACGGGTGAAGGAAAGCATGAAGAAGAAACAGAAGTGAGAAGAACAAAAAGGGCAAGAAAATGTAAATAAATAAGCAGAACTATTTTTCTAAAGATCCTCTAAATGTGGTCTGGTAGGTGCACGGAAATTTTTTTTAATTTCAAATAATTGCAAAGAAATGCCAAGTAACACTTGATATTTAGGTTGAATTAAACATGAAATTAAGTACAAAGACTGAAAAACATAATCCAATAATGTTGGTTGTATGTACAACTTTGATAAATATTTTTTTACAGTGTAGTATACATACTTTCTAAAAGTCAATCTTACTAATAATGCAACCTCATGCACCTAATTAACTAATTGTGTCCAACTCAAACGGCTGTTTCTGACAGCTTAAATACTTTTCTTCATCTAATGAGTTACAGGCAGTCCATCGAATTTAAAATATGAACTCTGAACCATATGACAGCTAACAGTGACAGTATAAATCAAGCCAGTAAAATGTAAAGTAATAATAGTTTTTTAATAATACAGTAGTAAAATATTTTTTTCAAGCTGCAATGCATGTTGTGAACTTGTGCAATATTGTTTTTAAAAAAGCATGAAATACAAAATAAATATAAATAAATTAGGGCTGTCAAATGATTAATCGCATACAAAATAAAAGTTTGCCTAATATATGTGGGTGTACTGTGTGTAATTATTATGTATATATAAATACAAACACATTCATGTATATATTTGAGAAATATTAACAAGTATATGTATAATTTATATTATAAATAAATAAAATATTTTGTACATAAATAACATATTTCTCTTAAATATATACATTAATTTGTGTGTATTTATATATACATATTAAATATACACAGTACTCACACATATATTATGCAAACTCAAACTTTTATTTTGTATTTTTCGTTTGACAGCCCTAAAATAAATACATTTTAAATTAAGCCTTGACAAGCAGTTTTGTATATTTTGGTCTTTCATAATTCAAGTGACTGACCTCATTTAAAGGCACCTTGATTTGGACGCACCAGAAATAATGCATGTTTCTCATTATCTTAATGGGATTTTTATGCTAAAATACTTTTTATCACAGTTTAATATTCAAAGTCAAACAAAGAGTAAGCCATGCATATGATGTGCATATATAACTATCATATTAAAAACAAAACAACAAAAAAAACACTTTACTTAAGCCTTTTATAAAGGTATTCATAATGTATGTTACATTGCATCATATCTTTTCATAAATAATTGTAGCCAAAGTTAAAATGCATCATAATATTTGCAAATTACATCCGAAATTGGTTGTTTGTCATGTTTTAATGCATTACTTTCTAATGGCGTAACATAAGCATTATAATAACTGTGGTTACAATTATTCATTACATCATACAATGCATTATAATGTGCATTACAAGGCATAATTAATGAATTTTAAATAAATCCCTTGTAATGCATTATATATAAAGGCTTTAAGTAAAGTGTTACCAAATATTTTTCAATGCAATTTATTTATTTTTTGCTCCCTGAATAAAGAAAGTCACATGTGTTTGGCACAACATGAGGGTGATTAAATAATGACAGAAATTTGAGTTTTTGGATGAACTATTCCTGTAAGACACAAAAGCAGCACATAAACTGTCCAGCAGCGTTCATGTTCATGTATCTGTACCTGCTCGCGGTCCAGAGCGATCTGAGCTGATCTCAGGTGTGAGAAACGCTGCCGAACGACTCACAGACACTTGACTTTTAATGAGTGGATGCGGACAGAGAGGGGTGAAGCCGTACCAGTCATCATTCACCATGCAAACCGGCTTGCCATTCAACCCTGCGGAAAGAAAAGACCGTGTGCTTGAAATGTGATCAGACTTTGACTTTCATCTCTCCCCAGCCTGGATTCACACAGCGTGTTGCGCACTGAACGCCTGCTGTGGCTGCAGGATTGTTCAAAGAATAAAAGGCAGTTTTAAACGGATGCTAAAGGAAATGATCACAGGTTCTTGCAATCGGAAGGTTGTCAGAGAAACCAGCTGTGATGATGGTGCATGGAGGTCTAAGATGCCCGTGTGTTGTTTCACCAGCACGCAACGACATGCTTTGCATGAATTTCCACAGAGACCGATCTGAACCGAGGCTTTTTTGTGCTCACTCTATTGGCTAACGTTGCTGCGATCTTACAGTAATTGCATATCATGTTTTCAGGGTAAATTAGTAACTTGTGGGCAGAATGGTGAGGGTTTTCAAATATAGACCTGCACATATTCACAACTCCTCGCATTCAGTGTGAAGAACTCTACGTGAAGTAAGTAAATCAGTCGTGTTTGTTCACAAGGAGGTGAAAACACGTCTGTTTATGCAGGACCTCATTAAAGTCATTCAGCGACCAGATTAACATGCTGCCACTTTCCTCATGTGACGGGCTACAGGCGTCTGATAGATGCGGCTGCCTTTATTATGCTAATAAGACCTAAAACCACACAAAATACTTTCACTGTCAGGATTCCTGCTGCTACAGGGGTATTTTACTATCCACTGATTCTCGAGTGCTGTGACAGCAGGATAAAGGAGTGAGAAATAACATTTTTAGATGAAACTTTTCAGGCACTTATCACAAAATATACTTTCTCCACATCTTTTATCACTCACTCATGCGTCAGCACTTTCTGACAGTAAAATAATGCACGGTCATGACAAATCTATATGAGAAAATCTGAGGAGCTTGACAATCATATTTTGCATATCACACATACACTAAAACAGTAGTTTTGTTTTTCTGGTGTTGCTAGACCTATAAAATGAGAGAAATTATCTAAAAATCTCAGTAACTCTTTACAAAAAGGTGTCATTTAACTAACAATGAACAGCATTTATGAATTTCAACATTTACTAACACATTTTTTTAAAATCAAAAGTTAACAAACAATAAAGAATTACATTTTTAATAACTAACGTTAACAAAGATTAATAATTGCTGTAAAAATATTGCTAATTGACAGTTCTTTTTAGCTAATGTATTAAATACTGTTAACAAATGAGACCTTATTGTAAAGTGTTACCAAAATCTCAAACAATTTTTTTTGCAAATTGTTTAAAAAATTAAAATGATTAAATACACTTTAATATCACCTGATTTTGTATTTATAGTGTTGTCTAGAACTGAAGTTTTCAAACCAGGGGGTCCGTGAAAATGTTTAGAGAAAAACAGTTCTCACGCCCCCTACTGCTAACTGGCTCACTCTCTCTCCTCACCCTACATGAGTGGACACGCCCCCTACTGCTGATTGGCTAAATCTCTCTCCTCCCCTATCATAAATGGACCCGCTCCTATTGCTGATTGGCTCACTCTCTTTCCTCCCCATCATGAGTGGACACGCCCCCTACTGCTGATTGGCTCACTCTCTCTCCTCTCCCTTCATGAGTGGACACACCCCTTACTGCTGATTGGCTAAATCTCTCTCCTCCCCCATCATGATGCATGATTGGCTGATTGGCTCACTGTCTCTCCTCCCCTATCATGAGTGGACACGCCCCCTATTGCTGATTGGCTCTCTCTCTCCTCCCTCATCATGAGTGGACACACCCCCTACTACTGATTGGCTCACTGTCTCTCCTCCCCATCATGAGTGGACACACCCCCTACTGCTGACTGGCTCACTCTCTCTCCTTCCTCATCTTAAGTGCACACGCCCCTTACTGCTGATTGGCTCACTGTCTCTCCTCCCCATCATGAGTGGACACGCCCCTACTGCTGATTTGCTAAATCTCTCTCCTCCCCATCATGAGTGGACACGCCCCTACTGCTGATTTGCTAAATCTCTCTCCTCCCCATCATGAGTGGACACGCCCCTACTGCTGACTGGCTCACTCTCTCTCCTTCCTTATCTTAAGTGCACACGCCCCCTACTACTGATTGGCTCACTGTCTCTCCTCCCCCATCATGAGTGGACACACCCCCTACTGCTGATTGGCTCACTTTCTCTCCTTCCTTATCTTAAGTGCACACGTCCCCTACTGCTGATTGGCTCACTCTCTCTCCTCCCCCATCATGAGTAGACACGCCTCCTGCTGCTGATTGGCTACAAGTGTCTTACAGTGCTCGGTCTGATCCAGTTTCAACAGCGTTTCTCAGAAATCGCTTACTGTGATTCAGTGCATTTTCATGTCTAAACTTAAAAATCAGGATGACCCGAACAGATTACAAATAAGCATAAATGCATTTTTAAATATTCCAATAAAACAGTATTGATGCAGGTCTGTGTGTCTGGAGCGGCTCACCTTGCAAATGCCTGACTCTGTGTGGATGAGGATTGTGTCTGGAGAAGAAGGAGTGATGGCTGAGGGTCCCGAAGCGAAGGCTGCCTCTAGTGGTGGTCCTGCTCGTGCCCGCGCTCTCAAACACCGGCTTCTCATGTTCCATAGACTCAGGACTCTTCTGCAGGCCTGTCCTTGGCAGACTTTCATTCACTCGCTCATCTGATGTCTCCATAATCTCTGGAAGGAAAATTCCAAGGTCATGTTAGAATATTCCAAATGCTTATTCCTTTTACAGCAGCAAAATGTTCACCAGTTAAACAAGCTTAATGCACAACAGCAGTCACTCACAGATAAAAGTGTTTCAAGAGCTTTACTCACGTCCTTTGACACAAAAGGAAATATGTACTTAGACTTCATATTTTAACTATTTAGACACACAAAAGACCTCTTAAAGATTTTAGAAGTCTTTATTCATGCATTCATTGATTTTTGAACACGTAATGTAACTCATTTATAAGTACAATTACTATAAAATACGCTGCTCACCTCAGTTCACTGTGTTCCTTCTGATGTTTGCTGTTGTTGCTTGGAGACTCTGAACAAAGGAACCTTAAAGCTCCAATAGCAGAGCTGCTGAGAGACTGATAAAACACCTCGACCTACTCATTTTTCATTATTTTAAGCAACTTTGATTAGTCATGAGCTCAAGTAAATGCATTAAACTTTAATCTCTGTGAAGGATTAAAGTTTGGACACAAGGGTTACGCGAACATATGGGGATTAAATATGGATTTGAGGGATGTTTGTTCACAAATAGAAACCACTTAAAGGATCAATGAACTTATGAATATAAACTAACCTATGCAATACCGTGACCATTTCTGATGTGTGCCAATTGTGGGCCCCACTTTTGTACGTCAGTCACGAGCACTCTACAGTAATTTTCTGCACCATATGACGTGTGTCATCATCACAGACGCTACAGGATGAACAACAACTCTAATAGCTCAATATCCAGTGCCTCTGTGTGTGATAAATTGACCCATGCGGACTAAATGCACACAAATAATTGAAAATGTCAACACATAGCTCAACCATGGAAACCCAAGTTGTTTGAAGAAAAGGATGTTTGCCATAAATTGTGTGTGTGTGTGTACATATTAGTGCGGTCAAATTGATTAATTGTTATTAATCGCATCTAACATAAAAGTTTATATATATACATACACACACACACATATGTTTGTAAATATATACATGTTTGTGTGTATGCATATGGGTCACTGACGAATAAGGTTTTTAAAAGTGTAAAAAACCCTAATTGAGATAAAAAAAAAAACGTCAAAATTAATTATAAGTGTTACAATGAGATTATGTGGTTTTTATAATCAATTAACACTGCTTTTGTCATTTTTTACAAGATGGACAAAATGTGTCACCAAAAAAGTAATTTGGTTTAACCAAAATTTCGGTTTTACCGAATGACACTTTTGGTTATACCGAATGACGATATTTTCAAACAATGCTAACAGGCTGATATCTAGCTAGCTAGCAAAAGGACAATCAAACATTTTATATTTAGTACAAGTTTTTAAAATATTACAACATTTTTCATGTTTTATAGCGGTTGTACCGAATGACCTGATGTTTCGGGACATGCGTATGAGCGAAAACATGAATTTTTCAAATAGTTAAGAGAGAGTTAGTTACTTTGCTTCACGACTATGTGGTCCTTTGCAGGTGTCTGAATGATGTCACATCCTGTCACATGATATTGACCGCATGACTTTATATCGGTTACTCCAAATGACATCAATTAAATTCATTTTTCAGGACATTCTTTCTCATAACAAAGCAACGACTTCTACACATAATTTTAACACCATTTTGCACTGTGTTGATAGATAATGTTATAAAATCATGCCAGAATAAATAAATATATACATTTATTACATTTTAAGATATTTTAATCAATAATGAAATGGCTGTATTGGCCATTGGACGGTTAAACCGAATGACCTTTTGACACTTCAAAATCTTTAAAATACCTTTATATGAAGCAAAATATAATTAAAACCTTTTGGATTCAATAAAAGAGATCTAGTTGTACTACCTTACATACTTTAGATGTCATATCTTTGGTTTTTATTATTATTAAGGCCTTTGGACAGAAAAATGACCCGTCACGTCATTGACCCATATATGTATGTATATATATATATATATATATATATATAGGCTATACTGCATGTGTGTGTGTGTGTGTATATATATATACACACACACACAATTAATCGATTTGACAGCACTAATATACATATATATTATATTAAAAAGTAGAATTTGTCATTAAATCGAAATTATGACATACTAATTCATAATTTTGACTTCGTCATAAGACAAAAAAACATTTGAAATTACAACATAGGCTAGGCTAAAAAATACTATAGTAATTTATAGTAAATACTATAGTGTTTTTGAACCATACTATAGTAAAGTACTTGAATTAATTTGTTGTGGTATTTCTATAGTTGCTGTGGTAATATAACAACTATAGTAATATAAACAAATTACCCAAGATTTCCACAACTATAGGGTATATTATACTACAATACACTACAGTTTACTGTAGTAAAAACTAAAGTATAGCCTAATACTACAGTATGCTGTAGCATTCATTAACAAAGTGTTGAAAATACTATAATATATACAGTATAAGTGTGGTTCAAAAACACTATAGCATTTACTATAAATGACTATAGTATTTTTTCATCTCGTATGTATGTTATAATCTCGACGTTTTATATCATAATGATGAATTACAAAAACATGATTTTTTTCTTATGAGGTAGAAATAAGAAATAAAATTCGTGGCAGATACAGTACTGGTGAACGCGCACTGACGCTCCCCACAGACTCTCTCACGCGCGCGCGCACCTCAGATGGCGCGCAACATTCTGACAGGAGCAGGGATTTTTATTACAGTTCACTAAACGTCACTGGATAAGTGGATTTGTACTTTTCCCGTTTGTATGTGATTAATATAAGCAAGAAAGCGAGATGTCTTCGTCCACAGAGATGACGGCCACTACGAAGATCACTCCTGAGGTGCTCCAGGAACTCCTGCAGTACTACAACCTCTCCCGGCAGGAATTTATCGACACCTACGACATTCAGCCTCTGGTTTACATCCCCGAACTCCCTGCCAGAGCCAAAACCACATTTGTCGTCATGTACGTGATTATTTTCGTGCTGGCGCTGGTTGGAAACAGTTTGGTGGTTTATATTGTGGTGCGTAAACGCGCGATGCGAACGGCGACCAACATCTTCATCTGCTCGCTGGCGGTCAGCGATCTGCTCATCACCTTCTTCTGCATCCCGTTCACACTGCTGCAGAACATCTCATCAGAGTGGCTGGGAGGTCAGAGTCAATTTAACCACTTTAATTAGTCATTTATAGACATGAAGAAGTCATCAAACACTGAGAAGTGTAATGTTCTTCAAATGAAACTATTTAAACATTTCTTGATATTCTTCAGTGTATAAGCTCATATTAATTAAAAAACGTGGTGATTATGACATCTAAGCAAACATCATTGGAGCAGGTGGCGCATACAAAACACATTTGCCTGATAAAATCATGTAAATTTCAAATTTCAACCTTAAATGTTGATGTTTGAGTTTATTTGTGAACTAAATCATATAACATTTTACAATGATTACAGAGTGGTATACTTTACTTAAATCTGTTTTTTTGTTTGTTTTGTTACATTTTTGTTTACATTTTTCCTCATACATACTGCTTTTTAATGATCTTATAATAATTAAGAGGCTACAAGGAATATTAGTAGGTTTGTGAAATCATTTGTCAAACAGCAGGACCATTTAAAATTAATATAAAAAGGTGATTAAAATGGTAAAACATGAAAGAAGTGACCAGTCACCTGAAATATACGTTACATATTAGTGACAGCATAATAGCATATATATATATATATATATATATATATATATATATATATATGTAAGTTTAACCTAAAAACTTAATGCTGAAAAATGTTACACACACACATACACGCTATATATACTATGTTCTATGTACTATATATATATATATATATATATTCATCATATTAGAATGATTTCTGAAGGATCATGTGACACTGGAGTAATGATGCTGAAAATTCAGCTTTGATCACAGGAATAAATTTCTTAAAATATATATATATATATATATATTCACAATTAATATACACTAAAATACATACATATTACATTAAAAAGTCAACATTGACAAAAAGTCAGAAATTATGACATAGGTCTAGTTGAAATTATGATTTTTATAACTATAATTACTTAGCCTATGACATTAAAAGTCGAAATTTACATTAAATCGAAATTATGACATTCTAATTCAGGATTTTGACTTTATGACCTAAAAGTCGAAATTATAAGATAAGAGACTTAGTACGTCATAATTTCGTCATAATATTTTATATATATATATATATATATATATAGAACATGTATCAAAATTTATTCAGACACCTTGAACATTTCATTCATTAATACAGTTTATTCACTATAGTTTAAAAAATGGTAATAAAATATGACAAGATCTCAGAGTTAAACTGTGTCAGAAAAAATGAATCTTAATTATGTCAGATAACACTTAAGCAAAACATGGTCAGATCAAAGTGTCTGAATAATTTTTGGTTCCAAATTTGTATCAGTTTTACTGGTAGTCCACTGTATAAAGAATTTTTGGGTATAATATGTCACAGTTTGCTTTATTTTGCCATCCTCACTTTCAGAAATGAACTATAGTGTCCTGAACACACTAGTAAAAATATATCAAAATATAAAAAAAATGTCTGAATAATTTTTGGTTTGACTGTAAATCCTACCTTGATACATGATATAAATATTGATTAGATAAATATAGATTTATGAATATGGCAATCATTCATGAATGTATGTTTAAAAAATCCCAAGGTTTCACCATCGGACACCATTTCTGTCTGGTATCACTTATAAGGGATGTTTTCCTGTGGGGTTCAATTAAAGAGACGCTTCAGATCTAAAGTTTGAATTTTAGAAACTGAGTGTGAAGCAAACAGATGGCAAATATTTGCTTCCCTTATTTTTGTGGTTATCATCACTGTGTTTTAAAACTTCAAAAACTCTGCTTTTTAAATACACTTTAACAAATATACACACGTGTTTGGAAACACACATACTAACAACTGCAACTTTATGCAAATGACATGATTTGGTGACAACCAGTGAGAGCACAGACTATTACATTTCTGTTTTTAATACATAATAAATCACAAATGTGAAATATAGCACATTTCCCCATAAAACTCTCTGTAAATCATGCAGTGTTGAATGTTGTATTCTACGTACTAAGCCAAGAGCTCAAAAGGTCATCAAAGCTGAACGTTAGAATGCCACGAAAAACTGATTTTGAGCTCTCCTGCATTAGTATACGTGTGAATGGACATGAATGGAGCACAATGTTCAGTGTGACGCACCTTTAATCCTCAACACTTCAGTGTTTTGTTCTGCTCACTAGCTCTCCTTTCCTCTGGACACACGTTTTATTGGCCAGAAAATTACTCTGATGGCTTTGGCTGGTCATGTTGCAACTGCAAACAATATATGACTCAGTTCAGTGTTAGGTGCAATGCATTACTAAGTAATTAATTACTGTAATTTAATTACATTTCCCTTGAAAAAGTAAAGTAAGGGATTACTCTTAATGTTTCTGTAATTTAATGTACAGTTACTTCTGATGCAATTGCATTACATACTGTATAGACTAGAACAATTTTGTAAAAATATAGCTGCAAGCAGCAATTAAAGGGCCAAGCATGGCTGGGAGCATCAGACCAACTGCAACAATGAGCAATTAAAGACATTTTAAGATGATTTTAATAAAAAGGGCTAAAATACAGTCACTTATAAAGTAATGTTTTAATGGTTTATCACTTTCGACCAATAGGTGGCGCTGTGATCAAATTGATGTGGTGTGGTCAGAGTAAGGTGACAATGACACTTGCAAAGTTTGGTGTCAATATGCCAAAGCATTGCAGAAAGCCTCACAGCCTCAGAGTCGTTTCGGCATCATGCCATCAAATTTGTTGAAGAGATTTCGTCTGAAAATGGTTTCGTCTATCAACACAAAATCCATAACTTTTTGAGTTAGATGATCTGACTCGAACTTGGTGAAAATCGGACTAATGGTCTAGGAGGAGTTTAAAAAAAGTAGATTTTTTAAGAAAATCAAAATGGCGGACAGAAAGTTCAGCCGACTATGGCAAAATTGGTATCTATGTTCTCGGCATGACCCAAGGAATCTATTAAAACTGAATATCTAGTTTAATTACAATAGGCTAATTTAATCAAAAAGTAATTAGCATTTTTGGGAATTTCATTATAACTTGTACCTTCAGGGCTGAATTATTGTAATGATAAATTAATGCGTTCATAAAAAATAGCATTTCACGACAAAATTCCAAATGGTCGATGTCCAAAATGGCCAAAAAAGGTAAAAATTGGGATTGTTCAACTCGGCATGCTGGAGAGATTTTTAGCCAAACCGTTCAGAATAGTGATGCGTGGGTCGGCTTTTTTTTCCAACCCGCGAGTCCCACTTTTATGAAATTATTTTATATTATTTATTTGATAGAATTAAAAGAGCAGTTTCATGTGTATCCTTGTATTGTTCGACTATATTGATATTGGATTCAGAAAGTAATTAGTAATGCAATACTTTTTAGAGAGTAATTAGTACAGTAATCTAATTACACCGTTGAAGATGTAATTAATAGCTAGTAATTAATTACTTTTTAAAGTAACTTATCCAACACTGATTCTGTTAATATTATCAAAGCAATAAGATACGTAATGCACAATGGGTTTGCAAATTGCATAAAAGTAAAAACATCTTTCCATGTCTGGAAGGCTTTTTAATTGTATGCTAGATAGTGATAAACCATTCGAACTGCTGATATTTGGTCATTGTGACGTTATTAGCAATTTAAAAGCATTCATAATAAACATGTTCTGTTTTAAATTTCGTTAGGGATTTTAGGTACAGAATGAGTGCTCTTTTCATTGAATTTACTATGCATAAATTGTATGATAAATATCAGGCATCTGTAGATATCACTTGATTACTACTATAAAGTGTCTTCAGGCTTTCACTGTGTGTATCTTGTTTTTTGTGTTGTACATGCAGGGGTTCTAGTATGTAAGACCGTTCCTTTTGTGCAGACCACTGCCATCGTAACCGGCATCCTCACCATGACCTGTATTGCTGTCGAGAGATACCAGGGCATCGTTTATCCGCTCAAAATGAAAAGGCAGTACACGCCGAAGCGAGCCTACAAAATGTTAGGTAAGATCAAACAACCACACGCTCAACTCTGTTTACTTTCTTAGCATGCCCGAGAAGCCCTAAAAATCAGATTTGACTCCACTTACGGTCCTGGTGTTACTGTGCATGATTCACAGGTTCAAAAAAAAAAAAAAAAAAAAAAAACTTGCTGCACTACTGAAGCGACCTTCCTTTCCAGATGACATCACAAATCCCTCTTACTTTTCAATGTCATCTCAGTAGGCTGCTCATGAGCTAGTGCCTCTGAAAGTCCTGATAATGTAAATCCCATTAGTCACTGCAGTGTATTGAGATTTCTAAAGGATGGAGAACATCATTATATCCAAAAACCGCTGTGCTCTCTAATGTAAGTGTTTTCATTGAGAGGTCTGTGGACTGATATATAGAGAAAGATTGAAAATTGATTAAAAGTAATACGTTACAATATTGCATTACTCCCCCTGAAAAGTAACTAATTGCGTTACTTTTTCTCACTTGGGTTGGGCTTCCTTGCTTCTTTCTTTTTTTTATAACAAAAAATAAAGTTATATTTTTGGCAAATATAAAGGCCCTTTCACAATAAAAAAATTGAAACGAATTTGCCTTGGGCTGAAGGAAATGCAAATTCACGCATTTACAGTAGAGGGCGCTACTCAAACAAACGAAGAAAAATCAACACTTACTATGGAAGCTTGTTTCTGCCATGAAATAAAATATAAAAAAGGTAATTGCGACTTTTTCATCTCACAATTCTGACTTTTTTCTCGGAATTGCGAGATATAAACTCACAAATGCAAGTTATAAAGTTAGAACTGCGAGATATAAACTCGCAATTGCATGTTATAATTGTGAGGGAAATTTTTCTCAGAATAGTGAGTGCAACATAAACTCAAAAAGATATAAACTTTATATCACGCAATTTCACTATAATAATATAATTCAGACTTTTTATCTCGCAATTCAGACTTTTTATCTCGCAATTCTGACTTTTTATCTCGCAATTCGGACTTTTTATCTCGCAATTCGGACTTTATATCTCCCAATTTGGACTTTTTATCTCCCAATTCGGACTTTATATCATGCAATTCTGACTTTTTAACTCGCAATTATGACTTTATATCACACAAATCTGACTTTTTATCTCACAATTGCGATAAAAAAGTCAGAATTGTGAGATATTTCATTTTTGCTTTTGTATGGTTGAATTAGATTACTGATGGTCAGCAGCAAAGACATTGGTTAATAAAGTGAGATTAAATACATAAAGTATATTTGTATTATTTAACATTTATTTATTGCAGGTTTGCGTGATATTCCGAGTTTGCAGTTCATTGTTTTTATACATAGAGAGGAATACTGATACAGTTCTAAAATTAGAACTGTATCAGTATTATGGGTAATGTAGTTTTTCCACCAGGAATTCTGCTGTTAAACATGATTACTTAAAGCTAAAATAATAAACACCATCAATTCACAACCTTGTAGTTAACAGTAGGCCTGTCTTTAAAGATTTATAAGTTATCATTAAAAAGCAATTCTTCAGTGGAGAAAAATGGACAGCATAAAACATCATTAAACAAATATAACCTCTCTCTTTTGGGAAATACAGTGACAATGAAAACTAGTTTGTCATTTGCATGTGCAAATATGAACGGTTCCCCCGAGGGCTTTTGTCAAGGTTTTCTCAGCTAGGTTCTGGTATATGCAGCGCTGCATTTCTCGTCTTCATTAACAGGACGGGCTCATGTGGAAGAATCCACTAATGACCAGATTTATATACATCTATGTAGGGCTGGTGTGGATCGCTGCGGTCATGGTGGGATCACCGATGCTGTTTGTGCAACAGTTAGAGGTGAGTGCCGTCACAAAAGCACTGATAAAGAAACCGAGAGCAGCCACATAAACGGTTTAATTGAAATCACTGCAAGTTAATCATGGTCAACCAATAACATTTAACAAGCACAAGGTTAATTGCTTCCACATGTGAAAATCAGATCAAACACACTGGTGCCACATCAGTCTGTCCTTGAAATCAGTGGAGATGAAAAGTAGAAGTGCGGTTCACTTCTGAAAGGTCTTATCGCAGAACTTCATGCGTTATTCATTCAAGTTCAGTCAACACGTTCCCAACCCATTTTACTTCGGTAAGGTGCATTTACAAATGAAACAGAAAAGTATAATGCAAACAACTTGCTTCACCTTGAAAACAGCTTTTGTTTACTGACATAACTTTGGGCACATGCAGTGACATTTCACTGAACTTACAAACAAAATCCAGTGGATAAAATCAAGCTTATTTTGCTGAATATTATGGTAACACTTTAATTGAAGCCTTTATGTATAATGCATTATATAACTATTCATAACGTACATTGCAATGCATTGTTTTCATAAATATTTGTAAGTTAAAATGCATTATATTTGCAGATTACACCTTTATAAAATATAATGAATTAAAACAACCCACCAATTTCAGGTGTAACAATGAATAGATGAGTATTATAATGTATTATAACTGTGGTTGCAATTATTCATGAGATCATACAGTGCATTATAATGTGCATTACAAGGCATAATTAATGACAAACGAGTCTTTACTCACCCTTGTGACCTTCAAAGCTGATGTGCAAATGTTTTTGAAGAACCTTAACGCTGCTCTTTTCTATTTAACAATGTCTGACATGTTTGGAAAGTTACAAAAACATCATAAAAGTTTCATAAAGCATCATAACAGTAGCCTAAGAGTAGAAGTTGAACAATTGCATGATTAATTCTAGATTTAAAGTTTCTGAAGTTAATCCTATGGGGTTTGCGATTGAATTTACGCTGGTGTAATCGATTTCAGTCCTTTTGCAACTTGTCTTCAAACAAACACAAAATCCACCCAACAAAAACATCCAAAAGTTAAGAAAGATTGACATTCAGAGAAGCACAAGCCGACTTTATTTAAAAGACGCACATTTCAGCAATTCCTGAACAGACAGTAGGGAGATTTTATGCATCCTACTCCTAAATAAATTACTTACAGCTTCTTTAAATGAATACCAATTAGGTTTACTCTCTTATCTGTGTTCCTCAGGTGAAGTACGACTTCCTGTACGACCACCACCACGTGTGTTGTCAAGAGCGCTGGCATTCGCTGGTGCACCGTCAGGTTTACACCACCTTCATCATGGTGGCGCTGTTCCTGCTGCCGCTGGCTGCCATGCTCTTCCTCTACAGCCGCATCGGCATCGAGCTCTGGATCCGGAAACGTGTAGGAGACTCTTCCGTCCTCAGCACCATGAACCACAGAGAGGTCAACAAAATCTCTAGGTACCAAGCGTTAAAATATCGCTCTTGTTCTTAACATATTTTACTTCCATAATGTGATGCATTTACAAATGAAACAGAAAAGTCAAAATGGCTTTTATTTACTGACATAAACAACTTTAGGCACATGCAATGACACATTTTACCCAATAGCATTACAATCAAAATCTATTGGATAAAATCAAGCCTATTTTTCTGAATATTATGGCAACACTTAACCTTTATGCATAATGCATTAAGTATTCATAATGTACATTGTAATGCATTATATATTTTAATAATCATAACCAAAATACATCTGAATTTGGTTGTCTGTCATGTCTCAAGGTGCAACAATGAATAGATGAGTATTACAATGTATTATAACTGTGGTTACAATTATTCATGAGATCATACAGTGCATTACAAGACATGATTAATGCATTAAACACTTTTATAATGCATTACAGGCTTCAAATGTTACCAATATTTTAATTCAGAAGCTCATCACATTACAAAAATGCATTGAATGAATACAATGAGTTTTTTAGTGTTAGGGAAAGTTACATTAAAAAGTAATGCATTACAATTGTGTTACTCCCCCCAAAAAGTAACTAATTGCGTTACTTTCTCAACTGGGCTGGGCTTTCATTGTTTGTTTTTTTTTATAACAATTTTTTAAAAATATATTTTTGGCAAATATAAAGGCCTTTGCACACCAAAAGTGAAATGAATTTGCCTCGGGCTGAAGGAAATGAAAATTCATGCATGTACAGTAGAGGGCGCAACTCAAACAAACGAAGAAAGAACAACTCTTACTACAGCAATAATAATGAAAAAAGAAACATTTAACTAAAGTCATTTTTGCTTACTTGTATGGTTGAATTGGACTATCAAACATCAGCAGCAAAGATTTCTCTCAACATGGGGACAGGAGAGCTGTCAGTCAATAAATGGGAACACAAAATAACTTGCATTACTTATTTGAAAAAGTAACTCAGATATTTTGTTGTGAATTTAAAAGTAATGCATTACTTTACTAGTTATTTGAAAAAGTAATCTGATTATGTAACTTGCATCACCCCCAACACCGGTGGTGATATTACAGTAATGCATCTTCACTGCTGTTTATTTTTACTGTTCAAACAGGAAGAAGAAACGTGCCGTCAAAATGATGATCACCATTGTGCTGCTGTTCACCATCTGCTGGGCACCGTTTCATATCGTGCACATGCTGTTTGAGTACAGTAAGTGTGTCATGGCCATTTACTCCTGATACAATCATCTCACAGCAGCTCTATGTGAATAAACTAAATTGTAGTGGCGTGATGATTACACAGAGTACGTTACTTATCATTCAGATTCGCTGTGGCAGGTAAGTGTAATCGCAGAAACCTGTGGTTATGTGCCATTCCAGTAACTACTTCTGGGTCACTCGTTCTTGAGGCTGAACCCACAATCAGTGTTAACAACCCAGATGATTAATCATTAGACTAGTAACACCTGCAGTGCATGAGGTTAAAAAGGCCTAATGTTTCCACTCTATTTGATTGCCTCTCACTACTCAATCATAATGCTACACGAATGTAAGTTCAGATTTCCCTGGAAATATTCCAGTTTATGTTCTGGGTAACTATAGTAGGTGTCTTAAACCAGGCACAACCAGATGTTTCTAGTGACAAGTAGGTTTAATTTAAAACTGGTGGTTGGTTCGGACATCTATGCATTATGCACTATGTGAAGCTCTGTTTCATCCAACTCATCCCTTAGCTTGCAAAAATGACCAGAAAACACATTTACATTCATCCAATTAGCATTAGCATGAAGCATTGCGAATAAAGTGCAACAGTGTCACCCACTTTTTCAGGAAGTATTTTTTTTTCAGGGAAATATTCCAAAGTAGTGTTGTCAAAAGTAGCGACTTCGGTATTGAAATTTTAAAAATGTGATGCTTGGAGCGCTGTTGAGCGGATTCGTAAACACCTCTGATTGGCCATTGTGTTCACACGCTCATCAGATATGTCTGTGATTGGCTACAATGATCAATGCTTCAAAAACCTAGAGAGACATCAATGACGCTCTTCACCGAGCGCTTACAGATACACACGGAAGTGTTTGAAAGCATCTATCTATCAGTGTATGGAAGGCCAAAAGGTTCAAAAACACATGAATTTTAACACGATAACGCGTAAAATACACATATTTAACGTGTGAAATGTGTTAAATACGCGTGAAATACGCATGTTTTGTGTCGTTAATGTGTTAAAATTCACGTTTTTGAGCCTTTTGGCCTTCCATATCAGCAGACCAGTAGTTACTTCCAGAACTGTTTTAAACTGCATATTTAAATGTTTACAATTTAAAAATGACAGACGTTAATATGAGACTGACAATGTTTTTTGTTTTGATTTTTCTGATATAAAATTTCTGATAAATGAATAAATAAAATCCAGGTTTGCTTTGCTTCTTTGTAAGGCTACACAGTTTGGCCAAAATTTTGAGATTATTTACATTTATGAATATAGCAGACACTTTTATCCAAAAGAGCAATAAAAATAAGCAATTCATCACAGAGCCAACAATATTTGCGGAATACAATGCCACATTTATTAGAAAGCTAGATTAGGAATTATATATCGATATGGCTAAAAAAAATAATTATGACTAAAAAATATTTAAAAAAAAAATACTAAAAACAAAATTAGAAATATTACTATTGTAATATTTACTGTAAAATAAAAGTGAGTATTTAAGAAAGATATTAAAAACAACTGTAAAATTACAATACGAATATGCATACTTATCTTAATTTCTTCATTTCCAAATGTTAAACCATCAAAATTGACAGAAAACTGCAGGAAGCCCTTAAAGGGATGGTTCACCCAAAAATGACAATTCTTTGATTATGTATTCACCCTCAAGTTGTTCTAGACCTGTATGAGTTTCTTTCTTCTGATGAACACAAATTTTTGTTTGGTTTCCGACATTCTTCAAAATACAAACAGTTGCTGTTCCCCATTGACTTCCATTGTATTTTTTCCATCTTATGGAAGGTAATGGGGTCCATCAACTATTTGGTCAACCATATTCTCATCTTCTTTTGTGTTCAGCAGAAGAAAGAAATTCATACTAGTTTGGAACAACTTGAGGGCGAGTAAATGTTAACCATTTTCATTTTTGGGTGAACTATCCCTTAAATTGAATAAGCAATAAACCTTTACAGCTTAGTGTTATGAAATCAAAATACCTGTCCATTATTCACTCAGATGACCTGGAGAAGAACTACGACGAGGTCACGGTGAACATGATCATCGCAGTGGTCCAGGCCATCGGCTTCTCCAACTCCTTCAACAACCCCATCGTCTACGCCTTCATGAACGAGAACTTCAAGAAGAACTGCGTCGCCACTCTTTCCGCTTACCTGCGGCGTCCCGGCCACCAGGGCGGCGCCGTACAGCGGCCGAACCTCAGCGTGCACTTCTCCAAACACCTCAAAACGGAGGCGTTCAGCAGCAACACCACCAGCGGGAACAACGAAAACCTGCAAACGCATCGGAACCGAGTGTTGTCCTCTTCACAAGGCGATCTGGAGATATCGACGGCGTTCACCGAGCAGAAAGTCACAACCGCTACATCCCAGCTACCTTCCAGCAGCTCCTGCGTGAAATAAACTCAATATGGGCAGACGAGAACATAACTGATATCTGTTGACATCATTTGCAGAGGATCCCAGACATCGAGGTGTTCTTGGCAACAAATGCAGCCTTAATCTCAATACTGCTGTGGGATGAGCTCGGGATGTCAAATCCATGATGGGAGACACAAAAAGATGCCGTAGCGCTTCACGTGCAGCACAGTGGAAACATTCAACAGACTGACCTCACTTGAACAAGTGCAAAGACCAGCTTTCTGTCATTGTTTACTAGCCATCATGCTGTTCCAAACACAGATGCTGTTATTTTTTTCTGTGGAACAACAAAAAGGGAATTTGAAGGGTGAAGGGAAAAAATATTTCAGTGCTTTCTCGGGGGAACATAGTGTTATTTTAGTATCAATATCTGTTTCCATCCAAAGTTGCCAATTTAGCTTGTACACAAAATTTGAACAATCGCATAAAATATTTGTGAATAAAGCAGCGTTTCCATCTAGTAAGTCGAAAATCGCACAACAAAATAGCGACTTCCTAATGAACTGGCGCCAAATATCACTATGAAAAGTGGAAATTGCTGAAGCCACTGTGGGTGTTTTTATACCCAACACTGTGGGTGTTTTATTTCAAAAACAATCGCTACCTTTCTAAACGAATCGCTACTTTTTCAAAAAGAATCACTACTTCCCCCCTAAAAAGAATCTCTACTTTTCTAAAAAAAAAAAAAAAAAAAAAAAAAAAAAAGCTACATATTCAAAACGCATCAATACATTTATCCAAAAACATTTGATACATTTATTCAAAAAGAATCGTTACTTTTAAAAGAGAATCGCTACTTTTTTAAAAAAGAATTGCTACATATTTAAAACGCATCGATAAATTTATTCAAAAACAATCTACATTCATTCAAAAACGATCAACACATTTAAAACGCATTGATACATTCAAAAACAATCAATACATTTATTCAAAAACAGATACAAAAGCAATAAGAACTGTCATGTTATCTTGCGTTCGGAGGCGGATGCGGTTTGGGAACACTGCCGTGTTAGACAGCTCTGTGAAGGAAATTAAACTGAACCACTATGACGACAGACTTTGGCTAAGGCATTTCAGAATGACTAAATGAACATTACAACAAGATTGTCCACTGGTTAGTCCAGTAATGCCTCCCCATCATGCAAAGTCACATGACTTTTTGATGCACAATGAGGGATTTATTCGGTAAATGTGTTTCCATTGTAGTTTATGCGCATCTATTCTTATTGTATTAAAAAACATCTGTAGCAAACAATGTAGCAAAAAATTTACACGCGCATTTTAAGAATTTATGCGCATTTTGCCGTTCCCATCCAACATTTTTTATGCAATATCCCAAAATGTGCATAAAAATAGGTGAGTGGGAAAATGGCTTGATTTATATATAAGTTTTTATTTTTGTATTTTGTTTTCATTTAATTTTAGGTATAAGCTTAGAAATATTTGTTTTTTTTTTTTTTTAGTAATTTTTGTTATTTATAAAGTAATTTTTTTTAAATTTTTTTATTTCATTATTTTATTTATTCATTTTGTTTTAGTTTTAGTTATTTTAGTACATCAAGTAAAACTAAATGAGAAATGTTGCTTTGGTAACTAGATAAAATAGGTTTTTGGGTGCCGAAAGTGTTTATGGTTTTAGTTTTCGTTAACTGTAATAACCCTGGAATGCATGTTTTGCAAAAGTATTTAAATATATATATATATATATATATATATATATATATATATATATATATATATATATATATTTATATTTTTGACATGAGGGTGAGTAAACAATGACAGAATGTTAATTTTTCTCTTTATGTATAATGCATTATAAAGGTTTTCATAATGCACACTATAATGCATTGTATCTTTTCATAAATAATCATAGCCAAAGTTAAAATGCATTGTAAGATTTGGTCGTTGCATTTTACTTTCTAAAGGTTTAACAGTTGAGTATTATAAAGGTTACAATTATTCATGAGATCATACAATGCAAGCTGCATTATAATTCATAATGCATTAAAAACACCTTTATAGTGTCTTCATAACGGTAAGCACAGGGTAACAGCGCAACACGTAATTTAAGTCTTCAGCAACAGACTGACAGGAGAAGACGGTGTAAATATTCCATCGGCAGCTCTGATCTTTAAATGGATCAAAGAATCGATTTATTAATGTGTACTTTATATATTCACTTTGCTCAGATATTATATAAAGAAATGCTTTAAATTTATTCTTTTAGAATGAAACCATTTGCAATGAACAGCTGGGACTGTTAAATTATTCACGCTAATGACAATGATCTAACGAGTTTCATTTGGAAACATCTGTGCAATCAACAGGGTGAAAATGTACTTGTTAAAAGGTGGCGACTTGAGCATCTGTAGTAGATTCATGCTCGATTACAGATGCATTTTAAAGCCCCTTACATGCTCTGATGGAGAGGAAGACGCTAGATCCATTTTGAGAGCGCAGAAAGAGACGGTCAGGAATACAGTGACATCTGAAAAACCTTTCACATGACGGAGCATCACATTTGTAAACCCTTCCCTCTGTGTTTGCGATGGATCTGAGAGGCCTTGATGTCTAACAGCATGCGACGTTCAGCCTCCCAAACGCATTCACAGCTGTGAACTTTTAAAAATAAATTAAGTGAAACAATGTGCTGCTGATGTTGTCGTAATTTACATTTTATTCACACCTGATACATATTTACATAACACATGGACGTCAGCCATGCCTGTTTTCAGCAAACAGCTCAAAGAAAATTAAACAAAAACCCACGCTTTCAGTCGCATAAATTACATTTAGTATAATAGATTAATCTTTTTAACTCCAAGTGCCTCATTTAATCTGATCTTAATCTAACAACCAGTAAAGAACAATCTTAAATGAGAAAATAACAGGGCCGAATGTTTGCAGGGATCAACATAAAGGCCCAAGAGTCTATTATCATGAAGATAATAAAAAACATCAGTGATCTCAGTCTTAAAGGCGATTCGGTCATTGAATCATCATCATCAACTTATTCCCACCGTCTCATGTGGGAAAGAACGATTTGGCAAGGCAAGGCACAAAATGATGTGAAAGGAGCTGCAGCACAGCTGGAGATCTGCAGTAAACGCTCATTACGCTGGACATCAGAGCGTGTGGATTATGGAGCCAAAGGGATGTGGAAGTCAGGATTGTCAAAGAGCAATGGTCTGCGCGGGGGATTGGGGTCCTTTGTGGCGCTGTGTAAAAGTTTAAAGAGTCCAGTGCCGATATTCATGGGGATTCCCATTATAATACACTCGGACACGCCTGCAGAAGCACAGGAAGACAGAGGAATGACTGACATTCAGTTTGGTTATTCAAAAACAGGCCACATACACACACTGCAGTTGAATTCAGTCGTCAGTTCAGCTTTTAGTGATCAATCCCATTCTCTTCACACACATTTTAGCCATTTAAAGGATAAAGGTGGAGTGGTAGGCGCTGTATTTCTTGACTTGCAGAAAGCGTTTGATACTGTAAATCATAACCTTTTGCACAGTGTTTTCACGTATGTAAATTTAATCAAATCGTATCTTTCTTCCCATTCTCAATTAGTAAAAAGTGATAATTATAAATCTAATTAAAGGGTTAGTTCACCCAAAAATTAAAATTCTGTCATTAATTACTCACCCTCATGTCGTTCCACACCCATAAGACCTTCGTTCATCTTCAGAACAAATTAAGATATTTTTGATAAAATCCGATGGCTCAGTGAGGCCTGCATTATAACAGCAAGATAATTAACACTTTCAGCTACTAAAAACATATTTAAAACAGATCACGTGACTACAGTGGTTCAACCTTAATGTTATGAAGTGACAAGAATACTTTTTGTGCGCCAAAAAAACAAAATAATGACTTTATTCAACAATATCTAGTGATGGGCGATTTCAAAACACTGATTCATGAAGATTCGAAGCTTTACGAATCTTTTGTTTCAAATCAGTGGTTCGGAGCGTGTATCAAACTGCCAAAGTCACGTGATTTCAGCAAACGAGGCTTCGTTACATCATAAGTGTTTTGAAATTTCAATGGTTCACCACTGGGGGGCGTGACTTTGGCAGTTTGATACACACTCTGAACCACTGATTCAAAACAAAAGATTCGTAAAGCTTCGAAGCTTCATGAAGCAGTGTTTTGAAATTGCCCATCACTAGATATTGTTGAATAAAGTCGTTATTTTGTTTTTTTTTTTGGCGCACAAAAAGTATTCTCGTTGCTTCATAACATTAAGATTGAACTATACTACTGGTTCAATCTTAATGTTATGAAGCGACGAGAATACTTTTTGTAGTCACATGAACTTTCTGAATTGCGTCTTTAGTACCTTTCTGGGCATCTGAAAGTGTTAATTATCTTGCTGTCAATGCAGGCCTCACTGAGCCATTGGATTTTATCAGAAATATCTTAATTTGTGTTCTGAAGATGAACGAAGGTCTTACAGGTGTGGAACAACATGAGGGTGAGTAATTAATGACAGAATTTTCATTTTTGGGTGAACTAACCCTTTTAACTACGTCTGTCAACTGGTGTTCCACAAGGGTCCGTATTGGGCACAATTCTTTTTAACATCTGGGAAAGGGACTACCAATAAAAACTAGCCTTTGAGCTAATTTGGGTACATTTACATTCATGAATGTTGATTAATGTACATTATTTATTTATTTTAAAAAGGCGACAAAGTCATTTACAGGGCTGACAACCGCATTATACAACCAACTTCCCTAACCCTATACTAAGTACATGTAGTCAGTTATTATTACTCAGTACTTAAATGTATAATTACTGTAACAAGGACACCTTAAAATAAAGTGTGAACTAAAAATGTTTGCACTGCTAAAAACAACTGCAGGGTGAATCACATTTCTACACCTAAGTACTTTACTTTTATTTTCTCTCATTAAGGTAATTAACAAATCATTTTTGCATTAAGAACCATTTCAACATTTTCAAGCACATTTCTCATTAGATGCTCATTACTGTAAATTTGTACACAGACATATTGATTTAATTCAAATTAGCATAAATTAAAGGAAGTAGAACAAACTACTCTAATTATGTATAAATCCAATAAGGTCCCATTATTTAATGCATTAACTAACATTAACAATAAGCAATATTTGATAGAGTATTTATTAATTTAGTTCAAGTCAGCTCAGGTACATTAAATATTAACAGATACAACTTTTGATTTTAATAAAGCATTAGTAAGTTCTGAAATTACCATTAACTAAGATTAATAATTGTTAGTTCATGTTACCTAATGTTAAAAACCCCCTGATCTTTTCCATGGTGTCATTATGTGTGTTTCTGCTCATCACTCACCGCAGACCGAGTCTTTCTGCCCGAAATACGCCGCATCAAACAGATGATCCGCCGTCTTCTCAAAGGACGCCAGCATGAGAACGCTCTCCTTCATCTTAGCCAGACCGAAGCGGGTGATGCCCAGAATCTCACCCTACGGCCCACAAGAGTCATTGAGTCGCTCTCATCCCCATCATATGATCGTCATCATCTCACGAAACATCACTCAACATCATTATAATCCATCATCTGCTCACCTTATAGGACATGAGATCCGCCAGCAGCATGACGTGCCTGCGGTCGATGCTCATACCGTGGTTTACCATGGTGTACTGGATCTCATTAATGATGGTCGATCTCGCCGCTTCGATGCCTAACGTCTTCTCGACCTGATGAACACAGAGAGATCATCAGACTCTACAGACAGATGTAAAGCCCTACTGGTGAATTCTGAATTATTACATCAAAAGTAGGGCTGTACATCAATCAAATTATGATATGGACTAGTGTCTGTCAATGTTTCACTATTTCACTACATAAATCCTGACATATAATATCCACACAGAAACTCAAAGGTCTTCATGACAACCCTTCAAAATAAAAGTTAGGTTTAACTTGAAGAAATTATGACAGAAAGATGAAGTATTACTATTGCACAGTAGAATGTACTTCTCTAAGAAAACTTTATTTTTCTCACAGTTGTTCTTCCATGCCAAAAAAATAAAATGAACTGTTAAATTTTCATTTGATGACATTTAAAAATAAAATAAAATCAAGTTTTATGCCTTCATTTGATTACCAGTTTTAAATAATAAATAAATACATTTTAAATAAATAAATAATATATTAAATAAACATCTTTTAAAAACATAAATCCTGAAAATATAATTTTTGAAAATATAAAACATTTCATATGTATGGAAGCCCGTTTCCGCCACTAAATTAAAAAATAGAGTAATTGCGACTTTTACAGGCTTCCATACATATGGCCTTATTATAGTAGAAATTATTAAATGGTTAATTTATGAATTAAATCAATTAGGCATGTTTTTTGATCATTAAAATGTAATTAAAGCAATGAAATGAAAATCAATCTTGGAAAAAATCTGGGGGAAAAAAAAATAATGATTTCATAGAGCCCTAAAAATCTAATTTTTGTTAAACTTAATAATTTGTTTCATGGTTTCAATTAATTAAACAAGCTTTTTCATTGCTAAAATGTAATTTAACCATTAAAACAGAATGCAGAAAAATTTAGAATCCAGGAAAAATTAAAATGTAAAAAAAAAAAAAAAATAGAATAAAATGGGTTTCATAAGGCCCTACAGATCCAAGTAAACATCTCCAGACAATATACAAGCTGAACAATAATGTAAATGATTCAATGTTGACTGCCACTCAAAAAACACTGCAGTGTGCAGTACTGTCAGCGTAAAGACCGATGTTTAAAACACAAAACACTGAATGAAACATTCAAAAGAAGAAAAGAAAACTGAACAGCTTTCCCAAATGAGACGGAGTTAGATTGGACTGTGGGCGGTCGGTACCTCATAAGTGTTGTTGGATGTTGTTCTGTTGCCATTGACGCCGTGTGTTGCCATGACAGCCCTGAGATTATCTCCCTCCACCAGCAGTTTGAACTTCTGTTTCCCGCTCTGCTCATCAATGTGAATGACGGCACGCGCCACTTCAGGGATGCCCTGGACCACCACCTACACACACATCATGACTGATATTATTTTATATACTCCAGCCACTTGAAATAATAAGCCGACGTTTGGCCATTTTGAGATTATCGGCTTAAAATACGCACTGCAATTACAACTTCTTGCTCGATTAGCAAATACACACATTTTGGTTAATGATAAATGAGCAGCACGTTTCAATGTTTCAATCTGTTAACATTAGGTAACTAAACTGGTGAATATGAACTAACAATACATTTTATAGCATTTAATAATCTGGATTTGTTAAATAACATATCAAGTGTTATTTCAGTATTATTTAAATACACTTATAGTACTTATCAATGTTTTGATTAGCATATTTTTAACTTTTTTTATATTATTAGCTTTATGTTTGGTTTAAGTTTTAGTAATTTTACGTGTTTTTTTTTTTTCATTTTTATTATTTTTTTTATATTTCTGTTTAGCTTTAAATTTATTTTGGTTTTAGTTTCAGTAATTTTAGTACTTTAAGTTTTTTCGTCTAATATTCATATTTTATATATTTATTATTTTCACTTTACTTCAATTAACAAAAACTGAAGTTTTAGTTTACAATAAGTTTATTAGTTTTTGTTTACAATGACAACTCTGTTCCACATATACTAATACATTTAACAATTCAAAACAAATTTATTTTGAACAAATATGAAAGAACAATATATTTAAACACTAGAGCTGCAACATTCGGCATAAATTGAGAATCAAATTGAGATCACAATACTCCCACGGTTCTGAACCGATAACCAAACAAAATAACATGTAATTCACTAGAGGTTCTGAAAAAAACGCTAACTACTGTAGTCCAAATAAAATGTTTAATTTGAATGAATTATTAAAAAAAATTATTTGAATGAATGATTTGATGTCTCACTCAGAAATACTTCACTTGTTTCATTACTGGATGAATCAACGTTTTTGAACGAATCTCTTGAATGAATGATTCAATGACAAATACATTTTTTAACAGTCACTTGTCTCCACCTACTGGTGTAACAATGATTCATGGTGTAACAAAACAATCAATAAGGTGATTTGCTTCTGTAGACATCAGTGTTTATATCTGAACTATAAACTTTTATCCCAGAACTTCTGTGGTAATATGAATCATTGTAACACAGAAATAATGATACTGTGTAATTGAAGAGACTATTTTTGTGAAGCATTTTCATACCTAGATAACGGATTTCTCTGGGTTGGCGGCAGGGCAAACGCGGATTTAAATGTTCCGGTGTGATTTTGTCAAAGGTTTAATAAACAGATGAATCATTGTCATTTAGAACTGAGAACACGTGGGTGTTTTCAAAAAGACAAAGTTGTGTCTCTGATCATAATTCCCTTAAAATAAACAAAACCTGATTTGCTAATTAAACTGCATTACACGGTCACTAGATATCGGCATCAGTTATTGAACATCATGTCACTATTATGTCAGTGCACGGATGTTTGTGCAAGTCCAACATGGGCATCATTACAGTGTCAGTCACTGACCTTAGGAAGCTGCTGTTTGAGCGACTGCAGGACGTAGTACATGGAGCTCTTGCTGTTTTCTCTCGGAGACACACAGACCACGGCCTCTCCGTGAACCGCGATATCACCCGGCTTCACCCGCAGCTTTGACGTGCAGATGGAGTATCGTACAGTCTCTGCATTCACCTGAACAGAACAACAATACGACTCTAGAAACCTCTCTGGAGATGATGATCATGATTGTGAAAAAAATTATTTAAAGTCACTCAACAGAGATAGAAATAATGACAACCAGAGATTGATGTGGCATAAAAACACTGATGCTTGAAAAGTCATTTTGAGTTTAAGTCTAACAGGTAATTATGATCAGATCTGCCGTTACCTCCAACCTCAGAAGACGAATCCTCTCTAGGGACAGCTTCACCAGGATGAAACAATCATCAGGCAGGAAAACCTCCTCAATGTACTCAGAAATCTGACAAAAATAATAATACTTTTTATAGGCGCCTTTCACGACACTCAAGGTCAAAAGTGTGACTTAAAAGAGGTTATGAATGTCCAGAGGAAGTGAGTTCCACAAATGAGGGGCAGCATAACTAAAAGCCCTAGACCTCATACTGTTCAAGCAGACGTGTGGTAAGACTAAAACGATTAATGAAGAGGATCTGAGGATAGGGGCAGGAATATAAATTTGAGAAAGATCTGTGAGATATGAAGGAGCTAGATTATTAAGAGAATTGTAGTTAAGGAGCAAGATTTTAAAATCAATTCCATTTTTCTCCAGAAGCCACTGTGAGTGTTGAAGAACTGGAGAAATGTGCACTTTGGGAGGGGTTCTAGAAATAATTTGTGCAGCTGAATTCTGGACCAGTTTATGTAGGAATTTAGAAGACCAAAGAGAAGGGAATTGGAATAAACTATATGTGATGTAACTAGGGCATGCACAAGGATAGCAATGCTTTTCGTTGTCAGAGAAGGACGAAGACCATTTATGTTACGTAAATGAAAATATGCAGAACGAATAGTATTACTAATGCAAGCTTCAAAAAAATTGGGTGCTATCAAGGATGACACCTTTTAACCTGCGTAGATGGAAAAACTATGAATTGGTCAATAGTCACTGAGAAGCTATGAGATTTTGCTAGAGTAGATTTTAAACCTATCAGGAGAATTTCAGGTTTTTACCACTATTGAGTTTAAGGTAATTAGATGAAAAACTATTTTTAATTTCAGCCAAGCAGCTGGACAGAGAGAGTGGAGGAAAAACAGAAGTAGGCACAGAAGACAGGTGAAGTCAGCATAGCAGTGAAAATGAATACCATACTTCCTAAAAATAAGTCCAAGGGGAAGTAAATAAAAAAAAAAAGAGGGTAACTCGCAATGGCTTAGAGCTGAAGTTTGAGTTGTACGAACTGAATGCGACCAGAAAGACACGATCTAAACAAAGACAGACAGGTGCCCACAACGCCTGTCTAGGAGGATGTTACGTGAGATTATATCAAAGGCAACACTCAGATCGAGCAAAATCAGTTAAGTCAGCTGACTAGAACCGGTGCCATTAGCAGAACATTAGCAATTTTGACAAGTAAGGTTTCTGTGCTATGAAGTGGACAGAATCCAGATTGAAATTTTTCAAACAAATTGTTGTCTGAAAGACCTGTGCTGCTAAACTCTGATCTAATATATTGGAAATACACTGTTAGAAATACGACGGTTGTTGTCAAAATTAGTTGGATATGCTTCCCTTTTTTTCCCGTTACTTTAACCGTTTTAAGTGATGAGGGAACAAGACCAGAAGACAATGAAGAATGATCTCAGTGATTAAAGAAGACAAAGAAGATAAACTAAGTGTGTTGGAAGAGGATCAGGTTGACAAGTAGGGGATTTAGATTTCTGAATAAAACATGTTATCATCTCATCAGCAGTAGGAAGTTTAAAGATAGAAAAAAGATTAGTATTCTGGATGGTTTCCAGGGAGGTGCTATTTCAGTCAGGGGCATTTTAATTTCATATCGACTTTCTGAACACACCCCTAACAGAAAGCATGAGAAAAGTGAATAATAATGCAGGACTTAGTGAACAGCACAAGTCAAAGTCAGCGTACCTCTCCCAGAAGAGTTTTCTCAATGCGTCCTTTCACCAGCCGAGCGAAGTCTGGATCATCATCTGTATCCAGGTTGGCACTTATGATGGGTGTACTGAGACACAGAGAGACTCGTTAGGAATAAGAACTAGGGTTACTGCAGCCATTAATCATCCCTGAAGCATCAACAGCAGCAATCATGCGGACACTCCTCAACCGCACCATGAGGGTGACAGGCGGTCATCCACCTCCACCCGCTGAGCTGAGCTCCAGGCTTCTCCCTCTGATTGACAAATGAGTTTTTCACCTTCAGGGGTCGAGATCAAACTCTCATGAATCAATTGCCCATGTCAGCCGCTGGGCGTACGGTCACCAGCATGTCTATAATTTTCACATGGTCTCTTCCAGAGTCTAGAAATGTTGTTTCAGGGTCGTATCGCTATTTTGTGAAGGTTATTTCAGGATTTTTTTTCTGACAGGTCTGTGAGGTCGATACCAGTCCCTAGAATGTGTCTGTGAAGTTTCAGCTCAAAATACCCCACAGATCATTTATTATAGCTTGTCAAATCTGCCTCTTTTTGGGTGTGAGCAAAAACACGCTGTTTTTTGTGTGTCCCTTTAAATGCAAATGAGCTGCTGCTCCCGGACCCTTTTCCAGAAGAACAAAACTGGAGAATCTCACGCAGCTAAAATGAGGATTGCCAGTAACTGTGTTCAGCCTTACAATGTTCAAACCGGATGGAGAGACTCTGACATTTCTGAATGGTTTAGTGGATAAATTTATGTAGTTGTTGTGGAGTTGATTCAACTCATCCACTAGCATGTGTCGTCATGTTAATCTTTTGTGCAAATCCAGTGTTGAATTGACCCTCGTTTGTGAAGCAGTCCGGCGTAAAATGACGGCATGGCAACAACACTCTACGTGTATCAGAGTTTTTGTAATCACCTGATGTTCTTGGATGCATTGATGATCTCTTTGATTCTCGGGACTCCCAGAGTGATGTTCATGGAAGCCACTCCAGCGAAGTGAAACGTCTTGAGGGTCATCTGAGTGCCCGGCTCCCCGATGCTCTGGGCACACAGCGCTCCGACAGCAGACCCCGGCTCCATCTGTGCCCTGAGCATCATACAACATCACATTAAAACCATTTCTGTAAATCAGCCTGCTTCTCAACTGCTGTTAATTCATCACTAGATCTTATTTGAGACATGCAAGTCATTGTATCAGCTTTATCCAGCTGGAAATGAGCCTGACAGGGTCAGTAATGGTGCAGCTCTTTCCGCCCAGATTAAGCACAGCTCATTAGATCAGCCTCCGTCTACTGAACCGTATGAGCAAAATTAGAGCCGAGCGCTCATCAGAAATTATGTACAGCTGTGTTACCTCATATATTTGTCTCTGCAGGTTTCCAGAAACTTCTCCAGCTGGGTCGGAGTGATCCTGTCCAACTGGTACAGAACTTTAGGCTGTTACAGATCAGAAAACAGGCTGTCAGACACAAGCGCCCACACACACACACACTTATATGAAACTGAGCTCTTACCTCTGTTGTTCCGTTGTCATTGATGCCGTACTTGTCACGTGTCTTTTTGATTCTCTCCGAAATTGTTTTTATGAACTTTCTGATTTCCTACAATTTAAAAGAATATCAAAGCATTTAGAAAGCAAAATTACATGAGCAAAATCCTTCATTTATAAGAATTCAGCTTTGCACAAAAAAGTATAAAAAAATATATTATTGGAGTCTTTCAAGAACATCAAATATCACCTCAAAAATCAAAAGACAAAAAATTAATATTAAGAAAAATGTAAATTATTTTTTGGGGAGATTTTCATGAAAATTAAGAATAATTTAGTATTTATTATACATGCCAGTGTTGTTACTGTTAAATAAAACTATTTAAAATTTGTTTTGTTAAGTGAAATAATGCTGAAATAAAAAAATATATATTAGATGAAACAATTAGGAATGTTAATTAAAAATGTTGCCTTGGAAAAATAAAAGTTGAAGTACAAAAACTGGAATAAAAAAAAAAAAAAATTACATAAAAACTAACATCAAAAATTAATTAAAAAGGCCAAAAGCACAAAAAAAAAAAAAAATTACTCAAACTCAAAATAAAACTGAAAATATAAAAAATAAAATGAATTCTGGGTTAAAAATCTTCATTTGAAATATGAGCCCAAACATTTTTTGACACTCAGTGAGTCATAGTGCAGTGAGTCGTATTTTGAGGCATAAATATTTAAATTCACATAAACTTGAAAACCTCTAATGGTCCGGACGGCCTGTTTGACTGAAAGCGTGCATCAGGATTAGTGTGTGTAGATCAGAATCAACACGTTAACACTGGTTACTACTGTAATTCATGCTGAACTAAACTCACACCTGGCTCTCATATATAGAAATTAAACTCAAATCACACTCACACGTCATGCGTACCACACAATACCTGTAAGTACTTTTCACTGCCAGTGTCTGTCAATGCCTTTAAATGAAAGACACAGACACTGAGCAGAAACTCTTCAGTCATCAGTTTCATTTAAGCGAAACACTGACTACATAAAATAAACATTGACATTTTAAAGTGCCCCATTATGCTTTTTTCAGATATTCCCTTTCATGCAGTGTGTAATGTAGCTGGTCTGCAAAGTTTCAAAGATCAAAGTGCAGAAAAAAGAAAAGCGTTTTTGAACTGCTGAAACGCGTCATCAGTAATTCCAGTCTTCCTTCCTGCTCAAACCTATATAGGTTTGTAACTAATTTGCATAATGCCAGCCTGTGATGTTCATTGGCTGCCAGTGAACAGTGACTGCTTTGCCCCGCCCCCAAACACTGTAGTTGTATCTGACACTGGAAGAGTTTGGTTCGTGTTATTCATGTCAAGAAGACGCTGTTTTCTGCTGCCAAAGCAAATCCACTTTGATGAGATCGATACGCCATCGTTACTGTTCGCATCACTGTGTATCAAAAGCTAAAATTCAAATATGCTAATAAACGTTTAGTTTCTGACCAATCACAGCAGACTGTGCCATCGAACCAATCAGAGCAGAGCAGGCTCTCGGAAAGGCGGGGTTTAGAGAGACAAATCCTTAAACTTACCGTTTCAGACACTGTGAGAAAAGTATGGAAGCTTATTTCTGTCACGAATTTAAAAAAAAAGAAAAGATAATTGCTGACTTTTTCCTCAGAATTGTGAGATAAAGTCAGAATTGCAAGACGTAAACTCAATTCCGAGAAAAAAAAAAAAAAAGTATTTTTCCCTTCAGAATTGGACTTTTTAACTCACAATTCTGACTTCATATCTCGCGATTCTGACGACTTCATATCTCGCGATTCTGACGACTTCATATCTCGCGATTCTGACGACTTTATATCTCGCGATTCTGACGACTTTATATCTCGCGATTCTGACGACTTTATACCGCGCGATTCTGACGACTTTATACCGCGCGATTCTGACTTTATAATTCACAACTGCAAGTTTCACGCAATTCTGAGAAAAAAAGACAGCAATTTCAAGGAAAAAAAAAGTCTGAATTGTGAGATAAAAAGTCGCAATTACTATTTTTTTATTCAGTGGCGGAAACAAGCTTCCATAGAAAATAACATTATGAAAAAATTAAATTGTTTTTTTGACCTTGGATGAATGTAAACGTACTTTAGGACTCCAAAACAAAACTAGGAAACTAACATAGCATAATAGGGGCACTTAAACCATGTACATAGTCAAAAGTTTTAAGAGTGACAACTGAATTTATATGCAACCTGGACACTGACAGCAGATTTGCAATGAGCTTTACTTGAGGGACACTCTGTAGCTGTCACTATATACACAACGCATCACTTCCTCTCGTACAGTGTTATTTAAATGCATCGCTGGTGCTGTGCTTCAGTGTCCTCATGTCACCTCTCATGAACACAGTAAAACCATTCATTTTCCTCTATAAAAGTTGAGTGCATCTGCACTTTGAAAGACACGTTCTTCTGAAGCGCTTTGATAAATGGAGCACTCAAAGAGTAAAGAACGCTTCAGGGGCTTTAGGAGGACAGACAGAAACTGCGTTAAATGAGAAAGAAAATGTTTTTTTCCTTTTATGTTTTGTCCCCATGTGAATGTGTCCCCATTGTTTGATAAATTGTTCAATTCCCTTTATCTGTGAGGTTGGATGGTCAATTCATACATTTGGGACGTGGGTAAAATCAGAGCTGTGGATCAACCAATCTAAAGTCAATTGCAGTCCTCATGCAAAGCATGATATGAATATGTTTTATACTTTAAATTGCACCTTTTTAGTGATTTTTGGAGCCTGTCTGATTTCACTGCATGGAAAATAGCTGAATGTTCTTGCTGCTCAACGTATACTTTTTGTGTTCTACTGAAGAAATCACGTATACGTGTTTGGAACGACATGAGGGAGAGTAAAAGATGAATCCCTGTAGACAAAAGTGCAGCAGCTCACCTCCAAAAATGTGTCTTTACAGCACAGGAAGTCTTTTCTCTTCATGATGGAGTCAGTGGTCAAAACCAGCTCGTTTCTGCTCAGTGCAGGCTCACCTGGACAGCCGAACACCGCCTGAGAAAACAAACCTCAGCATCAGCGCTCAACAAGAATAAACACTGCCTCTAATGCTCAGATTCAGAGTGGCAAGAGAGAGAAAATGACGTGCAAAGTGCTCTTCAGCGTTCCCACAGAGAGTGTTTCTATATCCCAGCATCCTCCAGCACCATTTCAACCAATTAGAGTCCACAGAAAGCGGTAATCAGAATGTGAATGGAGATGAAAATAAGCAAGCAGTGATTGCAACTGATGGTGGATCATTTCATAAATGTCAGCTAACATTTTAGAAGAGACGCCACAATTCCCAGAATCCATAAGCAGAACAGCATGAAACAGGACAAACTAGACTTTAATTCAATGTGATTGGTGAATTAAGGCCCTATAATTTGAGCACTAATGCACTTTTAAGTAAGATTTACTAAAGTAGAGGTAGTAATAATAAAATGTATTCATTTATTTGTTAAACAATAAGAAACAAGTGATTTTATCCATGTTTTAATTTATATCGTAAACCTCCATTGTGCAGCAGTTTATATAAAAAAAAAAAAAAAAAAAGCTGAATACAACAAAAAAAAGCTTAAAATAAAAATTAATTTTTAATTCATTAATTTGTTTTAATTCGTTATTAAAATTGAATTAGACCATTAAAACGGAATCCAGACAAAAAAAATAAAATGGATTTCATAAGGAATAGCTAAACCAGAAAAAATAAAATAAAATTATGTCAGAGCTGCATCAAGTTTATGACATGATGCAAACACCACTGCCATATCACCTGATCAGTCAATTTGAATATGCATAATTGTAAATTACATTTTAACCCCTTAAGCCCTGAAGGCATTTTCAGAGTTATTTTACTGGGTGACATACAAAAAAGTAGACTCGTAACTCCAAAACTATTTTTTGGTGATGTTCCTCTATATGTGAGCTGTATGTGGATCAAATTTTGTGGTGATTGCATAAAGAAATCAAAAGTTACGGTTTTTGTTTAGCCCTTGTCGCCCCCTAATAGGCATTTTTAAAATTCTACAAAAAATTGCTTCTTTTTGTCAAGTTTTCTTTCAATTAGGACAGGTTTTATATTTCATTTTGGAATTGAACGATCGTAGGCCTTATTTCTCTGAGCTTACATACCACAGTTTTTGAGTGAAAAAAAAAAAACATTATTTGTTCATAATTTTGTCCATATTAAATATATAAAAAAACTGCACTGTTTATCACACTGGTGTGCTTTAATGTTTAACCAGGAAATTTGTTTTGGAATGCTTTTATTTTGTACAAAATGACACAAAGTCAAACTTGTGGTGTTCACGTAGCATAACGAGATTTATAAGAAATTTTTGCAGGCCGGTCATTTTTGACAGGGGATATCACAAGTGTTATAAGGTTGTCAAGCACAGCACAAGGGTTAAGAATACTCTTTGACATACTCTAATGTTGTCGAGGACTCTTTTGAACTCCAGCGGCTCGTCTTTTCCCTCCATGGCCGCGGGATCGAGTCCGTCTCCGCCGTAGATGAACTGTATGATGTCACCGGTGGAGCTGCGCACCGTCAGATCGTACTGAGAGCACAAGTCCTCCAGAGACTTCACCAGACGCCTCTGTACGACACAAACATGATTAATATGCATAAGTGCATAAATAAACCACTTAAGTGCATCATTATCCACCTTATTTTGCAACGTGGAAGTACGCTATTTACTGTGAATGTGCAAGACTTCTGATTCATTAGCTGCTATAGGCAAATTACTAGAAGAATAACAAAGTGGTAAAACTGTTTGTGCTACAAACCAGTGCGTTTATAATTATGCCAATGCATTAAAATAATGTGGTTATAAATACCATTTTGCAATATTAAGCAGAATAAATAGCCGTTATGTACAGCAAAAAAAAAAATAACCGGAAGCAGATGACACTGGAAGCCATTCAATTTACAAATGCACACCGCACACGCTCTTATGTTACAAATAAGGTGAATAAAGTAGGCAAACGGAGACGCGTGCATCTGCCGTCGGACCTGCATGTATCCAGTCTCTGCTGTTTTTACAGCGGTGTCGACCAGACCTTCTCTACCAGCCATAGTGTGAAAGAAGAACTCCGTGGGGGTCAGACCAGAATAAAAGCTGTCTGCCACAAAGCCCTTCGCAGCAGGGAGCTGAAACATAAAAGAACAAATCACAGAAACATGTTTCTTTTATTCCACGCAGCCTTTGGTTTGTCTCTTCTTTAACCTCAGAAGCGTTTCGTCCAACCCAACAGAATCATAAAGCATGTTGAAACATTCATCACATGTCCTGGATTGACCTGCAAGTGGATTTTGGTACACTGTGTGATGTTACGGACATGAAAAGGATTCAGTTTTTGGACAAAAAGTTACATAAACTTTGGAATTGATAATGCAAAGATTGCTAGCAGTCAGTTAAATAAAGACACATGTATTATTTACCTCTTCAAAATAGGGAAAAACTAATTGTAAAGTTATTAAATAAAGTTTAAAGCTACTACAATCTATCCTGTGCAACACAATGACTGGCTTTTTTATTACAAAAAGCATTTATTTGAAATCATCCCAGCAGACCAAGGACAAAAGTTGCTGTAATTGAAGAATCACTCATGCATGCTGAAAGAAAGTGATAAACACAAAAGAAGTGGTTCGCTCTTACTTTGGAGTGCTTTTCAAAGTGAGGCAGCGAACGGTTCTCAAATCCATCAGGAACACGAGAGCCGCTGATGGCCTGCTGCCCGACGCAAGCGATCATCTGTGAGATGTTAATGAATGAACCTGGAGAGGCAGAGATTATTTCAGAGTTATGCTCTAATCATGTTTCTCACAGGTGTTACGAATTCAGAATTTCTTGATTGATTCACATTCTGTCAGAGTAACTGTACAGCCTTCAGTCAGGGTAGAGACTGATTTTAATCTGACACAAAGGAAACAAAGCTGTGAGTTCATGGGGGAAGTTTTTTAATATATTATGGCTGTAAAGCGATTACAATTTTTCATCTAATTAATTACACAATATATGGCAATTAATGAACCTAATTCATCGAACATCCAATTTGGCTGAGAAATTACCCCCAAAAGATAATTTAAAGTCATTATTGTGTTAAATGAGAAAAGCATCAAATAGACATTACAAAAAAGTAGCTTTAGAAAGACATTATATTTGATTCAACATAGAATTTATTACACAAATTTTTAGGTTTCAACAGCCATGAGGATGAGTAAATGACAGATTTTTCATTTTTGGGTGAACTGTACCTTTAATTTTTTTTTTTTTTTTGATTAAAATATTCAAAAGCCACTGGAACAATGTTATATATTTTGTTGACTTGTGTGCGTACATTATCCCAAATGTTTTCAAGAATGCTTATTTGTCTGGATTTAAACAATTTTAACCAGGACACGGCGCCTATCAATGACATCATACCCGCGTTACCCTCGATTTCCGGTTTGTGTCTTATAGTAACCGCCGAGCGAACGCAGAGTAGCACTATAACAACTTTCAACCCACAAATGTATCTAATATGATAAACAGCGCTGTGTTACCCCACATACGCTTAACCGGAAGAAGCGGAAGCGCTCGTCTGCGGCATAATAAAAGTCCCGCTGTTCTCGAGCCGTGTCGCACTCGTCTCTCATTAGCAATCGTTCCAGCTGCCTCAATCCACTTCAACGGCTTTTAGCCACACCCTGCTTCATACTACAGTAACGTTAATAAATCTTTAATACATTAGCTCATCCATGAATATGATTTCTGCCCGAGTCCCGTTGGATTCTTTGCACTGGTTGTAGACGAGAGGACAACACCTCCCACAATTCCGCGAAATCAAGGCGTCATCAAGCTACTCCTTTGTTTTGAATAAGCGACCGAAAATTACATATTGTGCCTTTAATACGGATAATTAGGTTTAATGAATACTGTAAATAAGAAACTAAAACTACCAGTAGATGGTGGTAAATGTCTAAATGAGTAAGAACTTGAGAAAGATATGGCACATTGCATGTCTATGCCTCAAATCTTTAATTAGGATATAAATTAGAGTAGATCTCAATCATATTTAAGTTGCATTAAGGAGGTTCTGATGGTACCTTTGGATCCACACAGAGCCATGATCAACGGACTGTTGCTTTTGTCCAGTTCTCTCAAACACGCACTGCCGGCGTGATCTCTGATGACAGACAGCTCCTTCAGGATTAACGCCTGGACACACACATATACATCACAGAGATAATCAACAGAGAAACACAGCTCTAATGTGTGTATCTGTGCATCTGTGTAACACCACAATGACTCAATTTCTCTCTCTCACCTCCAGAGTTTCCTCAGCGGTGCAGCCCGGCTGCTGCTGTAATCTGCCTGTCTTCAGGGCTTCGATATATTCATCACATTTCTTATATCCATCGTCCAGTAGTTCCTGTTTGGCCTTCAAGAGTCCCTGTCCGGGCGTCACGTCTCCGATACCGATAGAGAAGCCTCGATTTGCTTCAAAACAGAAATCATGAAAACATCACGCCCAACATGACTTTAACTAGGCACACACACACACACTGAAGACTCACAGAGGTAAACGGGAGCCAGACGGGCCAGACGTGACATGGCATCCGCGGCCTCCTGCTGACCCCAGTCTCGCAATAGGATGTAGAAGATGTTGTTCTTGGATCCGGATCCCAGAGTTCCTTTATCCATACTGCCGCACATCAGCTCACTGTTCTGGATCACAACAACTGCACGAACACATACGGGTTTCAGCTTTACAGTCCTCTTATATTAGAAGGGTTTCTTGTGTGCTGAACATTTTTTTTAGCAAATGTTGGGCCCTTTGAAATCCGTTTATTTTTTCCCCAAATGTCTAATTAATTGAAATCATGAGCTTACACAATTTAACAAACGTAATCATAGATGATTTATCTAGAACTCTGTGTGCCTTTAAAGTGCTGTCAGGTGACTCACATGAATCATTGGAACACAGATCCTCCCCTTTACCGCAGTACTGTTTGCCTTTGGTGCGCAGGTTGGCCTTCACTGGACAGCTTTTACTGGGCTTGAGTATCAGACTAAAGATCTGCTTCCCCGTCCACAGCCTGATCGGCTAAAACAAAACAAAAGTCACCTCACAGGTCAACTTCATTACACTTTCAAATGTGCACAAACTCCTAAAAAAAATGCTTAAGTGCTTAACCTTGAGGAAAAGTTTTTATCTACCTTAAAAGGTCAAAGTAACACCCACAGAGAGACAAAATCAATTCAAACAAACAAAGAAGTGTCTCTCCAATGGACTAGGTGCACAAGATGGCGCCGGTGAGCGACTGTGCGCATGGTTACTTCCGCTCATGCCCTTCTGGTCTTAACGACGCTTGCATTTGGTGCAAGAAGAAACTTAAATATGAAACTTGGCTAGATATAATAGATTTTTTTAATTAAAGAGAAGATGGTGGTCTATCAGAGACGAAAGAAAACATCCTTGTTATATTATTGTGTAACGTTACCTCTGTGTGGAAATTTCAACGAGATACGCAATCTTTGACTTTTAATCTTTCTCCTGTTGATTATGCGGTTCAGGGATCTCTTTATCCATACAAAACACTCAAGTATGTAATATACATTTCCTGATTTTGTTCTGACAGCTGAGGGACTAAATGGCTCAAAAACTGCCTTCTCTTTCTGCGTGGAACAACACTCGACCTTCATGAAGATCTAATGTTTGCTATTGTCAACCGAAGCATCAATCCTCAGAAGAGATAAATAAACATGGGAATATGATATGGACTCACTGAATGCTTTAGTAACTTTATTTGGTAACATTATTATCGCTAACTGTATTATTTAGTAGCCAATGTAATTTAAATGCATAATTTCCAGTGTTTGTATTTCCCCAGTGCGTTTCTATTAATTAATGCATTTATTTAGTTCAAGTGAGAGGAGTAAAGAGCATCTGTTGCATAAATCATTATCCGTCTTGTCTAAGCAACAGAAAACGCATTTTACTACAGGTAAAAAAAACAAAAAAAAAACACCTATATTAAACTTTGTGCTACAGTTAAAAATGTAAATTAATCGCAATCTTTTCACAGCCCTCGTTTTTATCTAAAAAGATAATTGATGCAAAGAAATCGTAAATGTAGTGATCATATTGATGGAGCAATTGATGTAGGTAAGTGAAAATATATGCCTAGAATTGAGAAAATAGTATTTATGGAAATAAATATCACAGGGCAAACGTGTGAATGTTCACAAGGCATTTTATGCAGACAACTCTAATAGTAGTTGTATATTTACAGGCATTATTGTCACTGTATATGCGTATGCACCATGAGTTCGTTAATCTATTCTAACCCATGCATGCATGCATGCATTTAAATGCCATTGGCTCATGTGATTGTACTATATATCTTAGTTGTTTTAGGTGATATAACAGATTCTATAAACAACTATAAGAGATAATTTTCGGCTTTCCCCGGCACTCTGCACAGGCATAAAGCGAAACCGGAAGTGTATATGCGTACACTCACTGATCGAAAATCCAAAAATGGCGGCCACGTGCAACTAATCCATAAAGAACTTTTCTTTTTTCTAAAACTGCTCCGGAAAAAAAAGAGCATATACAGCCTTTATGAGGAAAGAATCAGCACTGGAGGGGCAATTTTGTCATTTTCCCCTTAACAGAGCATCAATTTCACCTTTATGACAGACAGAAAGAGAGAGGGCGGGCGGGTGAGTGAGGATCATTCATTCACCTTGAGAATAGCAGGATGAGGGAGGGAGATCTTGATTTTCTCGTCTTTCCCCACCAGGATGGAGGCAACGATCTGACAGGCTTTGGTTCGGTCGAAGAAAGTGTCTTTGAGTGTGAGCAGGTAGGCACCTGTTACATGATACAAAAAAACCCCTGAATATAAGCAGTTTAACAGCGCCATCTTCAGGCGAGACATCAGAGAACATCAGATGCTGATATCTGATTGGCTCAGGTGGAAAAGGCAGAACTCACCTGTCAGGAAGTCCTGAATGGCTGCGATCAGCGGCTCACCGTTTCTGGGAGTGACCAGATTTGCCTTTGTCTATGAGAGGAACACAGGAAGTTATTTCATTAGCATATGCCGTACTCTGAGGGTGGTTTAGGTTCTCTTTCTCACCCCCATGAGGACGAGAGCTTCAGCTTTAGCCTCTTCCGTCTGCGGCAGGTGAAGGTTCATCTCGTCTCCGTCAAAGTCAGCGTTGTACGGCGTGCACACACACTCGTTGAAACGAAATGTCCGATGAGGTTTCACACGCGCCTGGAACAGGAAACAAGAAGGATTTCACACATTGATTCGATTTCAGTTCTCAAGCACTTGATTTAATTCAATATCAATGACTTATTTATCAACTATTTAATTATATAATTAGCAATAAAATGGAAGAGGTGATTGGTTCATGTGCTTTAAAATGTTGCTTTGCATCCACATAAACGGCCCCAAAGAGTTTCATTGAAGAAATGAGGAATAATAACTCACAATATGAGCCATGATACTGAGTTTATGCAGAGACGGCTGCCGGTTAAACAGCACAATGTCACCATCAATCATGTGTCTCTCAACCACGTCACCGTACTTCAGCTCTTGAGCCATCTTCTCTCGGTTACCGTACTTCAAGAACCTGAAGCAAACAGCCACAACATTCAGACGATGAACAAACGGCGAAGGAAGAGTGCATGGAAGAATGAAAAACTTTCTTTGAGAAGTTTTAAAGAATGTATGAACAATGAAAGTGGACGGTGATTTATACCGTCATGAACCGATTATGCTATAATCCAATATTTTGGAGCTGCAGCAGAATGCATCACTATTTTATTTTTTTGTTCGTAGCTGTGTTTTTATGATGCTTTGTAATAAAGTCAAATAGGTTTATGATCACATAATTCAGAGTAAATGATGACAGAACATTCATTTTTGGATAATTTTGAGCAGAGAGAAAACAAGGAGTGTGTATTTGACCTCTTCATCTGCATGTGTCTCTGTTGAATGAAGTTTGCTCCTGGGTGAAGATCAGGACCGTTACGCACCAGCTTCCTCATCAGCTCAATGTTGGCTTTATTTACCTGAAAGAAAACACACACATCAACTTTAAAACATTAAAAAATTATATACTTGCACCAATTAGTCATGAAATGACCAACTACTGACCCATCAATCATCCATTGCATTATAACAAGGGATTGTTTAGAGCGTACGAACCGGAATGCAGATGATATACAAGTTATTCATATTATAAACATTATAAATCTATGTTTTTATTTTAACAGTAAGCCTCTGACCTTCTCCGGGTAGGTGAGGATTTTGGCGACGTGCACAGGTACAGCGACCTCATCGATCCTTAGGTTCGGGTCTGGAGAGATGACCGTTCTGCCTGAGAAATCCACTCTCTTTCCAGACAGGTTACCACGAAACCGCCCTGAAAATAGCAAAACAAGGCAAGTTGATGTGACACACCGATGCTGGAGGAGTCTAATGTCAAAGCAGCAGACAAATATAACACTGCCATTTCTACAGAGACTCATGGGAAAGGCTGGCGGTTCAGAGAAGCCCTTGAGCTCTCAGCAGGTCGTACCCTGTTTTCCCTTGAGTCTCTGCACAAAGCCGCGGGTCCATTTCTTGGGTGCCATGTTGAGCGGGATGCCCGACAGCTCGCTGTTGATGTACAGAGCGCACTGGAGCTGCAGGAAGTCCCAGTCCTCCATGATCATCTGGGTTTTGGCTCCTGACATGCGGTGCTGTGGGTTTACACAAGTACAATTACTACTAATTTACTGACACATGCATGTAGCAACACTTTTATCCTGAAGACAAAATGAACTAAATGAATCATACTGTTTTTCAGTTGACACTCACATTTCTAAATAATCATCAAGATCAAAACTGCTGATAAACCAGCTCAAAATACCCCACAGATCATTTATTATAGCTTGACAAATTTGCCCCTATTTGTGTGTGTCCCTTTAAATGCAAATGAGCTGCTGCTGCTCCCGGCCTCCTTTCCAGAAGAGGGCGGAGCTTTAACAGCTCACGCTTCGGTTGCTCAACAACAACAAAGCTGGAGAATCTCACGCAGCCAAAATGACGACGGTGTTCAGCCTTACATTGTTCAAACCGGAGTCGACACTGATGGAGAGACTCAGGAAGAAGTTACAACTTTTAGTCGTTTCTGAATGGTTAGTGGATAAATTTATGTCGTTGCTGTGGAGTTGATTCAACTCATCCACTAGCATGTGCCGTCATGTTAATCTATTGTGCAAAACCTGTATGGACGCCCACTGTACATAGCGTACCTGTTTGCCAAACAGAGTCATGCACACCAGGCTAACATTTATGATTGCTATCAAATGCTTTGAATGGTCTAATATTTTTTTTCAAAAATATCACGCTCCTTTTTTAGCAATTGAGCTTGCCAGGGTCAAAAAGCTAACAAGAAATATTGTTCAGAACAGTTAGCATGCTTTGCTTGAACTTTTGCCATGGTGTTAGAACTGGTACACTGTTGTCGCTTGCGAAAACGAAATGGCGGCGCCGTGGGTGGAAACGTGCGGATTAAGGGGCGTTAATATAATAATAAGATCCCCTTCCTACATCACTAGGGTAGTGAAATCTGAGCAGCTCCTTTTTTCACATGCTTGCAGAGAAAGGCTTGCCAAAACAAAGTTACTGGGTTGTCCTTTTTCACGTTTTCTGTGTTGGTAGATGCACGGGGACCCGATTATAGCACGTAAACATATAAAAAGTCTGATTTTCTTTAATTTAATGCATGTAATTATTTAGCAGGCACTTTTATCCAAGCAAAGCGACTTACAAATGTCTTTATTCAACTAAAATTGGATGGAAAAGAGATTTTAGAGTAATTACACTGGATCACTTGTTTATCACATCCTTCTTTATGTAAAAGCAGCAATATTTTAAATGCATCCACTTCAATTGCATAATAAATCTGCAACAACTAATCTGTAAAACTGATAATTGACAACGATTACCAATTAATCGCGTCCAATTAAAACACACCAGTCACGTCACTTTACAATACTGAATAGTGCATTTCTATGGACAAAATCTGATTGATCCATCTAGTTACAACCTGGATAGTTTTTCCTCTGCAATCATCTCAAACGAGCCTGATGCCACCTGCGTACCTTCTTGATGACGTCGTTGAGGAAGATGATTTCCGTTAGCTTCATGGTCAGATCATCTTCATTGGTGCCTGATTTGAGGTCGCTGACGACGGAGGGCCGGATACAGAGGGGCGGCACTAACAGGCGTGTCAGGATGAGGTCAGCGGGTTTTCCGGATTCTGGATTCATCAGCAGAAGAGGAACATCCTCGTTTGGAATCCTCCGGAAGAGATTCAACACGACCAGAGGATTGAGGTTTTCCTGGATGACAAGAAACGAGAAGAGGAAATATAAAACTTTCAGTTATAACAGATAAAACAACACTGCAAAATCCACAAAACACTATCACTGTTAGTTTTCCTGTATCCTGATTGGTGGATATTAACCTGCGCTCTGGTCAGTAGTGACTCCACTTCTTTGTTGTGTTCAATGGCCACATCAAACGACTGGAGGAAATCCGACACCATGGGATCGATGACTTTCTTCGTGGTCTTATACTTTTCATGAATAATCTTCAGCAAGCCACATTTCTTTACGGGGCCTGGAGGGACATGAGCAATATTTCATCACATCATAATAATCAATGCAGAAGAGTGCAGAATTCATCCAGTCGGTGTTTTACCGTTAAACGCATTGCAGTTCACGCATGTGGTCTTCTTCCTGCATTTGTCAGAGATCTTCTTCTTGAGGCCACGCTTCTGCAGGTACGCCAGTCCAGGTCTACGCAAGTAATCCAGAAACTGAAGCTTTTCCTCTTTGGCGAGAAGGATGTGAGAACACGTCTTACAGATCATCTGAACGAACAAGAATATAAATAAGACTCACATAACTGTAATAATAGATCAATAATATAAAAACTATAAATTTAAATATTTATAGTATAAAAATACAGTACAATTCATAAAATCAATGTGGAAATTGAGCAAAAATAACATGATTTCTGCAGTATTATAATGTAATAAATAGTAAACGATAAATGGAATATGTAATTTATTAAAATCATATTATATTTATATTGTATAATATATTATTATTTAGGTAGTTTTTATTATTTGTGATTACGATTGATACGGTTATATATTGTTTATATTTACAGTTCTTATAATCATATAAAAATATTGTCAATAAAACATCTAAGTCAATAAAATACAAATCAATATAAATAAATACAATAAAAAATAAAAATTATACAAAACATCCAAGTCAATAATTTATAATATAAATCATAAGTCTGAAATACTTTTTTACTAAATTATATTATTTGACACATACATGTAATTTAGTAAAACTCATATTAAATTTATAATGTATAATAAATTTAGTTAGTTATTATTTTACCAATTTATATTGTATTTATATGAATATAATTTATATTGTATTTTATATTTATATATATACTAAAATATATTATATATGCATAATATGTAATTTATTAAAAATCATATATTTATATTGTATAGTATGTTTAGTTTTTATATTTTGACTATAAATTATATGACTATGATTTATATTGTAGATTTTATATTATTGACTTAATATTTTTATATTATGACTCATAATACATTACATAATAAATACATAAATATACAATAATTTATAAGTCAATAATATACAATAATTTATAATACAATTTAAATTATAAAATATATACATAATGTTATTTTTACTAAATTATATTTGATATACATAATATTTTGTAATTGATTAAAAAACATTATATTTAAATTGTTTAATATGTTATTAGTTAGTTTTTATTATTTTTTACCAGTTTATGACATTTATATGAATATGATTTATATATTTATATATTGTTTATAAATAATAAATTACACTATAATTGATAAACATAATACATAATTAATTGAAATTCATATATTTATTATTAGTTACCTTTTTTATTTTTTACTTAATAATATTACATTTATATGAATATGATTTATATTGAATTATAAATTTATATTTATAAGTTTTAAATTATTAACTTAATATTTTTCTGAGACATAATATATAATACGTAATAACAAATACATAACACAATAAAAGTACACAATATAATTAGTTTTACGTCATACATTTGTTTCTGTAAATAAGGGCCACAGTGAACTTGCCTGTAGGATCCCAACAATAGCTTTAAAGTATCCGATATGAAAGCAGGGCAGCTCCAGATCCAGATATCCGTAGTGGCCAAGACAGTCAGCAAGGTTCTTCCCACAGGTTTCACATGGTCTGTCCTTCTCGCTGGTACCCTGAACATGAGAAAGATGATCAAGCCTCTTTTAATCATCTAACAAGCCATATTCCCATTTTATTATGAGTGTAGTATGTGTGTTTGTGCGGTCACCATGCGGTGGTCCAGGACTCCATACTGCAGCGGTGTGTGGCTGGTGTCTTGGCTGTAGAGGTTCTTGCTGACCACCTGAATATGAGCCTGTTGTCTCATCTGCTCTGCTGATTTCATGCCAAAACAGATGTGACTTCTGATAAAACCAGAGAAACAGACATCAATAGACTTTTACATGCATGAGCAAATTCATATACACATGCATATACATCAGACAGACACCTAACTGGCATATTTGTACGTAAAGTTCTGTTGAAACATGTTTATCCTGAATGCAACCCACAAACTTACATCTTTTTGGCCACATCCGTCTCTCTAAACTGCTCCTTCACCATGACTGCGGCGCGTCCACGCACTCAGCGTGTGAATTCAGTGAAATCAATATTAATATGGAGATTTTTGCATACAGTGCAGTGTTTAATGAAGGTCTCTCCCGATCCTTCTGCCACATGCAGCACTGCTTTGACGTCGGTGCGCGTCCATGCGTCTCTCATGAAGACTGAGCGCGTCACGGCGTCTCATCCGCGCTCAGCGACACCTGCCGACGGGGAGCGCTCTAAAAAATACAAACAATTAGCAAAGTCTTGTTAAAATTGTTATATTTGGACCAAAATCAGTTACATGTGAATCAGTATGAATTATAAACATGTTGGAGTAAAGTTGTGTACGCTTTGAAAGGTTCAATCAAAGCGACGTGGTAGTGCACGTTTGCATTTTTAGACCCAACCACTAGATGTCACTGCTCTCTTATTTATACACAGAAAAATATGAACATTTTACAATAATTATTTTCAATGAGACTAAGGAGCACAGGAATGCCAAGCAGATGTTAATTAGCAATATTATTCATTTATTCAAGTATCTGATTTGCATAAACAATGAACCCCTGCAGCCTGATGCAAAATTGACACGTTCAAGAAACAGGAAGACCTTGTGTTTTCAAAATTACATTTTGTAAAATATAATTCAATACCTGAGGGTCAAATGTCCTCATTGATATATTTAGTGAAATATCATGACTTATCAAATATCGCGAGGATTTGACCTGGCCATAATGGCACAGATGACGTTTATATTTCACTTGAATGATTTGCACGGGTTTCTGTGAGCAGACACAATTACTGCAGTGATTTTCCTGTCATAAATAATAACATACTCATTTAACACACACACACACACACACACACACACATCACTCCCTCACCTGCTGTGTCACTCATTTTATGACTGAACTAAACGGCGCCTATAAGCCCATGGGATCGCGGGAAACGAATGACCCCATCAGAGAAATGAAAACACGACTAAATATAGTATGTAAGTCTCAAATACTATAAATCCTGATGTTTTCTGTGAGTTTGGGAGAAGTAGTACCTTCTTTGCCTCTGTAATGCTGGATTAGTGGCGGTTGCCAGTGAGACGTTTGAACGTCACGTTTGCCGCCAAAAAAGTAAAAACCGTTAAGAAGCTCTTGTCCAGGGTTGCCAGGTTTTCACAACAAAACCCGCCCAATTGCTCCTCAAAACTAGCCCAAAACTAGCCCAATCGCATTTCAGGGGGGTCCCATCCCAGATAGCACACGTACGTCTGCAAGATGTATTTTAAAGATCACTTCATCTGTAAAGCATCTGCTGTTTACAAACATCTGATAGACATCTTTAAGATGTCAGTTTTACATACATTCTAAATCATAAACATCTTAAAGATATCTTCTAAACGTCTATTTGACATCAGACAGGAAACGTCCTATAGACGTAATGCAGATGAGCAAACACCCTAAAAAATACGTCTTCCAGACGTAAACACAGACATCAAATAGACGTCTCTGAGATGTATGTGCTATCAGGGATGATAAAAATCGCGTTCCGGGGGGTAAAATCCGCGTTTTTGGCTGGGCTCCCCTGGTAAAATTAACATTCAAGGGCTAAATATCACGTTATTTAGGGTCGATTCAACCCACGGACATGAAAAACAACCCGCGGAAACAGTGTAAAAGTACCCCAATTCGGCAATACTGCTCTTGTCACTGTTGAAAACTTTGATGTTGGTCTTCAGGGCTGCCAAAGTGACTTGAAATACAGCCTTTTAACTCAATACAAGTGTATATCTTGCGTCTGCTTGGTTGTTCCTTCACAATGAACCGTAAATTCGCTTTCCAGAGCCTTCATCCTCTCTGTTCCTCAGTAGAATGCGATCCGATCACGATCCGATGAGACCACACGATGATCATGAGTAAAACTAAAAACAAAGGTACATCATATACAGGGTTGCCAGGTTTTCACAACAAAACCCGCCCGATTGCTACTCAAAACTAGCCCAATCGCATTTCAGGGGAGGTCCCCCGGTAAAAAAAAGCATTCCGGGGGGTAAAATCCGCATTTTTGGTGGGGTTCCTGGTAAAATTTGTATTCCAGGGGCTGAATATCATGCTATTTTTATGTAGCTTCAACCCGTGGACATGAAAAACAACCCGCGGCAACAGTGTTAAAGTAGCCCACCGCAGACTTGGCAACAAACTATTATTTTAAAATAAAAAACTCTCTCTTTCTCTACGTTCTGCATTACACTTCTGCTCTAGCTTGTGTATATTGTTGGCTCTTATTATTTCAGATTCCAGCTGTAGGCCTATCTATCGGTCTGCCGATAGGTGGCGCTGTTTGATAAGGGTTTGTTTACGGCAGCAGCTAGTTTTGCAGGCATTCCTAATTCTGTCTAACCAAATCAAATATAATGATCATGAATCATGATATTAATGTGGCAGTATTAAAATAATTATAGTCCGCATACTGCTACTCAACAAACTTGCAGATTTGAATTTTTAACAGAATCTTTAACCCTTTCTGGCTATTAATTTAAAAGTAGTAAAATTATTTAATTAATTAATATATTAATTCCTCATAAAGCATTTAAGCTTGTGCACCAAACTCACCATAGACCTTCAGTGCTTAATATTTTGTTTTGTAATCGGACTGTAAATTTCAGTAGAATGTGATTTCATGTTTCATGTCTGACTCTGTAAATCTGTTAAATGATTTACGCGTCCAGGCTTTTAAAAACCTTTTAAAACGTCCAGGAAAGCTCTGTCAAGCAGATTCTCTGCATTGCAGTGTTAATAGCTGAAGGACCTTCTGATGGAATAGATAGATGAAGCAGACATCTAATGGGATCCAGCAGAGAGACTAAAAGTGTGGAATAATTTGATTTTAATCTCAATAACAGTGAACATGCAATGATTTATTCATCTGTAGTTTGTTTACGGCGTCTGTTGAGATTAAGAAAGCTTTAGTTAAGTTAACAGCTGACTAACAGGATGCTGAGTCTCATTAATGTGCTTTTATCCACTATCATTGTGTAATAATTTATTGTAGATGTATTAAAACTGTACATATGGAGAGGCTGAGGCTGGATATCATACTTTGTACACCAGTGAATATTTATTTGGCTGTTGATTTTTGAGAGCCTTGCGAGTCTTGTTTGATTTGGGTATTTGATCTTGTGCAAATCCAGTTCTGTGGATCATGAAATGATGAATAAATAAAGTGTGTGTTGTGAGCGTGTGCATGTAATGGCACTGTATATGTGGAGGGATGTGGGGTTAGTGTGTGTGTGTGTGTGAAGAATGACTCAGTAATGGAAACGCTGAGTTGAAGGAGAGGTCAGAAATATGAAAGGCAGTGTGTCAGAGCAGAGGATGGTTATAAAAAGGCTTTTATCATGAGATCAGACCATCTGACCATTACTGCTCCATCACAACACCCGTGTGTGTGTAATTCAGATTGTGTGTAAAGTAACTAATGATGTTTTTAGACAGCAATGCACAGTCTTGCCCAATGCTTAACAGCAACACATGCATCGACACTTCACTGCAAAAAAACAAAAAAAAAAACGAATCAATATTGTGTTGTCTTTTCCAATAAAGATAGCTGCAAATACTTTAGAAGCAAGAATAATAATGCAGAATTAAATTTTTCTTATTATGCATTTTTATATGGCATAAGTCAAGATATAAAAATAATATTTTAGACATTATTACTGCAATATTTTTGTAAAGCTGCATGGAAAAACAGCATTTTAATATAATTAGCTGAAATTAATTTTAAAAAAAAAAATTAAATAATGGGAATGAGATTTTTTGCATTTTGATGCATGCATTCAAGTATATCATGAGACATGACCTAGACATATGTAGTCTATGTGTGTGTTTCAGGTAATGTCATTACTGTCCAGCAGATTAAGGTCAGTGTGTGAGGAGTCAGTGGCATATGTTAGTGTTTAAGCTTTAGTTAGTGTCTGTTAAGCTGTAACCGCTCCGCCGTTGTGTGTCCTGAAGCTTTACTGTGCCGATGTGAGATTTAGCAGAGATGAAACCGAGAAGAGAGAGCTTCATGCTTAATTAAAATAATCATAATGCTTTATGACAATGTTCATTATACCACTGATTATTAGAATGCAATTATGGTTTATCAAATAAAAAACAACAAAGCTCCAGGTTATTACACATTCTAAAAAATAACTAAAAAAAACATAACTACTAATACAGTAAAATACTGTTTTTTATTGAATACTGTAAAAACAATGCATTCTGGATAATATTATTTGTCGTTTTCGAGAAAGTAGCCTATAGGCCTCTTTTCTTAAAATGACAAATATTACCCAGAATGCATTTTTTTTTACAGTATATTACTGTTTCAATGAAAAACGGTATTTTACTGTGTAAATTTGTTTCTTTTTTTAACATTATTTATTAGAGTGCACACAAAGTCTAAGGCTTGCTGTCAGAGTAGCATACTAATCTCACTACTACTAGGATAATAAAAACTATATACTGCACAGTGTACACACAGTATGTGAATTTCCTGTACAAATGGAATAACAATATAGCATACTACTGGAATAACTGCATCTGCTTCACTTACTATTTCAAAAAGAAATGATGCAGTAATATTTAGTATGTAGTAAGCTAGTATTCTGTTTAGTAAATAGCTTAAAGGGGACCTATAATGCCCCTTTTACAAGATGTAATACAAGTCTCTGGTGTCCCCAGAATGTGTCTGTTAAGTTTCAGCTCAAAATACCCCACAGATCATTTATTATAGCTCGTCAAATTTGCCCCTAATTGGGTGTGGGCAAAAACATGCTGTTTTTGTGTGTGTCCATTTAAATGCAAATGAACTGCTGCTCCTGGCCCCCTTTCCAGAAGAGGGCGGAGCTTTAACGGCTCACGCTTCGGTTGCTCAACAACAACAAAGCTGGAGAATCTCACGCAGCCAAAATGAGGATTTTGTTCAGCCTTACATTGTTCAAACCGGAGTCGACACTGATGGAGAGACTCAGGAAGAAGTTACAACTTTTAGTCGTTTCTGAATGGTTAGTGGATAAATTTATGTAGTTGCTGTGGAGTTGATTCAACTCATCGACTAGCATGTGCCGTCATGTTAATCTTTTGTCAAATCCAGAGTTGAATTGACCCTCGTTTGTGAAGCAGTCCGGCGTAAAATGACGGCATGACAACAACACTCTACTACAACAACTCTTCCTCTTCTCTAAAGCAGCCCAACATGGCCACACCCCCTTTGTTGTGTGTTCTCGGGGGCGGGGTTTATGTAAATGTTAGGGTTAGTGATGTCACTAACCCAGGAAGAAGCTTGTTGTAGTGCCTACCAGCTGTTTGTTGTAGTCCAAACTGCAAATTCTTTAAAAGAAAATATCTCCTTTGCATTGAACTTTGAGCGTCGTAACTTTGCAGATGTTGTTTATGCTCAAACAGCAACATTACACACTAACTAAAGTTAAAAAAGTGAAATCATAATCAACCACCCCTTTAAGCAATCTGTAAAATAACATTGAAGCGTTTATAAAGAAGATCTGAACACTGACGTAAATGCGCCAATTTCTTATTGCAACCATAATGTGTTTCAGCATGTTATCTTCATGCGATGTCACTCCATCAGCAGCCAATCAGAGCTACAGAGCACTAGAGGAAGCCATCAGATTCTGTTTCCTGTGGTGTGTGTGGCACTTTATCGCTCATTAGAGCTCAGCACACCTGCATGTGATAATATTCATAATGCCGTTTATGTTCTATACACGGCAATCTGTGAGATCAGGACCTGCAGGCTATAAATAACACCTGAAGAGGAAATATGAGCATGTGTTTGCATGTTATCTGCTTTAGTATATGAGAGAGTTACTCTGACTGACATTTAATTAATTGATTCAGATCATGTGAGTAAATGGACCTTTGATGAACCCACGTTTAAATCTGCTCTGCCACACCTGAGCGCAATACACAAATGTGCTTCTAAAAGTGTTTCTGCATGCAAATCATATGTTGAGCTATATACGCACACATCAAAACAAGGCATTTAAGGGGATAGTTCACCTGAAAATGAGTATTCTTGTCATTTCAAATCTGTGAAACCTGTTAACATCTCATTATGTTAAGCAGAATGCTCATTACTATGAGAATAAAAGGAAGCGATAGGCTTGAAGTCATATGAACAGATTTTTGTGATACTTTATGGTGCTTTTTGTCCATTTTGAAGCTTGAAAGTCTGTTGGATTCTGCTAAATATCTCATTCTGCTCTAACATCTTTGTGTTCAACAAAAAATAGAAAGCCATATGGGTTTGGAACAAAATGAGGGAGAGTAAATAAACCAAATTCTCATTTTTAGTCGTCAACTTTCCTTTTAACCTTGCATACTCAAACCTGCATGTGTGAAACCTCATGTTAAATCCAAATAACAGTGATGTGAACAGCTTGAACGCATCTCACGTCGGGCAGAGGAAGTCATTCGACGTGTGTGTCCCTGTCTGTACATCCCCAGGGCTGCAGGCTTGTGTATATTTGCATATGTGAAGATAGCAGAAAGGCTGCATGTGCAGATAAGTGGAGACGGGCAGAAATCAATGCAGATGGTGACCTTTAACACAACTCATGACCCTTATTGTTCAGTCCTGTCTTTCATACACACATGCACGCATTGACTGGGAACATGCGTGTTTAAACAAAACAATATAGTGCTAATTTGTAAAATGTTCATATATATAAACTGTATTTTCATATATATATCTAAATTAATTACACTGGTCACATGAGTCATATGGACTAATCTTATACCTTTGACAGTTTGTGTGTTTATATATATAAACTTACTGTTTTTCTTTTACATATTTATAACGCATTTGACTTGAACTGAAATCTTCATTCCATGTGCACTGCAGGTACATAAACCTGTCAAGATTTGATACAAAGTGTGTGTGTGTGTGTGTGTGTGTGTGTGTGGCTCCCTGACGTCACCGCTCAGTCGGGCTGCTGCTGCCGAGGATCTCAAATATGTTCTTTGTTACTTTGAGCTTTACACCGGGGAACTGCAAAACACGGAGCCCGGAGCACATGCGAGGATTACTTACTGTACCGACTTCAGCCTGTAAAACATTACAATAGACACTGATTCCCTTACCCATATTTCATAACAGATAAAATATAATATTCTTACTGACCCCAAACTTTTGAACGGTAGTGTATAATGTTACAGAAGCTTTCTATTTCAGATAAATGCTGTTCTTTTGAACTTTCTGTTCATCAAGGAATCCTGAAAAAACTGTTTTTAACATGGTTAATAATCAGAAATGTTTCTTGAGCAGCAAATCATCATATTAGAATGATTTCTGAAGGATCATGTGACACTGAAGACTGGAGTAATGATGCTGAAAATTCAGAATTACATTTTATATATATATATATATATATATGTATGTATGAAATTTATTTTATATTTTTTAATGTATTTATTTTATCATTTAAATAAATTATTTAATAGAATTTGCATATATATGTATCATTTATTTTATATATATATTTTTAAATTAAATTTATTTTTAATAAAATAAATTTATTTTTATTTATTTAATTTATTTATTATTAATTAATTAATTAAAATAATTTATATAATAGAATTTGCACATATATATTTAACAGATATAACAGATATTATACATATATATAATTTATAATTTATTTTTAAAATGTATTTATTTATTATTTAAATAATTTATTTAATAGAATCTGCATATATATAATGTATTTTATATATATTTTTAATTTATTTTATCATTTAAATAATTTAATATAATTTACATATACATATAATTTATTATATATATATACATACATATATATATATATATATATATATATATTTTAAACAGATATTATAGGCCTATATAATTATAATTTTTTTATAATTTAAATAATTTATTTAATAGAATTTGCATATATATGTATCATTTATTTTATATATATATTTTTAAATTAAATTTATTTTTAATAAAATAAATTTATTTTTATTTATTTAATTTATTTATTATTAATTAATTAATTAAAATAATTTATATAATAGAATTTGCACATATATATTTAACAGATATAACAGATATTATACATATATATAATTTATAAATCATTTTTAAAATGTATTTATTTATTATTTAAATAATTTATTTAATAGAATCTGCATATATATATAATGTATTTTATAAATTTTTTAAAATTTATTTTATCATTTAAATAATTAGATAATTTATTTAATATAATTTACATATACATATAATTTATTATATATATACACACATATATATATATATATATATATTTTAAACAGATATTATAGGCCTATATAATTATAATTTTTTTATAATTTAAATAATTTATTTAATAGAATTTGCATATATATATATACATATATGTATATATATATATATATATATATATATATACATATATGTATATATATATATATATATATATATATATTTAACAGATATTTTAAAATGCTTCATTAACTTAAAGTAGAAGAGACTGTTCTATTTTTAAATGTGTATGTAGGTTAGTATGGTTACACTGACACTTTTTGCTGCTTACACTTGCACAATTTGGGTCATTGTACACTCGACGCGCCAGAAGTATTTGGATTGGGTTTCCGCCAGAATCCCGGATCATTAGAATCCATGTCGTGTTTTCCATCTGCCCGCGGTGTGTCTGTGGAAATAGAATGAGCTGGATGTAATGTGACACTGGAACAGAGCGCTGCTGCTGCTCTCAGATCATGAGAGAACTCAACACACTTCAACAGCACAGCGGATATTGTCACTCATCCTCCGGTGGGATTTAACCGGTAAGACCGTTTGTGCCTTGTTCAACTGCTTCGGGATGGTTTTGTTCTGGGCTCTAAGAGAGTTTATCTCCATCCTGCGGGATCTGGCCGGGACTCCGGTGCACGAGCTCCCGGTGTTCTGACGGTGCGCGCGCGTGTGCAGTCAAGATTCAAGCGGGATCGCGATGCGCCGTGATTCGGATCATTAATTCAGCTTCAGTCGTCTCGATTCGGATGATTTATTTATGTTTAGATGATTCAGGTGATTCATTCTACTTGGTTCGGGCAATTATTTGGATGTTCTGCACACATGGTTGCACTGATGCGCGTTTGTTTCATTCATAAAATCCCAAATATTGTGCTGCATTTGTTGAATGTTTGTGGTTGTTTTTGCTCACACTTTACATTGCAGTTCTAATTTTAGCCTTTTACTTATTTTTACACAAATAACAAAATAAATAAATAATATTTACTTTTTTTTGTAGGGCTGCTTGCAGTCACACATTATTACAATAACATTTGTCATTGGTATTTTTATGTTTATTGGTTGATTTATTTGAATAGGGACAGTAAAAACATGATTCCACCCAAAAATAATGCGCTGTATAAAGAATAATACATATGCTAATTTGCATCTCACCTTTGGTTAACACTTTTAACTAATATAATATTTCGGCCTTAATAATAATAAAAAACAAAGATATGACATCCAAAGTATGTAAGGTAGAACAACTAGATCTCTTTTATTGAATCCAAAAGGTTTTAATTATATTTTGCAGGTATTTTAAAGATTCTGAAGTGTCAAAAGGTCATTCGGTTTAACCGTCCAAAGGCCAATACAGCCATTTCTTTATTGATTAAAATATCTTAAAATGTAATAAATGTATATATTTATTTATTCTGGCATGATTTTATAACATCATATATCAACATAGTGCAAAATGGTGTTAAAATTATGTGTAAAGTCGTTGCTTTGTTATGAGAAAGAATGTCCTGAAAAATGAATTTCATTGATGTCATTTGGAGTAACCGATATAAAATCATGCGGTCAATATCATGTGACAGGAAGTGACATCATTCAGACACCTGCAAAGGACCACATGGTCGTGAAGCAAAGTAACTAACTCTCTTTTAACTATTTGAAAAATTAATGTTTTCACTTGCTCATACGCATGTCCCGAAACATCAGGTCATTTGGTACAACCGCTATAAAACATGAAAAATGTTGTAATATTTTAAAAACTTGTACTAGATATAAAATGTTTGATTGTCCTTTTGCTAGCTAGCTAGATATCAGCCTGTTAGCATTGTTTGAGAATATCGTCATTCGGTATAACCAAAAGTGTCATTCGGTAAAACCGAAATTTTGGTTAAACCAAATGACTTTTTTGGTGACAAATTTTGTCCATCTTGTAAAAAATGACAAAAGCAGTGTTAATTGATTATAAAAACCACATAATCTCATTGTTAACAATTAATAAAACTTCAAAATTAATTATATCTCTCCATTATGTTTTTTTTTTTTTACACTTTTAAAAATCTTTATTCGTCAATGACCCATACACATGCATACATGTATAAGAAAACACTAACTTTTTGTCACTACCATAATTTCATAGCATGAAAACTGTTCATAAATGTGTTTTTGTGTGTGTGTGTGTATGAAGATGTTGCAAAAACAACAAGAACCAAAAACCAGAAAATAGAGGTTCTTGCGAACCATTATAGATCTGTGTGTGTGTGTGTGTGTGTGTGTGTTCATGGAGGTATTTCTCTAGTTGAGTCATTGACCAGCCCTTAAATTCCACTTTACAGAGTGGACTTTAGTCACAGTGATTGTACTGTGAGTTGCATAATGCTCTATGTGTTCTATTGCGGTTTATACATAATTAAAAACGAACTCAGATGTGATTCTTGGTAACAGGGTTTTGCTCAGAGAAACGAGAGTGATGTAAGTGAAGTGCAAGCTCTGATCGCTCTCATGTGTCTCTGGTGTGTTTGTAAACTCACTGTCCAGAAGCAGGAAGAGCAGACGTGAATCTGAGGAGGGATTTCATGTCCTCCTCCTGGATGGGCCCCAGAGAGTGTGTTGTGAGGGGGGTCGTCTGTCCTATTCAGCTGTAGATGTACAGCTGAATAGGACACAGCAGTCAGTGGACAAAAGACACACTGACACAGAGCAGTGTTTGTAGCACGTGTGTGAAGCATCATTTGTTAACTCTGCTTTCAGTCTTGATGGACACTGCTGTGAGGCTTTATAAAGTCGAGAGGGAGACGGGCTGGTGCTGTGGTTCCCAAACTGGGGTACGCGAACAAAGTTTTGGCGTTCATTTAATGCAACCCCACCTCAAATAACTTTAAAACCGAGAATGTAATTCTAATAGGGGTGTGAATCTTTTGGTACTTCACAATTCGAAGTGATTTGATATATGCATAGATTGTTTTATTTGTGATATTAAAAATAGGAACAAATAAGCAAATTACAAACAATAGGACAAATACAATAGAAAACAATTATTTTCAAGTTAAGTAATCTTTAATTTTTTTCAGGTGCAGTAGCCTAGGTTTATTTAATGTCTTAAATACTACAGAAATTGAATAATCAAATGTAAAAATAAAATCACTATATGAATTAAATATAAATTGATTCATTTTAAACATACAAAAGTGATTCAGTCAAAAACAGTGTGATTTTTCTTTTAAATTAACATTAATGAAACCGACAGCAACAGTTTATTAGGCTGCTGCCCCTTTAAGAACGAATGCACGGATCTAATATACTGTTACACGTCCGATTTTCTTCTGTTTACGTTAGTGTAGGACATAACAGACTGTGTTTACGTGAATACTGTACACGATGTGCATGTGTGTGTTTGACCATACAAGCGCAATAAGATGTAAAAGAGAACTGAATTTGGGATCGCATGCATCTGTGTCCGTCAGCGCGAGCACTGCATTGAGTCCATTTCTGCGGCTTATTGTGATTAATAACACTCTAACTTGTCAATAACTTTAAGTAGTACTGCAACGTTAAAAAAGTGTAACACTTTAGAAAATCGATTTTTGAAATTTGATGCGAATCGGTAGAAGATAGAATCGCGATTCATATGTGAATCGATTTTTTTCGGCCACATGTTTTGCAATGTAATAATAGTTCCAACGAAAGCCACAGCAGAACTGTTGTGCGTCTCTAAGCAACACATAGCATTGTTTCGTTACTGAACGAATCTGTGACTTTGAACGAATCGGAAGAGTAAATGATTCAGTGACATATTCATAAAAGACACCCACATGATTCATTACTGAATGAATGAATGAATCGTGACTCACTCATTAAGACAGTGACTTGCCGCCACCAACAGACGGTTTTAGTTTAATGTTTAAAAGTATCACTTTGTTTTTTTTTACCATCATTTCATATTTCTCTGTTGAACTTTTTTTAAATTCGAAATGTTATATCATAACATTATTTATGCCACCTCTGAGCAGCATTAAACAGTGTGTAAATACATCTAGATGCAGATCATCAGAGAAGAGATGCCGCTGCAAGAGGAGGGGAAGGTATTCTGATTAAAGACTACGAGGAACATGAATTTAAAATAATAATGATGCACACGGATAAATCATTTATAATAAATACTGCAATATTCCATTTAAAAATTGTTCATTTTGATTTCATGTGGACTTTAAGGCTTCAACTTTACTGAACTCATTTTAACCAGACGGATGGCAGTTTGTGTGTGTTATGTTCGCTGTGTTTTGGGTGTGTAATCTCCGTTGAGATAACCTATCTTGCTCTGCTGTGATGAGACGCCTGTGAGTCGGTCTACATCAAACACACACACACACACAGAGGTCAGGTCAGATGGCTAGCGAACACCCAACGTTAGATCTGTGGAAAGGTCACTGACCTCTGGCTTCATCCAAAATCACATCCGTTTGCACAGATGCCACACAAACACACAGTATCCTAGTTAATTATGATTTCCTAAAGATGTTTATTTGCCTCACAACACATGAATACATAGAGTAAATTAGGCTTCTCTCCTGTATGATTTCATGAGTCTCTTCAGACATTAGAACTGTACATGATTTATGAGCTTCTATATCTTTTGACCTCCTAACTGAACTCCTTTCCACAAATTCATCATAGAAATAAAAACAGTTTGAATAAATTTTTCTTCAAGCATGATACAGAGCTGAGAGATGGTTACTCAGCCCAGCCTGAGAAAGCTTTCATATTGGGAGATGTTTACATGCATTAGGGAGCCACTTTCAAACTGCAGGGTACTGAAATCACGTTTGAATGCGCACTCGCATTTTACTTTCGCTTTCGATTTTGCAATCGTGCGTACTCTGTCAATAGGAAGCGGCGGTGCTGAGTGCGCATTCTATGAGATAAGACATTTGTCAGATGCTTATGCTGCCTTCAAGTGCTATCGGAAACTTGATAAGTCCCACTTCTTAAAGGTGCAATATGTAAGATTTCTGTCCACTAGAGGTCGCTAGAGGCCTATTCAAAACATAGACGTAGCTTGATGACGGTTTGAGCGCGGGATCTTGGGACATGTGGTCTTCAGTTCACAGCCGGTGGAAACAATCGGGATAGGACTCAGGAAGAAATCATGTTCATGGATGCGATTATTAACGTTACTGTAGTATGAAGCAGAGCAGGACCGAGTGTTGTGGAGCTGAACGAGGCCACTGGAGCGATTGCGCAACACACGCCTCACGAGCAGCGCCGGCGCCGCTTCCGCTTTCATGAGTATGAGGTAACACAGCTCTGTTTATCATATTAGATACATTTGAGAGTATTGAAAATGATTTTATAACGTTACTCTGTGCGTTCGCTCGGCGGCTGCTGTGGCACACTTGTTACACACTGCAGTAAGATAGATCGATTTTAGAATATCATATTAAATGCTGGATGGCTTGTGTTGAGAAATGGCATGCAATTAATTTTAAAACGTATTGTATGATGGAGAAAATTCTGTATTATTGTTACTAAAAATAAAGCTGCATCTGATTATGCTATGTTAGCTACTTCACAAAATAGTGTTTTTCTGAGGCATGGTAAAGCATGGTACTCGCAGAAAATCAAGAAAATTAGATTTAAACAATAAGACTAAACGTGTTGAGCTATATAACAATAATTCGTTTTCTGTCTATAAATGTAACCAAACACTTGTCTATTAAAACATGTAATATATTAAAGCGTCTTTGGTGTTTCCATGGTTTCTACAAAATAAATCCAGAAACCAAGGGTAACGCAGGTATGACGCAATTGACAGGCGACTCCTCACACGTCCCGGAGCCTTGGTTAAAATTGCAATTTTCTCACGATTTACAAATAGTTGGAAACATTTGGGATATTGTAAGTACTCAAGTGAACAAAATATATAACACTGGCCTAGTGGTTTTTGGATATTTTACTGCAAAAAATCTTACATATTGCACCTTTAAGGCGTGATTACGAGCTCATCACATTCAAATTCGAAATGGGAGGGCGTTAATGTGCATTTTTTACCTAGGAAACTCATATTTACAATAACTCCAAGAGCACATGAAGGCAGCATTAGGCTCTGTTGTGCAGCGAATCCTCTGCCATGGTCTTGTCAGTCATCTCATCACATGATTAGTGAACTCTGATTCCTGCTGCACTACGTACGACTCTGCAGCTCGTGTTGATGAGCTGGATGGGATTTAAGCAACCATTATCCAACTAAATTAAATGGTTTTTATCTCTATAAAAAGCAAAACGACAGTGGAGGTGTAATGTAAACGTAGCAGTGGCATATTCTATCCTAATTTCACCCTCACACTCCGTCATGGCAATATCACGAGACAGCTTTTCACATCTCGTCACATTTGTATCCTGCGAGATGTCGTGGCATGAGATCTCGTCAAACCCCTAGTGGTAATGATATATATGGTCATACCGTCCAGCCCTATTCTACAGTCTATCAGCACACATTGGCTGAACTGTGACTCTGTGCACTCAGCCAAATGAGTTTGATACACCAGATCTGTCAGGAAAATTGAGAAGAATTGCCAAGCCGGTGTCTGAGTGCACCGGATCCAGCTAATGGGTTCCAGAGAATGATAAAACAGACCTTTAAGAGCTTGTCCTGCAATCACTACACATTTACATCATAGAAAGATTATCCTTTTATACAATTAATAATCCGTTGTTGGTATTATTACAATAACTCTCATTATACAGATATAAAATTTGTTGTGTATATATGTTATGTAATAATTATTATTATTACTATTAGTATTATTAAATATCATTACTGCACTAAATAAATAGAAAAAATCATGAAAATATTATTGTATAATATAAAAATAATAACAGTTATTCTTAATGATTACAACTGTACATCTGTTTTAAGAGTGTACAGTTGTAATCATTAAGTTGTAATCATTCAGTCTATGAGTCAGTAACACACATCCTGTGTTAGATCTTAACACACCCGTGTGTCTAGTTAAGGACAACACATTTTATGTTCCTTTTAACTCAAACGTGTTATTCCTGCTCATTTTCTACACACTAATGTGTTATATGTACACAATTTGTGTCAATTATGTACACAAAATGACACAAAAAATGTGTTATTATAAATCTTTTTTGAGAGTGTACTATGAAATAATGAAATATTTTTCATAAACATTTGTATAATAAAATAAAAACACATATAAAGTATTATTTTAATAAAACATAAAGATATGTTAAATATTGAAATTATATAATTAGTATATTGTATTTTTATTTCATAGTACAAAAGTAATATTACAGCAGTAATTATTTCTTTACGTAAACATGTTAAATCCTCAAGAAATTGAGCATGTTTTATGTGCTCATGGTTCATTTCAGTAAATGGACATGAACGGTAGCTCAGAGCTCTTATCCAAAAAGAGCCAGAAAGTCCTGTTTTCATGATCTTACCTGTAAACTTACTGACGTGGGTTGGGATCATTCAGTCAACCTCTCAATGACGTGAGGAGGACGTTACTCAGTCGCGTGACGTAATGTGTTTGCTGTCCTCCAACAGCATGAGTCTCTGTTGAACTTCTGAAAACAAGAGTGATTTTATCTGTTATGCAGCCGATGAGAGACTCTGGTGTTTTCAGTCTATGAGTCAGTACAAAACTGCTCGCAAAACAAGCACTTATCAGCTGCCGAGCAGAAGTCAGCGTGTTTTTAACATTGTGCTCGTGCTCTGATGTTATTGGGCAGAATGTTAAATATGGAGACTCACGGATGCTTCCTCAGTTACACACACAGATGATTTGGGATGGGAATCATAAGAAATTAAACTGTTTCTGGTTCCTTAATGATTTCATTAAAAATTATAGTATGTTTTGTTGCTCCATCCCTTCATAAGGGCTTACCGAAAATGACTTAAATAAAGTAGCTACTTGTTTGGTAGTATTTTGTACTTAATTTAGTTGCCCCATTTGTTCTGAAAGAGACAGTTCACCCAAAAATTAAAACAAATGAAAAAGAAGACTTTTGTCTATGCATTGGACAACGTTCTAAAAAATATAATTTTTTGTGCTCCACAGACAAAAGTCAAACAGGTTTGGAACAAAATGATGGCAAAATTATCATTTTTAGGTGAACTGTCCCTTTAAGCTGGAACTTATCTAGCTTATATGCTTGTAAAATACATCTGTAATATGGCAAGCAATGTTGATCTTTATTGATCCAGTAAATTACCTTTGTCAGGGGCAACAAATAAATACTAGCACCACAACAAACTGGATAATTTGATATCGACTTTGTGTTTTTGGATGTGACACCAAATGTGAAAGTACATGCAAGATTCCCGGGGGTCCTTAAAACGTCTTAAATTTTCTTTTTTTTAATCAAATTTAAGGTCATAAAAAGTCAAATTTAAAAGGTTAAATTTGGGGACATCCCTAAAAGTGGTTTAAAAGCTGAAATGTGAAGTTTTTGTCAAACTTGTAGGAATAAAATAAGAGCAAATAAGCAAATTTATAAGGATAGCACAAATAAATACAATAGAATAAAGATACAAATTAAATAAATTGCTTTAAGTTTTTCAGGTAGGTTTAACAGTACTAGGGCTGCTCAGGTAAGAAATATTACAGAAACCGAAGTAATTAAATGTAAAATATCCTTGGATAAAATATCCTTGGATATTTGATAATTTAAGCATAAGCCATGAAAAAGAAATCAAATTGGCCTCACAAGCTGTTTGAGAAGCGGCTTTATGTGTGTAAATGTAAATGTATGTGTGTAATGTAAAATTATGTGCAACCACCGCAATCGCACATCGAAATTTAGACCAACATTTTTTGCATTTTTAATATGAATTTGTGTGTTAGTTATTGTAGACATCAGAGATTGATGTTGTGTCTATATATATATATATATATATATATATATATATATATATATATATATTTTGTTGTTGTTGTTGTTGTTTTTTTGTTTTAGACATTTTAGCAATTTAACATTTTTTGAAGTATTTTTACATGGCACCCTGATTGGGAAACACTAGTTTAAAGGGGTTCTTTATTATGATTTCACTTTTTTAACTTTAGTTAGTGTGTAATGTTGCTGTTTGAGCATAAACAACATCTGCAAAGTTACGACGCTCAAAGTTCAATGCAAAGGGAAATATTTTCTTTTAAAGAATTTGCAGTTTGGACTACAACAAACGGCTGGTAGGCACTACAACAAGCTTCTTCCCGGGTTGTGACATCACAAACCCTAAAATTTACATTAACCCCGCCCCCGAGAACACGCAACAAAGGGGGCGGGGCCATGTTGGGCTGCTTTAGAGAAGAGGAAGAGTTGTTGTAGTAGAGTGTTGTTGTCATGCCGTCATTTTACACCGGACTGCTTCACAAACGAGGGTCAATTCAACACTGGATTTGCACAAAAGATTAACATGACGACACATGCTAGTGGATGAGTTGAATCAACTCCACAGCAACTACATAAATTTATCCACTAACCATTCAGAAATGTCTAAAAGTTGTAACTTCTTCCTGAGTCTCTCCATCAGTGTCGACTCCGATTTGAACAATGTAAGGCTGAACAAAATCGCCATTTTGGCTGCGTGAGATTCTCCAGCTTTGTTGTTGTTGAGCGACAGAAGCGCGAGCTGTTAAAGCTCCGCCCTCTTCTGGAAAGGGGGCCAGGAGCAGCAGCTCATTTGCATTTAAAGGGACACACACAAAAACGCTGTGTTTTTGCTCACACCCAAATAGAGGCAAATTTGACAAGCTATAATAAATGATCGTTTATACAGTCATTTTATGGTTTAGGATGTTACCATAAACATTGACCTATCATCTGCAATACAGTATTCATTTTATTTGGGCAGGTCATAAAAAATGCCTTCAATTTGATTTTACAAACCCTGCAGATAGCCTGTGCACGATAGTTTAGATCTTTCTGTAGGCTGTTTTTCAGCTTGACAGTGTAATATATCGTGGTTTGAGAAGTTTTGGGGGCATTTACTGGTCACTGACTGGATGTGTGTGAGGGTGAAGGGTGTGTGTCTGCACATGCAGTGTTTGATCTTCACGTCTGTGATCTTCCATCACAAATCCTGAGTGTCTGCAGACTGCTGACATGATGATGTCACGCCTGACTGCGTCTCCATCACAATGAAATGGAAGCGTTCCAGTGTGGTGAACACCAGCAGATCAGAGTTATTACTTTCCTTCCAGGTGAACGTGTGTCCTGATACTGAGAGATGATCGTCTGGAGCTTGTGCTCAAACACACTTGTATGTTTCATCTGTGTGTGTGCGTGTGTGTTGACAAAAAGCAGAATAAATAGCCTGAGATCTTTTTCTCAGCAAGGGTGGAGCTGTTTTCATCTCTTCTCAATGATCAATGATTGAGGTGCCAAAGCTCATAAAATGAGGGAATGAAGCAATGGGAGGAGAAGGAAACAGGAGGAGGATAAAAGTTAGTCGCTTATGAGATCAGGACCACAAAGGCATCCTGTGATTGTTCACACTCATCTCTCTCTCATGATTCAAGATGCTTGTGATTAAAATCATTTACGTAGCCAAAGCAGTGTTATGATACTGATTTTTAACGCAGATAGATCTGACTCTGAAGTCTGATTGGATGAGCTGCGTTTGAAGCTGTAGTATAATAGCTGGTTATCGCATTCGGTTATAAGTTCATACAACAAATGTAAATAGCCTAAGGCTAAACTACACAATCTTTACATGTGTTTAGCACTTTGTTCAGACAGAAAGAAGTTCTCTCTCTATTGGAGCAGGAATCTGTCTGGATCTGGATCAGGGTGAGTCTGCCGTCTTAAACTTAAACTTAAGTTTAACAGTTTATCAGTATGAAGAAATCAGATGCTTGCATAGAAAAACATCTGGTCAAATATGAATTTAGCCGAATTAAGTCTAACATGAGCGATGTTGCTGTGCTGTCCAGAGGTTATTTGAGGATTTAGACAGGGTTATTGTCGTTAACTAAAACTAAATCCATTTTCATTACTTGAAACAAAATAAACATTAACTGAAATAAAAAATGTATATAATTTTTTTTTATTTTACCTAGTTGCCAAGGCAACATTTATAGTATGTTTAGTTTAAAACTTAATAAAAACTGTATAGACATATTTTAAAAAGGAAAAAAAAAACTAGTGCTGTCAATTGATAAAAAAAAATTAACTAATTAATCGCATGTTTTTTAAAAACATTGGAGGTTTTTATATTTTTATATTGTAATAATTTCTCAGTTAATCTCCGAATTAATATAGAAACAACTTAAAGACAACTTACATTAATTATAGATATTCAACATTACAGTTTAACTAACTATGTAGTATTAAACTTAAATTTTTAACGCAATTAACGTTAAAAAATATTAACGCATGCATTAATTGCGTTAAATATTTTTTACGCGATTAAACTGAAAAATGAATCGCATGCATTAATGCACTAATTTTGACAGCACTACTATAAACATTAACTGATTTTTATTTTCATTATCATTTTTGTTTAGTTTAAAACTTAATAATAACTATATAGACACTTAAAAAAGAAAAACTAATAAATGACAAAAATGCACAACAGATTTACTAAAACTTTAACTAAAATTAAAATGAAATCAGGAAATAAAATCTGCTTAAAAATACAAGAGGCTGAAAGGGAAAGTTGTTTCAGAGATAAAGTTAAGTTAAAGTTAAATTAAGAGAAAGTTAAATTATATGAGTTGGCTCACTCAGTATTTAAGTTCAGTTAACATGCTTGTGTGGAAGAAAATCAAAATCTAAAGTTCTTCTAAGTAGAAGTTTAACAACTTAAAATATTTTATTTAAGTATTTACCTCAAATTTTTGAGTTCTGCTAACTTTACAGTGTATTTTCTAGAAAGATTATGAAGACAAACATTTATTTCTATTCTTGAATCATTCACAGTAAGACCAGAATCATGAATTAAGAGAATAAATAGTCAGTTTTGATTTCCCTTTGTTTTTAATAGGTGTTTGAGCGTGTACCATCTTCCAGTGTGTGTGTGTGTGTGAGTTTAACAGGATGATCTGATAATGAGTGTCTGATGTAGGAAATCCCTGGAGCTCCCAGAAGCCTTAATGTAACCGAGGACTTTACAGTATCTCAGGAAATTCACTGACGGCCATTTCCTTTACTAAACAATCACACACAACAGACTGAGTTATAAGAGTAGTTCAGACAAAAAATGAAACTTCTGTCATCATTTACTCACCCTCATGTTGATCTAAACTATCACTTTTGTTTTTTTTTGTGTGTGTGTGTGTGTGTGTGTGTGGAGTCTTCACATTGCTCTTTTCCATACAAAAGTTCATAATGTCAAGAACATTGTAAAAAGACATTGTAAAAGACATACATACAACTTGTGCACTATGTCTTCTGAAGTCATATGATAGTTTTATGTTTGAAATTTGGTTGTAAGTTGTATGTAAGTTGCTTTGGATAAAGGTGTCTGCCAAATGCATGAAAAAAAATGTAAATGCAAAAAAATTTGTTTGTGTTCCATTTTAAAAAATCAGCATGTAGGTTTGAGACAAACAATGAGTAAATAGTGTGTATGTGAGCAACAAAAGACCAGTACGGCCAGTTTGAACGCATGGATTTGCATGATGAACACAGGCAGATGAAAGTGCACAAACAATGTGACATGTTAACAAGCTCTGAGACGTCACGCCGAGGCTCTTCTGGGCTTTCACGGTTAAACGGTTATCTGTTAACAATGTCTGCATGCTGCGCTCAATAATAATACCCTACAATTATTCACTAGCTTCTGTTAATGCCCCTTTCTAAGCATGTAGCTTAGTGTAGCTCTCAAAGTCTGTGTGTTTACACAGCACAAACACACACACACACACACACCGGGTGGATAGACTCATTGTAATGGGATCTGATTGTAGACGTTACACTGGTGAGGTGTGTGTGTGTTTGTGTTTAAAGAGGACCTATAATGCCCCTTTCACAAGATTTAATATAAGTCTCTGGTGTCCCCAGAATGTGTCTGTGAAATGATCAAATGATCATTTATTATAGCTTGTCAAATTTGCCCCATTTGGTTGTGAGCAAAAACACACCATTTTTGTGTGTGTCCCTTTAAATGCAAATGAGCTGCTGCTCCCGGCCCCCTTTCCAGAAGAGGGCGGAGCTTTAACAGCTCGTGCTTCGGTCGCTCAACAACAACAAAGCTGGAGAATCTCACGCAGCCAAAATGAGGATTTTGTTCAGCCTTACATTGTTCAAACCGGAGTCGACACTGATGGAGAGACTCAGGAAGAAGTTACAACTTTTAGACGTTTCTGAATGGTTAGTGGATAAATTTATGTAGTTGCTGTGGAGTTGATTCAACTCATCCACTAGCATGTGCCGTCATGTTAATCTTTTGTCAAATCCAGAGTTGAATTGACCCTCATTTGTGAAGCAGTCCGGCGTAAAATGACGGCATGACAACAACACTCTACTACAACAACTCTTCCTCTTCTCTAAAGCAGCCCAACATGGCCCCGCCCCCCTTTGTTGTGTGTTGTCGGGGGCGGGGTTTATGTAAATTTTAGGGTTTGTGATGTCACAACCCGGGAAGAAGCTCGTTGTAACCCCTACCAGCTCAAACAGCAACATTACACACTAACTAAAGTTAAAAAAGTGAAATCATAATCAAGGACCCCTTTAATGATGTTGTGTTTCTCTGGAAAGCTACCAAAGCTACTGTGATCAGTTAAACTACCTTCCAAACTGACCCATTTACCTTTCATTTTTCATTTAACCCCATTATCCAGAAGGAAACCGAACAGCGAATCACGCTGCTATAGCAGGAAGATATCAGGCTGTCATTTATTGAAACTAAGCTGTAAAAATTACTTTCTTTTTTCTTTCACATGGATAAACAGGAAAATATAAATAAAATATTGTACAGTCCTTCATTTAAACATGGCATGTTTGATTGGTAGAGTGAAAGATGGTCAAGAACATGACCGTCTTTACATCCTAAGTGTCCCTCGGGGGAAACTGTATGTTGTGACCCCTTTAAAAGCGGATGAATCCGCTGATCGTTTGGCTCCAAGGGTCTGATCCACTTGTGGAACAGATGCTCCTGCCAAAAAATGCAAGCATTTTCCCTGCTGTGGGCCGCTGAGATCTTCTGGGAGATAAGAGGCGTGTGGGTGCCGTGTTTATGCGTGTCTGCTGGTGCAGATGAAGTTACTGCTGCCAGATGTTGTAAAACTCTGCTTTTGTGTTTATTTCATTTATACCATTTAGAGAAACTGGTGTTTGCCCATGCAAAAGTTGATCCACCACTGTACTAGTGATGTTAATCAATAGTGATGCACCTAAATGTAGGAAATATTGTAGATTTGGAGCATTGTTATACTTGATCATTGGTGTGTGTGTATATTGCCTGTTGTATTGAATTAGCTTCCAATGTGACTCATCCTTTTAGCCTATATAATGCAATGTCAGCAAAATATTTTGATTCATTAACATTCAATTAAACACCCCAAAGTCCCAAAAACCAAACGAGACCAGCACTCAAAAACTAGTGTTATGTATTATAGGACATTTCAGTATATAAACACATTGAGCTTAATGTAGGTCTGTCAGCAGCAGATGATTTCATTATTAACTCATTCTCTGTTGATTTCTGTGAATTGGGAGTCTGAGATCTTTTCATAAGTGTTTTAGCAGTGGCGTATGAATGGCGTTGTGTGTGTGAGGTGTTATTCTACTTAAAGAAATCAATTCCACTGCAGCTGGTACCTTCCTCCCAGTGTCTTTATGGCCTGTTTGCAGTTCTGACTCCATTGATTTTTTTTTTCCCTCTGTCGTTCTTGCTTCAGGCTCAGAGGAGCATGTGATGAATGGCTGGAGGTGTCGGAAAGATCTGGAATTAGAGAGAGAGAAAGAGACTTTTTCTTCCTATTATGCTTTAATGCATCATCTCCACACACACACATACACACACACACACACACACACACATACACGCTGCTCTCTTTAGGCCAGTGTGTAGGGATAGATGCAGGAATGATTGGAAGAGGAGGCGTCGTTGTAAGCTGTGACATTCCCAGATACAAAACTCTCTCCCATTTGGAAAATGCTTCAGCAGCTGTTTCAAATGTGATGCCGTTACACTGTGTGCTGCTAACCATTGTGTAGGCACATAAACATTGACATTGATTTTAATATAATATAATATTATTTATTAATTTACGGAATTATGTACTTGTATCAGAGTACATTTTGTGATTATAATGACCATCTGACTGTACATTATCTGCTCTACTTCATGACTTCTAGTCAAATAACTAACTAAATGGGCATTCTGGTTGCAGCAGTCTGAGATGTGGCACATATGATTAGAGCATTAGTCAGAGTAACAGAGAGAGAGATCTAAATAAATCAGCAGTGATCTGTGAGGGTGAGCAGAGGGTCAGACTGCAGTGAACGGCTGTCCTTAAACGCAGCCGAACACTCGTCTCCAAGAAACTCTAAAAATAACAACCTCCAGAGAGAGAGAGAGACAGACAGCGTCTCTCATCCAGCGTGTTCTCCTTTCTGTACTCCTGCTGGAAAATCACTCTCGCTGAGATGAATTTATCTGTGATTTTTGTCTGATGGATGGGAGTGTTTGTTTGGATGTGAAGGAACTGATCCGCTCAGTCTGTTTGGATCTCCGTTTATGGCTACTGGCTTATTTGTTCATTAGATTAATAAATCACCCACTGTGATGTTTGATAATGATGATTTTGCCTGCTGTCGACCTAGGCAACATTTAAAGGTTCGGTAACGCTTTATTTTACAGCGTCATATGTTACATTGTTCAGTATGATGGTGTACGAATATGGTAATCGTTCAGTATGATGGTGTATGAATATGGTAATCGTTCAGTATGATGGTATACAAATATGGTAATCGTTCTGTATGATGGTGTATGAATATGGTAATCGTTCAGTATGATGGTATACAAATATGGTAATCGTTCTGTATGATGGTGTACGTACGAATATGGTAATTGTTCAGTATGATGGTGTATGAAAATGGTAATCGTTCAGTATGATGGTATACAAATATGGTAATCGTTCTGTATGATGGTGTACGTACGAATATGGGAATTGTTCAGTATGATGGTGTATGAATATGGTAATCGTTCAGTATGATGGTATACAAATATGGTAATCGTTCTGTATGATGGTGTATGAATATGGTAATCGTTCAGTATGATGCTATACAAATATGGTAATCGTCCTGTATGATGGTGTATGAATATGGTAGTCATTCTGTATGATAATATATGAATATGGTAATCGTTCAGTATGATGGTGTATGAATATGGTAATCGTTCAGTATGTTGGTGTATGAATATGGTAATCGTTCAGTATGTTGGTGTATGAATATGGTAATCGTTCAGTATGATGGTGTATGAATATGGTAATCGTTCAGTATGATGGTGTATGAATATGGTAATCGTTCAGTATGTTGGTGTATGAATATGGTAATCGTTCAGTATGATGGTGTATGAATATGGTAATCGTTCAGTATGATGGTGTATGAATATGTTAGTCATTCTGTATGATAATATATGAATATGGTAATCGTTCAGTATGATGGTGTATGAATATGGTAATCGTTCAGTATGATGGTGTATGAATATGTTAGTCATTCTGTATGATAATATATGAATATGGTAATTGTTCAGTATGATGGTGTATGAATATGTTAGTCATTCTGTATGATAATATATGAATATGGTAATCGTTCAGTATGATGGTGTATGAATATGGTAATTGTTCAGTATGATGGTGTATGAATATGGTAGTCATTCTGTATGATAATATATGAATATGGTAATCGTTCAGTATGTTGGTGTATGAATATGGTAATCGTTCAGTATGATGGTGTATGAATATGTTAGTCATTCTGTATGATAATATATGAATATGGTAATTGTTCAGTATGATGGTGTACGAATATGGTAGTCATTCTGTATGATAATATATAAATATGGTAACCGTTCAGTATGATGGTGTATGAATATGGTAATTGTTCAGTATGATGGTGTATGAATATGGTAATCGTTCAGTATGATGGTATATGAATATGGTAATCGTTCAGTATGATGGTATATGAATATGGTAATCGTTCAGTATGATGGTATATGAATATGGTAATCGTTCAGTATGATGGTATATGAATATGGTAATCGTTCAGTATGATGGTATATGAATATGGTAATCGTTCAGTATGTTGGTGTATGAATATTGTAAATGTTCATTACGATCTTGTTCATTCTTTAGTACTCTGAAACAGTGTTTCTTTAAGTTACATTTTGAAAATGTAATTTTGTTGCATTGCGACTGTAGCTAATTACTGCTTTGTGTTTTTTCTTTCAGGTCAGATGAGAAACTGATGGATTCGTAGCATATTCCTGTTCGGTCCTGTGGATGCAGAACATACGCATGTAAGAATTCAGCCATCTTGGGTCAAAAATGATGCAAAATGTGTGTGTGGGATGTTTCGTCTGAGGAGGCTTTTACTCCTCAAAGTCTGGATGAGAAAACACTCATCAGAGGAGCGTTGTGGGTATAAACACACCTTTGTTTTAGCTGAACAGAAGTCAGAACATGTTTGTTCCAAATATTTCATGAAGGTGAGATCGTGGAGTGCTGCGTAATACGTGTTGCTGCATAAACTGACTAATTTGTTCGAAAAGTCTGGTTGTTTACCAGAGCCAGAAAATGATGGAGACTCTTTTGATTTAAGTTTTAAACTCACTAACATTTTCAGCAACACCTTCATATATAATGCATTATAAATGTATTCGTAATGTATGTTATAATGCATTTTATCTTTTCATTACCAATTGTAACTTTGGTTACAGTTATTTGTTGAGTGTTATTAATGTCTATTTACAACATGTTTTTGAAGCGTTGATCATTGTAGCCAATCACAGACATATCATATGTATGGCTAGGCATGCAAATTCCACTTGCCGTTTTTCTAAAACTGTGATTGGGGCTCCTAAGTGAGACCATATATATCAGTGAATGAGACTGACAGAAAGGGAATGTGCATTACAATGCATAATTACTAAATACTTTTAGAATGCATTATATAAAAGCTTTAAATAAAGTGTTACCACATTTTCTTCAGAAAATGATGTTAAAATATTAACCATAATGTAAAAATATTGTACTATGAACTGGAATGTGTGCATGTTGCAACAGATGACTGTGCGTTTGTTTGCATATGTTGACACATGACTCGTGAATGTGTGTGTGTCTGCAGCTGGTGATGTATATTAGGTTGTATAATAGACTGTGTGTGTAAACTACGCAGTCAGAACAGCGTATTATTGTTGAGCGTGTGAACGGTGCCTATTGTGAGCAGCAGTGACAACCGCCTCTATCCCTCTCTTGCTCTAAGTGTCTGTGCGTGTTATGAAGTTGTTTATATTAACGTCAACATGAAATGAAAATGGACTACTTACTTTCTTAATACACATTCATGTGGTATTATTATACATGTTAAAAAAAATCTACTATAAAAAATTGCAAACTTTACTTTTTCATTTGGCATTGTTAGTCTCACTCATGTTGAACCACCTGACATAAAAAAGACATTTTCCATTGAGAAAATAAATTCCTGACCTACATTTTTTGAATATCTAGTTTCACTCTGAAAGTATGTCAGATTATAGACGTAACACTTGAGTGTAATGCTAAAAAAGCAGTGCCGTGTTTTTATCCCGATGCAGATCTGTTCTGTATCTGTGCACAGCATCATTTGCATTTGAAACCATGAGTGATGACATCATCATGATGACATCACGACCAACCTCAGGAGAGGCAGAGAATAAAAACATGTACACAGAGTGAATTTTCAACAGAACTTAAGCACAAAAACATTAGTAGACGTGAAGATGAGCCGGGCGGCGCTGCACGTCAGGAACGTGATGTGCTTCCTGTGCGTCCAGTAGCAGAACCCTAGCGGTTCACAGTTCAGATGGCAGTGTTCCTCCCTACACCAGTTCCTGTCTGAGCCTGTAAAACTCTCTCTCTTCCTCTGACAGGAAAGGCCTCATTTCCTGAGGCTGATGTGAATCAGAGTCACAGAGGGAAACATTCTGTTATGAGCGCTCTGACGACTCAGCTTTCAAACGCACTTGTGAATGAATATTTCAGACCGCACTCAGGGCTCCAGACTAACATTTGAGAGCAAGTTCTACAGCTCCTGATTTGGCAGCATCGCACATGTAATATTAATAATATTACATGTTTTATCTCATAGAAATGCACATTTGATAGTGGCTTACTAGCTTGTGCTTCAGTTGGGATGCGGATGTAAATGTAATTTCATTAACTTAACATCTGTAAAAATTGTAACAACCTCACTTTATAGGGTAACTTTTAAATATTCTGACTGTTTGAGTTAGGAATCTACTTTTATTAAAATTAATCATAAGGTAAAACCACGGATGGCACCTCATTACCATTGTAAAAAAAAGTAACTATATCGTTTCTGTAGCTTTTTGTAATGAAAAACAGTAGCCTGTTTGTTTATTGGTGGTAATTGATGCTCAAACGGTCTGATAATTGAGAATCTATCCGCATGATGGTGTATGAATATGGTAATCGTTCAGTACAATGGTGTATAAATATTGTAATCGTTCAGTATGATGGTGTATGAATATGGTAATCGTTCAGTGAATATGGTAATCGTTCAGTATGATGGTGTATGAATATGGTAATCGTTCAGTACAATGGTGTATAAATATTGTAATCGTTCAGTATGATGGTGTATGAATATGGTAATCGTTCAGTGAATATGGTAATCGTTCAGTATGATGGTGTATGAATATGGTAATCGTTCAGTATGACGGTATATGAATATGGTAATTGTTCAGTATGTTGGTGTATGAATATGGTAATCATTCAGTATGACGGTATATGAATATGGTAATCGTTCAGTATGATGGTGTATGAATATGGTAATTGTTCAGTATGATGGTGTATGAATATGGTAATCGTTCAGTGAATATGGTAATCGTTCAGTATGATGGTATATGAATATGGTAATCGTTCAGTATGATGGTGTATGAATATGGTAATCGTTCAGTATGATGGTGTATGAATATAGTAATTGTTCAGTATGATGGTGTATAAATATTGTAATCGTTCAGTATGATGGTGTATGAATATGGTAATCGTTCAGTGAATATGGTAATCGTTCAGTATGATGGTGTATGAATATGGTAATCGTTCAGTGAATATGGTAATCGTTCAGTATGATGGTATATGAATATGGTAATCGTTCAGTATGATGATGTATGAATATGGTATTTGTTCAGTATAACGGTGTATGAATATGGTAATCATTTAGTGAATATGGTAATCGTTCAGTATGATGGTGTATTAATATGGTAATCGTTCAGTATGATGGTGTATGAATATAGTAATCCTTCAGTATGATGGTGTATGAATATGGTAATCGTTCAGTGAATATGGTAATTGTTCAGGATGATGGTGTATGAATATGGTAATCGTTCAGTATAACGGTGTATGAATATGGTAATCATTCAGTGAATATGGTAATCGTTCAGTATGATGGTGTATGAATATGGTAATTGTTCAGGATGATGGTGTATGAATATGGTAATCGTTCAGTATAACAGTGTATGAATATGGTAATCATTCAGTGAATATGGTAATCGTTCAGTATGATGGTGTATGAATATGGTAATCGTTTAGTGAATATGCTAATCATTCAGTATGATGGTGTATGAATATGGTAATCGTTCAGTATGATGGTGTATGAATATAGTAATTGTTCAGTATGATGGTGTATAAATATAGTAATCGTTCAGTGAATATGGTAATCATTCAGTATGATGGTGTATGAATATGGTAATCGTTCAGTATGACGGTATATGAATATGGTAATCGTTCAGTATAACAGTGTATGAATATGTAATCGTTCAGTATGATGGTGTATGAATATGGTATAACGGTGTATGAATATGATAATCATTCAGTATGATGGTTTATGAATATGATAATCATTCTGTATGATGGTATATGAATACAGTAATCGTTCAGTATGATGGTGTATGAATATGGTAATCATTCTGTATGATGGTGTATGAATATGAATAATTGTTTTCTATTCCTTTCACGCTGATTTATTTTATGTTTGCATCTACACAGGTTTATTTTTTCCCCATTTTTACTCCATTTGTTGTCTTTATACTTTCTGTTTCAGTTATTACGCTCAGTGATTATTCTCTTCCTCATTCTTAACGTCTGTATTAATGTGATGATTGTAATCCTCTTAATCCAGCATGTGTGTGTCATTCAAGAGCATCAGAGACGTCTGGAGCTTTAGCGTGTGTCTCATGTGTGGTGTGTTATCATCTTATACTCAAAGATGCAACAGAAATGAAACTCGTTTGATTGACTCGTTTGATTGACGTTCACAATAAACAACAGGAAACACCCCCTCTGCTTCTCTACAAGTTTCCCATTGTCCTTCAGTCCTGCCAGGGATGTTTACGCGTGTGCTTGTGTGTGTGTTTGTGTGTGTGTGTGTGAGTGTTGTGGCCTGTCTCAGCACATCATCTGCTAGTTACGCAAGTGTTCCAGCCGCTACAGCCTACAGTCTGACACAGCTGATAGCTGCGAGTACATGAGAGATGGTGCGTCTTTGCCAGACAGTCTGCATATACTGCATATACACTATAAATCACCATCTGAGACAGATGATGTAAACGGGATATCATGTGATTATGGAATCGGATCTCGTATTCTGTCCTGATTTCATTATTTTACAGCAGACACAGAAATGATTCCTGCTCAAACACGCACACAAACACGTGTATCTTAATGTTGAAAAAATAGCCATGAGTTTATGTACTTCTTCATGCTGTGTTTATAATGAAGAAAAGATGCAAACTAACATGACAGAAGAGAAATATCAGCAATATAGAACTGGATATTTACTAGTGATGCACCAAAAAATATTGCTGTTTTGGCCGCAACAGTTTTTGAGGGCCAAAATCATTTACTGATATGGTGACGTTTAATTTTCTGCAGAGTAATATTGATGAATATTGTATTTTGAGGGCTTTGCACACTCCCACATCTCTAATCCATAAACTCACATAAACAGAGTAATAAATACATCATGACAGTGCATATAAAAGGATGAAGTTATGTAAAGCATGCTTTTCTGTTATCGGCACACGCCAAATCCAGCAACTTTGCGACGGTGAGGTTTAATTATTGCTTCTTCGATGACATTTTATGCACTCAACGTGGATAAACTGCAACAGGTAAACGATAAATGAGAACCTGAATTTCGGTTTCTGTAAAAAATTCATTTTGCATCACTACTACTTGCAGTGTTTTCAAGAAACTGTGGTTGTAAGATGGTTACTGGTGGTTTTGTTCCTGTCTGGTGTGGAATTTCTCACCTGTTTTATGGTCCAGCAGGAGAAAATGGTACATCTGATCACTTCATCTGGCACTGTGTCTAAATAGTGTGTGTTTTACAGGGACTGAGTGTTGATGGCCGTGCGGTAGGGACAGAGAGGGTCCTGCAGGATGAATTCTTTCCCGTCCATGGACAGACACATCCAGCAAACCAACGACCGGCTCCACTGCATCAAACAGGTGAGAGAAAACAGACATGAGTCTTAATTTAGTTTTTGGGCTCTACTAGAACAGGTTTTCATGTTTTTCATGCTATTGTTGCAGCTCCTCTCTTCCTAGTCTGTCAGTAACGCTCTGTTTAGTTCCTGTCTCTATGAAGCCCCTCCTTCTGAAAAGCACAATGTGCTCTGATTGGTCGGCTGCAGCAGTGTGTTGTAATTGGTCAAGCGCTTCGAGCCTGTTTGGGAAATGTCCCGCCCCTTACCATGACCGAACTCAACCAGGCCCCGCCCCTTTCTTCTGCGCATGAATTATTTAAATGAGAAATATTGTGACGTGTTCGTTCCTGGAAGAAAACTCAAGACTACAATGGAGGCGTTTCAGGGAGTTCAGAAACAGAGAATAACGCCTGCTGGAGGGACTTTGCAGACCTTTTTCATACTCAAACAGCAACATTACACATAAAAAAAAAAGCCGAACATGGAAAAAAGCAAAATGGGCCCTCTTTAAAAACACTCACCTCTCTCATCTTATGTCAGTGTTTCTTCATCACAGCTGTGAGATGTCATTTTTGAGATCATGTCAATCATTCAGGAATCAATGCTTCTGCATTTACAGTGTGTGAGAGTGTTTTAATAGGTTTCTAAGTCATACTCAACACTGTGACGCCCCCTACAGGACACCTGGAAAGCAGACGCAATTATTAGACTTCATTAGGGGCTTATATTCTCAGGAACAATATACAGAACTTTCTGTAGATTAGATTAATAAAATGAGTGAATATTTCAGACATTAACATTTCAACTCACATAAACAGAGTAATAATTAAAAACATTCTTATATGCCTGAATCATGACTGTACATATGAAGGGATAAATGAAGTGGTTTGTCATGTGATTTTTCTTTTATCAGCACCTGCAAAATCCAGCAAACTTCCAGACGGCAGCAACGGAGCTGTTGGACTGGTGCGGAGATCCACGAGCGTTTCAGCGGCCCTTTGAGCAAAGCCTGATGGGATGCCTAACGGTGAGGTCAAATCGATCAAATTTCAGTTTCAGTCAATTAATCAATCAGCATTCATCTGCTAGTTAGTAATAAAAACATTCGACTCTGACAATGTGTGAAGATTTCCATCTGGCCCCACTCACGTCACATTAAATATTATATTATATTAGGGCTGTTGGATTAATCGTAATTGATTTTCAATGTCGATTTTGGCTTCCAACGATTATGAAAACAAGATATTCGAGGTAAAATTAGCCAAATAAGTGAGAGTTATAAAATGCAGTCTACTGTTGCTAAACTGCGGGACGTGTTTGATATTAAACAGTGTTATTAAAAGCGCATTAAGCTGCAAAAAAGCCTTTTTGGAGAGTATTTATGTAAACACATTGGGTTATGTCTTAAGTAAACATACACAGTTGAGAAAGAAAAAGCATGTGTAACAGTATATTGGATCCGTGCATTCGCTCTTAAAGTGACGGCAGCCTAATAAACCTGCTGCAGTCTGTCATTAATGATAATCACACAACAAATGACAAGGAAAATTACTCACAGATCTTGACTGAATAACTTAAGTAGCTTTAATGGGGATTAATCTATATTTAACGTGTACAGTAAGACTACACATTTGTCTATGCATTTTTTGTTGTTGTAGGCTATTACTTATCTCAATACCGCTGTTAGATCTGTGCCTCAGACACTTTTATTCTCTTTCTGCAGTAACGTCTAATTGTGCTCATGTGAACTCTGACATGTTTCCACAGTAGAGAAAAAGCAGATCTAAGCTGCATTTAAGGAGAATGTGGAACGACGGCTACACCAAACCTCCCTCAGATGTTTAATTATGTGCTTTAGACACACATATATCTCTGCCTGATGTGTTTAACTGTAATTAAGACACAGATATGAGAGATTGCTTCCTGCACGTCTGTGTTTCAGAGGGAAACAGGCCTCAGGGTGTGGTGGTGTTGAGCGTATGGGCCAACCTGATGAGGGTTTGCAAATCAGGAGAGAGATTTCATTCTCAGAAACCCCCAAAACCACAACCACCCTGAGCAATTTTACTAGGACAAATCATGCATGCCTAAATGCTGATATTTCAGTGATGTTTGAATATTGTTTGTCTGTCTCTCCGTCAGGTGGTGAGTCGTGTAGCAGGTCAGCAAGGCTTCGACATGGATCTGGGGTATCGGCTGCTAGCCGTTTGTGCAGCAAACAGGGACAAATTCACCCCAAAATCAGCAGGTGAGACTCCAGGATCCTCTACGTTTGTCTTGACACCCATTTTTTAAGCTTCTTTAATCACAGAGTGTGACGTCAGAGCCCATATGAGCATATGAATTGTATGCTTTTTCACTTTTTTTGCTGGACCTGATGTTCGTAACTAACTAGTTTACTACATCACCTTCCCACAAAAAAAGAACTTGTTTCGAGTCTTATTCCTAGTTTTGAGAAGATATTTTAACTTCTAAAGTAATTTCAGACCATGAAACACTTAATATATAATGAATAAAAATTTGGTGTAATTAATTCATATATATAAAATCTGAAAACTTGCTTAAATGAGGGTTATTATTGTTTACTTTAACTAAAACTATTAATAAAATTTCTGTCAATTGAAATGAAGCTAAAATAAAATGTAAATATTAGTCGAAAAACGTAACCTTGGAAATAAACTGAAATAAGTTGAGGTTCGAGCACTAAAATTATTACCTGGGAATAAATAAAAACTGAAATAAAATTAAATTAAATCTAAATATCAGTATTTTAAATTAATAAAAATAATTAAAAAAATGGCAACTAAATCACTAAAAATTAAACTAAAATTATCATGAAAACTAGACCAGTCTGCTGATATGGAAGGCCAAAAGGTTCAAAAACATGTGAATTTTAACATGTTAACAACCCGTAAAATATGCATATTTAATACGTATTTCACGCATATTTAACACGTATTTCATGCGTTAAATATGTGTTGTTTACGTGTTAACGTGCTGAAATATGCATTAAATACACGTGAAATATGTGTATTTTACGTGTTGTTAGGGGCCGTTCACATATCGCGTCTAAAAAGGTGTGGAAAGCGCCGCCGCACCGCTTCCTCCTTCTTTCCAAAGCGCTTGCACTCCCGTGGCATCTGTCGTTGCTATGCAACCATGAACTGCACTCTTCACGAGGAGTAGGAAGTTTCAGCAAAGGATAAATTGATTTCTAGCCCTTGCATTAGCTTTACTACTAGATATGTTTATGGAGATGAGATATAAAAACCACCCTGTACAGCTATGATCAGCTGTTCGGCTGAGATTTACTAGATATGTTTATGGGGATGAGATATAAAAACCACCCTGTACAGCTATGATCAGCTGTTCGGCTGAGATTTCGATGTTTTGTTACTGAAAGGCCGAAGCTGATAGGTTGGTTCTTGTCACATGACCTGCGGTGCGCTTGCGGCATTCTGAAAAGTTGAGAATTTTTCATCTCGATGTGCCAGGAAAACACACCGCATGCACGTCATGACCGCATCTCTTCCATTATGAGCGCGCCTGTCGTGTGGCTACATTTGAAATAACTGATTTGCGCAAAAGACGCGATATGTGAACGGCCCCTGAACGTGAAGATTGACATTGATGTTTTGAACCATTTGGCTTTCCATACACTGATAGATGCCTGCTTTCAAATGCTTCCATGTGTATCTGTATAAGTACTCGGTGAAGAGTGTCATTGATGTCTATTTACAACATGTTTTTGAAGCATTGATCATTGTAGCCAATCACAGACATATCCGATGAGCGTGTGAACACAATGACCAATCAGAGGTGTTTATGAATCTGCTCAACAGCGCTCAAAGCGCCGCATTTTTAAATTTCAGTACGGCCTTGGTACCGAAGTTGGTACTTTTGACAACACTAGAGCGTCTAGTTTGTATTTGGTGAGGACTTTTTTAGTGTTATCCCACAGTTTCATGGGAGATGGTCTTTCTGATGTCAGAGTGTTCCTGTCTGGTGTTAGCTTGACTGAAATCACTCCGAGATGATTTTTTCTACTGTCTGAGAATGATTCTGCCATCAGAGAAATCAGCAATACCAGAAACAAACATGTTCATAGCTGTCTGATGTCGGTCTAGACTGGGTGTGTTTGGGGTTTTCATGCACTTCTTAAGCTCGCTACTGAACGAACACTGGGGAGAAAGTCTGACAGAAGGGGACTCAATCTGTGTAATCCTAGAGCATGACATTGACACGTCCTGTTTGAAGATCGTTTGATAAGCGGTTTTTAATATGAGAGAAGGGACCAGTGCGAGCACGCAGGAGATTACGGTACACTTTAAGATCATTTATTACATGACTCTCTGCATTCTGTGGTCAAATGAAATATTTAACAGCCATGCTAATTTATGTCTTCCCACAATAAAAAATAAACTCAAATCAGTATTCATGTCCATATTTATTCATATATATATATATATATATATATATGTATGTATACATCAGGGTTGGGAGGGTTATACACATTCCACACACATATATCATATAAACACAAACTTTTTTATGTGCAATTAATCGCAATTAGTCGATTTGACAGCACTATAAATATATGAACATTATGAATGTTATTGAGGTTTCAGAGAGTTCAAAAAATATTTTAGGTCAGAAAAGTTTGGAATACAGGATTAAGTATTTGCATGCATTTAACAAAACACAATCCAAATATCATGAGTTTGAATGCATAAAGTAATAAGAAAATATACAATAAAAATTGTATGTGTACCTTGAATGCAATGTAAGTTTCTTTGGATAAAAGCTATATATATATAATTTTATTTAACTGTTTAAAAGTGTTTTAATTTAAAGAACCTTCGTTATGTCTTTGATATAGTGACAGTGTCTGTATCTCACTGGTGGTTTTCCCTGTGGATCAATCGCTCCTAATTGCTTTCGCTTCAGTAGACGGTAAGAATTCCACAGCTGCTCTTGCAGAAGAAGACGCTCGACATTAACCCTTCATTTACTGCGACTCAAAAACTGCTAAAATACGACACAACAATTCCAAACTTGAGTGTTTTCATTATCTTGTGGATGTGTATACGAGAGATCAGATTTGATGGTTTAACTAGTTCAAGCATGAACGGCACAAGCCACTCATTTAATGGAATGTAAAACACACTCGCATTGTTTTCTGCACTAAGTGGAAGCAATTAGAGAGTCAATAGAGCGTTTAAAATGCTTGTCTAGAGGAGGAGGTGCCACACTTAAGGGCTTATGTTTCTTACTGTAACTCAGAGAATCATCCTGATACAGACAGACGAGAGAGAGAGAGAGCTGTCTCTGTTTTCACAGGTGTCAGAAATGTAACCTTGAGTCTGTTTGAAGCTGAGATTTTTGCACATAAATGCGTAAGTGTTTCCGACTGCAGGATTTTCCAAACTCATAAACATGAATAAATCATTTTAAAATAAAAACAATCAAAATAGAACACTTACTGAAATAAGATGGAGTATTTTATTTGTTCATCTGCATGTCATGTGACCATTAACCAAGATCAGAGAACTGCGAACATGCAAAAGACATGTTAAATCATTTAAATATTAACTTAAAGTTTCAGAAAAGTTTGGGAATCCTTGTCCTACAAGATTCAGTTTTTGTATTGAATTTAACAAAATGCATTGCAAATATGAAGTGATAAAAAATGTATGTGTACCTTGAATGAAGTTGTTTTGGATGCTCTGAGATGGTTTAAAGGGAAAGTTTAACATCAGCATTTACATACAAAACCAAATATTTAAATGCATGACAAATACCACCTGGAAACTTTTGTGAATATTTTTGCGTGACGATGCAAGCAAATTACTGAATGAGAGTTTTGAATGGATTCATTGAATTGTGTATACATATATATATTTAAAAATAAACTCTTAATTATCTCTCTTTCACACACACATAGAGATTTCACAGTCTGTAATTTTGTACGGGTGTCTCTCAGGGTAGAAACTGATAGTTAAACTGTGGCTTTTCCTAAATAGAAAATGACACAGACATCTGAGTGAAGCTGACAGCAGCCCTCTAGTGTGTGTGTGTGTGTGTGTGTGTGTGTGATTCATCAGACTTTAGCTCTGTCCTTGTCTTCTCATATCTGTTTCAGCTCCGATAGATCACACATACACACGTCATCGAGTTTCTACTTCAGAGCTCTTAGTACAGAGTAAAGTAGTCTGACTGTATTATTGCTTTTATTTTCTGATGGTACTATAGCAGTCAGTCAGCAACTGACTAATTAGTTTTATGTGCATGTTTAGGAGCAGATAAATCTGGAACTGCATTTAACAACATTGGCGCAAGCAATGGCTTTAATTGGGGGCAGGGCTAGCCATTTGGCCGACCAATGGCAGATAAAATGAAACATTTGGAACTTGTTTGAAAACAGGAATTTTTTTGTAGTTCCGATCAGAGAAATTGCACACCTTGACTTAATCTTCTGGCAAAGCGAATATAATGCTGAAAACTAAGTGAAATATACAGCTGTGCTCGTGGATATCTTGTTTACTTGCTGTTAATCAACTGTTTTAAGATTTGATTCCACTAACTTGACAAACTCCTTCAGATCCAGTTTTTATTTCACACTCAAATATGCTTTTTCATCCTTTAAAAGAGATGTGTTAATGTTTAAAGAAATTGTTTGAAATACAATTTAAATGTTCAAATGAGATCTTGCAGCAAGATTGTCATAGTTAAACTAAAACTAAAACCATAAAAAAAATGTTACTTGAAATAAAATAAAATGATTTAAAAAAAAACTTAATTTCAGCTAGTTCAGCTCATTTTCATTTAATTTAGCCTGATGTACTAAAATAACTAAAACTGAAATAAAATTAAAACTATAGACATATTGAAAAACTTATAAAAATGACAAAAACACAACAAAATGACTAAAACTTTAACATAAAAAAAATGGACAATATAAAAACTAATTCAAAATATTAATATAACCTATAATAGTTTCTCACTGTAAACCTTTTAATACATGTGGTATAATAGTCTTTTCAAAAATATTTTCTACAAGTGGTAATTTTTAATAAATTAAAAATGTAAATTTTTATATATTTTTTTAATTTTTTTTTTAAAGTGGTAAAAATGCGTCAGCAATTAAATTAAAGGCTAATATGATGAAGAATAAGCGTTCTCTTGATCTTTTGATGTTTTCTGACTCAAATCTTCTTCACCAGACCGTTTAATTTGAGTGTTTTTGAGAGGAAAAAAACTCCAGGACCTCAAGGAAAACATCAAAAAATATGACCTATATTTTAAATATGACCCATTTAATGTGTGTTTGTGTTTGTGTAGCATTGCTGTCCTCGTGGTGTGAGGATCTGGGTCGACTTCTGCTGCTGCGTCATCAGAAAAGCAGACAACCCGATCCATCTGTGGGCAAGAACCCGATGCAAGCCAACATCAACAACATGAAGCCGGCGCTCTCACACGGGTCAGTTTCTTCCACACACACACACACACACACTGACTCACACAGTGTTCCACACATTCACTGTTTACATCCTTCTATAATCTCCATAGTGATGCATCATTTCAATATGACTCCGTCTCCTGGCAACAAAACACCAATCAACCGCCGGGTTCTGTGTCCGTGGTGACCACCGTATGGGGTGTGACCAATACGTCACAGAGTCAAGTAAGAATGTATTTAACACCGTTCAGAGCACATGCTGCTGTTTCAGTCTGTGTTGTAACTCTGTGTGTGTGTTTAGGTGTTGGGGAACCCCATGGTAAACCCAAACAGCCATATGAACCCCATGACCGGAGGTAACGGGGCTATGAACCCGGGACAGTTTACTGCACAGCAGCAGTTTTCATCCAAGGTTAATGCAAACCAGGCTTACATGCAGCAGGGGATGTACGGGAGATCCAGCTATCCTGGAGGAGGAGGAGGAGGAGGAGGGTTCGGGGGAAGGTCAGTGTTTCATGCTTTTTTATTATTCATATAATTTTTGAAAAAGGCCTGTCAATTTTCCATCTGTTTCAAGCTACAAATATATAGATCACATCTCAAAAGAAGAACAACAAAGAAATCAGTAAAAACAATGGGATGCTGAAAAACACTCCCTGATGTACTTAGAAAATATTAAAAGATCAAATTCAAATGCAAGCAGATGAACCCAGATTCGATGAAAGTTTCATGTTGAATGTTTTCTCAGAAAACCATTTATAAATGCTTAAAGGGGAAGTTCACCCAGAAACTGTGTGTTACGCAGCACGTTTGAGCTTCAGCAAGAACCAATGAGGTCCATTCTCGTGTTACGCGCACGTTTGAGCTTCAGCAAGAACCAATGAGGTTCATTCTCGTGTTACGCAGCACGTTTGAGCTTCAGCAAGAACCAATGAGGTCCATTCTCGTGTTACGTGCACGTTTGAGCTTCCGCAAGAACCAATGAGGTCCATTCTCGTGTTACGTGCACGTTTGAGCTTCCTCAAGAACCAATGAGGTCCATTCTCGTGTTACGCAGCACGTTTGAGCTTCCGCAAGAACCAATGAGGTCCATTCTCGTGTTACGTGCACGTTTGAGCTTCCTCAAGAACCAATGAGGTCCATTCTCGTGTTACGCAGCACGCGTTTGAGCTTCCTCAAGAACCAATGAGGTTCATTCTCGTGTTATTGCGTTAACGCCTTTGAGCTTCCGCAAGAACCAATGAGGTTCATTCTCGTGTTACGTGCACGCTTGAGCTTCATCAAGAACCAATGAGGTTCATTCTTGTGTTACGCATACGTTTGAGCCCACAAGAACCATCCAATGAGATTCACTCAGTTACGCATTGACGCTTAAGCTTCCTCCAGAACCAATGAGGTCCATTCTCGTGTTATGCAGCACGTTTGAGCTTCGGCAAGAACCAATGAGGTTCATTCTGGTGTTACGCACATGTTTGAGCTTCCGCAAGAACCAATGAGATTCATTCTCGTGTTACGCACACGTTTAAGCTTCCTCCAGAACCAATGAGGTCCATTCTCGTGTTACGCAGCACGTTTGAGCTTCCGTTTTTTCTTCAAGACTGTTCACTGCTTAAGTCAGCTACATAAAAATATAGATTGGTCTAATTTGTTACCGAAAAGTAAGACTGATTACCCCTAACTAACTGCTAGTTGGTCATACTTGTTCTTAAGACACATAATGGCTATGTTTATGCAACTGGCCCCTGAACTCTTTCTCTCTCTCTCCTGTAGTTACGGGGGAGGTCCTAACCATGCAGGTGGGATGGGCCTGCCTTCACAGACACGCCCCCCTTCGGACTTCAGCCAACCAGCTGCTGCCGCCGCCGCTGCTGCTGTGGCTGCTGCTGCTGCTACAGCGACCGCCACAGCCACGGCGACGGTTGCCGCCCTACAGGAGACACAACACAAAGACATGAATCAATACGGCCCGGTGAGGGAGCGTCTTTAATTGTGACACAATTATTTCTAAGTGAAACGATGAGTTTGAACAAAGTGTTTTTTTTTTTTGTCTTCTAGATGTGTTCCTCCTTTCAAATGGGACCAAACCAGGCTTACAGCACTCAGTTTGTGAATCAGCCCGGCCCCCGGGGGCCCCCTGCCCACCCTGGCACCATGAACATGGGCCAGCCTCGGGGGCAGATGGCACAGATGGGGCCGTATGGGGGTCACCCACAGAGGATGCCCCAGCAGGGCTATGGGCCACGACCCATGCAGGGGGTGAAGAGACCGTATCCTGGAGAGGTGAGGAAACCTTGTCTTACGTGTCAAATAAACACTTATAGGGGGTACAGCAGGTCAGTAGCTTAGCTAACAATGTTCTTATATTTATGATTTGAATGATACTGCTTGTTTTACTCTAGGGGAGCTACGGGCAGCAGTATGGACCAAATGGGCAGTTTTCCTCTCAGCAGGGGCAGTTCCTGAACCCCGCCGCCACCAGAGGCCTCTCGTCGCCCCATTACCCCGCGCAGAGGACGTCGGCACAGCCCGGGACCGCAGCACAGTACCAGACCGGCAGCATGGGACACTTCTACAAGGTCCGTTAGGAAACACTCAACTAACGTTATACTGCCTTCTAAGACAACATTTTTTATTTATTTTTAGTTATTTATTTTATTACAAAATATATTAGCGGTGGACAAAAAAATCAACTGTTTTAATTTATTATATATTTTTATTATAATAATAAAAATTAATAATAATTTATTAGTTTATTCTAATAAATTGATGATAAAATAATTGATTTAATTTATAAAATAATTGATTTTAATTTATTTATATATATATATATATATATATATATTATGAATTAAATAATAATTCATTGTAGTTGATTCTAATGAATTGATGATTAAATAATTGATCCAATAAAATTTACCTGTAATAATGGACCACTACGTACCACTGTTTTAATTTGTTATAATATTTTTATTATTATTTTATTTTAATAATAAATGTAATAAATAATACATTCTGATAAAATAAAAAGTATCTGTAATTCTGGATTACACACCACTGTTTTAAAGTATTATATTATTTTATAATATAAGTAATACATTCTAATAAAATCATGATACAATTGATACAATAAAAAGTATCAGTGCACCACACCCCATTGTTTTAATTTATTATACATTTATGCATTTAGCAGACTCTTTTATCCAAATTATATATTTTTAAATTATTTTATTAAAATAATAATATCAAGAATTGTTTATGATTTTATTATATTATGATGTTATAATGTAAATATTATAATACGTTTTTATTATATTTATGTTTTAAATATTTTATTAAAATATATTTTTATATTACATAGCCAAATTCTAAGGCAGTCTTGTGTATATATACTTCCCAAAAACAATCCAATCCCATAATGCTGAGAAGCTCATTGAAAAAAATCTTCCTAAATGGTGGATGAGTTGAATGTGTGTCACGTTTTGTTCATGTTGTTTATGTTATGGATTAGATGCAATATTTGTCAAATATGAAGCAACAGAAACACATTTCATGTGCTGCTTAATACAGCACCATCTGCACAAGAATAAAGTTCAACTACTATTTAAATACCAAAAAACTGGGTCTATATCAGATTTATTTTGATAAACATGACACAATATAACATTATGGTTACATGAAATGTTGGCAACATAACTATGCATCTTTCTCTCTACTACAGGAACCCAGTAATAACTTCAGCACGGGGAACTTTCATTACAGCCAGTCCAGCATGAACGGGGTATGTTAGTGCGATGTCCAGTCAGAGGCAGTTTCAGCTGTTTACCTGTTGTGACTTCACGTGCATGTGTGATTTATTGATGTGTTTGTAGCCTCCGCGGTCGATGGGCAGTTACCCCCACTCCCCGTTACCAGGAAACCCCACGCCCCCCGTGACGCCAGGAAGTAACATGCCACAGTTTCCGTCACCAAACCAGGACATAAAGCCCCAGTTTCCTCCCGATATCAAACCCAACATAAATGCACTGCCGCCCCCTTCAGGTATGAGCCTCGTCCAGCCGTAGCCACACTGTATAAAAGTCACGTTCTTCCTTGTTTTCCAGAATAAATATCTTGTCATTTTTGTAATATGTCCTGTAATGTGCACTAGCTTGTCATCCGCATCTTGTTTCCCAGGTAACCCTAATGAGGAGCTCCGCCTGACGTTCCCGGTTCGGGACGGTGTGGTTCTGGACCCGTTCAGACTCGAACACAACCTGGCCGTCAGTAATCACGTCTTCCACCTGCGGCCCACCGTCCACCAGACGCTCATGTGGAGGTGAGACGCGGCCACACAAACACAGTGTGTGAAGATGCTGCTACTTTTGCATTTTCATGATCATCATGCCCTTGAGAGCCACCAGGGGGCGCTCCAACCCAGACTTTTGTCACTCTCTCACAAACTACATTCCCTGTAATCCCTTGCCTGGACTCATCAATGATTGCTTTCAGCTGTCACATCATCTTGTTATCAGCCTTCACATCCCTGTGCAGTTCATAACATGAACTGTTTGGGAAAAATTATGTTTGGGAAAAATCAGTTCTGATTCAGATTGTGATTCTTGAGACATCTTTTAAATTGTCACCATGATGAAAATTAGATTTTTAAATGCTGTGATTTATACAATAACAAGTATGTAATACTGGACTACACTCCACTGTTTAAATTTATTATATATATTTATATTATTTTATTATAATATTAAAATTAATAACAATTCATTATAATAAAATTATGATAAAATAATTTATGCAATAAAAAGTAACCGTAAAACCGCACACCACAGTTTACAATTTTTATAATTTATTTTTATTTCATTATAATAATACAATTAATAATAATTTATTATAATATTTTACATTATATATTTTATTAAAATGTATTTTTATTTTATTATTACAAAACTTTTATAATTATTTTTATAATTAAATATTTAAAGCGGTTAAACAGAAATCAATATTTTTAATATTTTATTATAATATTAAAATTAATAATAATTATAATAAAATGATAAAATAATTTATACAATGAAAAGTAACCATAATACCGCTCACCACTGTTTAACATTTATAAATGTATTTGTATTATTTCATTATGATAATAAAATTAAGAATAATTTATTATAATATTTTACATTATTTATATATTTTATTAAAATGTATTTTTATTTTATTATTACAAAACTTTTATAATTATTTTTATAATTAAATATTTAAAGCGGTTAAACAGAAATCAATTTTTTTATTTTATAATATTCAAATTAATAATAATTTATATTAATATTTTATATTAAAATATATTTTTATTACTAAAAATTATATTTTTTAAATTAAATATTTAAAACAGCAATCAATATTTTTATTATTATATTAAAATTAATAATAATTTATTTTATATTGTTTATATATTTTATTAAAATGTATTTTTATTTTATTATTACAAAACTTTTATAACTATTTTTTGAGTTTAATATTTAAAGGTTAAACAGAAATCAACATCAAGAGTCAATATGTGTAAAATGCTAAATGCATAAAAAATCATTTTCAATGCATATTGAATCTCGCAGCTAAATACTGTAATATCAAATCGAGAGGTCTATGGCAATTTATTAGCGCTCTACCATCACATAAACACACACATGTATAAACATTCAAACACCCACACAAAGACTCTCAGTTCACATCTATGTGTGTGTGTGTGTGTGTTTGTGTGTCAGGTCTGATCTGGAGCTTCAGTTCAAGTGTTATCATCATGAAGACAGACAGATGCACACTAACTGGCCGGCGTCAGTGCAGGTCAGCGTCAACGCCACACCTCTCACCATCGAACGGGGCGACAACAAGACTTCCCACAAAGCCCTGCACCTGAAACACGTGTGTCAGCCGGGCCGGAACACCATCCAGATCACAGTGACGGCCTGCTGCTGTGTGAGTTTACACACACACACACACACACACACGCTCTTGTGCTCATCAGGTGGACGTCATGTGAGCATTTGTGGTCTGTTCTCTCTGCAGTCGCACCTGTTTGTCCTTCAGCTGGTTCACCGGCCGTCGGTTCGATCGGTTCTGCAGGGGTTACTGAGGAAGAGACTCCTCACCGCTGAACACTGCATCACTAAGGGTAACGCTTCAGTCTGTCTCTCTTTCTGTTAGTCAGTGTTGCATTTCTGTGCCTTCATTCTCTCTGTCTCTTCAGTGAAGAGGAACTTCAGCAGTGTAGCCGTGTCTGTGGCCGGTGCCGGGCTGAACGCTGACGATGGGGTGGAACAAACGGCCATCAAAGTGTCTTTAAAATGTCCAATCACGTTCCGGCGTATTCAGCTGCCGGCGAGAGGCCATGACTGCAAACATGTGCAGGTCAGGAAGTTTTTCAAACACCTGCTTTGATGTCTAATGCTCGGGCCGCAAGAGGGTTCTACAAAAATAATATTAATTATAAATATTAATAATTTCTCTTCAGGTTTCTACATCCAAAATTAGTCTAAAAGATAGGGCTGGGCGAAGAAAATCTTTTTTTTAAAATGTGGTCGACTCGATATTGATTCCAAAAATCAATCTTTTTCCTATATTTATTTCAGCAAACATTGAACATAATATCTGATTGACATTAATCTTATTACTGCGTGATGTTACAGAGGGGACCCTGTCATTCATTCAGTGCTTAACATGGTTTTCAGCAGGAAAGACGTTCCGGAGAGTTGAAGGAACTGTCAGTGTCCCAGTGCTGCATGGTCACAAAAGTTTATCATTTGCACGCTTTTTCAAGCCTTGCCAATTTAAGCGTTCAAGCACATGAAGTATTTCCCGCTACTGAATAAAAAAATAAAAAAGGTAATTTATTTTAGGTAAGGTAATTGGTAATTGACTTTTTATCTCACAATTCTGACTTTTTCTCAGAATTGCGTGATATAATCTTGCAATTGCGTGTTATAAAGTCAAAATTGCGAGATATAAAGTCAGAATTGCGAGATATAAAGTCAGAATTGCGAGTTATAAAGTCAGAATTGTGAGATATAAAGTCAGAATTGCGAGTTATAAAGTCAGAATTGCGAGATATAAAGTCAGAATTGTGAGTTATAAAATCAGAATTGCGTGAAATAAAGTCAGAATTGCGAGTTAAAAAGTCCGAATTGCGAGATATAAAGTCCGAATTGCGTGTTTATATCTCACAATTCTGATAAAAAAAAGTCAGAATTGTGAGATTAAAAGTTGTAATTATCCTTTTTTTTTTTTCGTGGCGGAAACAAGCCTTCATACGAAAGAGAACCCGCACGCTGTGTGAGAAGTTTTGTGCGCACACATCCGAAGCGCACACAGAAAGCTACGTGTCTCAGACAGAGCGCAAATAATAAAATTAATTCTCTTTCACGTCTCCTTGCGGACAAATTCACACACATTTTTCTCAAAATGCCCGCATTGGTGAATATCCTAGTAAGCATAGTCAGTTATGGCTTAAGTGAACGTTCACAGTAGAGAAAGACATCAGTATATTGGATCAGTGCAGTAGTCTTAAAGTGACAGCAGCCTAATATTCCTGCTGCTGTTTTTAATGTTAATCAAACTACAAAAGAAAAAATTATACTGACCCAAACTTTTGAATGCACTTATATTTTAGAAAGGGGTATGATATCATCATATCTGACATCAGAAAGATTGAAAACCCCTGATCTAATGTAATTAACACTGTGTTAATGTTCTCTTACAGTGTTTTGACCTGGAATCGTATTTAGAGCTGAACTGTGAGCGGGGCACATGGAGATGTCCGGTGTGCAAGTAAGAACATCAGTCCTGAGATCACGTCTGAGATGGTTGAATTGTGCAGAACTGATCTTCTGTTTCTCTTCTTCAGTAAATCAGCTCTGTTAGAAGGTCTGGAGGTGGATCAATACATGTGGGGGATCTTAAACGCTCTCCAAAAGTAAGTCTGCCCTTGATTTTAGCACTCACTTTTGGTTTTGTAAGTTTGTGCGATTTGTCCCATTCATTTTCTCATAAAAGGATTTTAAAAGAGTTAATAAGCCTTGAAACAAACCAGACCATCTCACTAGACTGATCACAGATCCACTTTCAGCTCAGAGTTCGAGGAGGTCACGATAGACCCGTCGTGCAGCTGGAGGCCGGTTCAGATCAAATCTGAGCTGCACATAAAAGAAGATCCAGACGGGCTGATGTCCAAGCGCTTCAAAACCACGAGTCCCAGTCAGATGGTGCTGCCCAACGTGACGGACATGATCGCTCAGCTCGGCCCAGGAGCGTCTCCATATCCCAACCAGAACCAGCAGAACAACAGCACTAACCAGTTCAACAGCCCAGGTACAGACAATATCATTACATATCTTTAAAGGCGTCAGAAATCTCCACTTCAGCAGCTTTACATACAACAATCTTTAGTCTTATTCTGAAGGGTTTTACAGAGGATATTATTCATACATCATCAGTCTGATTTTATACAGCATATCATTCCTAAAACCTGTTGAAAATTGAGTTTTTTTTCTGGCTGTTGACAGTATTTTCTGATTTATGAAGTGATAAAAAGCGAAATCACATCAGCAAAATGAAACAAGATTTTGAACCTGCCTTTTCTGTTCTGAAAATGTATGCAAATTAGTGCATGTTTAATTAGATAATGCATCATTTGCATATTTAAACATAACTTTAACATAACATAATTTTATCTCTATATGTCTGTAAATGCATGTGCAAATTCTTATGTAGCACTATGTTATTGGTTTTACCAGGAAACAGTTACCAGGGCCACAGTAAGTTTGGTGACTATCCCCATGGCAACCCTGCAGCATCATCAGTTAGTGAGTTCGTTCAGGGGCCGCACCTGTCACACCCCCCCGCTGACCTGCTGACCTCTGAGAGAGGCCTGACACATGCGCTACACGACACGGTGAGTCACGAAACCACTACTCTAATGACGTAAGGACCGCCCACTTAGTCAGGAAGTGACCAATCACAGTACAACAACCAACAATACTTTAATGTGTACCTGCATATGCAACAGATATATTATTCCATTAATTAATGAACCTTAACACTTTTCCCTTAATCAGACAATATGATAATTAAAAACATTAATATCAGTTGATGCTGATATGTGAGTTATCAATGTCAATTCATGTATATTTTCTGTTCTTCAGACGCCTCGCCCACTCAACAGAGATCAATCCCACAATCCCCTACAGCACAGTATGCATGGTCCGCCCAACAGTCAGCCGTTACATCACAACGCCCCGCTCCACCCCTGCAGGCCGCCGCCCACCCAGCAGAGCTCTGCCTCCGGCAGCCACATGCACCCAGAGATGACCTTTAACCCCTCGCCGGCCAACCTGGAGGGTCAGAGCAGCGCGGACGCACGCGAGGCCTCTTTAGATGTGAGTTCAGACTGACTCGTGACACTTTTGATCATCTGGTTTTCCTTGATATTAATCCGGGTTTTCCCTCCTGCAGCTGCTGCCAGATCTGATGAATCCAGATGATCTTCTGTCCTACCTGGATCCTCCGGACCTTCCCAGCAGCAGCAACGACGATCTGCTGTCTCTCTTTGAGAATAACTGAGACTGTCAAACCCTCGACTAGCAGCTCCTCCATACTTGACAAACACAAATGCACTTACCGTCGTTTCCTCTTCCTGTACAGATTTCAAAACCAGCGTGAACAGACGCGTCCGCAGAGGTTGTGCTACAAATAATCATTCATCACTAATGCTTCACTGTAAGGTTTCAGTTCTTAACATTAGTTAACTACATTCTAAATCATTTAGTAATCTTAGTTAAGTTTAAGTTCAACATTCACTAATACATTATTAAGCCTCTGGTGCTCTTCTGTCATTTTTGACCGAGAAAAATGTACATTTTATTTTTTTCAGAATTTACTACTTTATCGGAATGATACAAAACTTGGTAAAGATTTTTACGGAAGCTTGTTTCCACCATGAAATAAAAAAAGAAAAGGTAATTGCGAGTTTATATCTCACAATTCAGACATTTTTTTCACTGAATTGCAAGATATAAACTCACAATTGCGAGTTATAAAGTCAGAATTACGAGTTATAAACTCAGAATTGCGAGATATAAACTTGCAATTGCGTGTTAATGTCCCGTTTTCAGGGAAAAAAGACTGACGTTTTTTGTCGCGATTGCGAGTTTAAATTTTGCAATTCTGAGAAAAAAAAAGTCAAAATTGTGAGATTAAAAGTCGCAATTACCTTTATTTTTTTATTTAGTGGCAGAAACAAGCTTCCATAGGTTTTGGCACTTGCTATGTGAACACACAAAAAAATAAAAATAAAAATAATGGACATGATTTGAAAAGGTTAAATTGTCCTGAAAAAAAATAGTCACACTTGTACTTCTCGCGGTCAAAAATGAACGTATTGGATATGAATGGGAAGCAAATCTAGTGGAGACTTTTGGTACTGCGCCCAAACAAATCTTACTGAAAGCTCATTTTTTGAGATATCAACATTAAATTTGGAACAACTCGTTTAGATGTACGGCTTTGATTTTCTCACAGTTTTAGAGTAAAACATATTTTGGAAAATATGTATTTCATGTAAAAATTGAAAATAGTATTTTTGTGCATTTTTCATAACAATAAACGTAAAATTCTAAATGTAAAAAGTTCACTTTTTAAAACATTTGTCACATCAGCAATAATCTTTCAAGTGTCTTCTTTTAAAAGAGATCAAACTTCAGTCTGTGCTCCAAATAATTCAAGATTAAGTTGGAAATTTAATTTTCAGGTCTATGAATAAATACATTATAACTACTGCATAAATATAATTTAATTAATATAATGTACCATAAAATTCCCTAAAAATTAAAAAACATTATTAAACTAAAATATAGTACATTCATTTCATTGAAATAAAAAATTTCTTTTTTGACCGCAACGTGAGCAGCACCAGAGGGTTAAAATCCAAAGTTGTTAATTAGCATTTAATAGACCTGAGCTAACATGAACAAACAAAGAACAGTTTAATTTTTATTAACTAACCTTAACAAAGATTAATAAATACTGTAACAAATGCATTGCTCATTAACTAATGTTAACTAACGAGACCTTATTGTAAAGTGTTTTACCTTATACCTTATTTTTATCTGTCAAAATTACAAAGCATTTCCATTATCAGTCAGCATTTTTATCATTAAATGATGGTTAGCGCAACCTCTGAGCGTTCAAGCTGAAATTAACTTTGCAGCTAAATTCAGTCTTTTTTACCACATGAGAACAAAACTCGTGAATATATGTGCAAGCGTTTTTCTACTCACTTTGACTTTGATATGAAGAACCAGACAAACATCCGTCCGCTGTCGTACTGTATCCTCTGTTTCTGCTACAGTCAGCTCTGCTTCGGATTTTCATTTCAGCACCGATTCTCAAATGTCCACGCAAACATTTCAAAGCACAGCTCTTATTTGAAACGATTCACTCTGTTTGGAAATGTAAAGGGAAAAAAAAGGAGTTTCAAATTACATGAGAACAGGAAACATACACATGCAATTATCTGTCTAGTTCACTACTGTTCATAATGCAGTTGTATTATTTTTGAGAAGCTCATGTAAATATCTGTGAATACATTTGTAAGGTCTTTTGTACTGGTTGGTCATCCATGTTTCTTCTGCCACTGTATGTTTATGAATATTCATTGCAAGAGCGAGAGAAAGACACGGGCTGCGTTCAGAATGCAATACTGTACTAATTATAGATCAGCTTTAAAATATACTGTAAAAGTCAAAAGTTTGGGGTCGGTGAGACTTTAAGAAGTCTCTTCTGCTCAGCAAGGCTGCATTTACTTGATCAAAAGTCATCAGTGTGATACCATACCTAGTATATATATATTTCATACTGCAAGAAGTCGTATGTTATTCTAAAGGCAGCCTGTGTCACGTCCACACGCAGCAACACACTAAACAAATACACTTTCATTTAAGAAAACCAGTGTGTAAAGCTGTCGGAGGCTCATTTAAGGATATTTTATTGTAATACAGAGTTTCATGTTAATATGAGAAATATTGTTAATATGTACAAGCAAATATAACAGCCTTATGTGAAATAAATCTATACATGTTTGTTTATTTGTAGAAAGGGCAGCTTTATGTAAAAGCTAACAGCCATTTGAAATTGATTTAAAATGTTGAGTATTTTATTATTTTTTGTTTTGGTAAATTATTTTTTATTGTTTGTCTTATACTTTAATGCTTGTTCTGATCACATAGCAAAAAATTATACACATGCAATTAATTTTTTTAATGAATTTGAATATGCGACACAAGTCTTCCCTTTTTATGAAAGAGACGGATGATTTTAATATCTGATTCTAAATCGTTTTTATCTGTGAAATCATTACATTTAAACATTGAGCATCAGGATTTCCTTTCTTCAGAAATAAAGCCTTTCATTGTGATTTCTTTGGTCTGATTGTAGTTGAATTGTGTGAGCAGCAGACGAGTCTCTAAAAAGATGCTTTACTCTGTAAAGTCTTCAACATCACAGTCTGTCCTCCTCAAACATTTCGAAACTCAATAAACTCAACTGAAATCTCCAGCTCAGTGCCCATTTGACTCAATATTTATTGTTCTTCATTTGAATTATTGATTCTATGGGTTCATGAACTGCTTTCACGAGTTTAATCATTTACTAACACTCAGTTCAAATTAATTTGCCATGCTGGAAGTCTTAACAAAAACTGAATCATTGTATTTATCTCTTAATTAGATCTTTAAAATACATTTTTAATCATTCAGGGTGTGATGTTACAGTCACCTTTGACCTTTATGTCATTGTGCGTTGCTGACAATAGCTAGCCGCATACTTTCCTACTATATAATAGGCAAAAAGCAGTAGGCAAACAAATAGTACGTCCGAATCCTCATAAAACAGTACGTGAGAAATACCTGGGTGGTGAGATTTGGACGTGAGTTGCGTCCGAATATGCCTACTTGCCTACTACACAGTAGGAGAAAACAGTACGTGAAGTAAGTAGTATGTCCGAAACCTAAAAGTAAATTTAAAAAAAGTATTCAACAGTAGGTGAGAAATCCCCCGATGGCCTACTGCTCCCGCCCAGATTCTGAAAGGGTTAGTTGGCGCCAAAATAGAAATTCTGTCATCAGTTACTCACCCTCATGTTGGAAGACTTTCATTCATCGTCGGAACACAAATGTAGATCTTTTTCTGTCCCTCCATTGACTGCCTTTGCAACGGCCACTTTGACCCTTCAAAAAGTTCATTAAAAGATCGTAAAACGAATCAATGTGAATCAAGCGGTGTAGTCCAAATTTTCTGAGGAGACTCGATCGCTTTTAATGATTGAATTCAGGCTTTTACTCACATGTAAACATTGATCAGCAAACATTAGCAGAAGCTCAACCGAACCTGAATGACGAACAAGAACAAACCTCTTCAGAAGCTCAAATGTTCTGCGTAACACAGGAGAATGAACCTCATTGGTTACGCAGCACGTTTCAGCTTCCGGAAGAGGTTTTTGTGCATCATTCATGTTCGGTTGAGCTTCTGTTTGTGTTCGCTGAACTATATCAGCTGCTGAAACAGAACAAAAACAGTCAATATTGCATCTAAAATGTAAGCGACTTAATTGCTACTTTAATTATTAATTTGACCACAAAGACTACAGAATAACACAAGACGCATCACTCGTATTGTTTTGAATGGGAGAAAGTGCAACGCGCAATATGGCGGAATAAGTCCCGCCGATTGGTAAAGTCATCGCGTCACTACAGCAGCCTTTAGAAGCTCCGGTTTCTTATAGAAACAGTCAGATGCGCGCCTCCAAAATGAGGCGCAAGAGATGCGCTTTAGGACTGCGCATGCGCATTAGCTTGATCCAGCCTGAAAAATAGTTTTTGTCATGATTCGAGCGTTTAGAAACAAAATTTATGAGACAGTTGTTGTCAGATTTCATTGGTGATTTCAAATATGAAATTTAATCTAAATCAATTGCCGAAAAGCTTTGGAGAATTTGATGTTTCCCCATTCAAAGAGATAGGAGCTGCACTTGAATGCCCAAGAGGCGTTTCAAAGATGGCCGCAGAGTGAAATGACTTGTCTTAAAGGGTCTTTGATTCTGATAAGGGTATATTCACTACAGTAGCTGTAGGACTGACAAATGACCAAAGAAATGTTATCAGCAAGATGGTGTAAAAACGTACATTTCTCGTCTATTAGCACGCACTGCTGCTTACACCAATGGCGGAAATAAGGCAGTTATAACAGCAGAATATTGCTATAGTGTGAGTATACAGTACTTCAATGCAGGTGGTAGCTCATTCTGAGGGACATCTTGAGACACTCAGGATGCGCTGCCCCTCTATTGGACTAAACAGTGCGGCCGTAGCCTTCCATGGTCAAATCAAGGCTCACTTCCGAAGCTAAGCGGGCTCGAGTCAGGCCGTGACATGGATGGGAGACCTGTTTTGAAGAAATTTGATTGTTATTGGAAGATGCTTTAGTGAGGCCAGCAGGGGGTGCTCACTCCCAGGCTTGTATGAGTGCAGCAATAGGGGCACTATCATTACCAGAATCACTTATTACTAACCAGATTGACTTTATTTCTGTTGTAATGAAAATAATAGTTTCATTTGTAATCACCATGATGGAGATCAGTGGTAGCTTTAGTTTGGCTCTTGACCCTTTAATTTTTAATATTAGATTTTCTCTGGTTGTTGCAACTTTGTGTTTATAAAGCACACTTGTTATGGCAAGAAAAGCCAAAAGAAAATTTGATCAGTTGGCTATTAATTGATAATGTAATCACTGTGTAGTAGTCTAAATCACTGAGCTTATTCAGAGTCTAGTGCTCAGGTTATGTAGATAAAATGTTAGCAGTTTTGTGTTATTCTTAATAGTAGCTGTGATTCTACAGCAGTGTTGCAGTTATTGAATATGCAGGATTTAAAAAAAAAAAAAAATTAGTGCACAAAGGGTTTTCAACTATTAGACACACACAGACATGAAGAATCAGGATATGAATCTCAACAATGGTGACAATCAAAAAAAAAATCAGATAAACAGATTTTAATATTAACTAAGTTACTTGTTTATTGAACTGTTGGATGAAATCAGTGTCACATGTTCAGTCATAATGGTACTCAGAAAGAAGACACACTTGGTTGTGTGATGTTGCTTAACTGTATCATATGTTATAAATATAAAAATCACATTTTGAATTTTTACCGCAGTAAGTTAACATTTGTTTCGCTCATTTGTTTTCATTTATCCTTGAGAGGCTGCGCGAGCCATGTTATTATCCACTATCGATCGTCATTTATAAAATAAAAACAGAGTCATTATTGTGTTTTGGTGATTCCCTAGTTATTTATTTATTTGTTATTGACGTTTTAATCAGGTTGCACCTTCAAAAGAAAAAAAAAAAATCCAGTGTATAAATATAGTGTTTAAAACCATCATATTAACCATATGGTATATAAATATAATACAAATACAATAGTACTTGTTTATTGGCTAATAATTGGCTTGGCCATTATCATTGACATATAAATAGTTACACAACAATAGAAATGAAAACACTGTACAAATGCCACTGTACATTTGAAGAACTATGCAAAATATATGTTTATAAACATTCTTAGATCTGCTATCATATATTAGCAATAGAATAGAATATAAGAATGACAGATTTATAAGTTACTGAACACAAATCATTTGCAGTTTGCTCTGTCTATCAGTCTCTGCTCTGCAGCAGCACAGGTGTGTGAAGTGAACGAGGGCAGCTGAGCTCATGTTCTCAGGTGAGCTGTGAGTGACGACAGGCCGGTTTTCTCCAGGATCCAGTGATGGTAGTTGCTCACTTTGGCATAAACACCAGGACGAAACTCTCTGGAACATCCCTCTCCCCAGCTCACCACACCGAACAGGAACGCACGGTCATGGACGCGACACACCAACGGCCCGCCGGAGTCACCCTGAGTCAAGCCATGAGAGCAAACACATCAAACTCAGAGGCTGCTCGTGGTTCTACAAATCTGCAATAATTTTACTTGTGACAATATACACTACCATTTAAGTTTTAGATCTGTTTTTGAAAGAAGTCACTTCTGCTCACCAGAAAAAAAATACAGAAAAAAAAAAGTAAAATTGAAATATTTTCACATTTTAAAATAATGGTTTTCTATGTGAATATATAGTAAAGTGTAATTTATTCCTGTGATCAAAGCTGAATTTTCAGCATCATTACTCCAGTCTTCAGTGTCACATGATCCTTCAGAAATCATTCTAATATGATGATTTGATGCTCAAGAAACATTTATGATTATTATCAATGTTGAAATCAGTTCAACAGTTTCATATTTTGTGGAAACCTTGATACATTTTTTTAGGATTCTTTGATAAATAGAACATTCAAAAGAACAGCATTTATTTGAAAAAGAAACATTTTGTAACATAAAAGCCTTCGCTGTCACTTTTGATCAATTTAATGCATCCTTGCTGAATAAAAGTGTTACTTTTTTTATTTATTGAGCAGCAGATCATCATATTAGAATGATTTCTGAAGGATCATGTGACACTGAAGACTGGAGTAATGATGCTGAAAATTCAGCTTTGATCACAGGAATAAATTACACTTTACAATATATTCACACAGAAAACAGCTACTTTAAATTGTAATAATATTTCACAATTTTACTGTATTTTGGATCAAATAAATGCAGCCTTGGTGAGCAGAAGAAACTTCTTTTATAAACAGTAAAAAATCTTACATATCTAAAACTTTTGAACAGTAGTGTAAATATTCAGTGAAAAAAATTAGCGCCTCATTTTTATAATTAATATTCCAAATCATCCGTAAGGATCATTATTGTGTCTCACCTTACACGCGTCCGTGCTCCAGTCAGGACTCGCGGCACACAGCATGTTGTCTGTGATCATGTTGCCATAGTATGCTTTACTTGAGCACAAATCCTGTGACACCACTTTGACCTTTGCTTCTCTGAGATACTGAGAGTAAGACCACGACCCTGCTCGACACACACACACAATGAATGAACCCTTCATTACAGTGCAAACAGAACAGACACATTCTTAACACACACAGCTGCTGTACCTTCTTGCTCTTTGCCGTATCCAGTGACCTCACAGGACGTCCCGTGACTGAGTGTCTGATGCGGTCCAGGGATGCAAACCGTCTTCACTGACCTGGACTCTTTAGCACAGCGACCGTCAGGACTGTGAATCTTCAACAACGCTGAACACACATGGATCAATCAGATGTTAATGAAAATCTGACGTATGCAACTTAGCTAAGCTATTTTGGCCTTGCTAAATAGACCAGTTTTGGATTCTGAATGCTTCTTTATTAGCTTAACCTGCCAGACTTTATTGATCGGTCAGTTTCATTAGAACCATTAGTCATAAACTCAGCAATAACCAGCATGGACAAGCATAGTAATCAGTATTACCGATGTCGTTATTGAAGTTGCCGTCTGTGTTGTCGAAGCGTTCATGGATGATGAGCTCAGAGACGCTGAACTCCTGCTCTTTCTGACTGTCTGTCTCATTAATGGTGTTCTTCCCCAGGACTACTGATAGTTTTTTAGTCTGAGTGCTGAAGACATGAAGGAAGAGACAAATGTGAGCGTATATTTCTAAATCCATCCATCCATCCTACCTTCTTTCTTCCCATCCATTCATTTCTGCTTCCCATTTATTCAAATCAAATCTGTTACAAAGCACCAAAAGGGAAGGTGATGGAAAAATATGAGATGCAGGAAAATTTATATTTTAAAGATGCAATATGTAAGATTTTTGCAGTAAAATATCCAAAAACCACTAGGTCAGTGTTATATATTTTGTTCACTTGAGTACTTACAATATCCCAAATGTTTCCAACTATTTGTAAATCGTGAGAAAATTGCAATTTTAACCAAGGCTGTTTTTGTGAGGAGTCTCCTGTCAATTGCGTCATACCCGCGTTACCCTCGGCTTCTGGTTTTATTTTGTAGAAACCATGAAAACACCAAAGACGCTTTAATATATTACATGTTTTAATAGACAAGGGAACAACTGTTTGGTTACGTTTATAGACAGAAAACTAATTATTGTTATATAGCTCAACACGTTTAGTCTTATTGTTTAAATCTAATTTTCTTGATTTTCTGAGAGTACCATGCTTTACCATGCCTCAGAAAAACACTATTTTGTGAAGTAGCTAACATAGCATAATCAGATGCAGCTTTATTTTTAGTAATAGTAATACAGCATTTTCTCCATCATACAATACATTTTAAAATGAATTGCATGCCATTTCTCAACACAAGCCATCCAGCATTTAATATGATATTCTAAAATCGATCTATCTTACTGCAGTGTGTAACAAGTGTGCCACAGCAGCCGTCGAGCGAACGCACAGAGTAACGTTATAAAATCATTTTCAACACACTCAAATGTATCTAATATGATAAACAGAGCTGTGTTACCTCATACTCATGACCGGAAAAGAGGAAGCAGCGCCGGCAACTGTGGCACAATAAAAGTTCCGCATCCATGAACATAATTTCTTCCCGAGTCCTATCCCGATTGTTTCCACTGGCTGTGATGTGAAGACCACATGTCCCAAGATTCCGTGCTCAAACTTCCCGTTATCAAACTACGCCTTTGTTTTGAATAGGCCTCTAGCGACCTCTAGCGGACATAAATCTTACATACTGCACCTTTAAGGCTTTTGCGTTTTGTGCACAAACGCAAATGCACTCAAATATAATTTTTCCTCCCATCTCATATATTTCCCATCAGCAGACCTTTGGTACAGAGTGGACGAAAAAAATAAAATGGGAGGAAAAATAATAAACCAATTCTTTTGAATTCTCCTGAGAAACTTTGCGTTCGCTTGCAAAACCTTTTGAGCTCTTTGCGAGGGAAAGCAAAGTTTCTCAAGGGAGCTAAAGAAAGCGAAAACATTGAAAAATAATTTTTCTTTCATCTCATATTTTTTTCCTTCACTCATATTTTTTTCCACCACCATATCCCTTTAGGTGCTCCGTACTTTTGCGTTCCCCCAAAGAAAGTTTGCATTTTTGCAGGCGAACAATTTTTTTTTTTGAGTGAACACAAAAGCACTGAAATATAATTTTTACTCCAATCTCATATTTTTCCAACATCAGAACTTTTGCGTTCCCCTGAAAAATACTTTGCGTTCACATGCAAAAAAAAGCAATGCATCAAAATCAAAAATTTTGCGTATGTGAAAGCATCGATTCGAGTAGGACTGGTTACATTTGGTGCTGTGACCCAGATGGGAGTGAGGTTTAGGGGGGTGACTATAATGCCGTTTTTCAATCGAATGCATGCATATTTTTCATAAATTTTACGTTCCGCTGAAAAACGTTTGTGTTTGTTTCCATTTGCAAAGTTTCTTTGGGGAACACAAAAGCATTGACATGTTCATACTTTGCTCTCATCTATACGGTTTGCTTATGTACTGACCCGTATGGGAAGCAGTGTGCGGCCGTGAGGACCCAGCAGGGCGAGATGAGACTCCCGCCGCAGGTGAACTGTGACCTCCTGCTGAACACTGCCGCCATCCAGGGGTGGAGCTCCACCGCGCTCAAAGCCCCGCCCACAACCTTCATGCTCCGCTCCTCCCTCTGGCCACACTGCCAGCCTGGACACATGAGAGACAGAGCCGCCTGTCAATCAAACAGATACTGCACTTCTACATAAGCATCTCAGGTCAGTTGGCAACAAACAAAATGATCTCATTCTCACCTGACTGTGCACCTGTCGGACTGTCAGTAGTCAGATCAGAACCTGCAGAGATCCATTCAATATGTCATTCTGTTCAACATTAATACAGATACTGAGTGATATTATATTAATAGAGTGAAAAGGACAGAATCAGTACTGTGATCTTTTGCACAGCGTGGAATATCACAGTCCTCTCTCGTGATCCCAGATGGTGTCTGTACGTAACACCACGGTCTGCGGCTGTAGTCTGGGTTTCTGTTGGTGTTAGAACATGTACAGTTATGATGGATGTAAATGACATGATAAAGAGAAATGAGCACAATAACCACATTTACAGGCTCAGGCTCAGGCAGGAGTGTGAAGGTGTGTTGGGGAATATTTTTGCAGGAGATTTTCACGTCTGGACTTGTTACAAATCTGATCAAGAACGTGTGGGTCACATTTCACCCAAAAATGAAAAGTAAAAAATAAATTGCTTTGCACTGTGACCAAATTCTCACTATACTGTAATGCAAAAATATTTATTTTATTTAAACTGATTATGGATACATCATGCTGATATTACTAAAAATGATTGTATAAAAGTACTGATTTACTGTAATACAGTAAAATATAAATAAATGTTAATGTGGCAAATGTGTTAAATTATCATGAAAATAAAGTCACAATGCAAAAATCTTCATCATCCATCAAGCTTTATTTTTTCATGTAAAACTATATAAAATAAAATTAAAATAATTATTTATTTTAATAACAGTATTGGTTTACTTTAAAACAGTAAAATATAAATAAATGTTAAAAGGATAAATGTGTTTCATTGTGTTTAATAATATCAAAATGCAAATCTTAATTTTCATAATTTTCTTTATGCAAAACTTTCTTAAATTAAATACAATTAAAACAATTACGATATTGATTTACTGTAATATATATAATGTACATATATACATGTGTTTAATTGTGTTTAATAATGTCAAAATGCAAAAAAATATTAATTGTCCAAAAGGTTTCTTAAAAAAATATTTTTTCATTGTATAAAAGTATTGGCTTACTTTAAAACAGTAAAATATAAATGAATGTTAATGGAGTAAATGTGTTTTATTGTATAATGTCAAAATGCAATAAATAAATAAATAATAATACTAATAAAGCAAAAAAGTCCAAAAAGCTTAATTTAATTTATGCAAAATCTTATAAAATTAAAATAATAATTAAATTATTATTATATTATTATAAATACTAAATTAAAATTTATTTAAAAAATAACTATTTTATTTATTTATTTGTTTGTTTGTTTATTTTAAAAGGGGTTAAATTTCATTACATCTCAATTATTTCTTCTAAGTTCAGGGTGAATTTTGCCCAAGACATGTTCTTGCTTGTTTTCTTGTTCTATTTATATCCAAACCTTCAGGACAAAGGTTGATTTAGTATTTTTCAGCTTATTTGTGGTTGTCAGGTCACTCCTAGTAACAGATGATCACTGGCAGGTTTGGACGGAAGTCTCTGCAGGGTCTGTTTTCTCTCTGTCAGTATAAGCTCGACTCGCCTGCAGTGTTTGTGTCGGCCCGGCCCGAGATTCTTGGGATATCCTTCGATTTCACGCACTCTCTTTAAATCCCATTGCAGACATTCCCGCCCACTCACTGATTTAGACACGGGACCTCTGTAGTTCCAACCAAACCGGTCAAAGCAGGAGACGGATTCGTCTACCAGAAAACATCATTATCTGATGAACATCACAGAGAATCAGTATTAATGAATCCAAACCCCTGATAATAAACACCTGTTTCACAGCTGGACCCGCTGAAACCTTCAGGACATTTACAGAACAGGTGAAGTCCTGACAGAGATGTGAAAGACTTCCCACCGTTCAGACACAAAACCCCTGCAGGAACACAAACACAACCAAGAGATCAGACAGAGGGATTTGTGTGTGATTAATGTGACATGATGTCTGAATAAAAATGCACCTGATTTGTCATGTAAAGCGCTGGAAAAGTGTCTGCGCTGGGCTCTCTGGAGGTCAAAACAAAGAAAACAGGAGTTCATTCGAGAAACTACACCATTAAAACCATTCTCCAAATGTAAGAAAGTGAAGTATGTACTTCTGAAGCACACTTACACACACTGTGAGCGCTGCTAACGCTAGAATCAGACAGCAGAATCCAGCCATTTCTCCTTCAGTCTTCAGACGCTAAAACACAGCGCATGTGATTAAAAGCATAGTAAAGCAAGACTTTGATTCACAACTGAGAATCCATGGCATGAATTTTCCTGGAAACAGGCCAGGATCAGACAGAACAGGCCCGGAGTGAAGATTAAAGCTCAGAGATCCGCACCCACGGGAAACAAACATCACAAACGAGACGTGTGTAATAACAACAGTGAGAGTTCGGCTGTTCTGAGATGTTTCTTCTGAGAATGAGACCCAGTCATCTCACATGCGTCTCGGACTGTAGATTTGTCAAGATATCAAACGTATGCAATCAAAAGTCAGAGATCTCAAATATAAACTCAAAAATATCTCATCAAAATCTTCTCAGAGCAAATGATCTGAAACTATCCAGCATTATCCAACATATCCAAATAAAATAAAATAAAACAAAATAAAAAATATAAAATAAAATAAATAATCTTCTCAGAACAAATGATCTGAAATATCCAACATATCCAAATAAAATAAAATAATAAAAATCTTCAGAGCAAATGATCTGAAACTATCCAACATAATCCAAAATATACAAATAAAATAAAACAATCTTCCCAGAACAAATGGTCTGAAATATCCAACATATCAAAATAAAATAACATAATAAAATAAAATAAAATAAAATAGTAATCTTCACAGAGCAAAATGATCTGAAACTATCCAACATAATCCAAAATACAAATAAAATAAAATAATCTTCCCAGAACAAATGATCTGAAATATTCAACATAATCCAACATATACAAAAAATAAAAATAAAATAAATTAAAAATAAAATAAAATAAAATAAAACAATCTTCCCAGAATGATCTGAAACTATCCAATGTAATCCAAAATATCCAAATAAAATAAAAAAAGAAAAATCTTCCCAGAACAAATAGTCTGAAACTATTGAACACATCCAAATAAAACAATAAGATAAAATAAAATAAGACAAATACATTTCAGTATAAATGTTCTGTGTTGCCTCTTAGGGTTCATTAAAACAGCATGTAATAATATAAAAATTTGGAAACTTCTTAAAAACAGTTTTATGTGAAGTATATCATGTTATATGATTGATCTCATATCTTGTACCAGCATGCATTGGCAGTGTTCACAGTGCACAGATCATCTTGTCACTATGAATATTGTGCAGTTGGATTATTTTCAAAGCAGTTTAAGTCCCGGCATGCATTAACTCTCGAGTCAGCAGTAACTCAACTCACCTGTATCAGATCTCACCGCAGGTCTGGAGTGTGTCGCTCTGCGTCCGTCTGATGCTTTAAATAGAGGCGCGTTCGCTCTGATTGGCTGCTGGAACAAAAGTATTTGTGTGGGAAGTTTGTCTGTCTTGAGGCAAAAACACACATGCTGTTAAACTGAAACTAGATCAACGAATAACAATAATGAAAGAACATTCTTGATTATCCATACATATTTAAAAGAAAAATCATGAGTATCAAATATGATCATCAGGCTTTTTATTTGTTCATCTCTCAATCATCATTGTATTGCATTGCATTATGCAGTTTTGATCATAAAACTAAGCATTAAAGACATTTTATTGGCAGATAATGATATTTTTATGCATTTTATGTAGGTATCTGCTGCACTGTTATAAAGATCTCATTGATTTACATTACAAGCTTCAGAATTTCATCACTTTTTGGCCATATAAATATCAGCATCTGCACCAAATTGCATATTTTTAGGACCAAATTGCATAAATTGAGCTGTTTATTCTCATATGATACTGGAAAAAAAAAAAAATTTTTAGATTTTGTCTAAAAAAGTTCAATAAACTGTTCCATTTCAAAACATGACAGTAAAACTCTGACACAAAATGACAATATATGACAATAACAGGTGTTTTTCCCCCAGTAATCAGAGGCTCAAAGGGATAATCCGAGTCTGGGGCATCAGCGGGGTCACTAAGCGCCGTTCCGGGCAGCAGATGGGCATTTTTTTCCAAAACAATGACACTGACACCCACCCGCTGGAGAAACAAGTGGGCAAACTGGGAAATCAGTTTCACGCTTTCAAACCTCCAGCTGTGCACTAACACTCTACGGGCCACATTTGGCCTACATCCCAGGATGCGTTCATTTCCTCTGGGATAAAAAATAATCAGTGACTAATTACTGTAGGTGTTGGTCGATAGCTCATCATTTCGGGAATGTACAGATATGATTCAGTGTGTTTGAGCCTCAGACTCATTGAATTACCTTCCACTGTTGTAGAGGCCGTGAAGGCGTCATCACAGACTCTGAGCTGATTTTAGGTCAGTGATTAAGGCTTTTGAAAACTTGATGGTTAAAAATGGAGCTCCACACCCGACTGACTGAGCGGATGAAGAGCGGCGTTCATCATCTCTGACAGATGCAAAACAAACAGGATGTAGGTGAAACTGCACAATCATTTGAACATTTTTGCAAGACCAAAAATATTGGGTTTTGATCAGCTTTAGTGGAACATGTTCACAGTTAATGTCAACTTATTATTAAAAAGTATATATATATATATATATATATATATATATATATATATATACACTTTTATTACTAAAAAGTAAAAATATATAATAATGAAAATACAAAAAATAAACCGTTTTTTTAAAGTAATTCAAATAAATTTTATTAAAAAGTTAAAAATGTAATAAAAATAATAACAATAAACAATATTTTAAACAAATTCAAATATATTTTTAATTATTAAAAATAAAAATATATAATGAAAATAAACAATATTTTTAAACTAAGTAATTAGTAAAAATAAAAATAAACAATATTTTAAATATATATGAGTAAAATAAAATATATAATAATTAAAATTATTATTTTCAATTTTATTATTATTTTAATTATTATATATTTTATTTTTACTCTCATATATATTTAACATATTGTTTATTATTATTTTCAATTTTATTATTAACAATATTTTTAAACCAAGTAATTCAAATATATACTTTAATGATTAAAGACTAAATATATATATATATATATATATATATATATATATAATAATTAAAATAATAGACAATTTTTTAACTAGGTAATTATATATATATATATATATATATATATATATAATTACCTGGTTAAAATAATTGTCTATTATTTTAATTATTATATATATATATATATATATATATATATATATATTGTTTAAAAATATTTTTATTTTCAATACTATTTTTACTTTTTAATAATTAAAATATATATATATATATATATATATATATATATATATATATAAAATTATTTTTAACAACAATATTTTTAAACAAATTCATAAATCACCGCCAAGGTCTCATAAATACAGGATGTTGAATTAAAGAAACCTGAAGCAGAAGTTTCAGGAGTGAATTCTATTTATTTATTGCAGTTAAATCCCAAAAAAACATTTACATAAATACATTTATACAAAAAAACAAGCAAAACAATGACGTTCCAGTTGAGTAGTGCGTTATGAAGCAGACGTCTTAGAGGGGAAAGAATCATGTTTGTCGCCAAATGAAACCAGAGACTCTGTTGCTATGGTGAAGGAGTGGGCGTGGCCTAGGCCGAAGTGTCAAAGAGCTTGTCGATCATTTCTTCCACCTGCTCCGGAGCGTATCGGTGATATTTCTCTGGGTTTTTGGTGAATGAAATATTTGCACATCTGTAAAAACAAAGATTAGCATATAAACATGATCTGTATATCACACATCAGATATGAACCAATTGGTTGGTGATGCATGAATGTGAAAGTCTCACCGCTGAAGGAAGGCTCTATAAGCCTCTGAAACCACTCTCTTCTGAGCCTGTCTGATGGCATCACGCTGCTCTTTATCAGGAACCGCCCAGCCCTTCTGGATCTTACACAGTTCCTCCAGACCTTCATTGAAACCCTGAAACACACACAAACACACACTCTCAACACGAGATCATGATGCAGACAGAGCAAACAAACCGTCTGACATATGAAATAACAGATCTTAAGTTTTATTGAACCTTTAGACAAAATAGAAAAGACTGCATGTGTGTTCATTGTTGAGTATCATATTTTGCTAAAAAAGTCTAAGCTATTGATCAGATGACAGGAGGACTGTAGGAGATTGTGTTTATCATTCAGAGGCTTTAGAAATGAATGCATCAAATATGATACAGTCGGTTTAAAGAATGAATCTCTCTCACCTTGAACTTGTCCTTGATGATCTGTCGCTCCTTGTCTTTCAGCTGCTCAACATCAGAGAAGGGTTAAACTGAGATCATTTAATGATGAACCAAACAAAAGCATTTATAACAAAAGTTTCCAAACTGCATCAGAGCGGCCATATAATAAAGCATCAAAGAGGCCGTGATGTGCCCTTTTACAAAGTCTTGATGTTTGTGCTCTACTAGAACAGGATTTCCTGCTTGAATGTTGATTATTTTCCTCATATTCTCCATTGTTCAGCTCCTCTCTTCCCAGTCTGTCAGTAACGCTCTGTTTAGTTCCTGTCTCTATGAAGCCCCTCCTTCTAAATAAGCACAATGTGCTCTGATTGGTCAGCTGGAGCAGTGTGTTGTGATTGGTGTCTGGGAAATGTCCCGCCCCTTACCATAACCGCCAGTTTTAACACACTACTAACTAACTCAACTAGGCCCCGCCCCTTTATTCTGCGCATGAATTATTTAAATGAGGAATATTGTGAAGAAAACTCAAGACTACAATGGAGGCGTTTCAGGGAGATCTTCTTACTTTGGTTCCAGGCTGGAATGCTGGGATGTTTCTCTCGGTCAGATGCTCCGTGACCTTCAGCCAGCTGTATGTGAGTGAAGGTCAGAAGGTCATTCATTGGGTCATTACAACACGGTTCTTGCATTTGGATCATGCTGTTTTACCTGCGCTGATAATTCTGGATCTCCAGCTCGATCAGCTCTCTGTATGAAGTCTCCACCTTCTTATGAGTCACAGCAACCAGCTGAATCAACTCAGACCTGCACAGCAGGAAACAGCACTGACAAGCCATTTTACTTTGGAAATGTGACTTATTTTATGTTCCAGTGTCTGATTGGTCAGTGAACTGAACCTGTTCAAATGAACTGAATGAATCAGTCTGTATACTCACTTTTCCAGGGATTTCAGGATGTAGTTGTAGTTGTTATGGAGAAAGACGGCTCGCAGGGCCGGATCTTCATACACTTTAGCTTTGTTTGACAGATTCAGCTGCAGGTTACCAAGGACTTTATCTACAAACAGAGAAGCACAAAAACATCATCTATTTATCTACACTCTTAAAAACAATGTGTTGGCTTAACAAAAAAAAAAAAATGAACGCAACAGTTATGACAACTTTGGGTGTATTTACGCTCAACCAACAAGCTACATTAAGTTAGAGGAACTTAATAATTTGTAGCATAAACACAAATTTTTAAGTTGATTACTCAAAAAAACTTAAGTCACTCCAACTACCAGCCCTGGAACCAGTTAATCTGATCAAATCAACAGCTATCATAACACATGCTAGCATAACTTATTTAACATGTATATTTCTTGAACAAGATATTACTTGTCACTGGCATTAGCACAGTCATTGCTTACCTTCATGTATCTACTCTTCAAGTAACCACAAAAACTTCAACATTACAGAAACTCTTTTAAACGTCAAACATAACAGCATTAAACACTAACAGGATCTTTCCTTTCACTAAAAACAAATAAATTAACGCTTAAATTCAACAATTATTCTCCTTATCCAGTCCTATGCAAAGCATGCTGGGAACTAGAAATCCACTGCCTAATTTCTGAAGTTATCAAGACAATTTTATTAAGTTACTACAACCTAAAAATACCTAAAAAAGCCAATTAATGCAGAAATTTGAGTTGAAATTACAGACGATATTAAGTTGATGTAATGATCAACATTATTATGTCAACAGAACTCTAAAAGTCTAAATTAAAACAATAAATTAGAATTTTTAACTTGCAGTCATGCATTTATTTAAGTTGTGGTAACAACTCCCCTGAATTACTTTTTTAAATTCCAAACACAACCAGTGTTATTTTACTATTATTTACTATTATATTGAATTAATATTTCAGTTGAATTTAAGCATTTTTATTTAGCTTTAATTTATTTTTACTTCAGTTTTAGTAAGTCCAAGGAAACATTCTTATTATAAGTTTTTAATCTAATATTTATATTTTATTTTAGATGCATTTCAATTAACGAAAATTTTAAATAGTTTTAGTTAATAATTACAACACCGAACACAATATTTTTTTATCTACTGCTAAACGAACATATCTTTAGTAAGATGTTTTGTTTTTTTAAATGCAATACGTTAAAAAAAAAAAAAATCAGTGCACACTTAAAGGGGTTCATATCATCAGGAATCAAATTTTACATGATCTTTTGATATAAACGAGATTGATGATTATGGAAACATCCTGTAACTTTCAGGACTCAAAACTTCCTCTTCAATCAAAAACAAAAGCATTTAATGAAAATGGGCAGACGATTCTGAACATCTGCAACTCGGAGAGATCAGACATCAGAAAATGAAGCTTTACTAACATTATAAGATGACCTGAGGGAAAAGCTTATGTAAAAATGCATGATATGACCCTTTTGTGTGTGTGTTTATGTGTGTGTGTGTGTATGAGAGAGTCTTACAGATGTATGTGCTCAGTAGTTTGCGGCTGAATTCTGAACTGTAGCTGCTGGCAGATGAACTGCTCTCTGAAAACGACAAGAGACACATTTCAACAGCCGTTCATTTGTTTAACATACAGAAAAATCTCACTTCCTTCTGTCTGAGCCATTCTGTCAACCTCTGAATCTAAATACCTCATAAACTCGATGCTTAGACTGAATCTAATCCGACTTTACATGCATAACATACACTTCTATACACTCACTCTCTGAGAAGAGAAACTGGTCTCAGATCAGTTGAACCGATTTTGCCTCAGATTAATCTCATGCTTTAACATTCTATACATCTTAATAACGTAGTTATTGTTTCATATCCTGTTCGCTACAGGGGATGATATGAAGAGCCAATAACTTTCCATAGACAGATTATGTGATTCAGCACAAACAAAAGTTCCTGGAAAGCATCATAAACATCATATTTAAAGCCTGCAACTCTTTCAGAAACATCTGCATGTCTAAAAAACAAGTACAGTAAGTGATTCAGAAAGACAGTTATGGGTTTGAAGTCAACATGAAATCAAATCAGCCTCGTTTACATTCATAATAAATGTTTCTAGTCACATTGTGAATGATTTTGATGTGCTATCAAAACCTCTGTCTGAAACAATTGTTTTTCTGCTAATTTAATTAAGGCCACATGATGAGGGCAAAATGACATTAACTAATAATATTTTACCCCACTGTATGCATGCAATCAAATCCCAATAGACAAAATCAATCCCGTCCTACATTATTTATAGTTTCACTACAAAATACTAGTCAACATGAAGTGCTTTTTACCCATCATACTTATAAACATTTTACTTTAGCATAACGAGCATCGACAGATCATGCATTAAGAAAGTAAAGCGAGTCAGTTCAGGTTTCATGTTGCCTGTAAAGTCGGAGGAGTCCCGCTCTACTCATCCGCGTGGCTCTTACCTCGGGGGTCTAAAGGAATATTGTAAGTGTCCCCGAGTACTACAGGGCAGAAGCAAAGCAGAACAGAGAGAGAAAGAGAACAAGAGAAAGAGGCAAAGGGCAAGAAGTTAAAATAGTTCTGTTAGTGAAGAGCTTAACCACTGATGGCCAGCCAGGGTGGGAGAGCAAGATCATGTGACAGAAGCAGAGGTGAGTGGGCGGGGCTGAGAATCAAGTGGGAGGAGCTACAGAGTGGCATGCACTGCTGTGAACATGAACGGTAGAGGACATATTTAGTTTCTGACCATTTTCACTGACCATAAGGCAAGACTGCTTAGCAGATCCAACTCTAAATAGTAGTTGATTGCCAAAATGGTGCTTTGAGCAGAATACTGCAATTTAGAGGTTAAATTATTATTATTTAGTGCACCCTTACATGGTGGAGAGAGATAGGTCAGGGAAAAACAACAGCAGAGAAGCTGAAAATGGTTGAAATTGCTTTCCAAATATGATCTCAGAATGAGCGACTGCAGAAAAACCAAGGAAAAAAAACCAAAAAACCAAAGGAAATGCAGACCACAGGAAATGTGAAAAGATGACAAACAAGGAGACAGGAGGGTGAGGATGGCGGTCTGTGGGGATTGTGTTATGAACATTAATGAGATAAAAACAGACATCTCAGCTGTCCAATATAGAGCTCACATCTGCTCTTTAACTACAAACAATCTTCAGCTCATTGCAGAATTGCAGATTTATAATTCAGATATATCTATTGAATCTAATATGTCTGTTTTTAATGTGTACATGACCGTGTTTGTGCTTTACCCTGAGAGGCCAACATCGCCCCTGCGGTTTCCTGGAAATCCAACAGCTGCTGCAGGAACAGGATGGCCTGAGGAGAAACAATGAGAGAAAAAGAGCATCTTTGTGTGGTTCTATAACTATTTACTACTATTAGTAGTATTTTAATGTACTAAAATGGACAATGAAGAGATCTTACATTGCTTGTGAGCTCATGCACGGTTCCGTCTTTCGGCATGTTGTACTCTTTATCTGGATCGTTCTGTTGGAGTAATAATATATATATATATATATATATATACATTTTTATATTAAATGAAATGTTTTCAAATAATTAATAAAATGTAAAATGAATTATTAATTACATTTAATAATAATTATACTAATGATAAAGCTTTATAATGAAAATGAATTAAATAATATTAATTATAATAAAATTACATTATTTATAAAATATATCAAAAATATTTTTAATTAATAATAATTTAGATTTAAATAGATTTAAATAAAATAATAAGTAAAATATATATATATATATATAATTTAATATTTTTATATTAAATAAAAAATATTTTAAAATAATAATATTCATAGTTAATTATTAATTATATAAATTTAATTGATTACTTAATAATCTAATAAATATAGTTATATATAATTTTTAAATAATTGAATATTTTATATTAAATTAAATCATAAATATTTTCAAACAATTAATAAAATGAATAATTAATTATTAATTACATTTAATAATACTAATAATTAAGCTATATTTCATTATATTTAAATGAAATATAAAAAATAATAAATTAAATAATATTAATTATACTAAAATTACATAAATTAATACATTAAAAGGAGGATGGTCATGTGACCCAGAGCTAGATGGTCGCTTAAGACTTCGCTCTGCTCCAGGCCAGGGTTTATTCTCTTATTTTCTCCAAGTAAATGTGAAATTATCAGTTAATTATTGCCACAATAAGCAAATAACCACAATAAACATTCTGCACAGACACTCGCCATTCTAGGGTTTGAACTTGCAGCCTTTTGATGACTGATGCAGAGCTCTGGGCTGCGTTTCCCAAAAGCATCGCAAGCCTAAGTTGATCGTAGAGATCTTTGGTGGCAATGGTTCTTCTACGCAGATTGATCATTACACTGCAGTCAGCGGTTACCTTAATACTGTCAGCGAACTCCTCAAGTGCTTTAGCTCCGGTGGTCTCCATAGAGGTGATGAGAGCTGGGAGCTTGTTCTTGGTGCTGGCCGCTGTTCCCTGCACCACAACACAGGATATGACATCATCAGCTACAACACAGTACCAACAAAATCCAATGCAAAATTGTATATCATTTCATATGAGTGTACTCTCTTTCTCCTTTATACCTGTAGTGTGGCGTCAAAGTCCGGTTTGGTCTGTTTGAGGTGGCGCAGGATGGGGAAGATGGTCAGCACAGCGGAGTAATCGTGTCTCATAATGGCTCTGCGTGCCGCTGAGACGATGTTATCGCCTTCCAACATCAAATTATCCAATGCCTCCTGCAACGACATAAAATTAAACACACACATACGGGAACCATATAAACACACAGCAGTGATCTGCACGGACCTGTATGAGCGAGTCGAAGGTCTTTTTCTGGTGATGTTCAGGAATGATCTCAGTCAGTAAAGCGTACTCGCTCTGAGCCAGCTTCACAAACGCACTGATGCAGTGGATGTACGAATCAATCTCGATGTCCAACACGTCATCCTTCCCTGAGACAAACACACACAATCACACACACACCTGTAAAAGATCTCAAGAAAAACAATATTCAAATACACTCATTTTGAAATGTGGATGATATAATAATATCTACACAGGAAGGACACCAAACAGAGTTAAAATCTGAAGGGGCCTGAAATATTAACACTGGCTCAACCAATGGCATGAACTTGCCATTGCAACGCCAAGGTCATGGGTTTGATTCCCAGGGGAATGCATGAGCTGCTCAAATGTATACATAAAATGCAATGCAAGTCACTGTGGACAAAAGCATCTGCCAAATACATAAATGCTAATGCGGCAGCACTATTGATTAGTTTGAACAACAGCAGACTTTACATTTTACTATCTAGGACTAGTTCGCCAAAGTTGGCTTTTGAAATAATCTCCAATATTTAACGAATGATTCGATGGACAGCGGCGGTCCAAGAGGCAAAGTTGCTCAGAATAAGGAGTTCTACCATGTGGTACGAATGTTTCGGGCATGTGCAAAAAACAACTCACATGATATACGATCCATGATGCACGTGAAAAATGTGAAGGCGCATCCCGTTGGTCGATTTCTTTAGAATTTCTCACAGGCCTCTAGGGCCATGAGTCAAACAGGCCCAGCAAGTTTCATTCCGATTGGACTCCGTTAATCTGGTCTGATACCTGCTCAAATTTCATTGGCCGATGGTGGACAAGTCAATCGGACTAACGGTGAAGTAGTTATAGCCATTTTCAATTTTTTTTCCTGTTATAGCGCCAACAAGTGGCCAGTCGCCGCATCCTTTTTCATGTGACCACAGAATTAGCTCTTACATAGATGTGCCAAATTTGGTGAAAATATCTCATTCCGTTCACGAGTTATAGCCATTTTAGTAAAACTGGCTCCGCCCACTTTGAACGTTTTGGCGGCCCTCGAAATCGATTATTGACAATCAGACTCCAGAGAATCTCACTGCACTGGTTTGATTCCGAGCGGGCCAAAAACCTAGGACTAGTTCGCAAAAGTTTGCAAAAAGTTCACAGAATGACAAATTCGAAGCATTCTGTCCATCTTGAGCCAAGGATTCCAACGATATAAGACACTTGAGCCTACGCCGATCAGACGATATTAAAATTGCTTGATTTTCCTCCAAAACCCTCCAGCTCTTAAACAAACGTTTAGGGTTTAAAGCTTTAAAACCAAAGCTCTTACAACATCAGCATCTTTGACACACTGTTGATCATGACCGAAAATAATTTAGACTCAGCCCTCAGTTTGTAGAAACACTAAAACCCACCTGGATAATAATTAAAACACACATTATTTTGAACATAAAGCCATAAGATTTTGTGTTCACATGAGACTAATAAAATATCACTTCACAGGGACAAGTCAACATAATTTCTGATTGCTTGTTTTGAACACAAAACTAATTTAATCAGACTAACTGGTATTGAATTTTTGAGGTCAGACTCACCTGTAGCCGCCCCATGCTTGTCGTCAGACAGGAGCTTAACCCCACGTAGGTCATGATCCAAACCTGATTGGTTAGGATATAGTCACATGACCTGGGTCACTCTCCCCAGGCTATAGAGGGAGTGTTGAACAAGCTCAACCCGTTCCCACAAAAGCAAAGGCCACTTGTTTTAGGATGTTAGTGAGGTTTCTAAGTGCACCAATGGACCCAGCAAAGCACAGAGACTTATGGGAAACAGCGATGGTTTGAGAGAAAATCATGAGCACACTCTTTCTGCTGCCACACTCATCCTTTTGCAACTCAAAAAGTCAACTTCCTACTTGGAAAAGTGCAACAGAACACTTTAAGTTGGACTTAAAATTTGGAAAATTCAGATTTCGTAAGATTTTAATATACTATTATGGTATTTATTAATTTAACAAATAAATGAATAATTAACTAATTAATAATTACACTTAATTTTACAATTTTGCTTAAACATTAGGTTCTTATATTTTCAGTTTTCATTTGAATGTTTTAGTAATTGCTTTTGTCATTTTTATTTTTATTATTTTTTTAACATAAGAAAATCTATTTAGCTTTCATTTATACATTTCCGTTTTAATTAATTTTAGTAAAATTTAACTTATTTTATTAATTAAATTTTTTCTAGGTTTTTTTTAATCTAATATTTATATTTTATTTTATTTCTGATTTATTTCAATGAACAAAAACAATTTTTAATAGTTTTAGTTAACAATAACACTAATAGTTTGAAATCAGACATGACGGCAGTTAATTATCAACTTTTTTTAAAGCAAAAAACAATAAATCAATAAGTCAAAGTTCTTGCATCATATTCTTGCAATGTACGTGGCAAAATTTAGTTAAATGCTGCTGTTCATCGCCATGTTTTCAACTCACTCATGTCAATTGGAATGCCACCTTTGTTTAAATCCACATTGTTTTTGTGCCACATAAACATCGTTCTGATTGTAAATATAAATTACAACATCTGATAGTAATATTAAAAGAATGTGGACAAACAATGGCATACAGGAAGGTCTCTCTCTCTCTCGCTCTCACCATCCTAAGGCCGAAGGCAAAACCGCTGTGGCCCATAAGTTTCTGTTTTCTCCGACTGTTGTTTTCCGAAACGCAGGAACAACAGTTCAAAAACACAGCAAAAGTGAGAGAAAATGTAGAGAGGGAAGGAAACCAGAAAGACAGCGTGCTTTACCTTCCAGAGGAGTGAGGTTAGAACCCTTTTTTCCATCCAGGCCATGCTGAGAGTACTGTTTGAGCAGATTCTGAGCCTTACGGATCGTGCCTGCTCCCATCAACACCGAAACAGAGAGAAAGAGACAGAGAAGGGGGGATAGTAGCAGGGTATTCAAGGAGGAAAACAGAGGAAGACACCGTGAGGTAGAGGAAGAGGAAGGGCGTCTGAAACCCTGTTCACCGACACCAGAGGAACAACTGAGAGAAATCCAGATCCCTCTGTGACTAAAGCACACCACAGCTATCACAATCACACGGTCCAACGTTAACCTCTGACAAACGGCAAATGAGAGTTACAGAAATAACTTTATGATCACACAGTCAAACTGCTAGAAGGGATTTTCTTGTTTGCAGTGCGAATATCTGAAAGGGATAGTTCACCCAAAAATGAAGATTCTGTCATCATTTACTCATCCTCAAGTTGTTCCAAACCTGTACGAGTTTCTTTCTTCTGCTGAACACAGAAGAAGATATTTTGAAGACGGTTGACGTTATTTTTTTTCCATAGTATGGAAGTAAATAGCTAACGTCAACAGAAGAACTCATACAGGTTTGGAACAACCTGAAGGTGAGTAAATAATGATAGAATCTTCATCTTTGGGTGAACTATCCCTTTAAATCAAGATACAGTTACTTGAGATGCAAAATGATATTAGATAGAAGTCTTGTTTTCTGAGAAATTGGTGGATAAATGAAGTGAATTCATGCTTAAACAAGAAAAAACATCTGCCAGTGGGGTCAGAAAAATAAACTTGTTTTCCTTTTGAATAAAGATTATTTTTCTGAACACACTGACATGAGCAAATTAAAAATAAACAAAAAGTATCTTAAAGAAAACATTTGTTGTTACTTGCATGTATTTGAACGATTTTTAACTTCACCATCAAATCTTGGAAACTTAAAATTTTAAAATATTAAATTAAGATTTGAATTTACATTAAACATTTTACAACCAATTTACCTAAAACATTATAATTTGCTAGGGAAAAAAAAAAAAAAAATAAATAAATAAATGTGCCTTTACTCTGAAATTTAAAGTTTTATTTACTTTTCATATAGTTAGTAAATGTTGTTTGCTTATTTTTGGTAGAAAAAATACATTAAATAGTCTAATAATAATAATAAAAAAATCATAAAAAAATATATTAAGTGTTTTATGTTTTGTTTTGTTGATTTTTTTTATTGTAATAAAAATAGAAAATAATTATGTATAAAAGTAAACTAAAATATTACTTACATTAAGCAACCAAAACAAAAATATAACACACATCAGGATGTCATAAAAAGAAATTACTTATTATTAAATTAAAAATGTTTTAGCATAAAGACAAATATATATTTTTAATAAAAATAATGCAAAATTTTTACCAATGTTTAATGGCATGTAAAAATATTTAATACTTATTTATAGCTGGTAGACTTTCTCAATTGACTCGTCATTAGCAGGAGTGGCAAAAAGTTAATTTTGGACCTTGCACACACACACACACACATACATACACACACACACACACACACGCTTGCAGTGCACACAAACATCACATCACATATCATCACAATGTCTACAACTAAACAGAAAGAACACGTCAAACACACTGAGGAGAAAATACAACGGTTAATCAATCACAGCTATTAAACTACAGCATTGTGTCATGAACAGTGATGTTAATACAGTCATTAATATTAGCGCTGCTCAAAAGCATCAGCTGCTGCCAAACATCACAACAATCTGAAACCTATTAACATCATAAACTTATACTGAACACAGAGTTAAACATGTGAGAGTCATTGTGCGGCTAAAACAAAAGGCGTGTCTTAAAGGGGTCATATCATCATTTTTTTTATCATATTAGTTTTCCACAATATCTTTGTTAAAGTTTCCTGGCATCATTTAATTTTTCACGAGCATTTCCACTGTTATTAAAGACTTGAATATGTAAACAAGCTCTATTATGACTGGCTAAACTTTAAATGTGTGTGTTGATATGTAAAGAAAGATGACCAAAAATGAATCAGCTCATAGCTGACATCATAATGAAGATTTCTGAAAGAGCCATTCTTGCACATTAGAATGTTTTCATAGTACAACTAAATCGTACAAATAATAATAAATAATACAAAGATCAAAATATCAAAGAAAATGTGATTAACCCCTTTAATAAGTGCAGTAGATGTTTCTTCAAGCATGACAAAGACACTGGCAGTCTGTTAGTGAGGGCTGAACAGTCACAGCGCCTCCGTGTGGTGGAAATGTGCACATGCAGTGTGTGTTAGTAGAAAACAAAGAACTTCCTTTCTCACTGTTGAGACATTTCATAGCAATACAGTGCTGTTAGCTGACAAAATGTGCCCTCCACACAGAGAAAATACACTAACACCATTGTGCAAGACTGTACTAAGCGCTTCAAACCGATACACAGTTCCAACAGACAGGAAGGAAAGCGCCTGCTATACAGCTTAAAATACTAACCTGATTAATAACAATAATATGAAAATGAACAAAGCCTGGCTGATATATCAGTCTATCACTACTGTGTGTGTGCCCATGTGTGTGTAAAGACCTTTTCACATTGGGCCTCATTTAAAGGTGCAGTAAGCAATTTTTGAGAAACACTGTTGAAAGTGGATCAGACTGAGCACCAAAACACACTTGTAGCCAATCAGCAGTGAGGGGCGTGTCCACTCGTGGAGGGGGAGGTGCCTGTGTTGCATAAGGCTTGTTCGACTTGATGCAGCGCCGTACACAGCGATCAGCGGCTGACTTGAAGCAGTGCATGCAGGTAAGAAATTTTGTCCGACTTGAGACAGCGCTGACGCCATGTGACTGTGACGTGTGGCATCAAAGTACCGCGAGAGTGATTCAAAATCAGCCACCTGAGTCAGCCAGCGCAGTTTCTCAAGAGGAGCTGCACGAGCTCTGATGACGGCACAGCTGTTTCATGATTGGCCGGATTCACCGCATGATAACGATCACATGTGTTTCGTGTTTATTGTCACGCCTTCAGTTCCACTAATGCTCAAAAATCTGTGTTTTTAAAGCTCTTTTCATGTAGTCACAATGTTATATTGTGTCATGTTTATCAAAATAAAACTGATAAAAAACGTAGACCCCACTACATTGGTATTTAAATAATATATGCTTATGTTGAACTTTATTCTTGTAAAAACAGACGCTGTAAGCAGTACATAAAGTATTGAATGAAAATGTCTCTGAAACATCAGTGTATTAGTCAAATATTGCATTTATTTCACTTCAGCTGTGATAAAGTATGCAAACGCAGCGTGAGCGTCACTACGAGAATCAGAAAGTGTCCGACTTCACGTCTCCGTTTTCAGCTCCTCCCCGCCTGCACGCGGATACTCTCGCCGATCGGTTGCATCCAGCCGCAACCGATGTCGAACACACCTAATGTGTGTTTGTGAATTTGAGGGGCGGAGCTATCAAGATAGGGGTATGATCCTTTTGGGTAGTGTTTGTTTTGGTGATTTCAAATATCAAGTTTCTCAGAAATCGCTTACTGCACCTTTAAGAAACATGAATAAAAGGATTTCTGTCTAAATGGTTCATAAAACTATTCTTAAATAAATTGCCATTTGATTTGCATGACAATTTATGCAAGAACGGTCTGATAAAGTATTAAAAACAGAGCTGAATGCAGAAAAGACAAAAATGGCTGTATAAAGATTTTAGAAAAAGTTGTTCTGCTTGTTTTTAATGAATGAGGACCATTGAGTGCATATTGGGGTATGTAAGATTTTTTTATAAATACTTAAAATACTTTTAATTTGGCAAGGATGCATTAAATGGATCAATAATAACCATTTAAAATATTACAAAAGATTTCTATTTCAAATAAATGATGTTAGTTTAAACTTTTATTCAAAGAATCCTGAAAAAATGTATGAGAGTTTCTACAAAAATATGAAGCAGCACAACTGTTTTATACATTAATAATAATCAGAAATGTTTCTTGAGCATCAAATCAGGATCATGTGACACTGAAGACTGGAGAATGATACTGGAAATTCAGCTTTTATCACAGGAATAAATTACAGTGTACTTATATATTCACATAGAAAACTATTTTAAATTGTAATAATATTTTACAATGTTACAGTGTTTACTGTGTTTTTGATCAAATAAATGCAGCCTTGGTGAGCAGAAGATATAATGAGAAGATGTAATAATAAGATGATGTAATAATTATATTTATTAATTTAGTTTAAATATTAAATAAAAAATTTAATATATTTAATAAAGTAAATAATTTAATTTAAAATATTAAAGTTACATTTTTTTATTGTATTTTCAAAAACATTACAAAAATATTACTGACCCCAAACTTTTGAATGGTAGTATAATTTTTTTTTTTTTAATCACCACAAAGGGCATAGTTTTCCATCAAAATAAGCATTGTGTCACGCTCTGTGTGTATAATTTTTGGGTGTATTTGGCCAGCAAATTTTACTAGTGAAAAACGGTTGCGTTGCATGTGAATAGGCCTTTCATGGACACAATGAATCCTGATCTGTCACATGTATATGTGCATGTGTGTGTGTGTGTAACGTGAAGCTCTGGCTCTGCGAACAGAAGCAAGCGATGGACACGTCACACAGTACAGCTGCAACTTTACCTGGGATGTAGACTGACATCATCAGACACGAGTGAGACAGAGAAGAGAAACGGGCAGAGGAGAGGAGACGGTTAGTGAGAACACACACTAGGAATAGGAAAAGAGGAGAACTCTCGACAGGAAATGAGGTCATGGAAGACAGATACACCTGATCGCGATCCATCAGGAACCCAAAGAGACCCGATCTGGTGAGGTCAAGGGCTAAAGGTCACTGACCTGGTCTTTTCGGAGCCTTCTTGGTGGGCGTCTCCTTGCGTTTGGTCTGTACGGCGGGGGAGTGGATGGCAGAGCTGGCGCTGTTCTTACGGAAATGCTCCTTCAAACCCTTGATGGACCGATCCAGCTGACTGGATCGGACCTGGAAATACACGTTCATGAAGTCTGCAGATAAAATAAAACATACAACGTGAGATTTCAAACATCCTTGTAACATACGTGTAAGATAAAAGCATTTGCGTGTGTCCACCTTGGTTGCGTCCGTACTCCACCAGCCAGGCAGAGATGCAGATGATGTCCTGCAGCACGGCTTCGGGTAGGTGCTCCAGCATAACGTCTTCCTGCACCTCCATGTCCTCGTCTCCTCCAATGGCGTCCAGGATGAGGACGGGCGGCACTGGTTTACTGTACCGCGTCAGCAGGCTGCGAAACTCCGCCTCCAGCAGCTCCTTTCCTTTCTCAAAACGAGCTTTCTGCAACAGGACAAGCCTCGCTGATGAATGCTTCATTTAAACTGAAGGAGAGTGAGGAGTTTGTGAGAGGATGAGGAACGTACCACTGTGTTGAGCTCAGGACTGTCGGGATTGTTGTCCTGGAAATACTCCACGGCCTTCTGGATCTTTGCAATGCAGGCCAGATACTCGTCCAGACGACCAGCTGGGCTGTAAGAGTAGTGATTGACTGATATGAGTATATACACTACCAGTCAAAAGTTTGGAATCGGTAAGATTTTTAATGTTTTTAAAAGAAGTTCCATCTGCTCACCAAGACTGCATTTATTTAATTAAAAATACAGTAAAAACAGTAATATTGTGAAATATTATTACAATTTAAAATAACCGTTTTCTGTTTGAATGTATTTTATAAAGTAATTTATTCCTGTGATCAAAGCTGAATTTTCAGCATCATTACTCCAGTTTTCAGTGTCACATGATCCTTCAGAAATCATTCTAATATGATGATCTGCTGCTCAAGAAACATTTATGATTATTATCAATGTTGAAAACAGTTCAAAAGAACAGCATTTATCTGAAATACAAAGCTTTTGTAACATTATACACTACCGTTCAAAAGTTTGGGGTCAGTAAGAATTTTTATTTTTATTTTTTTGAAAAGAAATTAAAGAAATTAATACTTTTATTCAGCAAGGATGCATTAAATCGATCAAAAGTGACAGTAAAGACATTTATAATGTTACAAAAGATTATATTTCAAATAAATGCTGTTCTTTTGAACTTTCTATTCATCAAAGAATCCTGAAAAAAATATTGTACACAAATATTTTGTACAATTGTACACAATAAATGTTTCTTGAGCAGCAGATCATCATATTAGAATGATTTCTGAAGGATCATGTGACACTGAAGACTGGAGTAATGATGCTGAAAATTCAGCTTTGATCACAGGAATAAATTGCTTTATAAAATATATTCAAACAGAAAACAGTTATTTTAAATTGTAATAATATTTCACAATATTACTGTTTTTACTGTATTTTTAATTAAATAAATGCAGCCTTGGTGAGCAGACGAAACTTCTTTAAAAAACATTAAAAATCTTACCGATTCCAAACGTTTGACTGGTAGTGTATATATATATATATATATATATATATATATAAATAAATAAATAAATAAAAATTAAAAATAAATATTTATTTATTTATTTATATATTTATTATTTATTATATATTTATATATTTTATTTATATATAATTATTTATTTTTGTATAAATAAATAAATATATTATTAATTTATTATAATTAGTTATATATATATATATATATATATATATATTAAAATCAGTGATTCAAATTTTTTGCTCACCAGCCACTGTTGCTAGTGGTTTTCGAAACTTACTAGCATTTTCACTGGCCACAATTTTTGACATCGATACCATGGGGAAAAACTGCCATATAGATATTATTAATATGATCTCATAATTTGGCAGCAGGTATATTAGGCTGCTGTCACTTTAAGACCTGACGCACGGATCCATTATACTGTTACACATGCGTTTTCTTTCTCAACTGTTTACATTCACTTAAAACATAACTGACTGTGTTTACGTGAATACTCACCAAGACCGGCATTTTGACATTATTTTGTGTGTGTTTGACTGTTTAAATGTAATAAACAACGAAAAAGAACTCAATTTAGTACTGAGAGGCTGATTTATGTGTGCACACTTTGGGTGTGAGCACAAAATCTCTGGGAATGAGCAAAATACGCACAATCCCACACCGAAATTCAAGCCCTGTAACACCAACTGGTAGATTTTGGAAATTAAACAAGGTGGGAATGACAACTTCTATTAACTGCCTACAGTTTTCAGTGGATAACGTCTGACCGATATATTTGCCTAACACTAAACACGAGTCTCAGGTCACACTTACCCTTCCCGGATGATCTTGTCGGTGTCTTTGGCCACATGATAGTAGCTGATGACGTGATCCATGCAGGAGAGAGTTTTGTCCACATTCTCCTGCAGTCGCTGCAGATTCTCAGTCTGTTTATGAACCGGGATTATGGAATTTTCCAGCTGCATCAGACGACTCTCAAACGAGGACAGGATGGACACCTGGAAGAATCAAAACACATTCATGGTTTTATTGATTAAAATGAATAACAAAATAATATTTACAGTAGATAATGGTATGTGCACAGCAAATATCACTGTACAACATTGCTGAAGTCAGTAAATTCAGTTTTTATCATCTTATATCTCAAAATCAGGATGATACAAACATACAATTTCACTAAATATATGAAATGATCATCTCTTACCATTCCTTTAGTGAGCTGATCACTCTTCTCCAGGCTTTCACGAATAAAAGAGAGTGTTTCTTGTTCCTGAAGATTATAAATAAACATACAAGTCCATATCTATGCACACTGTCAATTAGGCTATAAACTCTCAAGCTAATACACCCTATCAACATAACATTATCATTTTTCCATCATTAATCTTCTAAAATGCTTTATGACATTATTTCCATGACTATTATGCAGATTTTCAGTCTAGTTTATCGCAAATGACATTAATAACATCCGCTGCCTGATCACGGGATTCTCATGTTTTTCTTCATTCTTCCTGTTTTTTCCTCATTTTACGGACCTGTTTGAGTTTGTCCTCGATTTCCCGCTTCCGAGCGGACGCGTCTTCGGTCGGGATCATCCTGACGGTCAGAAATGTGATGGAAATGACAGCTGAATCCGTCAAGATCAATGATAAATTCACTATAATTTTGCTACATTAACGTGAAGACAGCGGAAACAATACAACACAAACGGCAAGATGGCCGCGAAGTGAATCACAACATATACAAAATAAAAGTCCTCAAAACGTCATTCAATTCCAACAAAATTTTAACTGGCTGATCGTTAAAAAAGAAATGCTCAATGACTGGCAAAAGCATCTGCCAAACAAAAACTGTAAAATTAAGGAAAAATATCCTAAATCATCTTCTGTAAAATGTAAATCTCTTTTAGTTAACATTTAGCTAGCAGCAGAACACACTCATGAGCTGATATAACTATCTCTCCATCAGCAGCTACACAGTTATTGCCTTTAAATAAAGCAACATGCAGCATAACATCAGTGTTTCTAGGCTCATCATTGACTGAATCACAGGCTCTACTCTTCAGGAAACCTCACAAAACAACAGAAACAGAACATTAAACACTAACAGATCTCTCTAGATCTCTGCATCTTCACTTATTACAATCCAATATGACTTTATTTCTGTCATTCAAAGCTTCTTATTAAGGTTTAGATGTTTTTGTTTTGTTGAAAATAATAAAGTTTGAAGTCACCGTTATGGAGGTAAGCATTTGCTTTAGATGGGCTCTTGACCCTTGACTTTTTAACTTTAAGTTTTCTCTGCCTGCTGTGACTGTGAGTTTCTGAATCACATTTGTTATAGCAAAAGTTGTGAGAAGAAAAATTGGTCAGATGGTGATGGTTATTTATTGATGATTCAGTCATCATGTAAGGAGCCTAATTCACTGATCTCTGAGGACATTTGTTAGATTTAATAATTTCACATTATAGTAGCTCTAGAATACCACTGCATGAAATGTTGTCTTGTTTTAATATTTTAAACGTTTTTAAATCATTATGCAGAAATTATTCAGACAGGATCATGTAGACGCACACAGACATCAAGCTTTTCAGCTCAACAGATCATCACAAAAAAAGCTTTTTGTTGATTGTCACAATTGTTGAGGTTCTTACGCTGATTCTTTATGTTTGTCTGAGTATGAAAGACAAAGCTGAAAATACTTTCTATATGATGAATAAAAAACTCAGAATATCTGATTTTTTTATCTGGTAGTTTCATATCACAATGCTGCTGCAAAATGAACAGCTAGTATACTCAGATATCAGACTCTGGATGAGATGTTTTATTTAATGAAAAAGCTTTAGATAAGCATAAATGGGACTTTGATTTTGGCAAATATTTTGATGGTGTGGTGATTGTGGGCAGGCCTCGATTTTAAGGGGGATGAGCCAAGACAGAAGAAAAACCACAGCAAAAAATAAAAGCAAATTTTTTATTCCTCTTAGCATGCATTACGGCATGACACTTTTGATTGTCACCTTTGTTGAGATTCATGTGCTGATTCTTGATGTCTTCTGAGAATAATTTTTGTGTTGTTTTAATCTTCTGATTGGTTTTGTTCCATTATAACATGTCAGTGATGGTCGGTTTTGTTCGTTTGCGAGGTCTCAATCGGTTTCATTTTGCTATGAGATTTCAATGACGGTCGCTTTGTTCCTTTTGGAGATCTCAATAGCAGTCAGTTTCGTTCCTTTTTACGAGATCTCAATGACTGTCAGTTTTGTTCCCTTTACGAGATCTCAGTGGCTGACAGTTTTGTTTTGTTATGAGATTTCAATGACAGTCGGTTTTGTTTTTGTTATTTCTTGAGATTTCAAAGACAGCCGATTTTGTTTTGTTACATGATTTCACAGATGGTCGGTTTTGTTCCTCTAGGATATCTCAATAGCAGTCAGTTTCGTTCATTTACGAGATCTCAATGACTGTCAGTTTTGTTCCTTTACGGGATTTCAGTGATGGTCGGTTTTATTTGGTTACGAGATTTCAATAACGGCTGTTTTTTTCTTTCCATTAAGAGATTTCATTGTCACTCGGTTTTGTTCCCTAACGAGGTTTTCAGTGTCAGTCGGTTTTGTTCTGTTACGAGATTTTGAAAACAGATGGTTTTGTTTCGTTACGAGATTTCAATGACGGTCAGTTTTGTTCCTTTACGAGATTTCAATGACGGTCAGTTTTGTTCTGTTACGAGATTTCAAAGACAGTCGGTTTTATTCGGTTACGAGATTTCCATGACTGCCTGTTTTGTTCCTTTACGAGATTTCAATGAAGGTCAGTTTTGATCCTTTACGAGATTTCAATGACGGTCGGTTTTATTCGGTTACGAGATTTCAAAGACAGTCGGTTTTGTTTCATTACGAGATCTCAATGACGGTCAGTTTTGTTCCTTTACGAGATCTCAATGACGGTTGGTTTTATTCGGTTACGAGATTTCAATGACTGCCTGTTTTGTTTGGTTACGAGATCTCAATGACAGTTGGTTTTGTTCCATTATGAGATTTTAATGACGGTCGGTTTTATTCGGTTATGAGATTTCAATGATGGTCGGTTTTATTCGGTTACGAGATTTAAGTGACTGCTTGTTTTGCTTGGTTACAAGATCTCAATGATGGTCAATTTTGTTCCTTTACGAGATTTCAAAGACAGCCGATTTTGTTTTGTTACATGATTTCACAGATGGTCGGTACAAACTTACCGATCTCAATGAAGGTCAGTTTTGTTCCTTTACGAGATCTCAATGATGGTCGGTTTTGTTCTGTTACGAGATTTCAAAGACAGTCGGTTTTATTCGGTTACGAGATTTCCATGACTGCCTGTTTTGTTCCTTTACGAGATTTCAATGAAGGTCAGTTTTGATCCTTTACGAGATTTCAATGACGGTCGGTTTTGTTCTGTTACGAGATTTCAAAGACAGTCGGTTGTATTCGGTTACGAGATTTCCATGACTGCCTGTTTTGTTCCTTTACGAGATTTCAATGAAGGTCAGTTTTGATCCTTTACGAGATTTCAATGACGGTCGGTTTTATTCGGTTACGAGATTTCAATGACGGTCAGTTTTGTTCCTTTACGAGATTTCAATGACGGTCGGTTTTGTTCTGTTACGAGATTTCAAAGACAGTCGGTTTTATTCGGTTACGAGATTTCCATGACTGCCTGTTTTGTTCCTTTACGAGATTTCAATGAAGGTCAGTTTTGTTCCTTTAAGAGATCTCAATGACGGTTGGTTTTATTCGGTTACGAGATTTCTGTGATTGCCTGTTTTGTTTGGTTACGAGATCTCAATGACAGTTGGTTTTGTTCCATTATGAGATTTTAATGACGGTCGGTTTTATTCGGTTATGAGATTTCAATGATGGTCGGTTTTATTCGGTTACAAGATTTAAGTGACTGCTTGTTTTGCTTGGTTACAAGATCTCAATGATGGTCAATTTTGTTCCTTTACGAGATTTCAAAGACAGCCGATTTTGTTTTGTTACATGATTTCACAGATGGTCGGTACAAACTTACCGATCTCAATGAAGGTCAGTTTTGTTCCTTTACGAGATCTCAATGACGGTTGGTTTTATTTGGTTACGAGATTTCAATGACGGTCAGTTTTGTTCCTTTACGAGATTTCAATGACGGTCGGTTTTGTTCTGTTACGAGATTTCAAAGACAGTCGGTTTTGTTTCATTACAAGATCTCAATGAAGGTCAGTTTTGTTCCTTTAAGAGATCTCAATGACGGTCGGTTTTATTCGGTTACGAGATTTCTGTGATTGCCTGTTTTGTTTGGTTACGAGATCTCAATGACAGTTGGTTTTGTTCCATTATGAGATTTTAATGATGGTCGGTTTTATTCGGTTACGAGATTTAAGTGACTGCTTGTTTTGCTCGGTTAGAAGATCTCAATGATGGTCAATTTTGTTCCTTTACAAGATTTCAATGTAGGTCAGTTTTGTTCCTTTACGAGATCTCAATGACGGTCGGTTTTATTCGGTTATGAAATTTCCGTGACTGCCTGTTTTGTTCGATTATGAGATCTCAGTGATAGTCAGTTTTGCTCCATTAAGAGATCTCAATGATGGTCGGTTTTTTCTGGGTTATGAGATTTCAATGACAGTCGAGTTCGAAATGATTCAAACTGCTGGTTTTGTTTTGTGACAATATTTCAATGACGGTCGGTTTTATTTCTTTGTTCTTTTACGAGATTTCAAAGACAGTCGGTTTTGTTTCGTTATGAGATTTCAACGTCTGTCAGTTTTGTTTCATTATGGGATCTCAATGACAGTCAGTTTTGTTCCTTTATGAGAATTCAATGACAGATGATTTTCATTGTAGGGATTATTTTTGCCCCAGGGTTACACCCCTTATTTTCTGGGGTTTATTTTAACCCTTCATTCAGTACAGTTTATGGCGACTGTACTGGGGCGTCGGGCGGTATATGATGTGCTGTATGGACTATTTTACACCAGGGTTGCACCCTTAATACAGTACAGCTTATTGCAACCGTACTGGGGCGTTAGGACCCACTCAGACCGCAGGTTGATCAGACCCGCTGGCTTCTCTAACACCTCTTCCCGCAGCTACCCAGCCTCCCAGAAAGTTTTCCATCCAGATAAAGACCGGGCTCAACCCTGATTAGCTTCAGTGGGTGTGCAAGTAAAAGCTTCAGGTTGACTGCTGCAAGGCTTCTCAAGCATTTTTCCAACCATAGACCCTCTTTGTAGAAATATAAATCTCAACAACGGTGACATGCTTCATGCATTCTATAACAGACTATTATTAAGTTTAAATTAACTGCATTACGTGGCCCGATTCGAGGCTTATCATAATTTATTTTTTTATCCAAAAAAATCCTCTATTGTGGCTCTATTGGCTATCGCACGCCAGAGGCAGCCCAATCAGGAATCGTAAATATTAAACACATTTGATATTTATGATTTGAAATTGAGAACGCTCCGTCTTGATCGGGAGCAGTTAAATAATCGCAATGACACCACAATAAAGGATTATTTTTGGACACACAATGACATCAACACTCATCATACAAACCTCAACATTGGTGACAAAACAAACTACTAAAATTCATCCTGCAATGCATGCTGGGAGCCATGGATGAGTTTTGATTGGTGCACCCAGAATGCACTGCAGCATGAAGCTTTTTGTTGATTGTCACCATTGCTGAGATTCATACGCTGATTCTTGATGTCAGTGGGGGTCTGAATCATACTGTAGGTCAAAACTTACTGTCTAGCATGTTTTTTTTATTTTTTTTTTTTATAAAAGTTCTTCAAATGATAAGGCACAATTAAAGGAAATGCTATTCCAATAAAATGGTGACTTTAAAAAATGTGTGTGAGAGAGTCTAGTGGTCACTCCAGTACTACAATGATATAATTTTACTACTCTTTAAACCAATAAATAAAAATGTTTAAAGCACAATAGCACCAACACCCCCTTGCCGATGACCACACCATCCCCCTTTAATTTTTTTTTTTTTTTTTTTTTTTGTACAATTCGACCTTGATTGTGTGTGACTTCACCAAGCCAGAGATTCGGGATGGCTCCAGTTTTTCCCAAAACTCCATTTATTTATTGAATTCACTGAACATGAGATACAGTCACTCAATCATCAACTTTCATGTATATATAATCCCCCCCCCACCCCCCAAAAAAAATAATTTACAGCAGTATATAAATATGTACATCTGTTCGTGTCACTGTCGGCAAAACAGAAGCATAATGCATGATGCCATGCAATATTTTATAACAAAAATCTGTATTCTTTAAGTTAGTTAGTTAAAAAATAAGTAATACAAAGAAGTTAAACGTATTTTTAAATGTCAAACATATTATTTAACAGGTTGTGGTTAACAAATTATAGAAAAAAAAAAAAAAACACAAATCAGCTAACCTAGTAACCATTTTCTTCATTTCAATCAGTTTAAAAATTAACATGTTAAAAAACAGATGCTCCTTCCTAAGATTCCTCTTGTTTTGTGAAAGCCTGAAGATAAAAACAGACAACAAAATGAAGTTACATACTGTATCATCAGAAAGTGTAAACTGAAATTAGGACATTATTAAAGTGACAGTTCACCCAAAAAGTCAATGTTCTGTCATCATTTCCTAACCCTCATGTCATTCCAAATCCAAAAGATTTTCACTCATCTTCATTTTAATGAACAAACATGGAGCATTCAAATATGGTAAACGGAAGCTCAAGCACACGAGCACCAATGAGGTTCATTCTCACGTGTCACATGGCACATCTGAGCAAGAACCAATGAGGTTTGATCTGGCACGTTAAAGGATTAGTCTGAAGTTTGAACTAATTGTGATATACTTACACTAGCATATTGTATATGACAATTTAGTTCAAACTTTGACCTGTGGAGGGCAGTAATACACTTAGCAGCGTCTACACTGCCAGAATTCTAATAGAGAAGAAGAAGAGAGCTAGTTCAAGACGAGCGTCTATGGTTAAAACGTATATCATTTTTTATTTTTTGTGGAAAATGACCGATCGTTTCGCTAGATAGACTCTTATTCCTCATCTGGTATCGTTTAAAGCCCTTTGAAGCTGCACTGAAACTATAATTTCTACCTTCAACCGTTTGGAGGCCAATTGAAGTCCACTATAAGGAGAATAATCCTGGAATGTTTTCATCAAAAACCTTAATTTCTTTTCGACTGAAGAAAGAGTTACATGGATATCTTGGATGACATGGGGGTGAGTAAATTATCAGGAAATTTTAATTCTGAAGTGAACTAATCCTTTAAGCAAGGCTGAGCTTCTGTTTACCATATTTTCACAGATCAATGCGAATAAAAGCTAAATTAAATCTGTTCATCATATAAAGTGATCATGTCTCTTTTTCATATCTCTTTATGAACGTTTTGAGAGTTTTGGGTGAAGAGACTTCTGTCAGATTTCATTAAAAATATCTTCATTTGTGTTTTGAAGATGAACAAAAGTCTTACAGGTTTGGAACGACATGAGAGTGAGTAATTAAAGACAGAATTCTCGTTTTTGGGTGAACTAACTCTTTAAGATGTCTTGTGAACACACCTGCTTTAGAAACTGCCTTCCAAAGTAATTTGTTGCCATGTTCTTCAGGTTTGTTCTGGCTCCCACTTTACAGCGCACATATCCATAGAGGTTCGCTCCCTGTAACACCACTCCCATAATCACCACCGCCTGCCAGAGGAAACCAGATTACTCACAGAAGAATTTCAAAAATGTCTCAGTGTCTATGCAACACCTCATAAAGAGAGCCAGTAGAGAAGACAGACAGCTGAAGCTCAGAACTCACCAGCCATTTTATCTTTAAAGAGATGAGTGTTGTGAAAGCAAAAACGACCCAGATGACGGGGCAGATGATCAGACCCAGCCAGAAGATTCGAGACTCTGCGTTTGAGGTTCGTGATGCTGAAGACTGAGTCCCAGTGGCCTGTGAACACACACAGGACGTCAATGGAACACACAATAAATCACACAAAAAAAAGCAAATTCACATTTAACACTCTGGTCCTCTTCGTTTAAGGGTCACACTAGGCTCCTTCGCGTTCAAAAGCGACCAAAGCTTTGAAATGTAACTTTTGTTTGTTTTTGTTTTTCCAGGAAAACAAATATAATATATTTTTGTTCAATAATATTTTTTGATTATTATTTAAAATTTTGAGGGTATTTTATGATATTATGCAATATTTATAAAAATTGTATTAGCTATTTTTCCCCATTGAAAATAATACACAATTTATTTTCTAATATATTTTTAAATAATTTTTCAACTAAAGCAGTATTCCATGTTAAAATAGAGACAAGGCATTTAAAATCCAATTTTTTGAAGGTAGATTAGTGCCATCTGGTGGGGGTAAAAAAATAGAAAAACGTATGTAATGACATGTTGTAACCACTAGATATAGTTCTATATAAAGTAGCTCTAGTAGTATTTAGACATAAATACTTATTTTATTAAGTTGTGGATTTGGATTTATACATACGACAATCTCAACAAGATTTTTTTTTGTTTGAAATGTTGATTTGAACTGTCAGTTTTTGCATTAATTTTACTACAGTCCAACCTAAACACAGAGGAGGACATTTTGTTAGAAATTAACACCTTTATTCAGCAAGAAAGCACTCAAAAGTGAAATTTAAAATGTCACAAAAGATTTCTATTTCAAAGAAATGTTGCAAATCATCATATTAGAATGATTTCTGAAGAGTGACACTGAAGACTGGAGTAATGATGCTGAAAATTCAGCTTTGATCACAAAAAAAAAAATACAGCTTACAACATATTCCACATAGAAAACTATTAAAAGTAAAAATATTTCACTATTTTTACAGTATTTTTGATCAAATAAATGCAGCCTTGGTGAGCAGAAGAAACAATCCTACGGACTTTTGAACAGTAGTGTTAATCAATCATGTTTTTCTATAAATAACAAAGCAGTATATATCTACTATAGTATAAACGGTATAGCAAAATTTTTTTAAAATATTTTTTATGCCACAAGGACTGTGTGTGTAATCGTACCTTTCTGGACTCAAACACCCAATGGCTTTTTCCATCATCATCCACTTGATTCCACCAGCGCAGACCCACCATCAGACGCCCTGTGATATTCTAGAAGAAGACAAACACATATGCAGGACAAGTTACAAGCTGAAGTTTAATATTTAGGCTCAGAGGTTTGTCTGAATCTTTAGGTGTGAGTGATAGTGATGCTCGACACCTGATCAGTTATTCCGAAACCACACAGACCTTCACAGTCCAGAAGTCACATGACAGGAGGAGGATGATGGTGACCATACAGGCGATGAAGCTTCCGCCAATTAAACCACACAGCAGGTAGACCATAATCGCACTGACCCGGAAGAACAGGTGAAAGAAGGACGCCAGCGGATGCCTGGAACCACACAAATAATTACTATAAACATTTTTTCATTTTTAGAATGAAAAATATTGTTTTGGTAATACATTTAATTAATGATAGCAATTTATTAAAGCATTGTATTAATAATACAATTAATTATTAATAATAATTTATTTAGAAGGTATATTATAAATAATAATAATAAAACATTATTTGCTTTATATATATATTTTTAAACGATAATGTCCTTAAAAATGTACAATTTTACGTAAAGTATAATTGATTAAATACTATAAAAACAAGTCGAAACCCGAGTCATCAAATACATGGAAAAAAGCGGTATGTACAGACTAAACAGACTAATTAATGATGACACACTTGATTTTGCTCTTTCTTGTGGCTGAATCTTCCTCAGCATCAAATAAAGACACATCTTCATCATCATTTGGGTCCTGGAAACGAGACGAGAAGATGACAGCTGTCAATCTTATGAAGAATAATTAAATCACCGATAAAACTCAATAGCCTACTGAGTTGTTTACTGTCAGAGGAATGCTAAGCTAAACCAGATTAGTAAAACATTTCTTATCTTAAACTCATAATAGAGGAGCGCAAGCATGTTTACATATAAACTATGTTTACAATGTTTCAAAAGTATTAATAATACTAAAAAAAAAGGACATTTTCACACTCACCAGCCTCATTGTTATGACTATCTGCGAATGTTTCTGGTGCTACTGATGATGTTACACGACACGTCACTTCCGGATCTGTAAGGACTGACTACAATGCGCCTGAACAGATTTCTTTTTTGTTTGTTTGTATTACAGCAGTAACAGAAAAACAGAAACAAAATATGATAATATATTGAATATGATTTCTTAATTATTTAGTAAATAATATATTTTATATCACGTGTAATCCATAATTCACTATTAATGTTTATTTAACAATACGGTCTTCAAAATACATTTCTGGATTAAATTATCTCTCTCTCTCTCTCTCTCTCTCTATATATAACATAAAGTTATATAATAAATTAAATTTATTAATATATATTATTTTAATTTTTAATACCCACTTCACTATTTATATTACTGCCTCTTCGTATTCCATTCCTTTGCATATTGCATATTTCTCTCTATATTACACAATTATATATATATATGCATCTATTATTTTTTTATTCTTGTGTGTGTAAACATACTTGGCAATAAATCTAATACTGATTTTTATGCATTGGTTCAGTGTGATTATTGCTGAAAGTAACACTCTTATGTGTGAATTAATAAAAATGACTTTAGAATTTAGAATAAATACACAGCATTTCACAATTATGCACTGAAGCATGACACTGTACCTGTAGGCTCTGTAACATTCTTTCTGTAGACTAGTAAATCCGGTTATGGTAAAACACATGGATAAATACCAGCATTTCACTGTAATCATTTTTTATTTGCAGAGACAGATGATGCTTATCTTGTTGGCAAAGTAACTGTCAGTCAGTCAGAGCTCACAGAGGAGCAAAAAATTACATACATGAGGAAACAGCAGCATAGAGACAGTGTACAGAGTCATATCTGTCCTGTTCACCCACCCAACCTCACCAGTGACCAACCCTAGTGAAATGTGCTGGAATATTAAACTACGTCAAATGGGTTTGGTCACTTGAGCAACATTACTGTAAACACGAGAAACTTGTCTTACATACTTCAGCATGCATGGAGATTATATATATATATATATATATATATATATACACACATTAAGGTTTTTTTTAATGTTTTTAAAAGTAGTCTCTTAGACTCACCAAGCCTACATTTATTTGATCAAAAATACTGTAAAAACAGTAATATGGTGAAATATTATTACAATTTAAATTATTAAATTAACCGGTTTCTGTTGTAATATATTGTAAACTGTAATTTATTCCTGTGATCAAAGCTGAATTTTCAGCATCATTACTCCAGTCTTCAGTGTCACATGATCCTTCAGAAATCATACTAAGATAATTTCTTCTTATTATTAATGTTGAAAACAGTTTTAGCTGCGTAAATTATTTATTTATTTATCTGCAGAAATCATGATACACTGCCAATCAAAAATTTGGCATAAGTAAGATTTAATTTTTTGTTTAAAGTTTTTTTTTTTTATTTAGCAAAGACACATTAAATTGATAAAAAAAAACAGTAAAGGCATTTATGAAAAAAAGTTCTATTTATAATAAATGCTGTTCTTTTGAACTTTCTATTCATCAAAGAATCCTGAAAAATAAAATTTATCACGGTTTCTACAAAAACATGAAGCAGCACAACTGTTTTCAACATTGATAATAATCATAAATGTTTCTTGAGCAGCAGATCATCATATTAGAATGATTTCTGAAGGATCATGTGACACTGAAGACTGGAGTAATGATGCTGAAAATTCAGCTTTGATCACAGGAATAAATTACACTTTACTATATATTCACATAGAAAACAGCTAAATCAATGTTGTAAAAATATTTCTTTGTTTTTAGTGTATTTTTGATCAAATAAATGCAGCCTTGGTGAGATTAAGAGACTAATTTCAAATTTCAAAAACACAAAAACAAAAACTTAATGTTACCAAACTTTTGACCAGTACTGTTTTTTTTTTTTTACAATATATTTACAATATTTGTTATTTAATATTGTTCATCCATGCTGATTTTATATATATATATATATATATATATATATACACACACTCACACCATCAATACAATACATCAAAATGTATTTTTCTATTGGTATTTTAATATAAATGCACTAAAGCAGTCATACAACTTTAACATCAGTGTCAGTTTAGATCTCTTATGATCTCTTATGTCTCAGGTTATCCAGTCAAGATCAATACCAGGTGCAAACAGGAAATGCTGTGGAGCAAAAGCAGTTTATTTTGGAGAAACGGGAGACGGGGTCCTCAGAGATGATGATGCTACTGTGGGCTCCAGAAGAACCACGTTCTCCTTCTTGGGAAGCCAGAACGCAGGGTAAAGCGGCTCCAGAAACTGAGCCTGGAACTTGTGGATGAGCGTCATGTCACTCTCCACGTCATAGAACGCCAGCTCGCCGCCGGTGTAATCCACGTACACGCCGATCCGTGTGGCTTTAGGGCTGCTGAGCGGCGTCTCCACATCGCTGTGCCACGCGGAGAAGCTGCGTCCGTTCCACTGCAGACACCAGGAGAAGCTGTTTCCCGTGATGCAGCAGTTGCTCTCGGATCCCTTGCGGTCGATGCTCTTGTACGTCAGGCCGACGTGAGTGCCCTCTCCTCTCATGTCCACCTCGAAATAGTGGCGGCCCAGGTAGAAGCTTTCGACCGTCAGCACCTGTTTGAAGTGCTCGAAGCGCTCGGGAAGCTCCGGATAGCTGTGCTGCCACGGCGTCGTGTTCGTGACCTTCTTCCGTTCTTCTGTCAGACGCAGGAACTGATGAGCCGTATCTGCGTCGAGGTTCAGAGGCGTGACGTCTGTGAAAGAAAATATAGTCAATCACCCAAAAATACACCCAGACTATATTAATGTGAAGCTAAAGCAGTTGAGAAGCTGTATAGTCATACTATACTGTCATTTTGTTTCAGTTAATAACCCTCGTGAACACTCACATTTGAGGAAGTCGTCTCTGGTCTTCGGATTCGGAAGAGACATGTTCTGTCTCGCAGCGATTATGGCATAAACCGTCGTCTTTATGCCCACGTTATCTGTGATTTAAAACAAGATATTTGAGGTAAATTAGCAACGTTTCAAAGTGCTTTATGCCATTTTTGAAATGCTCAAATTCACGGCACTTTGTATAGAGGTATTTAGTTTTGCATACGGACCGTTTTTACAGGTGTCTTTGAGTTTGTTGGTGTAGGAGGTCAGCAGGTTGGCACACATCTCTTTCGTGGACTGTGTGACAACACGACTGAACAACTGCAGTCGATCCATGAGGCCGATATAAACACCAGGTAAAGACACATCAACAGCTTCCTTTTTCCACTCTGAATACTCCTGGAAAAAATACAATATTGATAGAAGTATTAAAGTCAGCTTGGATGTAACTCAACACCCTTGCTTCATTTAGTATACACGGAACCATGAATATGCAAATTAGTCTCCGCCTCCACTCACTCACACCAGCTCGGATTACCTGATCCACTCGCTCAAATGTAAACGCTGCACAATGGCAAGTGGAAATATTGGTTTAATTCAGACATATATGTTTGAAGCAGAAACTGATTCAGAAGAGGAAGAGTGAATTATACAGGCTCGTCTACACATCGATGTATCAGAATCATGATGGTATTACGGTAAACAATATGATTAATTATATGGCTAAACAGATATGCATAGGCAGGCATTATTTTAGTAATATTTATATACTATTATAGCTTTTACTTTTTATATTTTAATAATAATATTAAGTTTTAGTGCTTTTGCTATTTTTATTATTATTATTTTTTTAATATAGCTATTGTGGTTTAATTTTTTATTTTAGTTTTAGTTTTTATTTATTTCCAATTAGTAATTTTAGTGATTTATATGGAAGCTTGTTTCCGCCACTAAATAAAAAATGTAATTGCGACTTTTTATGACACAATTCTGACTTTTTTTCTCATAATTGCGAGATTTAAACTTGCAATTGCGAGTTATAGTCAGAAATGTGAGATATAAAGTCGCAATTCTGACATTTTTCTTGCAATTGCAAGTTTTTATCTCGCAATTTTGACTTTATAACTCACAATTCTGGCTTTTTTTCTCAGAATTGCATGATATAAACACATTTTTTCTCAAAATTGTGTTTATATCTCACAATTCTGACTTTATTACATGCAATTGCGAGTTTATATCTCACAATTCCGAGAAAAAAAGGCAGTTATAAAGTCAAAATCGCGTGATAAAAATTTGCAATTGCAAGAAAAAATTCAGAATTGTGAGATAAAAAGTTGCAATTACCTTTTTTATTTCATGGTGGAAACAAGCTTGCCTTCCATAGTTTCAACTTAAACTTAAATTAGTTTTTTTATTTTATTTAGTTTTTTTAATCAATTTATTCATCTAATAATTATATTTTATTTTATTACAGCTTCATTTCAATTAACAAAAATGTTTCTAATAGTTTTAATTTTAGTTTTAGTTAACAACATCGCTGTTGTCGATGCATTGCAATTTTTAATTTTAGTGCATTTTAATTGTACACGTCACCTTTAACCCACAACACATGTTTTATCATGAATGGAACTCCATACCTGCAGGAAGTCAATGTCATGTTTGTTCTTGGTGATTTTCTCGACTCGACTCTGGGTTTTCTTTAGTTCAGTGCAGCGCTGCTCCAGATGAACTCGGATTCCATCGGCCTGCCGCAGCGCCTGCCGCTCCTCCGCCTCCAGGATCTCGCTCACTTCCTTCTTCACCTGCTCCACGGCCTTCAGCAGCGTGTCGAACTGCTCCTCGATCACTCCTCGCACCTCCTTCACAGACGCCTGTGGGCAGACAGAGTCATTACACGTCACTGAGCAATAGGGTTGTTCTTTCTAAAGCCGGAGGGAACTGCCTTTGCATAACATCTATCATCTTTTGAATGAGACGTATCTGAAGCTCCAGACACTTTCTGAACATAAGGATGTCAATGATGACCTATCAAATGTCATCTTATATGAAATACGTAAAGCATAATGCACAACAAAACTGCCATTTATAGACCACTGTGATGTGTAGACTAACATGAAAATCCAAATTAAATAAAGAGTCTTTTAATAAACAATGTGAGGAGAAGTCAGAATAGCAACTACACTTAACTTAAACAATACCAGACAAAGACCTGAGGAAACACAGGGCTTAAAAACATGAGGAAACAAATTTATGATGAAACAGAACAGGTGTGTGGGACTAATTAACAAATGAGGAAACTAACTGGAAATCAGGCAAAAAGTAACAGATCAAACAGAGTGAAAATGGAAGTATAACAGAACAAGCACAAATAAATCTCAAAATAAACCCAGAAAGGTCGATCAGATCTCACACACCTGAATCTGAATTTAGAGAAGGAATGAACTCTATTCCCATTTTACTTTATAATACAGTTAATATGTAAACTATTAACACTAGTCAGGCATTGTGATCTTGAACAGTAAATCCAAAATGACTGACTATACAGAATGGTAGGTAAATAAGTCCAATTATTTCTCGGTTTCAGCTCGATCTAGTGAGCTTCATCAAATCAAAATTGACCCTTGTGTGGATAAAGAATAATTTAATTTTGAATATTCTGATTCACTTGGAAATACCTCATGCTACAGAAGTAAAATGTGTTGCGAACAGGTCTGTAGACATACCGTAAATGCGGTATTTTACCTCTATAGACACCGTGTTGACCTGTAACTTGTTAATGGCGTTTTCTGCTGCTGTGACCGTCTTCATCATGTCTGTCTGTTTGTCATGAAGCTCTTTCTGTAAACACAAACACAATATTGTGTTGACAAAATATAAAAATCCAGTTTCTTGTCATTTTAAAATAGCAAATTAACATTAATCAAATTAATTCTTACACTAATATATTTTTTTAATAAATCAGTCCCTGGTAAAATATTACAAAATATTGACAATTTATACTGTATGTTTCCTGAAAAAATTAAAAAGATTAAATATTATATATATATGTACAGTCAAACCAAAATTTATTCAAACACCTTGAACATTTCATTCATTAATAGTTTATTCACTATAGTTTATAAAAAAAATGGTAATAAAATATGACAAAATTTAATTTCTTAATTATGTCAGATAACACTTAAGCAAAACATGGTCAGGTCAAAATGTCTGATTAATTTTTGGTTCCAAATATTTTATAAATTTTATGTATGAAGAATTTTTGGGTATAATATGTCACAGTTTACTTTATACTTTATACTAGTAAAAAAATATAAAAAATGTCTGAATAATTTTTGGTTTGACTGTATATATATATATATATATATATATATATACACACACACTCACACACACACACACACACACACATATATATATATGGAGAGTAAAACATGACATAACATGGAGTAAAAAGACTTTTTTTTAAGTTATTTTTGTGGCTGACCTTATTGCATATGCATTTGTAGGAGTTTCCCTTTCAGATGCAAAATTTATGGGAGGAGAGTATTTAAATGAATCATGCAAGGTAATTTACTAAGGTTTACGCTAGTCAAAAAAAGCATGTGTTAAACTAAGATTTTTTATATATATATATATATATATGGAGAGTAAAACATGACATAACATGGAGTAAAAAAGACAAAAAAGTTAATTGAGACTTCTGACTTTTTTCACAATTCAGAGAAAAATTCAGAGAAAAAAAATTCTGTATTGTGAGATAAAGTCGCAATTACCCTTTTTATTTTGTTATTCTCTGGCCCAAAAATTTAGCGAGATGTAAACTCAGAATTCTAAGGGACAAAGTCTGAACTGTGAGATAAAAACTTGCAATTGTGAGGAAAAAGGTCAGACCAAATCGAGCATCCCTTTGAATTAGTGAGTCATAGGAGTAATCTGATAGGAATCAGTATCTTTATTCAGTTTTGCTTTGCATTCCACAGACAGGTTCAGACAAAAACTCTGCTGAATGCACAGCTCATTCAGCAGTTGTTACTCTTGTTCTGTGTGTAGGTTTTCTAAAGGGAACATCTCAGACAATAGAGCTTTGACTTTCACATTAAAGCAAAAAGATTGTTTTCACTCCACCCTGGCCACCCAAAATCACAGAACAGACCTGCATCTGACTGCATTTTAAGTAATAAAGTAATGCATTACTTTTAAATTTACAACAAAATATCTGAGTTATTTTTTCAAATAAGACAGCTCCAATCCCCAAGTTGAGAGAATTCGGGGGCAAGTGCAGAGGCGTTGTGTGTAAACATGATGGTTATTGTATTTCTAGACTAAGGGCCAGGACAGCTAGTGCCAGCGCAAACCCTCTTTTGGCGTTAAAAAACTACTATCCGTATTTACTAAAGACAAGCAGAAAAATTAGCGCTGGAAAGGCGTAGGCACAGTTATTTTTGTGGCTGACCTTATTGCATATGCATTTGTAGGAGTTTCCCTTTCAGATGCAAAATTTATGAGTATTTAAATGAATCACGCAAGGTGATTTACTAAGGTTTGCGCTAGTCAATTTACTGGTATTTGCGCCATTATTTGCTGCCCAAAAAAGCATGTGTTAAACCAGACGCTAATTTGTGCTGCTCTTGGTAGACTGTGTTGGTCATTATAAAAAAAAAAAAGATCCGGCTGCGTCTGTGTTCTTTAATTTGCGCGTCGTCAGTAGATCAAAAGCAGAACTAGTAAATCTGACCCTATAAAATTAATTAAAACAGTGAAATGCAACTCAGAATATTATGCAAACCTGCATAATTAAATAATGTTAAATTACACATATACTTTATGTATTTAATCTCACTTTATTAACAAATATCTTTGCTGCTGACCTTTGATGATCCAACCATACTAATAAGCAAGATAAGGTGAGAAAAATTAATGCATTACTTTCCATAAAAAGTAACTAAGTAATGCAATTAGTTACTTTTTAGGGAGCAATGCAATATTGTAATGCATTACTTTTAAAAGTAACTTTCCCCAACACTGCATATACCCCTTCCTGCTCTCTAATACATGCTTTGATACGCTCTCTGATCCTGTGGTAACAAGTCCCACATTTCAAAGAAAATCTATTTTGATGTTATAATGAATGATTTGGACAAAATTTCAGGTGAAACCTGAACAAGGAAACTTTACAAGGTGTATTATGGGACAAATAATAAGGCAAAGTTTAATATTAAATGCATAAAGAGATTAAGGAACCACCTGTAGACACTTACTAAAATCCACCATAAAAACTCTAGAAACAGTTTTAGCAACAACGTGGCAACCACACACAACAGTCTAGCATTTTAGTGTTGTGTTTTGCACAGGTAATCACATATTCTTCAGATTACTAGGACATCGTAATGTAAAGTGTCTAGAATTTCAGTGGATTATCATCACTGAGAATGAAATGACTTATGAGTACGCAAAGCAGTCAGTAATGTCATGACCTCAGTGCTGTTAAACTGGATATATACCAGAGGTCTGTGTGTCATAGTTTCTCTGTTCATCAGCTGAGATGAAGTTTCTCGAAAGGTAACTGGGCTTAGTTCTGTTATCCAGTCAGGCAGGATTACTGAACATGTTACTTATATTGCACAATGCTGTAAACTAATCGTAATGTCAAAACGTCCCAAAGAATGCCTTGCCTCGACTCCATCCATGAAAAGTGCAGGACACACCCTGCTCCGCACGCGGCAACAATACATCAAACTTATTCATTCTACGGTTCAGAGGAAACTCCCTTACAAGCGCACACATGCAGGGTGGATTGTTTTGCTCTACTGCGTTTACAGTAAAAGTTTTCCTAATGTCAAGGACATTAAAGGAATAGTTCAACAATTGAAATGATGTCATTATTTACTCAACCTCATGTTGTTTCAAACCATTTAAACAAGTCCCAAAAAAGCACATTTTGCATGTTAAAAGCACCTTGAAAGTATCTTAAAAATGGTCCGTGTACATGCATTATACCCTACGGTAGTTCTATGCAAGGAATGGATATTAATACACTGAAAATATTGAATTGCGTGGCTTGAGAGTATTTTGTACTGTTATCATAGTTCCATGGTGTGTTTTTTTTGTCATATCTGGAGTTTAAAAGAGATTATAATGTTACAAAAGATTTCTATTTCAAATTAATGCTGTGCTTTTGAACTATCTATTCATCAAAAAAATCCTGAAAAAAAATGTATCATGGTTTACACAAAGATATGAAGCAGTACAACTGTTTTCAACATTGATCATAGTAGGAAATGTTTCTTGAGCTGCTTTCAAACTCAACCGGATAAAAGCCCTTTTATTTGTTTAGCATGCAAATATGCCAGAGAACTTGACTGTAAATAACCCAACAGCGTTCATATGTGGCCACAAACTAGAACAGACATAAAGGAATGTAAAAAGCATGTTAAACACACACTAAACCACCTCTTCAGGTGTTGAATCATCATGAAAACATGTCACGTGTTATGAAAATGTTCCGGTTACATTGAGTAACCAGTCTTTAAAAAAATACCATACAGATTTTGCTGCTTCCTGATGCACATTGTGTTAGTTTATCTATTGATATTCATGTGGGTCTTGATTATCACACACACACTACCAGTCAAAAGTTTGGAATCGGTAAGATTTTTAATGCTTTTAAAAGAAGTTTCGTCTGCTCACCAAGGCTGCATTTATTTAATTAAAAATACAGTAAAATCAGTAATATTGTGAAATATTATTACAATTTAAAATAACTGTTTTCTGTTTGAATATATTTTATAAAGTAATTTATTCCTGTGATCAAAGCTGAATTTTCAGCATCATTACTCCAGTCTTCAGTGTCACATGATCCTTCAGAAATCATTCTATGATGATGATCTGCTGCTCAAGAAACATTTATTATGTACAATTGTACAAAATATTTGTGTACAATATTTTTTTTTCAGGATTCTTTGATGAATAGAAAGTTCAAAAGAACAGCATTTATTTGAAATATAATCTTTTGTAACATTATAAAAGTCTTTACTGTCACTTTTGATCGATTTAATGCATCCTTGCTGAATAAAAGTATTAATTTCTTTCATTTCTTTTCAAAAAAATAAAAATAAAAATTCTTACTGATCCCAAACTTTTGAACGGTAGTGTATAATGTTACAAAAGCTTTGTATTTCAGATAAATGCTGTTCTTTTGAACTTTCTATTCATCAAGGAATCCTGAAAAAAGTACACAACTGTTTTCAACATTGATAATAATCATAAATGTTTCTTGAGCAGCAGATCATCATATTAGAATGATTTCTGAAGGATCATGTGACACTGAAGACTGGAGTAATGATGCTGAAAATTCAGCTTTGATCACAGGAATAAATTACTTTATAAAATATATTCAAACAGAAAACAGTTATTTTAAATTGTAATAATATTTCACAATATTACTGTTTTTACTGTATTTTTAATTAAATAAATGCAGCCTTAGTGAGCAGACGAAACTTCTTTTAAAAACATTAAAAATCTTACCGTTTCCCAACTTTTGACTGGTAGTGTAAGTACTGAGATGTTTTGCATTCTTGAGGAGATGATGTCACACAGACGTCATAAACTGACGTGCACAACTGGATGCAGAATAACGAAACCAGTTTCAGATCAGACTACACCAGAAATGCATTAACTGACACATGCGTCAATGAGGTGTCCGAAATAGAAATCCCAAGAGATCTTTCACAGGAATGAGACTGAATGGAGAGCAAATGGGTCAAACTCACACATGAGCCTTAACTACACCCTAAACACATAACTAGTCCAGCATAACCAAATAGTCACCTAATTAAAGACGAATCAACACTGTAAAAAATATTTTAAATATTTTTCTTTTGTCAAGTCAAATTAAATTCACTAATGTCAGATTACATAATCTTTTGAGTTTCTGTTAATTAAACCAATCTTTTTATTTGTATCAACTCAAATTTTTAGTTTCAATGAACTTAATTTTAATGCAACAAGGTTACTTCATTTTTTTTTTTTTAAGTTAAACCAGTTTATTACTTGATATTTGACAGTTTTAAGAAGTGAATCCTGAAGACTGTGAGATTAAATAATCAAAATAATGTCTGTTCTCTGTTCCTCAGAGTGACTGTAAAAATTTATATGATCAATAATAAGTAATGGCAACGTAGGTTTTACTTTAAATCATCAAAATAATCTAACCAAATTCAACTTAATTTTTAAAGTCACCTTAATATAATTTAAGTTGAAATGACTGCCAAAAAGGAAGCAAATGAACTTAAGTTTCTAAGTAGAAGTGGTGGAATGTTCTACTTTTATGTTTTTGTTACAGTGTAGCAATGGTGAATAATTCACCACCATGCTGTTTGAATGGTTAGTAACAGCACAACTCTCCTCAACAGATGATTTGAGGAATCATTCACACCTAAGTATTAAACTTCATTGTGTGAGCTTGATCACATCACTAACCTTCAGCATCAGTAACAACCTTCGCAAACAGCACTGATGGTTCTTTATCAGGCCTCTCATTGGTCCCATTGTCAGGCCTTTGAAACAGTATAAGTAACATTTGACCTGTTCTTTTAAATCAGAGACAGATATAGCATGACCCTGTTACAAATGATCTGCACAGAGAGATGTAGTCTGATATGATTTTGTTGATTTCTGATCTTTATTCAGAGCGAGGAAAGATAAAGTCCTCTGTTCCTTATTTCACTGAAAAAAATCATTAGACATAAGGAACAGTTAGTGTTTTATTATAGGAGACAATGGGGCTAAAATCCCCCTTAAAGGTGAAATGTTTGGTTTTTTAGGTTTCTCCCATTTTAGCTCAAAATGCAAAAACAACTATAAGTAAGGCATTCATAAGTTGAGAGTAAATGCTGTGGCTGAATTTGGAGGAACATACTACTCTTACTATTTCTGCTATATATCTTTACATGGCAGAAATAAAAAGAAAGTACTGCTTTTATTCAGCAAGGATGCATTAAATTTACAAAAGAAACAACAGTAAAGACATTTATAATGTTACAAAGGTTTCCTTTAAAAAAAAAATAATGCTGAAAATCTCCATCTACAGTACAGTTACACTGGTGTTCCTCAGGGTTCTGTGTTGGGCCCACTTCTATTCATTATCTACTTACTCCCACTTGGCCACATTTTCAGAAAATATGGTATCCATTTTCACTGCTACACTGATGACACCCAGACCTGTTTTCTGAACCCTCTGGTTCTTTTCCTCCACCTTCTTTGTCCAGCTGTTTAGCTGAAATTAAATATTGGCTTTCAGCTAACTTTTTAAAACTCAGTAGTGATCAAACCGAGGTCCTACTTGTAGATTTTTTTTTCTTAAGAAAGTAATACTTTTATTCAGCAAGAACGCATTAAATTGACAAAAGGATGGGACATTCTAAAACGCTTAACGTGAAAAAGGCTTAACGTGGCTTAATGTACTAAGACAGTGATTTTAACCTACCAAACTCACTAAATATCATGCTAATAAAGTATACTATGTGCAACAAATCAGATGTGCCCAAAATATGATCCTAACGCGTTTTATAACACGTTAAGCCTTTTTCTCCCATAGAAAACCGTTATAAGAAAAGGCTTAACGTGGCTTAACGTACTAAGACAGTGATTTTAACCGACCAGACTCACTAAGATCTTATTTTGGGCACATCTGATTTTTTTGCACATAGTATACTTTATTAACATGATATTTAGTAAGTTTGGTAGGTTAAAATCACTGTCTTAGTACATTAAGCCACGTTAAGCCTTTTTCACGTTAAGCGTTTTAGAATGTCCCGAAAGGATGCATTAAATTGACTGTAGTAATGATGCTGAAAATTCAGGTTTGAATCACAGGAATAAATTCAATTTTACTATGTATTCACATAGAAAACAGCTATTTTAAAATGTAAAAATATTTTACAATTTTACTGTATTTTTGATCACATAAATGCAGCCTCTGTGAGCAGAAGAGACTCGTTTAAAAAGAAATTCTTACCGACCCCAAACTTGTGAACGTAGATTCTCATTACAGCTACGTAAATCTAAATATGCAACATTTTAAAATTATTAAGCGAAGTTAGAAAGTATATAAGTAAGAAAACAACATCAAAGGGCCGTTCAGCCGTGCGGTACCTCTATTTTCCTGCGCGCTTCAGTGATGGGCACGGCGTTGTGTCCGCGGTGTTCCTCTGACGCGCACTCCTGACACAAGCAGAGCGCGTCCGCGCAGCAGTACAGCTCCAGCGGCCCGCGGTGAGTCTCACACGTCCGTCTCTCGATGTCCCGCAGCGGCTCCACCAGCTTGTGGCTCTGAAACTTCACGTTCTCCAGGTGCGGTCTCAGGTGAGCCTCGCAGTACGACACCATGCAGGTCAAGCACGACTTTTTGGCCCGGCACGGCCGGTCGATGCAGGAGTCGCACGTGACCTCATCTGGTCCTAGCTCCTGCTCTTCAACCTGGGGCTTCTGAGGGTCCTCTGATTCCTGGAGGTCTTCTTGAATCTTGCTTTCCTCAGTGATCTTGCTGTCCTTTTCTCCTTCTGTCTCTGGAGATCCATTCACCTGAATCTTCTTCTCCTCCTCTGTAGACTTCATATTGCTCTCCTTCTGCTGGAGTTTATCTGAACCCATGCTGCATTCCGGGAGGTCTTCTGTCAGCACCACGTCGCCCATTTCTTCTTTTATTCTGTCTGTCTTGAGCTTTGACTTCAGTTTAAAGTTGCAGCCAAGCCCAAACCGATGACAGGTGAGTTGAATCCAAGCCACTCCCCCTGAAACTCAACCATTTCCTTATATTCCCCCCAGCCAGAGGCGGTGGGCGGGGTTACACTGTAACATGGGCGGAGTCAACATGCAGAGCGTGAAGGCATGTGGTTGCTGTTGATTCTGTAATTTGGTTTCTCAAGTTACAGGCTGATATAATTGTTTCTATGGCTTACTGGTAATAGTTAATTTACTCATCCACAAACCCATTTGACTTTCTTTCTTCTGTGGAACACAAAAGGAGATGCTGTTTTCCATACAGTGAAAGTAAATTATGAAAATGGTTGAGAAAATGTCTTGCCCTCTGCCATAGCTATCAATCTCATTCATGCTTCTACATATTCAAAATAGGTGTTCATGTTGTAAATAGTCCCTGTAATAAGTGCACTCTAAATATCAGCGTCTGCTAAAAGAATCACCGATAAACAGCTGATGTAGTTATTAACCACACTTGAGCGCAGCCTTTCATACCATCTCGCATAAGATACTCCTTGACAGGTTACCTTCTATAGGGATCACTGGCACCCCGTCCTGGATTTGTCTCTCTGGTCGCACTCAGTTTGTCCAACTTAAACATTTCCGTTCTACAGTTACACTGGTGTTCCTCAGGGTTCTGTGTTGGGCCCACTTCTATTCTTTATCTACTTACTCCCCCTTGGCCACATTTTCAGAAAATATGGTATCCATTTTCACTGCTACACTGATGACACCCAGACCTGTTTTCTGAACCCTCTGGTTCTTTTCCTCCACCTTCTTTGTCCAGCTGTTTAGCTGAAATTAAAGATTGGCATTTTAAAACTCAATAGTGATCAAACCGAGGTGAAACATGTCCTACTGTGTTGTTGTACTCTGTGATGCTAATGGGATTTGTTTATTGTTATTTAGTTTACTTATTTAATTTTTTTTATTCCTTTTTATATTACTGTTTTGATTGCTTGTAAGGTGACCTTGGGTGTTATGAAAAGCGCCATTAAAATGCATTATTATAATTATTATTATTAATGAAAATCGATGTTTAATCTTGTGGCAGTCTTAACAGGAGAAAAAGCTTTCAGATGAAGAATCATTTGAGATAAAGGTCAGTGCTGCCACCTGCTGGACAAAGGGAACTGCAACATGATTCCTTCTTCTGTGGAACACTAAAGACATTTGAATTTTTTTCTATACATTAGCAGTTTATATAGTGATGTCAAGCTCCAATAAATAAATAAACACACAAACATACATTTATAGAAGTTTCTCGGGGAACGCAAAATCTTCATGTCCCTTTAGGGGCCCCATAATACAGAATATGTATAATGTTGAGCAATATCTATTCATTTAAAGGTGCAATATGTAAGAATTTTTTATTGCAGTAAAATATCCAAAAACCACTAGGTCAGTGTTATATATTTTGTTCACTTGAGTACTTACAATATCCCAAATGTTTGCAACTATTTGTAAATCGTGAGAAAATTGCAATTTTAACCAAGGCTCCGGGACGTGTGAGGAGTCGCCTGTCAATTGCGTCATACCCGCGTTACCCTCGGTTTCTGGTTTTACTTTGTAGAAACCATGGAAACACCAAAGACGCTTTAATATATCACGTTTTAATAGACAAGGGAACAACTGTTTGGTTACGTTTATAGACAGAAAACTAATTATTGTTATATAGCTCAACACGTTTAGTCTTATTGTTTAAATCTAATTTTAGATTTAAACATCTAATTGATTTTTTTGTGAGTACCATGCTTTACCATGCCTTAGAGAAAAACACTATTTTGTGAAGTAGCTAACATAGCATAATCAGATGCAGCTTTATTTTTAGTAACAGTAATACAGCATTTTCTCCATCATACATTTTAAAATTAATTGCATGCCATTTATCAACACAAGCCATCCAGCATTTAATATGATATTCTAAAATCGATCTATCTTACTGCAGTGTGTAACAAGTGTGCCACAGCAGCCGCCGAGCGAACGCACAGAGTAACGTTATAACATCATTTTCAACACACTCAAATGTATCTAATATGATAAACAGAGCTGCGTTACCTCATACTCATGACCGGAAAAGCGGAAGCGGCGCTGGCGACTGTGACATAATAAAAGTCCCGCTGCTCGTGAGGCGTGTGTTGTGCAATCACTCCAGCGTCCTCGTTCAGCTCCCACAACACTCGGTCCTGCTCTGCTTCATACTACAGTAACGTTAATAATCACATCCATGAACATGATTTCTTCCTGAGTCCTATCCCGACTGTTTCCACCGGCTGTGAATTGAAGACCACATGTCCCAAGATTCCGCGCTCAAACTTGGCGTCATCAAGCTACGCCTTTGTTTTGAATAGGCCTCTAGCGACCTCTAGCGGACAGAAATCTTACATACTGCACCTTTAAGATTGAGATAAATTAAAAATTACTATATATATATATATATATATATATAAAGATGAATAATAATTTTTTACTCACCCCGATGGTGTTCCAATCCCATCTGACAAACTTGAAAACTTGGTGCTATTTGTATGCAATGCATATTAAAAGGGGACAGACAATAAAACACCATGAAAGCAACATGAAAGTGAAGTTGTGTGCTCCATTCCAAGTGTTCTGAAGTCATACAATAGCTGTGTATTGAATGTTTACTTGAATTTATTTGGTCAGTAAAATCAATGTGCCATATCTTAAATCTCTCACATGCACATCTCAGTATCAGCAGACACACTTACATTCATGTGCATTCAGTGAAAGCAAATCAAAAGTCAATGATTTTGGTCAAAATCACTCAATCATAAACAAAACACCCTCAGTGCATAACTTCTACTGTAATACTGTAAATATGATTATGTGTTTAGATCATATAAATGCATTTTCCACATATTCATTACAGTTAGGCTACATGAACTCTTGTGTGGGCTTTATTAATATTGTATTCAGATTATAGGATTGATGTTAGCAAATTCAAATGTCAAGCTACAACCGTAATAAATGCTTCTGCTTTAATCTACACAAAAGCTCTGTTCCAAAACCTAGTGAGCTGCCTATCTAGACAGCATTCATAAGATACAGACAGCAAAATTACCTTCAAGATACCTTCATTTGCCCAAAATTTTAAAAGCAGAATCACATTTAATCTTTGCAGAGAAGACAATCCCATAATGCATGGCAAACTCTATTGGAATCAATTGTTTCTTGATGTACAGAGTCACGGCTTATTTAGTCACTTAAGAGACAGCAAAGACAGCTCACTACTTTGGAACAAGGTTAAAGTGTGTCCTGTAAAGATTAGGTGAAGTTTTATCCTTCTTTTAAGCTGTTCAGGGGTCAGAGGTCATGTGTGCTGAGAGCTGCAGTGCAGTATTATCACTGATCTGATGTCAGCGCATAAGGCAATGATCTTTACATTCAATAATGTCATATAGCTAAGTGCTGTCTTAAGGGAAATCCTCCTTTTCTTCAGTGTATATACAAAAGAGTCCCTTTTAAATGATGCTGTGAGTGATCCCATTTTCTTTTCTTATTGCGCATTCATTTATGATTCATCAGTGCACATTATTCTAAACCAATACACGAAATTTGATGCGTCTCTAAAATGACTTTCCTTTTCAGCATTCAAGTCTCATCCTACATTTTTTGTTCTTGTTGAACACCCTGTTTCACATCATATGTCACATCATGGGTTGCAAAACGTTGACTTCAGTTCTAATGCCTTCATGCATCAACTAAACGTGTATACATAAAATTTGGAAGCATTTGGAACACATGACGCTTGGCCATCATATCAGTGTCCATGTTTTCTTCATCTTCTCCCTCTGTCATTGCACTCCCACGAGTTCAGTGATGGGCGGAGCAAACACCATCAGCTCCTGATACCTGTGGAAGAAGAGCCGCAGACGGGAGACGTAACCGTCCTCTTGATACGGGAGCTTCTTCTCCTTCAGATACTGACACACGATGGGCTTCACCTGAGCAGAAAAACAGGTATTTATTTGGCAGATTATCCTTATCCATTAGTTATTTCTTTCTTTGTAACTTTGACTTTTTTCTGTGTATCTTGCTTGACAAATTTTACTAACTTTCTTTGTTTATGCTGCATTCTAATTTTAAATAATTAATTAAATTATTACACAAAATTAAATTTTTAACATACACACAAACACACACACACACAAACATATTTTTAACTTTTTAATTAATCTTGTTTGACTAATGTTACTTAATTTATTCCTTTCAGTGAATTGTATTGTAACTTTTTGTTTATGCTGCATTTTAATTTAATGTAAAAATTGAATTAAATGGTTAAATAAATCATTACGTTAAATCATTTACATATATATATATTTATTTGGCATATACATTACTTTTTCCTTTTTAATTAATATTGTTTGACTAATGTTACTTCATTAATTTATTCCTTTTTGTGAAATGTATTGTTACTTTGTTTATGATGCATTCATTTTATTACATTAAATTATTACTTTAAATTAAATTGTTAACTTGTTATATATCTATATTTATTTGCCATATTATCCTTATATATTTGTTTTTCCTTTTTAATTGATCTTGTTTGATTACTGTTACTTCATTAATGTATTTCTTTTAAAATATTAAATAAAAATGTAAATAATGTAATTTAAATAATAAATAAAAATATTAATTTAAAATATTAAACTATATATATATTGGGAATTGTATAGTTACTGTATTTGTTTATGCTGCATCTTAATTTAACTTCATTTAATCTAATTAAAATATTACATAAAAAATGTAAATAATTTAATTAAAATATTACATTAAAATTAAAATATTACTATAAAATATTAATCTATTTACATCAAATAAATAAATAAACTATATTTTAATTTTTTATGTTAATAATTACATCTTATTTAATTATTAATTCAATTATTTTATTAAATTAGCATAAAATAAAAACATTAACAACACAATATTGAAATAATTCAATAATATATGCATTAATGTAAATAATTTAATTTAATAATTTAATTTAAGTATTATTTTAAATGACAATTATTTACGTTAATAATTTTTTAATTAAATTTTTTGGGGGTTTGCAATTTTGAGAAACAATAGGCTCCATGTCCATATAAGTTGTGTCCTGCATGTTTGTGTTTGTCTCAGTATGAACACACACCTTCAGGCACATGTAGTCAGACAGGAATGGGAAAAGGTGATGCTCTATGTGGCAATTGATGAGGGAATGGCCAAAGGTCCAGTCCAGCAGTGGGTTTCTGGGAAGGTTCAGGACTCCGTGCGTCATCTGGTAGATCCGTTTTGGACGGCTACTGGCAGAAAACATTGGCAGCCCGATGTGCTGCAAAAGTAGAGACACAGAGAGCAACTTAATGAGGTCTTTTCATGGAAAACTGCAACTACAACTACATTAAAACAATAAAATGACCCTTTTTGGAGATTCAATCTTTAGTTCAGTGTGTGTGTGATCTTTGAAGAGGCTGAGCGGCCTGAGAGGCGCCACTGACGCCACAGGAGGCCCAAACTAGACAAAACTGACACCAGCACACAAGACAATAGCACATAAAGGCATTTAGCACACACACATACTGTAACACAGCATGCTGCACAACTACAAACCAGCAACAAGGATCGCACACATCACGTTGAGGTCTCAGAGCCGACGGCAGCCCTTTAAAAACCTTCAAACCAGCAAAAATACCTCAGAGGATCAGCACAATAAATACAAAAGTACTGTACAATCTCCCTTTGCCCTGCCTGGGAAAATCACGCGTGAATTGTTCTCTGTCATTCTACAAACGAACTCCGTGAACCTCGGCGAGCAGTAGAGGAGAACAAAGCCGTATTGAGTGGGTCTCGGGGGAAAGATGGAGAGACACACAAAGAGAGGGATGGACTGATGCAGACTTTAGCTGAATAGCTTGGAAAGTTCACACTCAGATTACTCTTATGAGCCGACAGAATAATGTACTGCTGGAGTGTTACTGTGCTGGGAGACACTTTCTGTTGTTAGTGGGTCATGTGATGAGCTGGTTCAAACTCAGGACCACAACAAGTTTACATACACAACATTTTTTTTGAAGTGGTATAAATTTAGTTTATATTTTCTGAGCATGCATAAACAGCTATAGCATGCAAAAACTACTATATATTTTCTGAAGATAATTAGTGTAAAAATTAATATAATTTATATTTTTGAGCATGCAAAACAAATATATTTTCTTAAGATAAGTAGTGTAAATAATTTAATTAATATTTCCTGACCATGCATAAACAACTATAGCATGTAAAAACTACTATATTTTTATATTTTCTGAAGATAAATAGTGTAAATAAATGTAATTTATATTAAACTGAGCATGCATACTAAACAACTATAGCATGCAAAAACAACTATTTTTATATTGTCTGAAGATAATAAGTGTGAAAAATGTAATATAATTTATATTTTCTGAGCATGCAAAAACAACAATATTTTTATCTTTTCTGAAGATAAGAGGTATAAATAATTTAATTTATATTTTCTGAGCATGCATAAACACCTATAGCATGCAAAAACTACTATATTTTCATATTTTCTGAAGATAATGTGTAAAATTGTTTATATAATTTATATTTTAGGAACATGCAAAAACAACTATATTTTTATATTTTCTGAATTGGTATAATTTTTCAATTTATATTTTCTAAACATGCAAAAAAAAAATATTTTCTGAAGATAAGTGGTATAAATAATTTTATTTATATTTTCTGAGCATGCAAAAACAACTTTTCTGAAGATAAGTTGTGTAAATAATTTAAATGAATTTTTGAAGATAAGCGGTGCTTAGTCATGATGCTAGGATGGTGTGGGTGGTTGTTAGGGTGTTGCTAAGCAGTTGCTAGGGCTGTTTTTTGTTCATCAGGTAAAACTGTAGCTACAATCAACTAAAACCTTAAGTAACCTTTGTAAACACAACTAATGACTGTCAAAATGCAGACTTAGGGTGTTAAATCTCACCTGAAATATGTTGACATGTATGTACGGCACGGAGAACATGGCTCGACACAGAAGCATGACCATCAGAGCAGAGCTGCACGACAGCCCTGACACACACCTGAGCAGGTAATACTGAGAGAAAAACCCCAGACACACACACACAACGGTGCGCACCATCTGGAGCGGAGACTGACCCTTCAGCTGACCTGAAACACGTGCATTCAAATCACAAATGAGAGAAAATGTTGGAGGTTGATGATGAGGACAGAAGAACAGAAGAGGTCAAATGTAAACGTATGTAAATGTAAACCAAAGTCAGTTTCTATCCACACTGTACTGAATGAAACCACTGCTAGTCAGAAGATTTCTGATGTTTAAAGGGACAGTTCTCCCCAAAATGTTGTTCTCACCGACGGCGACGACGGGTGTGATGATGGGGATGGCCAGCGGCGCGATGAACAGGTAGACGGATCGAGGCAGGAAGGGCATCTTCCAGGTGCTGGAGTCTCCCAGGCCGATCACATTAGTGTGAGCGTGATGCATCTTAACATGAGCCTGAACACCTGCCCGCGCTGAGAACGAGCCGCACACCTGAGAGACCGGGACGGACGAAGAAACGTCCAAGACCACATTACAGTTCTGGGATTTCAAAGCATTTCAAATGAAAAATTGTGCACCATTTCTAGGAGATTCATCAAATGTCGGTAAATGAGTGCCATTGACATCTCAAATCATGCTGAATTTATATAATTCAATTATTTAATGTAATCATTTGATTTAAAGGGAAGGTACACCTAAAAATGAAACTTCTGTCATCATTTACTCACCCTCAAGTTGTTTTTTTCTTCTGCTGAACACAGAAGAAGATATTTTGAAGAATATCGTTCAGCTGTCTGGTTACCAACATTCTTCAGAATATCTTCTTCTGTGTTCAGCAGAGGTCTGGGTGGAACAACTTGAGGGTGAGTAAACGATGACAGAATCTTCAGTTTTGGGTGAACTATCCCTTTAAATATTAAATTAAAATACTGAATAAAATAAATTAAATAATTTGCATTTTAAATTTAGTATTTCAATTAAATTATTTACTTATACGTGTTTAGCATATTATCTATATCCATTAGTTTATCCTTTTTAATAATCTTGTTTGACAAATGTTCATTCATTACTTTATTCCTTTTTGTGAATTGTACAGTTACTTTATTTAAGCTGCATTTTAATGTAATAATTCAATTAAAATATTAAATTAAATTATTTACATTATTAAATATTTTAATTTACTATTTTAATTACATATGGTAAATAAAGAATGTAATTATTAAATTTATTTTTTAGTTTTAATATTAATTTATTATAATTTAATCTTTATTATTTATATTGAATTAAATAATTTAATTAAAAATAAATGAAATAATAATTAAAAAAACTAAATAAAAAGTTTGTAGACAAACTTTAAGTTGGCTTGAAAAAGCCTAGCCAGAAAGTTTGAAATAGTTTTAAAAGCCTTTCAGTTTGAAGCTTTTTCACTTTGAAAGTTTAAGTTTTAGTTTAGTAGATAGATAGATAGATAGATAGATAGAGTAAGGATACTCAAGGTGGTTGCTAGGGTACTCTGAGTGGTTGCTAAGGTGTTGCTATGCAGTTACTAAGGTACTCGAAGTGGTTGCTAAGGCGCTGCTATGTGGTTACTAGGGTAATCTGAGTGGTTTACTAGGGTGTTGCTATGCAGTTGCTAAGGTATTCTGGGTGGTTGCTAGGGTGTTGCTATGCGGTTTCTAGGGTATTCGGGGTGGTTGCTAGGGTATCCTGAGTGGTTGCTAAGATGTTCATATGCGGTTTCTAGGGTATCCTGAGTGGTTGTTGAGGTGTTGCTATGTAGTTGCTAAGGTATTCTGAGTGGTTGCTAGGGTGTTGCTAAGCGGTAGCTAAGGTACTTGGGGTGGTTGCTAGGGTGTTGCTATGCAGTTGCTAGGGTACTCGGGGTGGTTGCTAAGGTATTCTAAGTGGTTGCTAGGGTGTTGCTATGCAGTCACTAGGGTACTCGGGTTGGTTGCTAGGGTGTTGCTATGCGGTTGCTAAGGTGATCTGGGTGGTTGCTAGGGTGTTGCTGTGCGGTTGCTAGGGTGTTCTGGGTGGTTGTTATGCAGTTGCTAGAATGTTCTGGGTGGTTGCTATGCTGTTGCCATGGTGTTCTGGGTGGTTGCTATGCGGTTGCTAGGGTGTTCTCGGTGGGTGCTATGAGATAGATAGGTAGATAATTAAATAATAATTAAAATATTTAATAATGTAAATAAACATTACACTGAGTTATTTAGTAATGTAATTCATTTAATCTAATCATTTCACTAAACTGTTAGCATTTTTTCTGCAGTGAACATTGCAGAAAAAATGATGAAATGTAATATTTTCAGCAGTTGTCTCAGACTTTTGGGCCACTATATATGTGTGTAGAGACTGTTACCATGATCAACATTATGACTCTTTTACATTCTTGAGAGGATGGAAACTGTAAATGAATCTAAATCCTCTTAATCTCAAAGTTAATTCATGAAGAATTAATCAGTCAAATTCTTTCCATTCTTTTGCAGTTTTCACGTCGCAGAGAATGAACTGCACTGAAACATTTATGAACACCATTTTGAAAAATGGAAATGAAAAAGTACTGCGGGAGTACCATGATTCAGAGATAATATTAAACGGTAAACCATGGTACTTTGATATAAGTACGTTTTTGTATAATAAACTGTATCATGGTGCTTTGCAAGGATATATTTCCCTATTCACTATATTGATCTCCAGCAAACTCATCGTGAAAATATCGTGGATATATTCGGATCTCACTTCGATGAAGAAGACGGCCCAGAAGTCGGCCCAGGCCGGAGACTCGCTGAGCGCGCCGTGACTGGCCAGATGTGCGCCTTTAACAGTGATGACAGCATGAGCCACGCCCATTATCAGCAGACCCGACAGGAAATACAGCAGCTGAGACGAACCCAACAACAGGAACCCTGCAAACACAAGAACAACATCACTGTAACTGGGCAGGAGGATCGACTCCTGCATGAGGTTTATGCTTCATAATCAAAGCTATAACACATATTGCTCAGAAAATATGAATTTGTGTTCCATTTGATGTTAGATTAAATGCATATCAATGCTAATTATCAAATACCATCAACAAGTAACCTATAATGCCCCTTTTACAAGATGTAATATAAGTCTCTGGTGTCTCCAGAATGTGTCTGTGAAGTTTCAGCTCAAAATCCCCCACAGATCATTTATTATAGCTTGTCAAATTTGCCCATATTTGGGTGTGAGCAAAAACACGCCGTTTTTGTGTGTGTCCCTTTAAATGCAAATGAGCTGCTGCTCCCGGCCCCCTTTCCAGAAGAGGGCGGAGCTTTAACAGCTCAACAACAACAAAGCTGGAGAATCTCACGCAGCCAAAATGAGGATTTTGTTCAGCCTTACATTGTTCAAACCGGAGTCGACACTGATGGAGAGACTCAGGAAGAAGTTACAACTTTTAGACGTTTGTGAAGTAGTCCGGCGTAAAATGACGGCATGACAACAACACTCTACTACAACAACTCTTCCTCTTCTCTAAAGCAGCCCAACATGGCCTCGCCCCATTTGTTGTGTGTTCTTAGGGGCGGGGTTTATGTAAATTTTGGGGTTTGTGATGTCACAACCCGGGAAGAAGCTCGTTGTAGTCCTTAAAAAGCGATTTCTGTAAAAGAAAATATCTCCTTTGCATTGAACTTTGAGCGCCGTAACTTTGCAGATGTTGTTTATGCTAACAGCAACATTACACACTAACTAAAGTTAAAAAAGTGAAATCATAATCAAGGACCCCTTTAAAATGTTTTTAGCAACACTTCCATTTACTAACATTAACTAAGATTACTAAATGCTGTAGAATTATAGTTCATTGTTAGTTCAAGGTAATTTCAACATTCACTAAAATCAAAGTTTCTGTTTACATGAGTTAAAGTACTTTGAACTAACATCAATAAACAATGAACAACTGCATTTTCTAACTAACAGAGACAAAGATGAACAAATGCTGTAAGAAATATATTGTTAGCTATAATGCATGAACAAATGAGACCTTGTAAAGTGTTACCACGTTTTGTATAAGTATCATGTAGTTCATGCCTTTTTAAAATTATCATTTGTGTCATATTTCATTTTTCTTTTGCTTTGTTCTGTAAATTATTTTTTTTATTCATAGAAAACACTGCTGAATTTCAAAGGATAATGAAATGATTGAGTTTCATGTTGTTTTGGCTGATATAACTAATCTTTTCCCTCATGATGAAGCAGTTTGAACCCCTCGCCGGAGCCGTGCCGTTGGTTTCTCCCTGAAAGACGAGTCACTGTGCTGCAGGAAACTGGATCTTCCCTATGGGAGGGGAAGACACAAATCGAACCGATCACCATGACAACCCCCCACAGGAGTGCCTCAGCAATTTGGATATTAACTAGCCAACGTCTGAAAGGTTAAAAAGGTTTAATATACTGTTTAAAGAAGCTAATCTGTTTGGATCGAGAGGGAAGGAACCTTTGGCACAAAACTGAAGTATTACAGACTTCGGCTGAGTTTCTGTGTCACTGTTAAACCGAAATGAACCCAATAACCATCTGTCACACCCGGGACTACAACACTAAACAATTAGTTTTAACTGCACATTATCCAAAACACTCCCTATTAATAACACCTTCATATTCTCTAACACAGTCTTTTGTACAAACAATTACATGATATAACGACATGTTATGATATAAAATCACTCTCTGAATGTTCCATATTCTCTGAGCAAATGAAATTTAAAATGCAAATATTAAAATGCAAACTTGAGATAAGGTTTTAAAAATTTTTTAAAAGCACTTTCCCCACATACAAGCCATTTCTACAATATTTAATATGTTGCTCAGATATGAATGGGTTAATGTAAAAAACATTTTCAAAACAAAACAATAAAATATTTTGCATTCAAATATATATATGTTATTGCATTGTGACATTTTTATTCATTTTATCCCCACACATCACAAATTAGATTTTGTTGCATTACAGCAATAAGCAATTAAATTGAAAATGGGGTTAATTGTTATGGAAATGACATAATGGACTTCAAAATAACGTTAGTTTGAGTAGCTTATCTTTTGTTTGTTTCATGAGATTCGCCCAAAGAAGGTGCATTTTTTTGTAAAGCACTTTGGTTCAGTGTTACCTCGCAAGAACAAGAATAAAGTGTGTCTAAACAGGTTTGTTGTGTCTATTATCTAACTTTGCATTACCTGCAGGTAAACTGATGAAGGCTGCGGTGAGGATGGTGCAGTCTATCCCTCTCTTCTCCCACCAGCTGCTCTCGCGCACACTCTTCTGCACCAGTCGCGTGAGCTCCATCATCAGCGTCTCCCGCTCCGCGTCCACCTGCTTCCCCTGCGCGTCCCCCTCGGAGTCCCCGCGTCCTTCACCATCCCGGGACGCGGGCCCTCGCAGGCTGTCGGTCTCTCTCCTCTTCTCTGGAATGTTCTGCATGATAGCGCTAGTGCTCAGAGACTCATGGCTCACGTACACGCTTTCCGTCCCGTCCGCGAACAAGATAGTGAGAGACTTTACTGCTGACTGCGCTAAACAGATCTCCTCTCTCGAGCGCGCGGTCTCTCTCTCTCTCTCTCTCTCGTTCCCACGGCGATGCCTTTGGCAGGAGTGTCCTTAGAGCTGCAAGAAAACAAGGACACACACACACACACACACACACACACACACACACACACACACTCACACACACTCACACACACGGATAACACTCCTCATGCATTTTAAAACAATGAAAATGTATTATATAAGTTTTGCATTAACTTTAATTTTTGTGCATATTGTGAATGGTTTTAGAAAGAATTCATGGTTGCATTCAACTCAACAATTCACTTAAAATAAATTTTTGTTGGAAAAATACCTGTCAAATCACAAAATCACACAAAAACTTGTGTAAGAAGTGTCTTATTAACGACTGAATGGCAAGAACAACAAAGCGCGAGCGCATGCGCACACACGTGTTCGGTTCCCATGTTTTATGGGACATAATGATTATTACACTGTACAAACTGTATATTATATCCCATAACCCTAAACCCAACCCTCACAAAAAACTATGCATTTTTATATTTTCAAAAAGACATCATTTAGTATGATTTATAAGTAGTTTTCCTCATGAGGGCCAAAAGTATCCTCTCAAGGTCACAGATTTCTGTTATTACTATCCATGTGGAGACATTCACTGTGTCCTGAAGCACACACAGATAACACTCCTCATACAGCTATAGAATAAATCATTTCTCTCTTATCTGTTGACTTGCTCATGTATTTAGCAAACCCTGTTCTCCCTCCTTTCTCACTTTTACTCTACTTGGCAGAAGACAAAAGAAAGGTTTCAGCAAAAGAACAGAAGGTCCGGAAAAAAGAAAGAAAAAGAAAAGCAGGAAGGATGTGAGCGATTCTATACAGTACACTGAACACAAACAACATTAAAATACAAATAAATAAATATCAACTCAAATACAGGTCAGTTCACAATGACTAGTTTATTAAATTAACATTTTAATACAACTATCCACAATTTGTCACTGAAAATATTGGCATTTGGCTTCCCTGAAAATGTAAGAGTCTGGTTCATATTTCTTTTGATTTTATAGGATGAAATATGACCTGGCATAGTCAGGGACAATCATAAAATGTAAAATATTTTGAGTATCATAAAAAATATGCAAGACTTCAAAAGATGAGAGAAACGAGCACACAAACAATGTGCCTCATGAAACGATGCAAAATGACTTGCTTTCATCCTCTTGCAAGGGAAGGATTTGTAACTCAGATACAAGGATCAATGTTTTTGAATTACCTGCACAGAATTTTTTTAATTAAACATTTTCTGCAATTTACAATTACAGCCCAAAATAATGTGACCACTTACACAAGAATGGTTTTAGAAAACATTTACACAGAAATATGTTCTGCTTGTGTGAATGAGTTAACAGGTAAAATACACAGGAATATTTGTATCCAGACAAGCACTGAACATACTTCAATAAATGTGAGACGGGACAGCAGTGTGTAGCTATATGTGCAGATGGAGATGAAGTGTTGTATAGACAGCTAAAGTATCAAGTGTAATATCAGCTTTCAGCCTCTAAAACCTTCTGCACACACCCATAAATGATCAGATAGCAGAGGAACACAGTATCCAGAACAAACACGTCACCTGCTGAGCCAGACGCTTTGACTGCAGTCGATCAATATCACATACACAGAACTGTACAGTACATCAATAAAACTGTACAAACATCAGCTGGAGTCAGTTAATATAGTACACAATCATTATCACCCTCAGAATGCTGTAAATTGCTAACATACAGTAACATTACCATGAGTCAAACTGCAATGTGTTTTGGCTGGACATCAGTGCTGTCCAAAGCTCCATATACAGTATGTACAAACAACTATAAACATAATCCCAAATATAAAACACTGAATAATTCTTAAATGCATATGAATTCAGTTCCAAAGTGCAATATTTATATAATGTGTGCATATGCAAAAAGCGACAAGTCAAGTTTGCACACGTCTGACCTGGATGTATGATCTTAAAGACATTTTGATCTAAATGTTTCTGCTTAAATGCTTGAAATTAGTTTATTTACTATGTTAGATTTTGAGATACATTAAATTAATAAAGGTCATATAAACCATACTTAACCATACATAATCTGGGAAAATGTGGGAAACTAAAGCTCTGATATACAGATTTTTTTTGCTCCATCACTAGCAAATCTGTCATATTTAAGATGGGTTGTCATGTGGCAAGGCCTCAATTCCTGGTCTGAAATTATAGAGTTGAAAATTGTTCAAAATGCTAATTATTACTGCAAATTACTCTAATTTACCTTAGTCCTAAAAAAACAGTATCAACAACAAAGGGCATTCGAAACCGCATGTTGACTTCATTCTCCAAGTAGAACCTCTTTGTGAACCGGAAGCAGTGCTGGATAGACAGTCATGTGAGACCATAGAAGACATGTAGTTTTCCTCCCAGCCACAGGGAGGCAGTCGTTTCACTCACTCTCACACACAAAATAGCTCTGTTCCAAATGCAGGTATAAGAAGCATTTCAAATATGTGAATTGCATTGTGCAACCCATTTTACTTCTGCAATGTCATGCATTTCAAAATGAAACAGGATTTGTAATTTGAAGAGTAGTGTGGAACTTGATTTCATCAATCTGCTATTGACTAAACAGATTTTAGAGAGAGCATTGTAGACAGAATATAGTCAGAACGAGTTCACTAAAACAACGCATAAGTAGTGTTTGGCTATAATAATATTATTCAATAGCCTGTACAGATGTCAGCAGAAAAACAAAGTAATTTCAGAGGAAGAACAAGTTACTGTATTTTTGCTTAAAAATATAAAGCCAAAGTAATTTTTTTTTTTTTTTTTGTAATAAAATGAACATCAAAATTTCACTGAAATTTTGATAATGTGAATGCACCTCAAGACCGGGGATGCACATTTTGTAAACAGGGTCAATTGAGGCATTATTGACATACTAGCTTCTGACGAGAAGTGGTTCTAAAAAGTAGGCAGTGTTATTATCTTAACATTATTATACTGCCTCCTAAAATATATTGTTTTGGCCAAATTCTTAGACAGAATCGCATGTATGCTCCACAGAGAAAGAAATCCGAGAATGCATCAAGCTCAGAGAAAAAAATACATCCAAAATGGTGGACAAGAGGAGAGAAATGCTGGTTATAAAGTACTGATAAAAATACTCTAATTGAAATTGATTTACTCCATACTTGTGTGTACCATGTATCAAATGGGAGTCAAGTCTCTCATGCACTTTGCGTGAGAAGCGCTATTTGTGTACCGTGTTAAGCTGCTGTCTATGAGGATTCAATTCAGCAAGGTTGCTGCTTTAATAAGCAGCCACTTATGCAGGCAGCTAGTGAGTACATTAGGTTTTGGAACAGAGTCAATAACAGACACACACTCTCCTTTAAAGCATAGTGTCCTGCATGCCGACAGCTCCGTCAATAGCATTGTTGCGTCTGCTGCACGCATCCAGGAGTTTTTTGCGGGGTCCGAGTGGGATGTGGATGCTGATGAGGTCCTGCTCAGAGCACAACAGCAACGCCTCCAGGTCCATCTGCTCTCGATTGAAGATGGATAGGAAGTCACTCAGTCCTTGAGATGCCAGGAATACTTCCAAAGGAGCCGACGATGGGTGTATCTCGTCATCCTCCTCCTCCAAACCTAGGTCTCCTTCCTCCCAAGGCAAATCCTACAGGACACCGCCAACATGAGAACTATTATAATTATTGGTTACACTTCATTTTAATGGTCCCCTTTAGACATTCTCTGTTGACTATAAGTAACGTTGCACCTGCATGTCAACTAACATACATTAGAGTATTAGTAGACTGTTAGGGGTAGGGTTAGTAGAATAAGTTGACGTACTTGCAAAGTAACAGTCAATACAGTGTCTGTTGGGGAGCATCAAAATAAAATATTAGCAGATATTAAGCAGACAGTCTACTACTACTCAGAGTTAGTTGATATGTAGGTGCAACGTTTCTGATAGTCAACAGAATGTCTAGAGGGGACCATCAAAATAAAGTGTTACCTAATTATCAACCTAGATCTAGACACTGTGTCCTCTCATAAATTGATTAAGATTAACAGATTCACACTGACTGATTTAGATTAGCACATTTACATTTATTCAGATCAACAGATTTCTATACTGTAATTTACACTACATGGCCAAAAAAAAAAAAAAGTATCTGGACACCCCCTTTTACTTAACAGGTTTGCATATTTTAGCTATACCAATTACCAGGGTTGTCAAAAGTACCGACTTCGGTACTGAAATTTAAAAAAATGTGACGATACATGCATTTCCCCCTAGCATTTTGAGCGCTGCTGAGTGGATTCTTAAACAACTCTGATTGGCCATTGTGTTCACGCTCTCAACAGATACAGTATGTCTGTGACTGGCAACAATGATCAACTCTTCAAAAACATGTTGTAAATAGAGATCTTTGACGCTCCTCACCGAGCGCTTAAACAGATTCACACGGGAGCGTTTGAAAGCAGACGTCTATCAGCAGATCCCTAATATATCCGCTGATAGATGGATCTGCTGAGACGTGTGCTTTCAACTGCTCCTGTGTGTATCTGTTTAAGCGCTCAGTGATGTTTTTGAAGGGTAGATAAAATTTCAGTACTGACTTGGTACCAAAAGTTGGTACTTTTGACAACCCTACCAATTACTAAGAAAAGTATAAAGTCAAGCATACAGGCATCAACCATTTGTACTAAAATAGGGCCCTTTTCTGTTCCAGCATGATATCCATGTGCACAAAAGGCAATAATGAATAGCCTTCACACACCCCTGCCCTGAACCCCAGTGAACACATTTGGGATGAATTGGAAATGCAGACTGTTAGTTGCCAGACCGTGTCTGATTGGGAGCAAATCCCTGCAGTCATGTTCCAACATTTAACGGAAAAGTTTCCCAGAAGAGTGGAAGCTGTAACCAACTCCCTATTAATGCCCTTGGTACTGAAATTGCATGCACATGAGCATAGTTTTTGGGTGTTCACATTTTGGCCATGTAGTGCAGGGATGGTCAGCTCCGGGTCTGAAGAGCCACTGTCCTGCAGAGCTTAACTCTATCTCTAATCAAACACAAGATATTGATTAGATTGGGGGTGGAGCTAAACAGTGCAGGATAGTTGACCTCTAGGACAGGAGTTGGCCATCCCTGATGTAGAGTAAGTACAAAAACAGTCAATAGTAGGAGTCTAGCTCAGGTGGCAGAACAAGTGCCATCCATATAGTATCTGCTGAATTTTGTTTGTACCTGCAAATTCCTCTCTTGGAGGCTCAATGAGCTGCCTATGCTGACTTCATCGAGACTGGGTGTCCGTAGCGGCAGTCTCCCTCGTAATCGGACGTTCGGGACTCGTCCCACTGGTTCACTCCCCACCACGCTACCCTCATTCTGTCCCATTCGTAACAGCCCATCAGTCACATAATTCCGACGGAATACCATGGTACCGAGTCCTGGGCGGTTGAACAAAGAATCCCGACCAGAATCTGTACTTATTTCGGAGTATGCAGCATCATATAGACCCGGATCACTGAGTGCCCGGGAAACAGTGTCTACCTCATCATCATCTTCATCTTCATCTTCCCTTATGTCCTGTTTACCAGAAAACATGTTACGGATGTTGAGTCGAGGGCTGGACTGCTGGCGTGGGTTGACGTATGTACCCTGCTTCATGAACATTACATCATTACCCAGCTGAAGACCAGAGAGCGAGCGCACACTCCTTCGCCCATCTTCGGAAATTTTGAACGTTCCATCACCTTGCTTTTTCTTCTCTAGACGCCGCTGAATCTTGGTCCGGCCTCTAGTTGTGGACTGAAGCGTTGCCTGCAAAGAGAAATCATGGTAATTTTCTTTGTCTTACTTCATCCTGTATACAAACTTGTCAAGCATTGCCTCACATACATCTCTAGGTCTCTAGTACCCCATTGAAAGACTATTGTTAGTGAATTAGCCAATAAAGAAAACCACCCTGAACCCCATTGAACACCTTTGGGATAAATCAGAAATGCAGACAAACATGAGCCAGGCTACAATCTTATTGGTATCATACTATGCTTTTTTTTCAGGGGTGTCCAGTACTGCTCATGGAGGGCCAATGTTCACTGACCTACCCAAACACACTTGCCTGGACTTTTCTAGTGATCTCAAAGACTTTGATTAGCTGATTCAGGTGTGTTTGATTAAGACTAGAGCTAAACTCTGCAAAAAAGTGGCCCTCCAGAAGTAAGATTGGACATTCCTGCTCTTATTGCTGGCTGAAAGTGTAGTGAAACAACCCAGAATATGAACCACATAGGCGACTTAACTGGTTCTTTATAGTGCCTACCCTTTGGAACAGGTTTTGCAATGGGAGTGTGCCTATGACACCTTAAAATGCCATTTAGGTAGCCAGCTCACTAGGTTTTGGAACAGAATTTCTGAATTTTCAGAAATTTCTTTGGAACAGAATTGCTTCTCCATACTGAACTAATGGTTGACTCCATTAAGCAAAGGTTTTATATTGAGTGTTACCGGGTCGATGCCCTTTTGTACCCATGTGTTCAGACACAGTACCTGTGAGTATGTCATGTTGGAGTCGAGGGTGTTGAACTGAGGGATCCTTTGGCTTAAGGTGCTGCTGAAACTGCTGTAACTCATCGTATCCGACATGTCCATCGCAGCGTTCTCTCTCATGAAACGCTTCTCCATGCGTTTGTGATGTTTGCGCTGAAGCTTTTCGCAGTGCTTAATGCGTTTCTCTGCATTACGGAAGGCACGGTCCTTCAGTTTGCTCACCAGTTTGGGGTTGATGGTGATCTGTTTGGCGGCGATAGAGTCCAGATATCGCACACATTCCATGTGGCCCCTAGAAGCCGCCATGTCCAGTGGCGTGTGGTAGTCATTGTCCAAGCACCACACGTTGGCGCCAAATGACACCAGAAAGGACAGACAGTTCAGATGGCCGTTAGCCGCAGCCAGGTGAAGGGGAGTGTTTCCCCAAATATCACATTTATCTGGATCTCCTCTGTGGACCAAATAACAAAAGCAATAGTGGATTGGTTATGTCTAATTCTATACTGCTGATTCTAACATGGTTTACATGGTTAAAATTAGTGGTTGATTGATATGGTTTTGTCAGAGACTGATACCAATACCAATATCTAAAGAGCGGTAATAACAGTTCCTGGCCAAAATGGTTCAAGGCCAATGCTGATAATCTCAAAATGGTCAATTTTTGGTTGATTAATTGGCCTAACCAACACACCGATCAATTACTAGTAAAAATATAGTGTGTGAATACATGTGTATGTGCACACACGCATGTTAGTGCATGAGTGCATGCATTCATGTTCTGTTGTGTGGCAAGGTGTTAATCTGAATACGTAACATGATGCTTTGGAGCTCCACTTACCCACTGTAACACACATGTACACACACCTACACACATTACGCAAACTGCCTTTGTGACTCACCTCTCGAAGTCATTAAAAACTGTGCACCATGTAATGCATTCATCATCTGCACTGAAATAGACCTGCAGTATTCATTACCAACCTACTTTTACAGACTTTATTTCTGCTTGTTTCATGCATGAGACACAATATTGACAATTTAGCACAAATGCAAAGCCCTGTTTATTGTAAATCAGGGTGTCAAGATTATGTATGTTTGCAAACTGAAGTCCTACAGACCTTAGTCAATACAAATTCAATGATGCTGTATATATGCTGCAAACAGGGCTTGACATTAACACCTGCAAACCCGCCATGTGGGTGGATTTCAGCAGTGGCATGTAACGCAGTCACTCCAACTAGACACTTTGGTGGGCTTAAATTTATATATAATATATAGATTTTTCAATTGTAGTCTTTTAAAAAGGGATCTGAAATAATAAAGTACCTGCAATGTAGTGTTGTCAAAAATATTGATTTTTCAATACGTATACTGAAATATCTGAAACGCTTCCAATACTCATTTTCCGCAGATACACGATACCAGCTGTGCTTTCTCTCTCTCTCATCTCTCTGACAGCGAGTTGACACACAAACCCGCCTCCGGATGAATATTGTTGGTGTTACAGGGCTTGAATTTCAGCGTGAGATTGCACGTATTTCGCGTAAATTTTACTCATTACCGCAGAGTTTGTGCTCACACCTAAAGTGTACGCACATAAAGCCGCCTCTCAGTACTAAATTGAGTTCTTTTTTGTTGTTTATTACATTTAAACAGTCAAACACACACAAAATAATGTCAAAATGCCGGTCTTGGTGAGTATTCACGTAAACACAGTCAGTTATGGTTTAAGTGAATGTAAACAGTTGAGAAAGAAAACACATGTGTAACAGTATAATGGATCCGTGCGTCAGGTCTTAAAGTGACAGAATCCTAATATACCTGCTGCCAAATTATGAGATAATATCTATATGGCAGTATTTCCCCATGGTATCAATGTCATAATCATGGCCAGTGAAAATTCTGAGTGGCTAGTAACTTTGGAAATCCACTAGCCACAGTGGCTGATGAACAAAAAAGTTAAAGTCAAGCCCTGGCTGCATATACAGTAGTCAATATTTGAAGTGCGAAAAATATAAAAGGAGTTGCTGCAGTACAAATGGCTACCACTCATTAACATAGACCAGAACAAACTATGTGAGACTTTATGGGACCATGTGGGGTCACGGATTGAAATACTGTCTACAGAAAGCAAAAATGTGAGAGACCGAGGTGTATAATGGTGCTGACATTCAAGTTAACAAAATGCCAACAGCCAGAGAAACAGGAGGCGGCAGAGGAATAGCCCTAATTCATTATGTTGACCTTTAACTGTGAACATTAACATCTTTCTCCCTGTCTGGCCATGTGTAAAATTCCTCTCCATGAATGTGCATGAGGCCACTCTCCTTAAAAACAGCACTAAAACTTACTAAAATGTTAGAGATGTAGCACAGCGTCTGAACTCTAGACATGCTGGAGTCATTTTTGTTAATTCCATTCTTAATTATTCCAAGTAAAAGCATTTTCAGCTACCAAAAAAGTGTAAAATAATTATGAAATTAAAATTCACTACACATTTTGGTCTTATTCTGCAAAATTTATCTGTGCATCGTATTCCACATTTTTTTGTAATCTTTTTTTTAAAATGTTAAAACTTGCTATGGAATGACTATTCTTTTTTTGATGACATCTCATCTCCAACAACCTGACTATTTAATAATCTAATGCATGCTTTTTATAATCCAATCAACACCAGATGGATAAAATCTAGGGTTTGCCTTCATTTTTTTTTAATTAAATATCCTGTTTTCTTCAGAAATGTCTTGGAAATATTATGGAAGTAAAATGGGTTGCAAACAGCGTTTCACATTGACTTAAACATTACTTAAGTATAAATCCATTCCACAGAATTCCATAAATATTATACCTCAAAATCGGCACAGAAAATGCAAAAACACACTGCAGATTACATCTGGGCCGACTCATCACGTCCAAATTTTTATCAAAGTGATTCTCTCTCCTAAACACACACACTTTGGGAATCATGTACTCTAAATGTAGAGTTATGACTCAAACTGCATTCGTTTCTTCTTCTGAATGCGTTTCAGTAACAGATCTGGTTCAGTTAGAGATCTGGACGGATTGATGCACAACACTAATTAGAGAACGTTGAGGGTGTTCACAGAGCAGAACATTTAGCTTCCATTATTAACCTTGTCATGAGATAAGAGCAGGTTATTTAGATCTAATTACCTAATGACTTGATAAGAAATACAATGCTACAGCTTTCTCCTAAAGCAAGTCCCTCCTAAAGAACACTTCACAGAAAATTATTCACTTTCCCTCATGTTGTTCCAAAACCATATGATGATGATATTTTCCATGAATTTTTTTAAGAATCTTAAAAAAGTCCTTTCCATATGTAAAAATGAGAATACAGCATTATTATCAGTAAGACAGAGCTGAATGCTGCAGTATGCCTTTATCTGCAACCCCTCTGCATGCAGAAAAGCATCCTTCAAGAAAGAGATGCATTATTCTCCTGGGTGACCTTTAATTTTAATTAGCTCAGGGCAATAAATATGCAAATAAAATTTCAGATATCCATCAGTGAAGCGGCTGGGTTTAGGACTAAATGATCTCAGTGCAGATGTGATCCGATACAGGAGAACACAGAACAGCCATCCGGTTAATGAAACTGTATATGCCAAAACATAACTAGACCTGAGAGGCTTGTATATCATATGAATTACTTTAAAAATGTATAAACTTTTAAAACAAGCAGAATCAAAGATATAAAAAACTTTATAGACCGATGCTATAATCATTTAAAGTTCCACAAAAAATTTTTCTACAGTGTTCTCTTTACAAAACCATGTTTACTAAATGCTTAAAAGAAAAAATCAATACACTGATCAGCAGCAGTAAGTAACAGTATAAGACATCTTCTCTGAAAAATATTGCATTGTTGAGGGTCTCAGGTAATGTATTTTCAGATTGCTGTACACGAGTTTAAGTACACTGCCAGTCTTGTTATATTGTATTTTTGCAGTCAAACTGTTACTATACTAGATAACAGTTCAGTTCTGAAAAGAAATGCCTACAGTCTCAATAACAACTGTGTCATGGAATCTGACTCAGCCAAATATTACAACAACAACAAAAAAAATCTCTATTATTATTATTTACATACATTTTTTTTTAATTAAAAAGTATGTTACAAAAATATACCCATGAATAATTATTTAAAAATATATACATTCTACATAAATAATTCAAGCATCACTCACCCTCGCCCCACCAGCAGTCTGAGCGTGTCCAGGTTGCCGTGGTGCGCGGCCCAGAGCGTCGGCGTCATCCCATCCTCATCCGGCGCGTTCAGATCTTTGCGCGTCGCGTCTTTCAGCAGGTGCAGGTGACCGTCTCGAGCCGCCCGGTGGTATTTGTCGTTCATGGCGGCGGCTGAACCCTCTATCCCGGCTCACGGATGGTCATTTGGCGGGTGTTGTGTTGGCGAGGTTTCACGTGCGCTTCCACTCGAGCAACTGCAGGCAAGGAAAGCTCTAGCGGTTGCTATGGGGAGGCCTCCTGGGGAAGGCCACGCCCACTTCCTCTCAGTGCACACCTGAGAGATGAGAACTCACACCTGCGGTGACACATTCAAACTCACACTCTGTTAAATGCATATTAGAATAATAATGGATATTGGTGCACAATATATAATACAATGATTTAAATGTCAATTATATTTAGATAAAAACAAACAAATATGTCCTATTTTACTGTAGGCTAAACGTTTACATTCATAATTTTGAACCAAAATGTAGTAACTATTATTTTTTAATGTGCTCCCTTCTAAGCACACAGATAGATACACTTTTAATGTCCAATCAATTTCTGATGGATTAAATATACATTTTTCTCATCCTGTATCATTCAGAGAGATATAATATTGCATATTCAGAGATTATATAATATTCTTTCTCACTACTTTTAACAGGTTTCTGATTTGCAAACAAAAAACCAATGGACCAAATGGCATTAAAGAAAGTTTTTATAGTATTTCTATACATGCAGCTTTCAGGTTTCAAATGATTAAGTTTATATACAGAGTTCATTCACACCCTCCACACACAGAACACTATTACAGTAAAAATAACATAAAAAAAAATGACAAACACACACTCTCGCTGTTCACGAGGTCAGAGACCTGAGGGTTATGTGTCCGTTCTCATGGATCGACTCGCAGCGGAAAATGAAACAATGAGTCAAAAATAACAACAGTTTGACTGAGCAGTATCAATTATTCATATATATACACAACACAAAAAGAAGGCAAGAAAAACAATCTTAGACTGCAGTGAATTAAATTTTGGAGAGATAGTGTGAAGTTAAATTCATATTTCTGAGTGTTGAGTTGATTCTCTTGATGTCATTAAATCCTCTGGATCTCAAACAGTTTGACATCAGTGTCGTACCAAACAGGAGGATCCACGGTACTAAAACAAGAAAAAAAAAATCTATTTTATTATGTTTTATGAGATGTTAGCCACATTTCAACACGTCATAAAAAATATAATACTAGATTATAGTAAAATTAAACTGACATTTGTGTTCATGCTTCTTGATTCCTTAGTGTACACATTTTCCACATTGTCCAGCAGAGGGAGACAGAGAGCAGAACTCACCGTAAGTAGATGATGCCCCACATGTACGTGCGGAACCACAGAGCCGTGCCCTCATTGGCCTGGTACTTGCGGATGAGGATTGGATGAGGAACCGGCAGCAAACCCACCAGAGTTCCATGCTGCAGGAACTTCAGGATCTCAGACTCGTCCGTCAAACCTCTACGAGAACAAGAGCCTGTCTCAGTCAATACAGTGCTGCTTATTTTAGCACTTCTGTTTACATCATCCTGAATCAATGGGTTTTTGGTTAAACGCCACTATAAATGATGAGACCACATTGAAAATCTGGGATTAAAATGTACTTTAAATCTGTGAATAATTTAAAATGAAGCAATGATAGAAACTGCACTATTTATATGAGATTAATCAAATGTATGATGATCTTTGGAACATCATGATCATGTAGGTTCAGTGCTTGCTTTCTTCAGTCAAAAAGAAATGAAGGTTTTTGAGGAAAACATTCCAGGATTTTTCTCCATATAGTGGACTTCACTGGGGTTCAACAGGTCCAAATGTCAGTTTCAGTGCAGCTTCAAAGAGCTCTACACGATCTCAGACGAGGAATAAGAGTCTTATCTAGAGAAACCATCGGACATTTACTGAAAAAAATAATTTATATACTTTTTAACCACAAATGCTTGTCTTGCACTGCTCTGTGATGCTCCACGCATTACGTAATCATGTTGGAAAGGTCATGCGTGATGTAGGCGGAAGTACCGCTGTAGAGCGAAAAACTCCATCTTATTTTCTCCTCCAACTTTAAAATCGTCCGACATCGTCTGCTCTTTGAAGCTGCACTGAAACTGACATTTGAACCCGTTGGTCCCTGTTGAAGTCCACTATATGGAGAAAAAAGAAAAATCCTGGAATGTTTTCCTCAAAAACCTTAATTTCTTCTCGACTGAAGAAAGAAAGACATAAACATCTTGGATGACATGGGGGTCAGTAAATTATCAGTAAATTTTAATTCTGAAGTGAACTAATCCTTTAAGTGTAAAAGAGAGATTAATACTTATTAAATTCTCATGTTGTTTTTTTCACTTACACTATTATACTACAAATAATATAATTTGTAATGAAACCATTTGTATTAAATTAGAAAAATACAAAACAAAACCATTTTAATGCTCTCAGATGTATGGACTCCACTTTGTGTATTCAGGTCGTGCAATTTTCCGAAGATTGTCTGAATAAATATTAAATGATAAACTAGTAATACTTTATAATAAGGTCCCTTTAGTTAATGTCAGTTATTGCATTAACTATCAATAAGCAATACATTTGTTATTTATTAATCTTTGTTAAATGTTAGTTAATAAAAATACAACAGGTAGTTCATGTTATCTCAGGTCTATTTATTAATATTAAGAGACAACTTTTGATTTTAATTATGTCTTTGTAAATGTTGAAATTAACATTAATATTAATATATTCTATAGAAGTATATTTCATTGTTAGTTCATGTTAACTAATGCAGTTACTGTAACTAATGTTAATGAATAGATTCTTATTGTAAAGTGTTACCGATAAACTGTGTTTGTGTGTCTCACCTGTCTATGCAGATTTTCTCCACCTGAGGCACCAGCACCTGCAGGAGTCTCATTATAGTCTGCAGAGGAAGTTTACTCTTCCAGGAGAGGACCTGACAGAAAGCATGCAGAGAGCGTTTTGGAGAGGAATATGCATTTACTTTATTTTGCTATACTTTTTGAAAAAATTCACAAATATTGTAGTCTATACGAGGTCCTCACAAGCAACTGAGGTTTTATGACTCACCCAGTCCGGAGCAGGAGCCCAGTCTGATAAAGACGACACACTTTTCCGACTTTTCCGATCAGAATCCCCATTTAATGAATTCTGATTAATTCAAAAAGAATATTTTATTAATATAGAATAGAATAAATAAAGTTATGTCGATATTAAATGTCAAAGGTGATGCTGTACCTTGTCATCTTCACCTGAGGTCGCCTCAGCGTCTCTGACTTGTGTCTCAGAGCTGTGATCTGATTGGCTGTGAGGCGAGTCACTGTGCTGCAGTAACAGTGTAGATCCGTCCTCAGAAACCTGTGACGTTTCTGTTAGTTTATCGATGCCTGTAACATAATAAACCAACAATTTATTCATTTTTTTTTTACAGTCATGTCATTAGCAGAGTTTAGTGTATAGAGAACGTGGGTTACGTACGTGGCGTGGCCTTCAAGCTAGCGTTCAGAGTGCCTGTTTGAATTGGTGTGGTTTTATATGGTCCCTCACTGCAGGTGGCGCTGTAGGGGTTGTTGGTCTCCATGAAGACTGCATTATGGGTGCTGTTGCTCCTGGTTTTCCTCTGCAGGGCTTTCTGGATTGAGTTGACGTCTGTAGGCAGGTTAGCCAGCTGGTGAAAGAGGTTGCGCTTGCGGATGATGCCGTACACCAGGTTAAAGTTACCTGATTTTTGAGATGAATAGAAATGCATGTAATGTAAATAAAAAATGTTATGCTTTTAAAAACATTCTCCATAAATATGTCATTCTACCCACCTATTTTACAACATGGAAGGAAGCGATTTTCTTTGAAAATTGATGAAATTTACACAGTTATTGAACTGAACTTAATCAACATTGAACTGACTTGAGCTGAATAATGAAACTATTGTCTTATAGAGCTGCTTTACAGCAGAAATCGAATTTGTCTCATATTTGATTTTGGAAGTTTGCATTATTGATTCTGTTATTCTGTTTATTACTGTGAAGCTGCTTTGAAACTGTATTGTATAAAACGCTATAGAAATAAAGCTGACTTGACTTTGAATGTGCAAGACTACCAATTTATTAGTACGATCTAGAAGAACAGTGCAGTAAATGGTAAAACTATTTGCGCTAAATTTAAGTAAATTAAAATAATATCATAACAAATAGCAGTTTGCAATATGAAGAAGCAAAACAGACTGTTTTTGTACAGGTAGTTAGAAATGCATCTGCTCAATCTTAAAAATAAGGTGGATGCAAAAAAAAAAAAAAAAAAAAATCAGGGTTGCAAAGAAAAAAGCTGTAGGTTTGTGTACCAATGATTTGCATTCAATAAACAGGCTTTTGCTGCTTCCACTTTTTTTTTAAATTAGTCATCTAAATGCAGAACTATGCAGACTGTATTTAACATCAGTGATGCAGCTTCAAAAGACTTACCATCAAACTGGTACTGAATGATGTTGTTAAAAACTTCTAGCAAGAAGAAAACCAGATGGTGGTTAACAGGTGAGCAGAACAGGAACCAGGTGTTTGAGAAAACCTCCAGCAGGTGGAGTAGTTTGTTGGCTGCTACCATAGACAGACTTTTCAGGTAAGGAGAAACTGAAACAGCAGCAGCAACGATCCATTAGGGAGTGAAAACAACCTCTCAAAATGTATGCACTTTTCTCTGAGCAAATGCACTTACCATTGACTATAATAGTGAGAAGACAATCATACAGGGGCTGCAGTCGCTGATGTCCACTGGTGATGATCTTATGGAAAACCTGTTGATCAAAATAAGAATTATTTTATATTTCAATTCGAATCAGTTCTAAATAATTATGATGCACCAAGTTTTAAAATGTGTATGTGCAAATAGGATTTAAGAGCTAATAGGAAGACAAGTAAAATCTGTGATTAACTCACACAAATAGTAAAAAAAAACAGTGCACAAGTCATTTGGACTACTGTTAGGATGCTTTTAGGCTTTTAAATAGTCTCCAATAGCAAAGGCAGATGTATGTATCTGTTTATCTCACCACTATCAGCAGGTCGGCGTGAGTCCCAGCGAACACTGAAATATCCATTGGCACATGCACACAGTACGGCTTATTCAGACGCACCCCAAAATTCCTCTCTCCGCTTAACAGCAACAAGATGAACACGCCGATATGCGCCAGACCCACACGTGCTGCGAACACATGCATATGCGCTATGACACATTTGCCTATTTTCTATATATCCACACTTTATTATTTATAAAAATACACCATTAAAACCACTAAAAATGGGCAATAAATTTAATTAGGTCAGAAACATAAAAAAATAATTAGAAAAAATGTACTCATTTAAAGGGGACCTATAATGCCCCTTTTACAAGATGTAATATAAGTCTCTGGTGTCCCTAGAATGTGTCTGTGAAGTTTCAGCTCAAAATACCCCACAGATCATTTATTATAGCTTGTCAAATTTGCCCCTATTTGGGTGTGAGCAAAAACACACCATTTTTGTGGGTGTCCCTTTAAATGCAAATGAGCTGCTGCTCCCGGCCCCCTTTCCAGAAGAGGGTGGAGCTTTAACAGCTCGCGCTTCGGTTGCTCAACAACAACAAAGCTGGTCATTCTCATGCAGCCAAAATGGCGATTTTGTTCAGCCTTACATTGTTCGAACCGAAGTCGACACTGATGGAGAGACTCAGGAAGAAGTTACAACTTTTAGACGTTTCTGAATGGTTAGTGGATACATTTATGTAGTTGCTGTGGAGTTGATTCAACTCATCCACTAGCATGTGATGTCTAAAACTAAAAATGTCTCTCAATGTACATTAGAAGGTGAAAATATATGGGTAATTTATGTTGTATGTGACACTGAATGCACTAATTACTCACACTGATTGGCACGAGAGTCATTCAGATAGAACAGAATTGGCACCAGAATATCCAGTACATCACTGCTCTTCAACACGTAGAACAGGAACTTCTGAAACACAGAGATGAAGAAACGTCAAAGTCTGAACTGTACAGGTATATAAATGCAGTTGCTGGAAAAGTATTTAAAACACATATGTAAAAGAGCTTCTAAAGAAGAAACCATGCCATGTCAGCAGTCTGTTATTTTAGTCTGTAATTTTTATACCAATTACATAATTTATTTCATTTCATATATTATATTAATTTTTAAATAATGTATTTTAATTATTTTTATGTTTATTTAGTTTTTAAAATTTTATTTTGTATTTATTTTAAATAAAAAAAATAATTTATTTCATTCTTTATTTAATCTTTATATTATTTTTAAAATAAAATAATAATAAAATAAAAATAAAATAAAAAATAATTAAAATAAAATAAAATAAAATAAAATAAATAAAATAAATAGGTGGCACCTTGTTGAGGTCACATAGTTTCCAGAAAAGCACCAGCAGCTCCTGATGAAACTGGATCTTCTTGCAGGAGTGGGGCAGGTACGTCTGCATCAGGGGGTTATTGAGCAACCGGCCGATTCCTCGCAAGATTAAATGAAAATCCTGCAGTCAAAAAAGAGATGTGCATTTATAAATATACAAGTATTATTCTTATAATGGTAATATATGAGAATACTGATCATTTACAGTGTTTAGAGGGATATTACATTTGGTAGGCAGGAGGGGTTGTGAAGCGTTTACACGTGTCTTACCTCTTCTCTGTGAATTCGAGACAGGTAGTTTACAAACAGGTTTTCACCTCTTGTGGCCTGAAACATATCATGAGGAAAAATCTTATATTCAAGCTGAGTGTTTGAGATCATAATACAAAACACAGGCTCTCTTTCAAAACCTAGCTTAGATAGCATTCTTGGGAATCACAGACATGCTTTGTTTCGTTGTCAAATGTACTGAAAACTATACCGCCTTACCACTGCCAAGGGAATATTTTCACATTGGATTGTAGGGAAATGTCAGTTATAACCATTTTATTCAGCACTGAATCTAATAAAACCGAATTGTATGATTATTACTCCTCAGCACTAAATTCATGATCATCATCAGTGCTTTCACTAATGTAGTCAGTCATATTCCACACATACAGAAAATTTACAAACTATACACAAACAAACATTCATATTTCTTTCCTCACACATACTAGCATGCTATTCTGAACACAGCTGTAGTACATGTGTGTGTCTGGTTACCTGGAATCCTTCAGTCGTTGTGTTCTTGTTGTAATCAGCAGAGCTGGTGTCAGTATTCGTGCTCGGGTTCAGGCTGGTGTTTGTGTTAGTGGCATCGATAATCTCTTGCTCCAGTGAAACGATCAGAGTCTGCAGCGCCAGCTCCGCTAGCGCCCCCCGTTGGTCAGAGAACATCAGGTGATTGTATGGGATACCGTATCCGACAGGGTCATACGCACACACCACGTTAAGAAGAGAGGTGAAGAGAGGCAGGGCATGTCTGAGAGACGGAGAGAGCAGACTTTAATTGTGATGAAGCCCGCTGCACCAACCAATGAGGATAAATGAGAGCGCATGTGGTTACCGGTTTTCTCTAGAGCAAAAGAACGAGACCCAAGGGTTGAGTGCGTGTGTGTCAGATGGAGACTGGTACATTTCTTCTGAGAAACATGTCAATAAAAGCTTCAATAACTCTGCCCTGAGAGAAAAAGAGAAAGGTAATTTAATCAGAAATGGTGTATTAAACTGATCATGTGACAGTAAAGATATACAATATTACAAAAAAATTTGTTCTTTTGAACTGTCTATTCATCAAAGAATCCTGAAAGAAATGCATCACTGTTTCCATAAAAATATGAAGCAGCACAAACGTTTTCAACATTGATAATAAGCAGCAAATCAGCATATTAGAATGATTTCTAAAGGATCATGTGACACTGAAGACTGGAGTAATGATGCTGAAAATTCAGCTTTGATCACAAGAATACATTACATTTTAAAATTGTATAGTAGTTCACAATATTAATGTTTTTACTGTATTTTTGATCAAATAAACACAGCCTAGGTGGGCGGGATGGGCAGGGCAGTATGAAGTGGGCGGATCTCTGACCTGTTGGAATCATAGGTGTGATTGAGAGGCGGAGTCTGAGCAAATCCAACGCCAACTTCCCAGATGAACTCACAGCTGTCTATAGACTGGATATCAGCAGCACCGTCCTGCACACACACACATATGTACATCCACATATATATATATTCACATAAACAAAAAGTGCTGGTCACTTCTACATCATTCTAAATGTCTCTTTCTGTCTAAGCAGGTGGTTCTTGGCCAGAATAAGTAATGATGTGCATCTAACTTAATCAGTCAAAAGCTCTGGCACACTAGGAAGGATGGAGATGGAGAGGTTTATACCGCAGTGGTCCTGCAGTGGCTCTCCACAGTGAAGTCTGGACAGAAAAGCAGATCAGATACCGCTGTGAGGAGAGATTCCGCCAACGGCCGTGTGGACTCGTCATCGCTTTCATCCTGCATCCAAAAAATCTGTCAGTCTACAAACTCATGTTTTTAATCACAAAAGCAGTAAATTCATCCATGTTTTTTTCAAACAGCACAAACACCATCTGAGACAAGCTTGTCTGACCAGTGTTTGAGGAGCTACTGGCTTTCTGAAGAGTTTCATACACACAATCACATCATCAATACACTCATTCTGCTCCCTAATCACAGGATATTTAATACGCCGTCGTTCTTTCAGACACACACAATCAGAGCAGTGTTCAGGCTGGAAACAGGAGACCTTAAAATGCACAGGAGAACAAACTCTCACACACACACAGCGCATGATTTAAAGTTCAAGCAAGGCAAAGGTTTTTTGTGCATCCTCTTAAAACCTGCTTGCACAGCTCATGCACGCTCTGGGAGGGTGTGCATACCGCGCAATTTATTTTATTGCATATTCAACCATTTGGAGAACTTTATTAACCACACTGAAACACTCACAACAGACTTGCCCACTTTTGGCACGGTGGACCAGAAGAAACCACGCCAGTCTGGATCCTCAAAGATGTACGGCAGAATCCGAGTCAACAGACGAGTGCAGCTCAGAACGGTCTGTCTGTCTCTCTCACACACACAGCCGGAGTCTGCGTTCAACACGAGCCTTTCCACTGCCTGCAAAACACATACACACACATTAAAGGTGCATAATGTTTTTAAGCTAAAGAAATGATCAGTTCTTTAGAAAATCAATTGATTTAATTAAATTCCTTTGAACTTATAACTCATGACTACTCAAAAATAGTCCACATTTGTAAAACCTACATATCAAGAAAACAACATCAAAATAACATTAATATTATTCTGGAATATATTCATTTTACTTGCATAAACTTTAACTTTTTGATAAAAAAGTGGTTTATTAATATGCATGCATATTTATGTTTATCAACAAAATTCAGTCCTAAAAGTGTGAGATATTAGAAAGAATCTAAAAATAGTCATGCACAACATTATGTGTTAAGCCTCAGTTGATACCTGTGTCAAAATAGACCTGAACGCAAAAAGTGGTTATATCTATTAAAAACTATTTCTTAAAAAAATCTAAATAAATTAAATGACATGTATTTTGATAGTTTTGACACATTTCCAAAGTTTGGCTTTTGTACTAAAACTTTGCAATTTTTATTTTATTTCTATTGATCTCTTTCAGGTCAAAGCATAAGACTTCAGTCATATTATTGGTCTAGAAAATGTTTTATTTGATATATCAGTTGTCCCTTGATGTTGTGATCACATGATCACTTTTTCCCCCATTAACCTCTATTATGGGACACATAATGTACCTTGTAACAGAGGGTTGCCAGATTAGACGGAGACTCTTCTCTCACAGCACGGATCTCAGCGGCAGGAACTAGAGCAAAAATATCCTGTGCCGTCAAGTTGACGTCAGTCCAGAATTGGTCCCAGAACACATCCTCAGAGGCTTCTACAGGCTATAAAAATCACACACCGGTCAATTTTCATAAGTTAAAATGAATAAAAACACAACCATTCAATAAACGTGTTAGGATTTAGTGACACTATAGTCTGTGTACATCTTCCCCTATACCTTTTCTTCCATTACACTATACATCTTGCACCTTAATTCTCATTAATTGTCATAAAAATGCAAAACATGTTCTTAATTTTTAGAAAATATAATATTTTTTCTTTGTTTATAAAGTATAATCTTTTTTTCACCAGTCTTTGTTACAGAACAATGTGTTGATAGGGATTATTAATAGGGATTATTATTTCAAATCCTTTACAAACAAGACTTGTTTGTCAAAACTGAAGCAGTTCAGCTTCACCTTAAAGGTGCAGTATGTAGGATTTCTGTCTGCTAGAGGTCACTAGAGGCCTATTCAAAACAAAGGCGTAGCCTGATGTAGCCAAGTTTGAGCGTGGAATCTTGGGACGTGGTCTTCACCTCAACGGACGGTGCAAAAGAATAGTGATAGGACTCGGGAAGAAATCATGTTCATGGATGCGATTATTAACGTTACTGTAGTATGAAGCAGAGCAGGACCGAGTGTTGTGGGAGCTGAACGGGGCCGCTGGAGCGATTGCGCGACACACGCCTCACGAGCAGCTTTTCCGGTCATGAGTATGAGGTAACACAGCTCTGTTTATCATATTAGATACATTTGAGAGTGTTGAAAATGATGTTATAACGTTACTCTGTGCGTTCACTCGGAGGCTGCTGTGGGACACTTGTTAGACACTGCAGTAAGATAGATCGATTTTAGAATATCATATTAAATGCTGGATGGCTTGTGTTGAGAAATGGCATGCAATTCATTTTAAAACATATTGTATGATGGAGAAAATGCTGTATTACTGTTACTAAAAATAAAGCTGCATCTGATTATGCTATGTTAGCTACTTCACAAAATTTCTCTGAGGCATGGTACTCGCAAAAAACAACAACAATAAGACTAAACGTGTTGAGCTATATAACAACAATTCGTTTTCTGTCTACAAATGTAACCAAACAGTTGTTCCCTTGTCTATTAAAACGTGTAATATATTAAAGCGTCTTTGGTGTTTCCATGGTTTCTACAAAATAAAACCGGAAACCGAGGGTAACGCGGGTATGACGCAATTGACAGGCGACTCCTCACACGTCCCGGAGCCTTGGTTAAAATTGCAATTTTCTCATGATTTACAAATAGTTGGAAACATTTGGGATATTGTAAGTACTCAAGTGAACATATAACACTGGCCTAGTGGTTTTTGGATATTTTACTGCAAAAATATTACATATTGCACTTTTAAATGACCATCACCTGTAAAAACTCAAAAAGAAACGAGAAAAACAGATGAATGTAATAAAAACACAAACAGTTTTACTGCACACAGCTGTCATATGTATAATTTTTTTGATTCTCTCTGGTATCTGTGAATAATTTTGAATAATCTGACATAAAATTATTAATTTAAGATTTCAAAATCTAACATTTAATATTAAATGAAAGCTTAAATGTCCAAACGGGTGTAAAAAGTTTAATAATATTAGATTATAAAAAAAGACATCAAGAGATAGTATTCCATCTGTTAGACTTTAACAGCGTTTTGGAACATGTTTTAACTCAACACAAACATTTATAAAAGTCACATCTGTCAAATAAAATAAACCTGACCTGTGTTTTAGTAGTAAGTTGAATCACCGCTTTTCTGAAGTGCAGTTTGGAGTCTGAATTACCCATCTCACTCCGATCTGTCCACAGTGCACCTGTGGCGCAGGTGAACACGACGCCAAAATTACCAATCCTACTACAGCGAAGGTTTAGCTCATGAATTTTAATTACGCCCTACTGACGTTGACGTTATTCTGGCTGGCTCATCCAATCACATAATGTATTCAAATTTGAGCGCCGAATAGGATTCGTTGATTCGTCAGCTGCCTGGCTCCCATTTCAGCCTTTATCCAATCAGTTTGGTCATCTGAGGTAACATTCCGGGACATCATGAATATACATGAGGCACGTTTTAGCCATAGTCGGACTCGTTTGTTCTTGACCAGGATCTAAGAATGGTTGGTTTCCGGGTGTGTAAAGTAAATATTTGCTCAAAGATTACTCTTTAAAAGTCGTATGGCTTAAGCATACTTTGAATTAATATTAAGCTGTTACTTTAGAGGCGTAGTTAACATTGAAAACAATGGACGGTGTGCTCAGAATAATACATATTCCATGGGTGATTCATTTAGCACTGTGGCATTAGATACATTGTGCTTTAAATACAAACATAAACACACAAGGAATATATTCTCTCTCCCCAGTGTAAGTATATGTTTTTCTTGAAGGTGTTTAACAAGAAAAGCCACTTGTGGTGTTTGTGGATATTGTTTCCTGCACCGTTATTTCCTGCTTCATGCAAATATATAGGCCCTAATCTACAAATGTCTTATATTTGAAATACTAAGAGCATAGTTACTTGCTAGAAATTAAATTATTGTAAATACTTAGATGTTGATAGGCCCAATTGTGAGTTGCTCCATATGATCGTGTCATTGGTTTTTAAGAATATTTAGATGCAAAAATAGTTTCTCTATTGATATGAGCTCATAAAAGCTGCATGCATAATAATTATACAAGAATCAGACAATATACTTAAAAAACATTTAGTATGAAGCACAACATTGCTGAATAGACTGTCAACATTTTTTTTTTTTTTTCATGTCAACTTAAAATTTAGCAAAGTTACAGTGTATATTCATGGTCACACAGTTCCAAATTCCAGGTTTACTGGAAATTTTGGGGATTTCCAGTAATTACACTGCAATTTTGGGGATGATTGTTTCAACTTCAAGCTGAGATTCAGAAACATGTACCCATTAACCAATGCCCTGTAAATGCAAAACTGTTTTTGCTTTGGCATTTCAAAATAGTAGAAGAAGCAGAACTGATGACAAAACATTTGGCCAAATCATTACAAGTGTACTATGCTTATAAGCACAATTGCACATCATTTTCAGATACAAACTTCAATGTTCACACTTCCCCCAAAATCTGTCTGGATCACACCCATTATTTCCTTTGTTTGAACATGCTCAAAACGCAGTATTTGATCTGTACAAGCTAGAAACCATTAACATCTGAATTAAAACCTCCAAAATGACAAAACTTGAAAAATATTACATAAAAAACAAAAGGTGCGAGGAGTTATGTCACAGTCCTGATTTTTTCTTTCCCTGAATTTTGCGGTTTCTTCTTCATTGTCCTACAAAATAAAAATAATTGTTGCTTTTTGTTCTAAAACTATTTTCATTGTGAGGATTAGATTGACAAAATAGCAGGTAACAATATTTGAATATGGCAAGTGTTAATTTTATTTACACCTATATTGCAGCATTGCATTTGAAGGCCTAGGCTATGTTTGGAAAATTATACTACTCTTACTATTTCTGCAATATGCACAATAAATACTGCATGTGGGAAGTATACGTGGAATATCTGGATGACTATAGTTTTTCATACTACACTATAGCCCGCAATGAATATTGTATCCCACAATGCAAAATACTTTACTTTCATGTCCAGTGTAGTCAATGGGAAAAAAAAAAGAAAAAAGAAAAATCAAGTTTGAACTCCTGTTGCAATCAAGGACAACCTTTTTTGACTGACCTAAAGAAAAGGTAATTAAAACTGCACACATAAATTATCTTGCATACATAAAATTATGTATACCTTTTGTCATATATGTTGTATTAGCATTCCTTTTCTTCTACCCACAGATGAAGTTTGCCCTGACATTTGTGTACGTCTTTGCTGACCTCCTCATGTCTGGATTTAAAATGGAGAGGTATGTATTTTAATACTGTGTACTGAACATGATTGAAATGTAATCTAGTTGATTGACCACTGGCATCTCTGCTGCTCTTAGGAACCATTGCTCACAAGCCTACTATGCATCTACACAAATGTTTCTTCTACACTGCAAAAATCCATATTCAATTTAATCTTGTTTATCAGTAAAAATATCTATAAAATAAATATCTATAATATCAGTTTTGGCATTAAAAAAAGAGAAGTACATAAGATGTAAGATTCATTTTGTTATCTTGTTTTTTTGTAATATAATACACATCTATTTTGTTATAGTGCATTGCCATATTTTTGAGGTGTTAATAACTAACTGGAAATTAAGGTTTTTAGAAATTTTACTGGAAAACAAATCTCACAATGTACTGCTTAAGAATAGGTTTGTTTACTGGGTTCAGACATTTACATTGATTATAAGATTTCTAATAAAATATTTCCATTGTTGTAAGTCAAACAGTATAAAGCCAATGGCATCACCAAGTTGTTTGCTGTCATGCATTTGTTTGTGTAGTTGTTGGAGAACAACTGGGCTCTGAAAATTATGATAACAGTATTTTGGAACATGTCAGTATGACTACAAAAAAATTCAGACAAAATAGGACACATTAGACAAATGAGATATTAATGTGCAATATTCATTGGTAATTAATTGCACTTAAGTAGGATCAACCCTGATTTTATTTATATGCATTTTGCTGGAAATCTAAGGAATGTGATCTGATTTTAGTTTTGTTTTCATTGCATTGTAATATCAGTACAACCAGTACACAACAGAGCTGCACAATGAAGTAAACCGATTAAATGGCACGCAAACCATAGCTACACTCACGCAGCTTAAAAAGAAATGGAAAAACTGGTTTAAGTTATTGTTTAGAGATTGCTCTTGGTTCCAGTAATGGTCCACCCACAGTTATAAATAAAGGTACTGCAGTTCAGCATCACTATATTCAGCTGCTGAAGACTGCTTCATTTTTCCTCAGGTAATATTATCTCTCCATTTTATCACATTGTATTCTGATCACTCTTTCAGTCATTTGCTTTAGATGAAACTGATTATTTATTAATAGCCATGCTGTTTTAATTATTTGTTCTAGTTGTTGACTTATGAAATAGTGAAGGTATATTTTACATAATTGCATAACTTAATATGAATAGGTATGAGAGATATAATCACTGTTGTCCTCTGTTATACTGTCAGTATGTTTATAAACAAAAGTGATGCTGCAAAAAGATCACTTCCATAGGTCTAGTTTTGTGATAATGTACAGTCAGCCAGACATTTTATCATTTACTTGTCTATTTAGTAAAAAAAAAGTAAATAAATTGATATAGAAAACATATTTACACTGTGTTTTAAATTATTATGCAAGTGACATATCAGTAGGATTTCAGTACAATAAACATTGGGTAACACTTTACAATAAGGTTTATTAGTTAAACATTAGTTAATGTATTAACTAACATCTGAATGTTTATTGTACTGAAATCCTATTGATATGTATGTAACTTGCATAATAATTTGGAACACAGTGTAGTTTGAAATTATTTTATGTAAGATGGAGAGAGAAGTGATACGTGAGGCATCGAGCTAGTGTAGGACGCTGGATGCCAGATAGTGCTTAATTATACAGTTTAGTGCTGATTATACAGGAAGTTTTTTTTTTTTTACTACAGAATGCCACTATTGAATCATTCAGAATCATTTTTTGTTTTTACAGGTCAATTTGTCACAATGAAGTTTCTAATCTCACTGTCACTGCTACTGCTGGTTAATGGTGAGTGTAAATTCATAAGTGGTCAGATATCTAAAGTAAATGATGCATTTAAACTGTCAGCTGACTAGATGCCATAATATTAACTCAATATGCAGCTGAAATTATCAATGGACAAACATCAGGTACAATAATCACTCTTCAGTTTAATAGTTAATTTCATCATGAATTATAATCCCTAACTTTCATCCCAGAAATAAAACAACTCCCAGACTATGGGATGCAAGTTTTATCCAGTCTGTTGAGGGGGAAAAAAAAAAAAAACTTTCTCTCTCCCTGCACTGAAAATGTAACATTTGGGATCAAGAGTCAGTTGAAGAATTACTTTCCTTAAGAAGTAAGGATGTAACATATTTTGTTACTTATGTTGATTCATTTTACGGAGTGTAGAGAGAATTATAGATATCATTCTGTCAGATCCATCCTTTCTTCCATATAGTTATCCATATATCCGTAATATTCATATATCCATATATTACATATTTAAAATGTCCTGTTTTTCTTGTTTGTTTTTGTTCTCTGATGGCAATGATCCTGAATGAGCTAGAGTATAAGAGAACGTTTACTTGTGATTCTCTTCTGTCTCTTTACATTCTCTTCATTCAGAGCCTACAACTTCCAGCTCTGATCCATGCTATGATTATAACTCTCTTGATGAAAATTGGAGAGATATACGGCAAAGCCAGTACGATGGATATGATGACACTCTTGTTGAATGGAGTGGCTGGTATCGGCTGTATTTGAATGGAGAAAGTGCCCAGATGTCTGAGTGGTGTGTGATTAATGTTGGATGTGGTGGAGAAACTGGACTGTATCTCAACGGTTCTCATCCAACACTTGAGGATGGAGTGGTGACCCGTGAAGTCCTGGGAAATTATTTGTGGTATTCCTCTCGTTGTGGCAACTACAAATCCACTTCTGTCCAAGTTAAAGCTTGTCTGGGAGGTTATTACGTCTATGAATTTGTTAAACCTAATGTATCAATCCCCAGACCAACATACTGTGCAGGTGCAGTTCTAGGCTTTTTTTTTTTGTAGATCACTTGCTTTCTGTTAATATTACATTAAAGCTCCACCTACAAATGCCACAATTATTTAACAAAACAAAATTTAAAGGTAAATTGTGTAATTTCTATTCCAAGCAAATTTGTTAAGATAATGTTTCCCGAACCGTCCTTGTACTCTGATTGTTCAGATAAAATAGACGTCCCTGTTGCATGGATTATTACATGTAGTCTTGCAACAAATTTATTACATTAATTAAGCCAGAAGTTGTGTTGGACTTCTAAAACAAAAAGAACATTGATTTAAAAGACTGTTTGCCCTCTTTGGGAATCTCAACCTACAAATGTTTGATTTAGAGTTAAAATGTGATAGGAGAAAGTGTTTGAAAAAATACACATTTGTATACATTGTATTTTTCATTTACACAAAAAGTGTTTAAATGCATAACTCAACATTTCTCTTCTGCCCATGACAGTTGCTTTCCAAAGCATCAGCAGTGATCCCTGCTACAACTATGAATCTCTGGATCGTCCCTGGAGAGCCAACAATGAAAGTGGAGATTACATTTGTGATGACTCTTTCTCCTGGAATGGCTGGTACCGGCTTTTCTACTATGGAATGGACATCCGGATGTCAGAGACCTGTGTTAGTTCATACAGCTGTAACACAAACATCAATCTGTGGCTCAGTGGTCCTCACCCTCAGATAGAGGATGGAGTGGTGATCAGGGAGGTCTGTGCAGGGTCTTTTTTGAGTGGTTGCTGTGATTACAAGACAAAACCCATCAGAGTGAAAGCGTGTCCAGGCAATTACTATGTCTATGAACTTGTGAATCCACAATTCTGGTGTTCAGGATACTGCACAGGTAACGTGTTTCCCCCCCCCACTTTTTTAACAGTCTTTCGAACCTTTTAAAATTATTTCAGTCATGTCTTGAATTTCCTTCTTTTTAGATGTCAGCACCATTTCACAGGTGGTTTCCACTGTAAGTCCAGATATATTCAATGGATCCAGCATTACCTTGAGTAAGTTGTTACTAATGATACATATAAACAAGATTAAAACTATCTATAATTTGCCGTTTTGGTTTTGGCTATGATTGTTCTGCATTGCTGTTTAAATTGCATCATTATTATACAGTCATGTATGTTGTGTATGAATTATTTATGAAATGTACTGTTTTTAGATTTACATTTATGGAGATCCTAATTGAAATATAATTTTGTTTTGATCTCATCTCTCACTAACAGATTATGACCCGTGCAATAACTACAACATACTCGACAACCGCTGGAGAAGCACACTCAATTACTGGTATATTTATGGATATATATCTGATCATGATGACACTCGTGTAGAATGGGATGGCTGGTATCGACTCTTCATTAATGGATCAAGTGCTCAGATGCCTGAATGGTGTGCGTCTTTCATGTCATGTGGAGGTTATAGTTCTCTGTGGCTTGGTGGCTCTCATCCTCAGCTAGAAGATGGAGTTGTTACTCGTGAAATTTATGGCTCTTACTATGATCAGTGCAGTCGCTACAGATCTGACCCAATCCAAGTCAAAGCTTGTCCTGGAAATTATTATGTCTACAAATTTACCAGGCCGACTCTTTCAATCCCATTACCTGTATATTGTGCAGGTACATTCATTCATCTTTATATTTAACATGATGAATTTTGTTGTTTGCTTTCAAATGACAGACCTTTTAAATATTAATGTATTATAAACCCATTTAATCTCAATTTTACTTTTTCATAATAGTGTCTTTTATCACCCCAAGTGTCGACCCCTGCTACAACTATACCAGTCTGGATGAGTCATGGAGATCCACGAACAACTCTTACTATAGCAACTCTTACAACTATGGCATGTGTGATTATAATGTGGAGTGGAATGGCTGGTACAGGCTGTTCTACAATGGTCAGAGTGTTCAGATGCCAGAATCATGTGTAAATCTGTACACGTGTGGCACTTATTACCCACTGTGGCTCAACGGCCCTCACCCACAGCTGGAAGATGGAGTGGTCACCCGTCAGGTCTGTGTCTCATCATGGAATGGCTGCTGTACTTACAAATCCCACCCTATAAGAGTCAAAGCCTGTCCAGGAAATTACTGTGTTTATGAGTTTGTCAAGCCATCATTTTGTTCATCTTACTGTGCAGGTAGATAGAGTCAACCATGTATGCTTTGTTCATTAACTTTGTGCAAATATTTTTGGAAGTGAGTGACATTAACAGAAATCTTTCTCATATCAGATGTCAGAGGCCTTATTGAGACATCATCCACTGGTAAAGTACTGTTTCCCTAGTATGCTAAGAAAGCCCTCGTGAACACTACTGTACAAAAGGTAGAAAAGATTAGTTCGATTTAAATTAAAACTTTTGCGAGTAGTCTCTTACTCTCACCAAGGCAGCATTTATCTGATGAAAAAGTAAAAAACTTGTGAAGAAACATTCTTATCAATGTTGAAAACAGTGGTGCTGCTTATTTTATTTTTTTTTTTTTTTGTAGAAAACATGATGCGTTGTTTTTGCGGATTCTTTAATGTATAGAAAAACAGCATTTATTTGAAACAAATATGTTGTTGCATGACTCTTTACTGTCAATTTTGATCAATTTAATGCATCCTTTACAAAAAATTCCTACCTATAAAAAACATACTTTTGAACAGTAGTGTATACTTTTTTTGACATGTATTTTTATTACACAAAGCAATTCTTAATTTCCCCCCCTCCATTTATCACACTTTCATTGATATTTTTTACAAAATAAACCAGCTTCAAGAGGGTTTGCTGGCCATATTTGTACATAATACAGAATGTCATTTTAGTTGATGCCCCAATATTTTTTAAATATTTTTTTCATTCTGTGTTTTCTCCCTTTAGGCCCCTGTGCCAAACTCAACTGCACAGAGGATGAATGGTGTGGAGAGAAAAACGGAGTCTATGGCTGTTTGTGTTCCAAGAACCAGACCAGTCCACATTCTTTTGGTGAAACCCATTCTACAACTTTAAAAATTAGCTTTTCTGCAATTAATTAATTAGTAGTTATTATTATTATTATTATTGTTAATTCTAAATTATTAGGAAATATATTCATTCTGACTATCTTTTGGCTGTTTTCTCTCTCAGATTCCTCAGAAACCTGTGAAAGCAGCTCTGGCTCCATGTCTGTGTCTCGCTGTCAGCTCTTTGAGGCTGGTTTTCCATCTGATGTCTTATACCTCAATGATCCCAGCTGCAAAGGAACGGTCCGGAATGGAAGAGTGGAATTCCATTTTGATAATGATGAACACATCTGTGGTACAAATCTTGTGGTAGGATCTGTTACACACAATGCTATTCAAAGTACCAACATGTCAAATTCTCACTGAATGTTTCATAAAAAAAAAAATCAAACAAACAAAAATTAGAAAAATCTTGGATGTGATGCCATTTGGTTTGATGTAAACAAATTTGCTGTTGCAATTTCTAATGTTGATTTAATGCTGTTCTTGCTCTTTAAAGAAATACTGAAAGCAATGGTTATTTTTCATAACTTTTTAATATAATGTTTACTCACAAGAGACTCCATTCATGATCAGTGATTTAGGCAAAACTTTTCTATTGTATATACAGGGAACCCCCACTAACAAACTCTTTATACTGCGGTTAAAATGTTAGAGTAAAATAAACATGTTGACATGTTCAAATATAATATCAATGTTCCATCAGGCAAACGGCACCCACTTCATCTATGATAACTTTATTCTGGGGACACCGAGGTCAGAAGGTCTCATCAGCAGAGAGAAAATCCTGAAGCTTTCTTTCAGCTGTGTTTATCCTCAAACACAAACACTTTCCATGAATGTGGAAATCAACCCACTGGAAAGGTGGGAAAATATAAAGCACAATATAAAAATGAGTAAATGTATGCAAATTCAAGAATATATATAATGTGTTCTTAAAATACCTGTATTTCTAAATATAGATTGAGGCAAATACAAAAATGTACATAGAACTTTAATTTTTTTAATGGATTTTGACCATTGCGACAGCATTGTCCACAAGACTCTTCCCACTGGTGAAGGCAGATATCAGGTCCGGATGATTCCATATCAGGATGATGAGTTTATCCGGCCCTTCACTGGTGCAGTGGATGCAGAGCTCAACCAGGAGATGCATGTGGAAGTTCGTGTTGAGGGGGTCGACAGCCGCCAGTTTGCCCTGGTGTTGGACACGTGTTGGGCTACACCTGAGAATGATCCTGATTACAGCCTCCGCTGGGATCTCATCGTTTCAGAGTAATTCCATTCCATTCTTAACTTACTGTAACATTGTGAAAAACAATCCATATAACTTCTAGAATTACCTTAGATAATGTATTTCAGAACTAAAGTACAAGATTCCATTTTTTGAAGCATGGAATGCAAATGTGTGATGATTTACAGGAAACCACTTTTGTATTGACAAATTCTCAGATGTCCCAATCCAAATGACGACACAGTGGAGCTGCTGCAGAACGGCGTCTCGACATCCAGCCGTTTCTCCTTCAGGATGTTTATCTTCACTGCAAACTCCACTAAGCTTTACCTGCACTGTGCTGTTCACCTTTGCCTTCTGTCAAGCAATCGCTGCTCAATGGTGAGATTACAAAACCTCTCATAATGATAATGTTTAATGATTAATTGATAGTAAATGTAATGCAATGTATAGTAGATCAACTAAAATATATAAAAATGATGGTTAAAGCTACACTAAGTACTTCTGGCCCCATTTTGTTTTATTACGGGTTCTGTCACTTTTCCTTTTTGCTTACAAACTCTTTTCAGTTCGAGGTTCGTGGCTTCAAGCTACTATGACACCTTCTACTGTATATAGTAGTAGCCTCACCTTCTTTCCATTATTTACATATAGGATGTAAACATGCACGGGCGAATGATGGAAGTGATTTTTAAAATAATATTTTTGAAATTGAAAAGAAACCAATAATATTGGAGTATGTTTTACAGGAAAATGCTGTTTCAGTCTTCCTACTTCAAAATGTCAAGTTTAATGCTGTGTGTTATATACCATGTCTGTGTAATTATTTTTGCTTTAATACATTTGTAAATTTGAATAGAAATTCCAAAGTAATATTTACTGTGTTTGTTCTCATCTAATCAGTTGATTAGATTAATTGATTTTGCTCTTTTCTCTATCAGGACTGTGACTCTGGACACCAGTGGAGAGAGGGCAGGTCTCTGGACTTTCATGACAGTGCTTCCATATCCATGGGTCCTCTGATGTGGTCTGGGAACACAGGTGAACATTTCATTTTTTTATCATTTGTAATAAAGGTTTCTGATGATTTCTGTCATACATTATATTTCACTGCATTGCATTATATTCTCTGTTCACAGATAAGTGGGTCCCAGACCCAGTAAAGGTATCTGAAGCTTCTTGTCTGTGTGGTTCTCTGGTGGTGATTCTTGTTCCTCTGATGAGTGTCCTCTTTTAGTTTAGCACCACAAAAAATGTGCAACATTTTACATGCATATTGTCTGATTCCATTTGAATGAATATGGCCCTGATGCCACACTGGTTTTGGGTTTCTAACTGTTTTCTTATCTAAAAAATTGAACTAATCATTTACATGAATTGTTATACACTACATCTTATTTTACTCATGAGGATGTGCTACAATAACAAAGACAATTAGATTCATGTTAGATTCATGCAAAAGCATTAAAAGAACAATTTCCCCCCCCCACGGTTCCTTTCAGTTCTATTGTTTAAAAATTGAATACACTTCAGGGAAGTATTTCTATGACAGTCTTTCAGTTATAGAAAGATGATCTGGTTTATGATCAAGATGAAGACTTGAATACATCAATAACCATCTTTTGAATTGTTCATAATATCAAACTGATTTGTGTGACTGGATCAAACAGTATGGAAACCTTTTTGATTTAGAAAGGAATTTAAATTAACTTTCAGTTGAAACAATATTCCCAAGAAATCATGTTTAGCTTTAACCATTTAAATTAGAGAATTGAAAAAAGAAAAGAAGAAACAGCTAGACTATTTCTGAATAGTGTTGCGTACAAGCCCTCTTTAGTCTAGGGTAGTAACAAAGTAGTAACAAAATTTGGAGAGAGACCACAGGAACTTCTTGTCTCCAGTACCAATCTACCACACAATGAAGTTAAGTTGTTTTTTTATTGAATAAAAATAAAACAATAAATGGCAACATGAACTTCAGGGGCCTATACCATGAAGCCGGTTTAGGTGGATATCAGGTATGTTTCAGTTTATATTGTGTGAAATTGTCTGGCTTTTAGCAAAGAACAATAATAATTATTATTATTGTAATTATTACACCCTTAATACATTACACATGAGCAATTTTAGTTTAACAATTATAATTATTATTGTGTTTAGTTTAAATGTATGTTAGTGTATGTATATATACATATATACAGATATGTAATATAAATATGCTTTAGAATCAATAGATAAAGCTTTAAAAATGACTACATGTGAGTTTACATGTTCAAATAACCTGTATACCTAAGATTTTATATATATATATATATATATATATATATATATATATATATATATATATATATATATATATATATATAATTAACATAATCTTGCTGTATCAGTGCAACCAAGTTTTCTTCACATGTAAATGCATTTATATACTTCATGTTCTTCAATCTCTTAATCTTTGGCAGAAGAGAGAATTGACTCACGCTGACTCTCTCGCGAGAAGTTAATCGCATGTTTCAAGGCATGTGATTGGCTGTTCACTACTTACGTCACACTTTCATGTGCACACGTGCTCCATGAACTCAGGATTAAAGCCTGAGTTGACTGAGAAAGTTGGTGTTCATTGTCATGGTGCCAACAAAGCCTGATTTGAATTGGTTTGGTTTTGTCAACTCAAAACTAATCCCATATCCCTGAGTTTGTTCAATTACGATCATGGTACGAGCCCCAGGAGGGAGCAAGGCCAAAACAGCAAACAAAAGGACTCCTAACTTAACTTTAGGTATAACTTGCCAATATATGAACCAAAAAAATAATTAAATAAACAACACTTGAGCTTCCTTGGCTCCCTTACAACACGGGCTAACAAGATGGCACCCACCTCCTTACTTTTATATTTTATGTGCAGCACCATCTTCAAAAATTATATATTCTTATATCATCCAGTATATCAAAGCATATGATGGAGACATAATACAGAATATATATATATATATAATATAGCTGGGAATCTTGCTGATCTAGATTAATTCTGATTTTAGGTCAACATATACATGAACTATTGTTTTCACTGTAATATCAGAGCAGTCAGTACACAACAGAGCTGCACAATGAAGTAACCCGATAAATAGCAAGCATCGATACAATCTCTAACAAAATAAGGTATTGTTAAGAGTTCCAGTAATGATCCACCCACAGTTATTAAAGGCTCTGATAAGATCGTGAGATCTGAAGTTCAGCATCACTGTATTGAGCTGCTGAAGAGAGAATCTCACAGAGTTTGCTCTGATCTCAGGTGAAGTTATTTCTCTGCATTTTATCACATTGGGCTGTAATTGCTCTTTTAGTCATCTGTTTTTCACGGATATCATTTTTTTTAATAAACAGCTGTGAATCTTATATATCTTATGACTTGTTTGGATTAAAATGGTTTACAAGTTGATATGAACATATTAAGAAACAAATACATTGTTATTACTTTGCATGTGAATAATCTTGAGATAATATTGTTTTTACAGATCGGTTTGTCACAATGAGATTTCTAATCTCACTGTGTGCGTCACTGCTACTGGTTAATGGTGAGTGTTTTACACATCTTAAAATGTATAACTGACCAAATATGTCTCATTAGATTGACACTTTTAAATATGTGAACTGAAATTAAAATCATTATGCTTGAATTTTGTGTTTTAACAGGTGAAATAACCAATGGACTAACAACAGGTACAATCATTCTTTCACTTCATAACCTTCAATTCCTCTTTCCATCTTTTACTTTACATTAAAATGTAGAAATGAAATAAGTGTTGTAGGAATCATTCAAACAGTAAATGAGCCTGTCATACTTTTAGCATTCACACATTTTTGGGGGTCATTCTGTAGGTAGCCTATATGTTTAAACGTGCCTATGAATGATTAAATACTCTCAATTAAAGTTCTATTTATGCCAACCACTGTCTGTGAGTGATGTTAGACATTACTTGGCCAATGTTATTTTTCTTTTGTATTTCTTTGTTCTTGCTGAGCAAACCAAGCTTTCTCTTTTGGACATTTCGGCCACATCCCTTACCAGATCTGTACAGTGAACACAGAAATGTGGTTACATCATGCAGTTGTAACTTGTAAATTTAAGCAATCTTGCTAGTAAAATGTTCCTAAATTAAGCACATTTTTATGTTACTTGAGCAAACCATGTTTACAGTGCCGTGTTAATGCTGCAGTGCTTTATTCTTTAAATCTTTTGCCACCTGTTGACTGTAAACTTTTGCCGGTTCACCCGCTGCAAGCATTAATGCATTTCTATAGTGAGTGATTCCGCTCACATGGGGATTATTAAAACACACTTTCACTGCTACTGTCAAGAGCTCATCAGATCAGCAGCAATATAATATTTCAGTCAGTTATTATAGCAAAATAAATACCCAGACAATTGCATTCAGTGTATTGAAATCCATTTCTGCCTTTTCTCAAGTGGATAAAAAAGCTTGGTCATATTTATTTCAACCATATTTGGCATAATTGCTTCTTATAATTTTGACTTTTGTAATTCCGACTTTGTTTTTCACTATAATGTGACTATATGCTGTAATTGCTCATATGTCACAGTTTAGGAACGTAGGCTAACATTCAAATGTCATTCATACCATGGAAAAATCACTGTTTTAAAAGAGGAACAAAATCAGGCAAAATTTAGAACTTTAATGGTACCTTAGAATGAAAAACTGAATTTACCTTGGCATAATTGAATAATAAGAGTTCTGTACATGGTAATCACATACCATGAGTCTCAAACACCATTGTTTCCTCCTCCTTATGTAAATCTCGTTTGTGCAAAAGACCACTGAAAAGCAACAGTGACGCAACAGTCGGGATCATTAATATGTACACCCCCAACATTTGTATATACCAGCCCATGTTCAAGGCAAGGCAATATTAACTTCGTGGAGCTGCACAACCGAATCATCAGACATTCTGCAGGTATTGTGAAGCAAGCAAGCAAGGACGTTAGCGAAAATGGCAGATGGATCGATAATAACTGTTCATGATTCATGATATCATGATATATTTAGTGATGTTTGTAAATTGTCTTTCTAAATGTTTCATTAGCATGTTGCTAATGTACTGTTAAATGTGGTTAAAGTTACCATTCTTACTGTATTCACGGAGATCAGAGCCATGTCGTTATTTTCATTTTTAACCTGAAAACGTGTGTAGTCTGTATAATTTGTAAACGCATCTTCGTTCTTATTGAGTCTCTCCAACAGTGTGTAGCTTTAGCCATGTTAGCCGTGCAGCACACTATCAAACTCATTTAGAATCTAATTTTAACAAACATCCACAAAATACATGCCATACTTACATGATCTGATATGCTGGATCACGAACAGTTTGTAAAGATCCATTTTGAGAATTACATTGTGAACTTCTGTAGTATTTATGCAATGTTTAATGGAGTCACGAGCTTGGGGGCGGGGAGCACGAGCATTTAAAGGTGTACACACACCAAATCAGAGCACTCTACTACTTACGGTATGCTTACAATGCTTTCGAAAAAATCAGTCCTGGGGCCTGATGTATAAACGTTACAATTGCGCAATTTTCCATGCACATATAGGGACTTATAAAAAATAAACTTGGACACTCCGTACAGATACTTTCGAGTCTAGTTTAGGCCGAAGTAATACTGTAATCATACTGTTGTATGGATGCTCTGTTTTTGAATACTTTTCCTGTGGCATACTATTTTAATGTTTTAACTACAGTGAGGATTGCTTGGTGCATGATAATTCCACTTTGAATTGTGTTCTAAATAGCAGAACTAATATTTTCATGCGGTTCAATGATCAATGATGCGCAGTTGCACACTTGACTCTAAGCAGATGGGTTAGCAATTGTCCCGTTAGGTCTGATGACACATTACCATACAACCTCTGCTGCACGCAGGTGTGCTTTTGGTGTCATGTACAGACAGACAGTAGCCTAAGGATAACACCTTCCATGGTCTTCCCACCATTATGAATATTACAGTTGTATTTGAAGGATGGAATTTGAAGGAATATTACGACTATATGGATATTTTTGTTCTAAAACAAGCTAAATTTTTAGCAACGAAAAGTGATGGCACAAACGGCATTTACAGTATGTATATAATTTTTTCTTACTAGTGTCTTACCGTTAAACACGGAAGTAGGCTATCGCATGGATGGGAATATGCATATGGAAATTATAGGCTGATAAGGTTGTGCATAGTAAAACTGGGCAAAGTACAGTGGGGAAAATAATTATTTGATCCCCTGCTGATTTTGTAAGTTTGCCCACTTACAAAGAAACGAGTCTATAATTTTTTTTTTTTTTTTTATGGTAGGTTTATTTTAATGGATAGAGACAGAATATCAACCAAAAAATCCAGAAAAAACACATTATATAAAGGTTATAAATTGATTAGCATTTGATCAAGTGAAATAAGTGTTTGATCACCTACCAACCAGCAAAAATTCTGCCTCCTACAGATTGTTTGTGCCCATGTCGAACACAGATTAGTCCCGTCACTTTAAGAAAGTACTCCTAATGTCAGCTCGTTATGTATATAAAAGACACCTGTCCAAAGAATATGTATCTTCCATTCAAACCTCTCCACCACCATGGGCAAGACCAAAGAGCTGTCAAAGGACATCAGTGACAAGACTGTAGACCTGCACAAGGCTGGAATGGGCTACAAGACCATCAGCAAGAAGCGTGGTGAGAAGGAGATAACTGTTGGTTTGATTATTTGGAAATGAAAGAAATACAAAATAACCATCAATCGCCCTCAGTCTGGAGCTCCATGCAAGATCTCGCCTCGTGGTAAGGATGATGATGATGAGAAAGGTGAGGGATCAGCCCAGAACTACACAGGAGGAGCTTGTAGATGATCTCAAGGCAGTTTGGACCACAGTCACCAAGAAAACCATTGGTAACACAACGCCACAATGGATTAAAATCCTGCAGTGCTCGCAAGGTCCCCTTGCTCAAAAAGGCACATGTACAGGCCCATCTGAAGTTTGCCAATGAAATGGCTAATGATTCAGAGAAGGCTTGGGAGAAAGTGTTGTGGTCAGATGAGACCAAAATTGAGCTCTTTGGCATCAACTCAACTCACCGTGTTTGGAGGGAGAAAAATGCTGACTATGACCCCAAGAACACCATCCCTACAGTCAAGCATGGAGGTGGAAACATTATGCTTCGGGGCTGTTTCTCTGGGTACAGGATGACTTCACCGCATTGAGGGGCCAATGAACGGGGCCATGTACCGTAATATCTTGGACGAGAACCTCCTTCCTTCAGCCACTGAAGATGGGTCATGGATGGGTCTTCCAGCATGACAATGACCCAAAACATTCCACCAAGGCAACAAAGGAGTGGCTCAAGAAGAAGCACATTAAGGTCATTGAGTGGCCTAGCCAGTTTTCAGACCTTAATCCTATAGAAAATCTGTGGAGGGAGCTGAAACTTCAAGTCGCCAAGCGACATCCAAGAAACCTTAAGGATTTAGAAAGGATCTGTAAAGAGGAGTGGACCAAAATCCCTCCTGAGATGTGTGCAAACCTGGTGACCAACTACAAGAAACGTCTTACCTCTGTGCCAACAAGTGTTTCTCAACCCAGTACCAAATCACGTTTTGCTTGGGGATCAAATACTTATTTCACTCAATATATCAATTTATAACCTTTATATAATGTGTTTTTTTTCTGAATTTTTTTGTTTGATATTCTGTCTCTATCCATTAAAATAAACCTACCATAAAATTATAGACCCCTCATTTTTTATAAGGGGGCAAACTAACAAAATCAGCAGGGGATCAAATAATTATTTTCCCCACTGTTAGCTCCATATATGGTTATTTTGGGGAGGAGACGGAGTAGGGATGCAGTCGTCTTCTGATAACTGAAATTTTGAGCAGATTTAGGTGTACGTATGGTTTTACAAATCTGAAAACTTTTGTGCGTCCGCACACCTTTAGGATGAAATCTATGCAAAGTTTTATACATGAGGCCGCTGGGGCTGTATTCATGAAAAATCTTAATGCAAAGAGTAGCTCATAGTGACACAATTCTAAGAAAATTCTATAAAGGTGGGCGTTTCCTCTTAAAATTAAAGAAAAAAATCCTAGTAAAGAAAAAAGTAATTCAGAAAGCATCTTAACCCTTAAAAGAGGTCTTAAGGTCCAAAATTTTTAGGAGTACAGACAAGGACTTTTAATAAGCTCTTAAGCTAAGACTACTAAGTAGAAGTTAAGCTAAATTAGGAGCTTTCTGAGAGGATTCTTAGAAGCTTTAAGAATACGGGCCCAGGTGTATATGCAGGTAGATAATGAGATGGTAATGATGAAAAGTCAAAGCCTGTCCAGGAAATTACTGTGTCATGCCACCATTTTGTGAAGCTTACTGTGCAGGTGAACATTTACTCATATGATCTTCAGCCATTTTCTTTTCTGGATTTTGTTTGAAAATGATTGCTGTTGATATAAAATTGTTCCTAAAACCAGAATCCACAAGCCAGTCAATCCCATCAATTTCTACAACAACAGAGACAATCTCACCTGTAGAATCCATTACTTCACCAGTCACAACCACCGGTAAAGTATTGTCTTGCTTTCTTTATAAACTCTCATGAACAGCCTAGACTTTTTTTTTGTCTGTCCCATTACACAAGGGTGTAGAAAAAGTCATAGCAAAACTAGTTGTGTGTATTTTTATTTGGAATTTAAATATTTCACCCTCATTTCCTTTAATAAATCTATTTTACACTAGGTACACAAAATAGTTACACTTAGGACCTTAAGGACAAAAATATCCCATATGCAATTTTTTTTAATCCCAGGGCCATTAACTTTTGGAGTCTTTGTCGATAGACTTTCATTCTGTTGGCAAGGCTTCAAAATGAATGTTTTACTTCACCCCCATCTACTCCCATTTGGTGCCATTTTCTCAACTTTGGCCTATTAAGCAAATATTCATTTATTTCCTGTTTTTCTGCATCTGCATATTATAGAGCCAATTGGATAGAGAGAAAGAGAGAAAATTGTGTGGGTGTGTTGGTATGGGTGTCAGAGTGTGGGTTGTATGTGAGTACTAAAAACTGTGTGTGTGGGCGTGTAATATTTGAAATCACACTGTTGCATATACCAGTGGAGCTTTGCTGGAATCTAATGGAAAATATTTGGTACTGCGCCCAAACAAAATCTTACTGAAAACTAATTTTTGGAGAAATGGTTTTGAAGGTGGTTTTGAGAAGACTGGCTAATCCCCAAGTACAGAGAGATACAGTAGTCAAGCCTAGTTGAGATAAAAGCATGGATCACTCTTTAAAAATTATTAAAAGAGAGAAAAGACTTCATTTTCACCATGACTCCCAGTTGATAACTTGATTTTACAAACTGACTAACTTGTCTATCAAGCTTTCGAGTGCTGTTTAGAAGGATTTTTTCACATAAGGCTTAACATAGGGTGTTGGGACACAGAGATTTAAGTCATTTATGCTCTGGGCATCAGAAGGGGTAAATTTGTCAGCCATATACCAACATATCTGCCTTCTATGTACTATTATGTACTGTAGATGTATGTATAATCTACTGTATACATTATAAAGTCCCCCTGTGGTGAAAATCAAGTGTTTTAATGTTGTTTATATTTCTATGTGGTGTTTCTAATATGCTTTAAGACAAACCATGTGTAAATTCATAAGTCAACACCATTGCTGAGTATTTTCTATTTAAAACTGCAGTGAAAAAAAGACGGTCTCAAACCCATGGTTTGAAATTTTGCTGGTGTTTCTGACGTCACTAACTTGTAACCAATCATGTCAACGTTGTGGCAGGCTTTAGCATATCATTAACCATGACCACTCTGAAGCAGGAGAGTCTCTAGAGAATATATCCCAGTATATTTTTCTGTTGATATAAAAAAAATCGGGTAGATTTGGCAATATAGCAGGTGTATGATGTATATAACGATGTTATGATGAACTATATGCCTTTCTTCACTGACGTTACAGTGTTCCAAGTGTTTCTAAGGATACTGATTGTTAGAAGACAGCTGTTTGACTTGCGAACGGGAACATGGTTTCTGTAACATTAGCAACACATTATTAGCTGTTTGATAATGTAGTCAAGCAAAAGGTTAATCATGTTAATTACCGTTATGTGTCTGGTGTTGTAAAAAGCGCTACCACAGAGCAGTGTTTACCTCAGTAAGTTCACCGAGTGGAAGAGATCGAGCGAGTGGAGGCGGGGCTAAATAGCATATTCATATATCTTCGTATAATAAATGAGGCAAAGGTGTAGGGTTACACTCAAGCTATTTTAAGACAAAAAATTTTTTAAATGTGTTATTTTGGTGATCAAAGATGAGTTTTAAGGGATAAAATTATTGACTATAGGGGGACTTTAAAGGCCCGTTCACACAAAGAATGATAATTCTAAAGATAACTGTAATAAATGCTATATTCTGTTTATTATAAGCACATGCTGTAGTTATGTCATCATGCTGCTTTAAAATACTCCAGATGGATTCTGACAGTGACAATGTCAATGTTTTTATTGTTCATCAGCTGGATGAAATCATTCTGAAAGTGATTCCAACAATATAGTTCCTCTGTTTCGTTATTGTTAGTTGTGGTGTGTACTCCACTATTCTCACAGAATTTAAAAGATTATTAAAACTTTATAGTTATCGTGCTTTGTGTGAACAGCCTTAATATTTTTACTCTGGTGATACTGATGATAACATGATTTTTGTTTAATGTCAGTATCAAGACTAATTGTAGTATTTATTAGATAATTTAACATTTGTCTTAATGGATTGTTTAAGAAATTAAGCTTATTTTAGCCAGTTAAAATTGGTGATTTGCAGTCAATCAGCTATTCTGTTTGCTACTATGTTGTTCTCTCACATCCACCCATTCTCAACACTCCCCTAGCTCTGTTATTTGTAACAGTTTCTCAAATCTCAAAACTCTGTATGTGAGAACATGGTAATAACAATCTTGGGTCAATCTGAAGTCTGTTCTTTGTCAGAAAAAGCTTGCTTTGTAGCCACTTAAGAGCTGACAAGAAGCAAGAAAGAATTTTTAAGAATGTACGGACAACTTCTTGCCTTATTCTGGTTAGAATATTACTGTAAAAAATTATGAAATTACTTTTTTGTAATTTTGGGACATAAAACTAAATTGTCCATCAATTCTGCAAAACTGCTGTTCCTGTAAGGTCCCGGGGTGCTGGAGCCATTTCAGGCCATAGACAGGGCTAAAAACAAATTGTCTTCCATATAAATACAGTATTTTATCAGTATTTTACAAAGATCTCTTTTGTCCATGACAGTTGCTTTCCAAAGCATCAGCAGTGATCCCTGCTACAACTATGAGTCTCTGGATCGTCCCTGGAGAGCCAACAATGAAAGTGGAGATTACATTTGTGATGACTCTTTCTCCTGGAATGGCTGGTACCGGCTTTTTTACTATGGAATGAACATCCGGATGTCAGAGACCTGTATTAGTTCATTCAGCTGTAACACTTACATCAATCTGTGGCTCACTGAACCTCACCCTCAGATAGAGGATGGAGTGGTGATCAGGGAGGTCTGTGGAGGGACTTATTGGGGAGACTGCTGTGAATACAAGTCAAAACCCATCAGAGTGAAAGCATGTCCAGGAAATTATTATGTCTATGAACTTGTGAATCCACAATTATGGTGTGCCGGATACTGTACAGGTACCTTGCTTTTTCTCATTCTCTTTCTCTCACTCACACACAAACCTTTTAAAATAATTTCAGTCATGTTTTGAACTTCCTTCTTTTTAGATGTCAGCACCATTTCACAGGTGTTTTCCACTGTAAGTCCAGATATATTCACTGGATCCAGCATCACCTTGAGTAAGTTGTATTTAAAATATATGAATGAATATATCAGTGTCTTAATAGCAACAAAGTTCTGCATTATGGTTTAAATGGCAATTTATATACACGAACTTGTAGCATCACTTTTACACAGTCGTGTATAAATGGTTTAAGAATCTTGTGATTATTACAGTGTTTGACTGGTTCACATTTGCACTTGTGAAGATCCTAATTGAAATATAACTTTTGTTTTGATCTCATCATCTCTCACTAACAGATTATGACCCGTGCAGTAACTACAACATACTCGACAACCACTGGAGAACACTCAATTATCAGTATATTGGTGAATCTTTATCTGATCATGATGACACTCGTGTAGAATGGGATGGCTGGTATCGACTCTTCATTAATGGATCAAGTGCTCAGATGCCTGAGTGGTGTATGTCTTACATGTCATGTGGAGGTTATAGTGCTCTGTACCTTGGTGACTCTCATCCTCGGCTAGAAGATGGAGTTGTCACTCGTGAAATTAACGGCTCCCGTTATGGTCAGTGCAGTCACTACAGATCCAACCCAATCCAAGTTAAAGCTTGTCCTGGAAATTATTATGTCTACAAATTTACCAGGCCACCTCTTTCAATCCCAGCTCCTGTATATTGTGCAGGTACATTCATTCATCTTTATATTTGACATGCTTATCATGAATTTTATTGAAAGATTTTATGTTCTTATTATAATAGTAATTATTAAATATAATTGTTGCCAAGACTGTACAACTTAGGCTGACAATGCTTTGAGAAACACAGTCCAGCGTTTTGCCCGAAATTGCATACTGAGTAGCTTCTACATTAGAATTTGAACTTATTTTGCCACTGTTAAAGGTGCAATATGTAAGAATTTTGCAGTAAAATATCCAAAAACCACTAGGTCAGTGTTATATATTTTGTTCACTTGAGTACTTACAATATCCCAAATGTTTGCAACTATTTGTAAATCGTGAGAAAATTGCAATTTTAACCAAGGCTCCGGGACGTGTGAGGAGTCGCCTGTCAATTGCGTCATACCCGCGTTACCCTCGGTTTCTGGTTTTATTTTGTAGAAACCATGGAAACACCAAAGACGCTTTAATATTTACATGTTTTAATAGACAAGGGAGCAACTGTTTTGATATATTTATAGACAGAAAAACTAATTATTGTTATATAGCTCAACACGTTTAGTCTTATTGTTTAAATCTAATTTTCTTGATTTTTTTGCGAGTACCATGCTTTACCATGCCTCAGAAAAACACTATTTTGTGAAGTAGCTAACATAGCATAATCAGATGCAGCTTTATTTTTAGTAACAGTAATACAGCATTTTCTCCATCATACAATACGTTTTAAAATTAATTGCATGCCATTTATCAACACAAGCCATCCAGCATTTAATATGATATTCTAAAATCGATCTATCTTACTGCAGTGTGTAACAAGTGTCCCACAGCAGCCGCCGAGCGAACGCACAGAGTAACGTTATAACATCATTTTCAACACTCTCAAATGTATCTAATATGATAAACAGATTTGCGTTACCTCATACTCATGACCGGAAAAGCGGAAGCGGCGCCGGCAACTGTGACATAATAAAAGTTCCGCTGCTCGTGAGGCGTGTGTTGTGCAATCGCTCCAGCGTCCTCGTTCAGCTCCCACAACACTCGGTCCTGCTCTGCTTCATACTACAGTAACGTTAATAATCACATCCATGAACATGATTTCTTCCCGAGTCCTATCCCAATTCTTTCCAACCGGCCGTTGAGGTGAAGACCACATGTCCCAAGATTCCGCGCTCAAACTTGGCGTCATCAAGCTACGCCTTTGTTTTGAATAGGCCTCTAGTGACCTCTAGCGGACAGAAAATATTACATATTGCACCTTTTAAAAAGTTTTCTGTATAGTATAAATATGGGTAGAATGAATGAAATTCGGACGTACTACATTCGCCATGTTGTTACTGACATGTGACCTACATATGTGTCGCTTCACTGCCATTCATAAATCCTCTCCCATGGCCTCATGGGATAGTAAAGTGTCCATTGAATGCATACTTCAGAATCTCGGCAGTAGATTAGTAGTAGTACAGTAGGTCATCCAGGTACTTCTTGGCTACTGTTTTTCAATTACTATGTTTTGGGACATGCTACTGTGTTGGTGCACTGTTTTCCGCATACTATATAGTAGGGAAGCATTTGATTTGAAATGCAGCACAGGTATATTCATCTAAATAATGAGATGCTACTTATTAACAGGTGAAATGGGCAGAGTAACAGGTGGGGCAATTCACAATAGAAAGCAGAATAGTAACACCAGACTTCACCTGCTGGTCAGAGCAGGAACAGCAAAACCTAAAAAACCAACTGGAGAGAGATGATGGTAGATGTTACGTTATATTCACATTTTTAAGCAATTTGTTTTCCCAGCAAACACAATAACTGTTAAAAGAATTGAGGCAGGAACTGTGATCGTGGAGAGGGGGCGGGGCACAGCAGTTTATTTGCATTTAAAGGCACATGCACGAAAACAGCCTGTTCTTGACTCTAGTCAGAAATTAGTATTTACAACATGGATTTATAAATGATCTGTGAGGTATTTTAAGCTGAAACTTCACAGACACATTCTGGGGACACCAGAGACTTAAATTACATGTTGTAAAAATCAGCATAATAGGTCCCCTTTAACATGAACTAATAATGAACTGCATTTCTACAGCATTTATTAATCTTTCTTAATGTTAATTTCAACATTTACTATTGCTTTATTAAAATCAGGAGTTGTATTTGTTAACATTAGTTAAAGCACTGTGAAGTTACATGAACCAGCTATGAACAGCTGTATGTTTATTAAATAAGGTTAACAAAAATTAATAAATACAGTCACAAATGTATTGCTCATGGATAGTTCATGTTATGTTAACAAATGAACCTTATTGTAAAGTGTTACCACAAATTCAACACAAATAAAATGTTTGAACACCCATGTAAGATCCAGTTTAAAGACTTCACTTGTTTCTGCAAGAATGATTCAGTGGTAGATCAATTTTTAACAGTAATTTGTAACAGTTTCTCAGATTTCACAACTCTGTATGCAAGCACATGGTAATAACAATTTTGGGTCACTCTGAAGTCTGTTTTGTCAGAAAAAGCTTGCTTATTTGCACAGTTTGTAAGTTGTAGCCACTTCAGATCTGACAAAAAGCAAGAGGGAATGGGAAAAAATCATTGAATCTACCATCATTGTAGTTTTGGGACATAAAACTAATAGTCCATCAATTCTGCAAAACTGCTTATCCTATAAGGTTACGGGCTGCTGGAGCATTTCGGGCCATAGATGGGGATAAAACTAAATCGTCTTCCATTTAAATACAGTATTTCATCAGTATTTTACAAAGATCTCTTTTATCCATGACAGTTGCTTTCCAAAGCATCAGCAGTGATCCCTGCTACAACTATGAGTCTCTGGATCGTCCCTGGAGAGCCAACAATGAAAGTGGAGATAACATTTGTGATGACTCTTTCTCCTGGAATGGCTGGTACCGGCTTTTCTACTATGGAATGGACATCCGGATGTCAGAGACCTGTATTAGTTCATACAGCTGTAACACAAACATCAATCTGTGGCTCAGTGATCCTCACCCTCAGATAGAGGATGGAGTGGTGATCAGGGAGGTCTGTGGTAGTTCTCAGTGGAGTGGCTGCTGTGGATACAAGTTAAAACCCATCAGAGTGAAGGAGTGCCCTGGCAATTACTATGTCTATGAAATTGTGAATCCACAATTATTGTGTGCCGGATACTGTACAGGTACTGTGCTTTTGTAATTTTTGTTTTTTTTAATGTCTTTTTTTAAACCTGTGATTTCTGTCATGACATGAATTTCCTTCTTTTTAGATGTCAGCACTATTTCACAGGCAGTTTCCACTATAAGTCCAGATATATTCACTGGATCCAGCATCACCTTGAGTAAGTTGTATATAATATATTTAAAAGAATATATGAGTATCTACTTTGTTTTGTTTTAAATGATTACAGTTTAAATGTCAACTTTTAAACATGAACTTTTAGCATCACTTTTATACAGTCATGTAATGTATAAATTGCAAATGAATCTCATGATTATGACAGTGTTTGACTGGTTCACATTTGCACTTGTGAAGATCCTAATTCAAATATAACTTTTGTTTTGCTCTCATCATCTCTCACTAACAGATTATGACCCGTGCAGTAACTACAACATACTCGACAACCACTGGAGAAGCACACTCAATTACTGGTCTATGTATGGATACATATCTGGACTTGATGACACTCGTGTAGAATGGGATGGCTGGTATCGACTCTTCATTAATGGATCAAGTGCTCAGATGCCTGAATGGTGTTTTTATTACATGTCATGTGGTGGTTTTAGTTCTCTGTATCTTGGTGACTCTCATCCTCGGCTAGAAGATGGAGTTGTTACTCTTGAAGTTTACGGCTCTCGCTATGATCAGTGCAGTCGCTACAGATCCGAACCAATCCAAGTCAAAGCTTGTCCTGGAAATTATTATGTCTACAAATTTACCAGACCGACTCTTTCAATCCCAGCTCCTGTATATTGTGCAGGTACATTCATTCATCTTTATATATGACATGATTATCATGAGTTGTATTGAAGGCTTTTATGTTATTATAATGCACACTTTCTGCAATTTCATAGTAGTATCTTTTAGCACTCCAAGTGTCGACCCCTGCAACAACTATACCAGTCTGGATGAGCCTTGGAGAGCCACAGACAGTTCCTATCATAGTAACTATTACTACTCTGACACGTGTGATTCTAATGTGGAGTGGAATGGCTGGTACAGGCTGTTCTACAATGGTCAAAATGCTCAGATGTCAGAATCATGTGTAAATCAGTACATGTGTGGCACTAGTGAACCACTGTGGCTCAGCGGCCCTCACCCACAGCTGGAAGATGGAGTGGTCACCCGTCAGGTCTGTGTCTCATCATGGGATCACTGCTGTACTTACAAATCCCACCCTATAAGAGTCAAAGCCTGTCCAGGAAATTACTATGTTTATGAGTTTGTCAAGCCAATAACTTGCGGAGCTTACTGTGTTGGTGAGCATTTACTCATATGATCTTTAGTCATTAACTTCTCTGGATTTTGTTTGAAAATGATTGCTGTTGATATAAAATTGTTCCTAATACCAGATTCCTCAAGTCAGTCCATTACTCCACCAATAGAAGAATCCATTACTTCACCAGCCACAACCACTAGTAAAGTATTGTCTTGCTTCATTTATAAACTGTCATGAGCATCTTAGACCCTTTTTTTTTGTTTGACCCATTACACAAGGGTGTAGAAAAATTCATAGAAAAACTAATTTCTCCAGATCACATTGGACAGAAGTAAAACAGCTCAGAATGATTATTTCCTTGATAGTGGAAATTGCCGTTTTTAATTATTTTTAGTTTTTATTTCTAATATCAACTTCATTTTCTCAAGAACCTTTTGTTGCGGAGTTCTCAGTCTTTGCCATAGTGATGGATGAGGAATTTGGCTTACGTGTCTGTCACATCATAATTAGAGCAAGAAGTCATGACTTACAACTTCATAGTCATATTACCACATAGCCAAATTCCCTCCACTGGCCCTTACCAATCATGGCCTCCTAATAATCCCCATCCATTGAATTGGCTCTATCACTCTTTCTCCTCTCCTCCTACAGCTGGTGTGTGGTGAGCGCACTGGCGCCATTGTACTGTGGCTGCCGTCGCGTCATCCAAGTGGATGCTGCACACTGGTGGTGGATGAGGAGAGACCCCTGATATGATTGTAAAAGTACTTTGGGTGTACAGTAGTACATATGAAAGTGCTATATAAGTGCATCGTTCGTTCGTTCGTTCAGGTGAACTTAAAAACTTACAATATGATTGGTTAGATTTTACTCTTAAGATTTTCTATGGGTGACAATAATTAATAATAATAATAATAATTATGGCACATATTTTGGAGAAATCTTTGAGAGATATATACTCATTTACCAAGGGTGCCAATATTAGTTTTTATTAATTTACATAATATATTTATATTGCACAGACAAGTTAAAATAAATGCATAAAACAAATAAGAGTAGAACAAATCACAAATTCAGTGATAAAAAAATACAATAAATAACAATAAATTCATAAATAGTAAAACAATTTTAGCAATTACTCCAGCACATAAGTCATTTTTAAAATAAGTCTCGAGCAACAGTCTAAAATCCTCAACAGAAGTGGCATATCTTATATACAATGGCAGATTATTCCATGACCTGCTGCCACTGAAAATGCACAGTCCCCCTTGAGTTTCAAGCACGTCATAGGTACCGACAACAACAAAGTATTCAATGACTTTAGAGGCTTGATGGTCTGATGGTTAGAGAGAAGATCAGGTAAGTAGAATGGTGTCGAGCCTATCAGGGACTTATACACAAACAGTAAAACCTTAAACGGAATTCTATAGGAAGCAATGCAAACTAACCAAAACAGGAGTAATTTCTAGTCCCTGTTATAAGTTTGACCGTGGCATTTTGGACCAGCCAGAGGCGAGATAAACTTGAGTGAGCGATCCCTAAGTACAATGAATTGCAGTAGTCCAGTCTTGTTGAAAGAAATGTCCACACTTAGACCAGTCCACAACCAGAGGTCATCATCATCGTCCCACTACTAATAGCAGCCAGATTCCTCTCACATGACCTAAACTTGAGCCTCACAAATTACTGTGAAATTTAAATGTATATATATTTAATTGTAATTTTTTTTTCTTTTTTTTTTTTTTCATTCTCACAGCAGCACCAGAAATATTCTACCCATTCGGCTCATCAGGAGACACAAGAAATGCTGCTGCTGATGATGGAAGCTCCTCTAAAATTCAGCTGTTGAGCCCATTTCTGTTCTTTGGGCGCAAATACCAGGAGATTTATGTAAGAATTTGTTTCCATCTTGATTCTGTGTCTAAATGTGAGTGGTGAATGCTTTATAACCTCATCTGTGATCAGTAAAACCTGTGGCTGCTATTTTGACAGTATTTTTCATGTTTCAGGTGAATAATAATGGACATCTCACATTCAACCAGCCTTCACCAGATTTTATTCCCTACTCTTTTCCCGCTAATGGAAGCCAAGATGTAATTGCTGGTCTCTGGACCGACCTTGACAACAGTGCAAGAGGTGTGGTTTCATATCATCAGTACACTAATGGAAGTGTTCTCACACGTGCCACTCAGGATATAAACAATCATTTCCCAAATCTGACCTTCAACGCTTCTTGGGTCTTTGTTGCAACTTGGGATAAAGTCCCTTACTTTTCCGGCCCCAGAACAGTAAGTTTGATATACTTCTAAATTCAGTTCCATTTATATTCAAAATACTTAATTGGCATGAATAAATTAATAAAGAAAGTGACAGAGAAAATAATAAATTAAAACTGTAATAATAATGAGGTCACACAGTAATAAGAGCAATAATATGACTGACAATAATATGAAAATTTTATATAAAATAATGAACAATGATTATCCTTTTTGACAATCTTTGCAGGAAACATCGTTTCAAGTGGTTTTGATTTCAGGCAGTAATTTTTCTTCTATTCTGATGAATTATGGCGACATTTCTGGAACAGGACTTGAGGTGGAGGTAAAAAAGTTTTCTATATCAGAACAAAATGTTACTATTTAATAGTATATGTGTATGTGTGTGAACTGTTTACATATATAATTTGCATATTTTATGTATTTTATCCAGGCTGGTTATGACACTGTAAACTCCATACACTACTTTGTGATTCCTGGATCAGTCAATGGGAGCTCCATTCCAAACCTCAAGAACTCCAGTAATGTCAATGTTACAGGCCGTTGGGCCTTCAGGGTGGATGGTGGACACAACATCTCTAAAGGTAAAATTTTACATCTCTCAAGGGGGAAATGATTATAAATGTTAAAAACATACATTAAATTTACTAGAAAATAAAATTAACTTGAGACCAAGAGCAGTAATCGGTCAGGGGACCTAATGTTTAGCTATGGCTTTGGTAATGTAACAGTTTGTTCACTTAGTTTGTAACACTTAGTTATGATAAAAGTCTAAATTTTCTTTATGTTTGTGACATAATATGTGGTGCTAAAAAATTGTTTTATTATGACTGTGGGTAACTAATCAATGCTATAGATGATTATTTGTGTCTGGGAGAACAGAAGAGGAAAAATAAAGTTAATTGAGTGAAAGTAGGATGTTAATTGATTGAGTGGTTTATTAAGTTTACATTTACATCTATGCATTTAGCTGATGCTGTTTTCCAAAGCGACTTCAGAGCCAGCAATAGTGTACAGTGCCAGGTTTATTAGAAAGCTTGTTTAGGATGCAAGCAAGAGCAGAGGTTAATTGCAGAAAATAAAAATAAGAAGTCTTGTGTTGATTTTTATCTATCTGTACTTCCCCTTCTAGTTGATGGAAACCCCTGTTCTGAGCTCAGCTGCTCTGAGAATGAAAGGTGTGGGATGAAAAATGGTGTTTATGGCTGTTTATGTAAAAAGGACCATCACACACCACAACCACATTCTGACTCTTTTGGTTGGTATCATTCCACAACATAATGTGAAATAAAAAAATTTTTTCAATCATTAATTTTTTCTCTCTCAGATTTCTCAGAAACCTGTGAAAGCAGCTCTGGCTCCATGTCTGTGTCTCGCTGTCAGCTCTTTGAGGCTGGTTTTCCAGCTGATGTCTTACACCTCAATGATCCCAGCTGCAAAGGAACGGTCCGGAATGGAAGAGTGGAATTCCATTTTGATAATGATGAACACATCTGTGGTACAAACCTTGTGGTAAGTTTAACTGTGTATGATTTATTCAAATATACCATCCAATTATTTGTATTGTCCGACAGAACCAACAGAGTTTGATTTGACAACTTGGGAAATGTCTATGAGACTTTGAGAAGTTGTATGGAGGTCTGTAAAGGTACTGAAGAACCTGTAACAACCAAGGGAGGGGCCCAAACAGACCTCCCTAAAGACTCTGAGAGATTCAGTGGGGAAGGAAACACTAATCCACGCCACAAAAGAGTTTGGAAGTTTTGCCCGCATTCTCCACCATTAATATGTCACCCACCATTATTTCTCCAAATACCTTGAATTAAATTTAGGCTAAATTATAAAATATTGTATTTGTTGTCCACAGGCTAACAGCACCCACTTCATCTATGATAACTTTATTCTGGGGACACCGAGGTCAGAAGGTCTCATCAGCAGAGAGAAAATCCTGAAGCTTTCTTTCAGCTGTGTTTATCCTCAAACACAAACACTTTCACTGAATGTAGAAATCAACCCACTGGAGAGGTGGGAATCTTTTAAGCAGGAAAAACTAATGCACAGTATAAAAATGAGTAAATATACAAGAATATATATGCTATGCTCTTAAAATTTAAATTCTAAATATAGATTGAGTTGAGGCAATTAGAACTGTATAAAATAGTAAAATAGAAGATTTTTTTTTTTTAATGGATCTTGAACATTTCAACAGCATTGTGCACAAGATCCTCCCCATTGGTGAAGGCAGATATCAGGTCCGGATGGTTCCATATCAGGATGATGAGTTTACCTGGCCCTTCACTGGTGCAGTGGATGCAGAGCTCGACCAGGAGATGCATGTGGAAGTTCATGTTGAGGGGGTCGACAGCCGCCAGTTTGCCCTGGTGTTGGACACATGTTGGGCTACACCTGTGAATGATCCTGATTACAGCCTCCGCTGGGATCTCATCGTTTCAGAGTAAAGCAGTGCTCCCCATTCCTTTAAGTTTAGCCTAACTTAACCTTTTTTACTTAATAGCAATCATATAACTTTTAGGATTGCCATAGATACTTTGTCTTTCAGTATTTCAGAATTAAAGCGCAAGATTCCATTTTTGAGTAGGGATGCACCGAAATGAAAATTCTAGTCTGAAGCCAAAACCAAATATAATGAAACACTTGGCCAAAGGCCGAATACAGAACACAATTTTTCCTTTTTTTTTGTCAATTTTTTCAACATTGCATAAATTAAATAGTCAAAAAGTGCTTTTTACTATTTTGTCTTGCTTTTCAAAGAGAGAGAGAGAGAGAGAGAGAGAAAAAAACACAACTACGATTTAAAAATATTTAACACTGAACATTTTTTTTAACATTCCAGCAGACATTATACTGTACCAACAAAGCACAATATAACTTAAAGTGAGAAAAATAAAAATATTTTTATTTGGCCATCCTTAAGCCCCCCTTCTTAAATAGCATATAATTAGGCCGATAACTGACTGCTGAAAGAATGTAACAGTAGGGCCGGGAATCTTTAGACACCTCATGATCTGATCTGGGAGTCACAATCCGATTCCAAAATGATTCTTGATCTACTTATTTTTCTAATTAATTAATTAGTTTACAGACCTGAAAATCTTAATCTTATTTATGTATTTACATATGTAATTATAAGTACTTTTTAAAATAATTATACATTTTCAAAAATTAAATAGAAAATGTAAATTTGCTTCTTTCTTGGACACTTGAAAATGCTTCCACACTGCCAACATGTTTGCTGTATTTATAAAGCTTGCCTGCCTCACTCTATGCTGGTTGCTAATTGATTATCATCAAAAATGTTATTCAGTAAAATTTCTTCAGTTGAACACCAAAAGTGCTTTTTGCTATTTTCGAACATTTGGTGCATCCATATTTTTGAACATGGAATGCAAATGTGTGATGATTTACAGGAGATAACTTTGTATTGACTGTTTCAAATGAGAGAATTTGTCATTATTGATATTCTCAGGTGTCCCAATCCAAATGACAACACACTGAAGCTGCTGCACAACGGCGTCTCAACATCCAGCCGTTTCTCTTTTGGGATGTTTATCTTCACTGCAAACTCCACTAAGCTTTACCTGCACTGTGCTGTTCACCTTTGCCTTCTTTCAAGCAATCGCTGCTCATTGGTGAGATTACAAATCCTCTCATAATGGTAGTGAATTATATTTTTGTATAATTGATTGTGATGGAGGTTCACCACATTGATGTTAAAGTAAAAGATCAATTTAAATATAAAAATGATAGTTAAAGGTATAATATGTACTTTTCGCCATCTAGTGTTTGAAGCATAAAAAAGTTACTTGTGTTGGTTATGATTAAGGCCCCAATATACATTTGCAGCGATATACTGTTAACGAACATCCTGGTGCCAACCACACTGCTGAGAAAGGTGTTTAGATGAATATGTAAATATGTAAATGCACTGATGAACCAAAACATCATGACAAGTCACAGGTAATATCGTTGATCATCTCCTAACAAGGCCACATATTAAGGTCTGGGTAGATTAGATGCTAAACAATCAGTTCTCATAATCAACTTGTTGAATGCAGGAAAAATGGGCACAACATTTTAATGATAGTTATGGGAGGAATCCACAGAAACAACTCAAAGAAGCGTCGGGAGATAGTGGCTTTTAAGTTCTGCAGAGGTTACACCTCTCCAGTTTAGCTTGACCAATGAAATGGGTATAATTTCAAGAGGGAAAAGTTTCTTTGTTTGAAAGTTGACTGATTTGATCAGAGTGGGCTGACAGTTTTGCATCCTTTTATACTCTGATTAATATAACAGGCATGCACGTTATGAGTAGGTGATGTACTCCAGTGTGTAGGAAATTAAACAAGGACCATTTTGACATGAAACATGATACCAATAAGGTTACATTATCTAATTGTTCTATCATAAGGCATGCATAAAAACGTATATATAGTACAAAAGACAATATACAAAACAGTAATAATAAACACTATGTCCTGGGGACATGCATGTTCATTCATAGAAAGTTTTGTATGTGAATTAATGGAGAGAAGTCCTTTTTATGTCCATTGTGTGTCTGTCTTTCCTAGTGAATGAAGTGAGAAGGGAAACTCTCTTTAAATTCCTTTGGTTTTATTTTGTCTTATTTTGCTGATATGCCTTTGAGCCATGGTAACCAATGCCTGGTTCTGCATTTGTGGTTTGTTGCTCTTTGCCTTTAAACTCTGCCTCATGGTTTGCTTGTTGGGTGAGGGGTATTGTGTGTTATATGTTAATCTGATCGGTCTCAGTAACTACAATCATGTGGATGGCTGTCTGTGTTAGCCATTTACCTGGGGAAGTGATGGCACCAGGAGGCACTGTGGGATGAAAACAAGCCAATGGAGAGAGTGTGATGCTCTGGGCAATATTCTGCTGGGTAACCCTGGGTCTGTCCATTCACGTGGACTTAAATTTGACACGTATCACTTACTTAAATATTTTGAGGTTCTTCATCTCTCTGGCTTGGTGAAAATAGTAGAACAGTTAAAGCCATCAGACTCCCCACTTGATAATGTCCCATCAAAACTAATCAAACAGGCTTCTGATATAGTTGGGGCAAGTGTTTTATCTATTAAATCGTTGCCTTGTATCAGGGGTTGTTCCGGCTTCTTTTAAACATGCTGTGGTGCAGCCTCTAATTAAAAACATTAATTTGGACTCTACAGTGTATTGCCATTTTAGACCTATTAAAAAATTGCCTTTTCTCTCAAAAGTGTTGGAGAAAGCAGTTATCAGTCAGATGCAGTCTTTCTAGAATAGAAATTCTCTCTTTGAAGTATTTCAGTCTGGGTTTAGGGAGCATCACAGTACAAAATCTGCACTTTTAAAGATTCTTAATGATGTTTTGTTAACTGTGGACTCTGGTAATGCTGCAGTTCTGGTGTTACTTGACCTTAGTGCAGCATTTGACACCATAGACCATAAAATTCTTATTGCACGGCTTGAGCGATTGGTAGGGTTTCAAGGTACTGTTTGTAAATGGTTTAAGCCCTATTTAACAAATAGAAGTTTTTCAGTTGCCTTGGGTGAATTTACATCATCTTCGGCTCCTCTTACATGTGGGATTCCTAAATAGTTACATAGTGTAGCTTTAAATTAATCAAATGCTTCAGTATCAGTATGTTAAGCTGCTAAAATACTTGTTTTGGCTTTCCACTGCAGAACACTCTTGTGCACTTCTTTCACAAAGAAAAACCTGATGCACTGTGAACTGTGATTTAAATATCAATGATATTTAACAGGGATTTACACACTTGGATTTTCCACTTTTCTCTATCAGGACTGTGACTCTGGACACCAGCGGAGAGAGGGCAGGTCTCTGGACTTCCATGACAGTGCTTCCATATCCATGGGTCCTCTGATGTTGTCTGAAGGGAACACAGGTGAACATTTCATTTATTTTAATTATTTGTAATAATTCTGATGATTTCTGCCATGGGTACATTATATTTTACTGCATTTCATTATATTCTCTGTTCACAGATAAGTGGGTCCCAGACCAAGTGAAGGTATCTGAGGCTTCTTGTCTGTGTTGTTCTCTGATGGTGTTTCTTGTTCCTCTGATGAGTGTTTTGACCCTCTATTAGTTTAGCACCGCAAAAAGGGCAGAATTTACATGCATAAAGTCTGATGCCATTTTAATGAATGTGGGACTGATGACACAGGGTTTTGGGTTTCTAATTGTTTCTTTGTCATTGATGCTATGTAGCTTTTGATTGTTTACTTACAAGCACCAAAAATGATTTAATTATTAATGAATTATTCAATCAATTAATAATTCACAATTGCTATGTACTATGTTAGTCATTAATTTTTACTTAAGAGGACATGCTATAATAACAAATTCATGTGTATTCAAATCATGCAAAACATTAAATGGATCATTCCTGTTCTACAATTACTTTCAGTTCTATAACTTGGTTAAAAAATGTAAATGCTTATGTTGCAGTTCAAGGAAGTATTTCTATAACAGACTTTCAGAAACAGAAATATGATCTGGTCCATGAACAAGATGAAGACATCAATTCCATTATGTTGGTATTTTGCCTATATCTTTGTAATTGTTGAAAATGTCTAACTGATTTGTGTAATTGGATCCTATTTTAGGGTGACACAAACCAGAGATTTGTTTTAGAAAGGAAAAATTAAAACAATATATCACAATTTGCAAAAAGTGAAGCACCATCTTTAAAAAACAAACAAACAAATGATATATTCATATTTTATCCAGTATATCAAAGAATATGATAGGGTCATAATGCAGTAAGTGTCAAGAATTACCCAACAGGCAATTAATTTTGATGAGTAAGTAAAGTGGCTTCATGGTCTGCTTTTTGTAATCAGTTACTTTCAGCAATATTAAAAAAGAGACATACTGTATTAGTGATTTTTGCAATTGTTTTGGTAATTTTTCATAATGGTAATATAATATACATGACGTGTGTGATATTATTTTCAATTCTACAGACTTTGAAGAATGTTACTGCTCTGTTTGAATGGTTCTTTCTGATAAGATTTTGAGGTTCAGTCATTGCTCAAATACTTCTACTAGTCCTAGATTATTCTACTAGTGCTTCTGATGTAAGAGATCATTTGGCCTGTTATATCATGGTGTAGAATTATATTCAGTCACTATAACAACTTGAGCAAGGATGTCATGGTAATGTGGTAAACCAATTAATTTGTCATACATATTTGGTGCTTGCATAATTAAAGCCGACTGCACACTGTGTGATTTATTTTTTTTTATTTTTTTTTTTAATAGTCCTTTACGACTATTGAACATGATCCCCGCTGTAATCCATGTCACCCTGTGGGATCACAGTTGTCATATTCAGATATGTATAATAATTAGGCAGTTCTCTGTCTCAGAGAAACGGACACCTTCTACTTCTGGAGACTCCAGGTAGGTTTCAGTTCTGGAAAATGGTGACTCTGGAGACTAAAGGGTTCCTGGTTGTTTCACATTTAATTCTTTGCCTTCATTCTTAGTGTTTTACAATCTTTTTTCTTCTCAACCTGTTTTTTGCAACTCTGCTGACAATTATTAACAAAGCATTTCATTGTCTGATGGTCATTCACATGTCATGATTGTATTATATATTTATACATTGTTGCTGGGAATCTTACTGATCCAGATTAATAGGAACATGATCTGATTTTAGGTCAACATATACATGAACTATTGTTTTCACTGTAATATCAGAGCAGTCAGTACACAACAGAGCTGCACAATGAAGTCAAACGATTAAATGGCAAGCATCGATACAATCTCTAACAAGATAAAAAGAAATGAAACACTTCTTCAAGGTATTGTTTAGAGATTACTCCCTTTTGCAGAAATGATCCACCCACAGTTATTAAAGGCACTGATGAGATTGTGAGAGCTGCAGTTCAGCATCACTGTATTGAAGAGAGAATCTCCCTGAGTTTGAGCATCTGACCTCAGGTAAAGATATTTCTCGTCATTTTATCCTGTTGGGCTCAAATGACTAGGCTTTTGACAGATCTAAAGTATTTTGCCAAATATTTTTTTTTATATATATATAAATATTTGTGAACTTATAATTTAAGTTTTTACCAATCTGCACAATAAACAAAAAGAAAAATAAATATTTTGAATGTTTCATGTATATGTGTGTGCAGGTGACGTTCGTCACAATGAGGTTTCTGATCTCAGTGTGTGTGTCACTACTGCTGATGAATGGTGAGTGTTTTATAATCGTTAAACTGACAGAATAATTTCCCAATATTAAATCATGCTTAATCATTAGTCTATTAAACATGTAAAATCAGGTCCTCATGCACTTTTTATTATTATTTTTTGAAGGGGCACCAACAATGAGAAATGATAGTCTAGTGGTGTTATTTATTTAAAGTAAGGGAGCTGGGTTCAAATCCTAAACTATAATATAATTTTTTTTTTATGAACCAAGCAAAATTACTAATGAATACAACTGCCAGTAATCACCCTGCATTTTCATGTATGGAAAACAGCAGACTTTTCTTTTTTAAATAACACTTTGTTTTATTGGGAAAAACCCAAGCCCACATAATGATAAGAACTTAAATATCCCTGTAATAATTACTTCAATGTCTGTGCCTAATTATATACGTTTGAAGTATATGAACTGAAGCGAGATCATTATTATTGCCTTTAGTGTCATTATTCCAGAACATTCTTGAGAGAGCAGTCCTGCATCTTCCACGTATTCTGTAGCTCCTATAGTTCTTCAGCCCTGCTCCTGGAGACCCACTCTCACCTGGCCTGTGATTTTATTTTTCAAGGTTCAGATGTGTCCGAATAAGGCTGTATATAGCTGATATATTGATGGAAGAGTTAAAACCATCAGTTTTGGACACCACAAAGCTACACTCCACCATATCTCTGCGTTTGGAGTCGCATTTTGTGCACAAATTATGTTTTGGCTTAAAAAATTGTGAAATTCATAAAAGCTTACAACTTTGGGGCACTAATAATTTTGTACTTTTAATATTCATCGAACTTAATTATCAATTAATTATTAATTATCAATGCATGTGGTGGGCTACTGCATATACATATTGAGTTGTGATGTATGATTAATTATTCCTACATTTGTTTCATTTCAATCTGACCCAACATCTTTGCACAACAGGGCAGACAGTCTTGATTTTATGGGATGAGTCTTGATGAAATTTGCAATTTGTGTTGCTGTTTCTTTTAGTAATTTTGTATTTATAACAGCCACGCTGACAATTTAGAGGTTTATATAGAAATTTATGGCAAAAAATATTCATAGAAATAAACTATTTGTGCAAATGACCATGGATCATATGGATTTAGATACGGATCCTAGAGGTGAGAGTGATTTATCTTGGTTTTAAGTGTAGTCAGTTTATCTAATCCAGTGTTTCTAAGCCCCGGTCCTCTGGACTCCCAGAATGTTTTTTTTTAGTGTATCCCTATTCAACACATTAAGAAGCTGATGAGTTGAATCAGTGTTTCTATTAGTGAGACATTCTGTAATTGGCTATATGTTTCATCACAGACTGTCCCTTTTTTTTCAATTTCTCAGATTCCAAAACTTCCAGTTCTGATCCATGCTATGATTATAACACTCTTGATGAATCCTGGAGAGACATAAGACAGTATCTCTACTATGAATATGATGACACCCTTGTTGAATGGAGTGGCTGGTATCGACTGTATTTGAATGGAGAAAGTGCCCAGATGTCTGAGTGGTGTGTGAGTTATGTGGGATGTGGTGGTCAAACTGGACTGTGTATCAGCGGTTCTCATCCAACACTTGAGGATGGAGTGGTGACCCGTGAAGTTGTGGGAACTACTACATGGTTGCTGTTGCCGTATTCCCATCAGTGTGGAGCCTACAGATCCACATCCATCCAAGTCAAAGCATGTCCAGGAGATTATTACGTCTATGAATTGGTCAAACCCATCATATCAGCCCCCCAGCCTATGTACTGTGCAGGTGAAATTCTAGGCTCTGTTTTAAGAAGATGTTTTTGTTAGTAACAGTTAGTATTTCTTAGAAATGCTATTTAAATGTTATTCAGTTTATTTAAACAGAACTTAAACTTGCAGTGTGTCATTATTATTCCTAACAGAATCAGTACAATATTTACTGAACAGGTTCCCCACAGGATGCTTGAGCAGACAAATGAATCGGGTCACTGTTAAACAGACTATTACAGCTATAGGGTCTAAATAATGACATTGTTTAGCCAGAAGTTCTCATGTTGGGCTCCTCAAACAAACAGAACAACGAATGTTCTGAAAGAACATTTTCAGTCTTTGGGAAACTCAACCTAAGAATTATTATTTTTAGCCTTTAAATGAGACTTAAATTTGTAGAAAGTGTTTGGGGAAAAAAGTTACTTTAATAAATTTCAGTGGTATTTATTTATTTAAAGGGTTAGTTCACCCAAAAATGAAAATTCCTGTCATTAATTACTCACCCTCATGTTGTTCCACACCTGTAAGACCTTCGTTCATCTTCGGAACACAAATTAAGATATTTTTGATGAAATCCAGTGGCTCAGTGAGGCCTGCATTGACAGCAAGATAACTGACACTTTCAGACACAGAGAAAGGTACTAAATACATATTTATAAATAGCAGTTCATGTGACTACAGTGGTTCAACCTTAATGTTATGAAGTGACGAGAATACTTTTTGTGCACCAAAAAAACAAAATAACGACTTTATTCAACAAAATCAAGTGATCATTCATGAAGATTCGAAGCTTTACGAATCTTTTATTTCGAATCAGTGGTTTGGAGCGTGTATCAAACCGCCAAAGTCGTGATTTTTGTAAACGAGGCTTCGTTACGTCATAAGTGTTTAGAAACATTTTAAAATTTCAGTGGTTCACGTGACTTTGGCAGTTTGATACGCACTCGAAAAAAAGATTTGTAAAGCTTCAAAGCTTCATGAAGCAGTATTTTGAAATCGGCTGTCACTAGATATTGTTGAATAAAGTCATTCAATACTTGATGATCTTTACAATGGAACTGAATCAACACTGAACTGACTTCAGATGAAGAATGACATTATTTTCTTTTAAAGCTGCTGTACAGTCAACATGAACTCTGTTTGTGTCATTAAATAATTTTCTTGTTATTGCTGTAAAGCACTATAAATAAATGTGACTTAATATATATATGAATTAAAACATTAAAAATATACATAATTTGCTGTTTTTTTTGTAATGATTCTGCATTACAGATTAAAATGGTACATTTTATGTATGAACTTACATCTAATATCATACTACAGAGTCATGTCATGTACAGTACAAATGGCTAAAATTCTGTATGATTATTACTATAGATCTAATTAGGCCTCACAAAGTTCCTTGTTTTGATCTCCCACTAACACAGATTATGACCCGTGCAAAAACTACAGCATACTTGACAACTACTGGAGAAGCACAATCATTTACTGGTATACAAATGGATATGTAAATAGACATGATGACACTCTTGTAGAATGGGATGGCTGGTATCGACTCTTCATTAATGGATCAAGTGCTCAGATGCCTGAATGGTGTATGTCTTACATGTCATGTGGAGGTTATAGTGCTCTGTGGCTTGGTGACTCTCATCCTCGGCTAGAAGATGGAGTTGTTACTCGTGAAATTTATGGCTGCTGTAATGATCAGTGCAGTCGCTACAGATCCGACCCAATCCAAGTCAAAGCTTGTCCTGGAAATGATTATGTCTACAACTTTACCAGGCCGACTCCTTCCCAGCTGCTGTATATTGTGCAGGTACATTCATTCATCTTTATATTTGACATGATTATCATGAATTGTGTTGTAGATTTTCACATGATTAGGTGTGCAGACCTGTTAAAGTTTATCTTCTACTTGGATGCATTTAATCTTCACTATATAATGCTCTCTTTCTATTTTTTTTTTTTTTTTAATCAACAGTACCTGTCTCCATCCCAAGTATCAACCCCTGCTACAACTATAGTAGTCTAGATGAGCCTTGGAGAGCCACTGACCATTATAACTTGGCCATGTGTGATTATAATGTGGAGTGGAATGGCTGGTACAGGCTGTTCTACAATGGTCAAAATGCTCAGATGCCAGAATCATGTGTAAATCAAGGCATGTGTGGCACTAGTGACCCACTGTGGCTTAACGGCCCTCACCCACAGCTGGAAGATGGAGCGGTCATCCGTCAGCTCTGTGTCTCATCATGGAATGGCTGCTGTACTTATGCTTCCCATGCTATAAGAGTCAAAGCCTGTCCAGGAAATTACTATGTTTATGAGTTTGTCAAGCCAATATTTTGCGGAGCTTACTGTGTAGGTATGAGAGCATTTACTCATGTGCTTTTCAGTAATTTGTTCTGAATATTATTGATGTTGATATAAAATTTTCCTAATACTAGAAGCCTCAAGTCAGTCCATCCCATCAGCATCTACAACAACAGACAATCTTACCCACAGAATCCATTACTCCACCAATTACAACCACTGGTAAAGTATTGTCTCGACTCCCATTACACAAGTGTGTAGAAAGCAGGTATGTACACAGATAAAAGGTAAAAATAGTACTTTCGCTGCTGATTTGGCTCAAAGAAAGCACCAAATTTACTTAAAGTGCCCCTATTATGTTATTTTAAAGGTTTTTTAATTTAGTTGTGGAGTCTCTTACAATAGGTTTACATGCATCCAAGGGAAAAAAAAAAAAAAAACACTTTAATTTTCTCATAATATATATTTGTTACAATACAGAAGGGTCAGAGACTGGAGAGTAACGTAGATGGTATTTATTAACACAGCAGAGATAACAGAAGTGCAGGTGAGTATGCAGATGAATTCTTGAGTGAAAGGAGGGTGATAGATGGGTGATACTGTCCTTTGTGTTTGCAATGGTGAAGATCCTGGGCGATGGTGGAGAGATGCAACAACGGAGACAACACACAACTCACACACGGACTGGAGACACAGGAGGAGACTTGGAGACGCTGGAGACAGGTAAGTAGATTGATAGGAGTCCTTGAGGTAAGCATGCAGGTAAGTCCTAATGCGAACGAGACTGGACAGTGACTGAAGGTGTGTGTGTGTGTTATATGAGGTGACTGACGAGGGTGCTGATTGAGTGCAGGTGCGTGTGATCAGTACTCGGGTGAGGGAGTGCATTGTGATTGGATGGTGTTGGAGCCTGGCGTGTCTGACAGTACCCCCCCCCTCCACAGTCCGCTCCTGAGGGCCGAGGACCCCGACGTCGTGGTGGTCGTCCTCTTCCACGTGGGGCAGGTCTTTTAGGGTGAGTGGCGTGGAAGGTGTCTAGCAGGTTGGGGTCAAGAATGTCGTTTCTGGGAACCCATGAGCGCTCCTCGGGTCCGTAGCCTTCCCAGTCCACAAGATATTCCAGTAGACCACCCTGGCGCCGGGAGTCCAAGATGTTTCGGCTGCTGCTACGCCAGGCTCTGTGGAGACAGGGACAGAAGGGTGGTGAGGTTTTAGGAGGGAGACATGGAAAGTAGGATGAATGCGGTACTGAGGAGGCAATTGAAGTTGATAGGTGACCAGGTTGATCTGCTTGGTGATGGTGAATGGGCCAATGAACCTGGGACTCCGCTTACGGCAGGGCAGGCGCAGTCTGATGTCCCTTGTTGACAGCCAGACCTTCTGTCCAGGTTGGTATGCGGGGGTGTTGGAGCAGCGAAGGTCGGCTGTCATCCTGCGTCTGCGTAAGGCCCGTTGAAGCTGGTGGAGTCCCAGACCCTCTCGCTCTCGGAACCAGTGGTCGACAGATGGAACATCCGATGGTTCCCCAGACCAGGGGAACAATGGGGGTTGGTAGCCGAGTACGCACTGGAAGGGAGTGAGTCCGGTGGTGGGTTGGCGTAGGGAGTTCTGTGCATACTCGGCCCAACCCAGGTACTGGTTCCAAGAGTCCTGGTGGCAGTGACAGAAGGTACGGGTAGAGTGTGTTCAACCACGTATTCCGATACTACGGGATCCCGAGGACATAGTTTCGGATAGAGGACCTCAGTTCATCTCCCGGGACTCTTGGAACCAGTACCTGGGTTGGGCCGAGTACGCACAGAACTCCCTACGCCAACCCACCACCGGACTCACTCCCTTCCAGTGCGTACTCGGCTACCAACCCCCATTGTTCCCCTGGTAGCGACCGATCTCCTGGATCTTCCTCTCTGTCTGCCCGTTCGACTGTGGGTGGTAGCCGGATGATAAGCTGACGGTCACACCTAGGAGTGAGAAGAACGCTCTCCATACCCGGGAGATGAACTGAGGTCCTCTATCCGAAACTATGTCCTCGGGGATCCCGTAGTATCGGAATACGTGGTTGAACATTAGCTCAGCAGTCTCCATGGCAGTGGGTACACCCTTTAAAGGAATCAAATGACAGGATTTAGAGAATCTGTCTATAATCACCAGGATACAGGTACAGTCATTAGAAGCAGGTAAGTCTGTCACAAAGTCCACTCCTAGGTGTGACCAGGGTCGGTTGGGAACGGGCAGAGGATGGAGTTTGCCGGAGGGAAGATGGTGTGGACTCTTTGAGATGGCGCATTCCTTGCAGCCCTGCACGTACCTTCTGACATCAGATGCCATATTCGACCACCAGAAGTGCTCCTTTAGCAGCAAGAGGGTTTCATTGACCCCCGGGTGGCCAGTGCAGAGTGACGTGTGGGCAGTGTGGATGAGTGGAGTGCGCTGTGTCCTGGTGATGTACTGCAAGCCTAGCGGGCAACCCGGCGGAGTGTTGGCGGAGGCATTGGAGGAGGGCATGGTTTCCTCATACCAGGTAATGGGGCTGACAATTAGGTTCTCAGGGAGGATGGTTTCAGGTTCTTCTGAGTTCTCTTCTGGAGTATACAGACGTGACAAGGCATCTGCCTTGGTGTTCCTGGATCCTGGACGATAGGAGATAGTGAAGTCAAAGCGGGTGAAGAATAGCGCCCAGCGAGCCTATCTTGGATTTAACCTTTTAGCCACCCTCAGATACTCCAAGTTCTTGTGGTCTGTGAGTACTAGGAAGGGATGTTTGGCACCCTCCTGTAAGAATGGATTTTTACTAAGACTGAGTTACTGAATTCAAGATTCCTATCCTGTAATAAAACAATAAAACTCTCTAATCTGAAGAGAGGATCTGCGAGAAAGAGCACAGGACAACACCTGGTTCAACCTCCTCTCTTCCCCATGCTGAGTTCCTGACTCCTCACACCCCTCTCCTTCCTCAGGTCATGCAAGTCTCACAAATCTGCTATCTTAGTTGTTTTAAGTGACATCAATGTAAATACTTCTGGTGCGACTGGTAAGAGGGTTTCACTCCCACAACAATAGAACAGACAAGAATGCCCCAATAAAAATCCTTATCAACCATTTGTTTTTGATCCCCGAAACCACAGGCGTGTGACCCTTTGGGGCACGAGAAAAGGTCCAGCAAAAGTTGTATAAATATTTGGGTGCTAAATGTTTATGGCCCTTTGTTAAGACTTGGGGTATTTAAAGGGATTTGGCAAACCACTCAAGGAAGCATCTGCATTCAGAACTTCCTACACAATTGCTGTGTGTATCTCTCTATTTGCCAGGTATGCTGACTCTTTGAAAGTCTTTAATAATTTGTTGTGAATTGTACTTTACATTTTATGCTGATCAGTTGTGTGATGTATTCTGTTTAATTCTTTTAATTGATGATTTATCCTGCCTGGCAAAATAATAAATGTTAATCTTGATTTATCTTGGATTCCTCTGAAATCATTATGACTAGTAGATTATTAAAGTCCGTCATTTCCGTAAATCTGCGTCAGGACAGGTCAAACTAGAGCCTCATGAAAGGAGCATAGGGCACATCATGGGACTTCTTGAGTTTGTCTGTTATTGGCTTAGCAAGTTGCAGTATCGTGACTAAGAAAACTGTATTTTTGTATGAGCAAGCATGTGGCGGTTCGACTTAAATGCATTAGTAAACTCTGCACCCTCTGACTAAGAATCATAAACTGGCGAATTTATGTTCGTGAGACCGCAGTCGGCCGATGTGAAAGTCTCTAAGCGATGACAGGTCCATAATGAACGAATAATTGAAATTAGGAGATATCCAGAATGATCAAAGATCTAAATTAAAGCACAACTAATCTCACGATCAGCTGTTACATCCGAAAGATTGTGAAACTAAGAGTCAGTTATAATTGGAGTCAGATCAAATTATTCACGAGGTCAGAATTGAATTAGAAACCAAAAAGTTGTATTAAATTAAGATGAATTTTACAGAAGTGCCAGAGGACGACACGCGAAATACCTTCGACCAGACCACTAGATGCCGTTGGGCTAGTGGGTGGAACCTTACAAAGTGGTGACTAACCCTCCGTGATCCTCCAGTCTCGAGTGAGTGACGCCATCTGGCGCGACAATTCGGATCCACACGAGCATGAGGTTTGAGATTATCCTTCCCTGTCTGCAGCTACTGTGGTAAGTTCATCTTTGTTTACCTTTTAGAAACGTTTTAGGGAAAACCTAGACGCACCTCATATAGACACATTTGTAGAACGGGTCGGTATACCCAGGATAGACCGAACCGAAAAACCCGGTGGTGTTTGAGATTATTAGAGAAACAACATGGCTTATCAGGGAAATGGTAGTTTGAGTGTAGACAGGGATATAATGGAAACTCATGCTTTGCAAATGAAAGATCTCCTTTATCGCCTGCGTAACAAGGAGTAGATTTTGATTGGAATAATGACCAAATTCTAGCCTGGTACGTTACTGAAGGACTAAAATTGGAAGCTAAATCTTCCTATCGAAAATTACTGGTCGCAATTGTTTATATGCTGCGCGAAATGATTTGGCAACTATTGCAGAAAACGAACGTGTAATAGCAAACATAAAAGAGCTAGAAGCAGCGCGATCAGATGAGCTGAAAAGCTCAGAGCACAGGTTGAAGCATCTGTGTATGAAAAACAAACTTGGGCAAGACAGGGCGACGTGATGGAAACGCAAATTAAAAAGCTTGAAAAGAAGCTAAAATTGGATAAAAATATACATCCGCTCTCGAGGAGTGTTATGGTCTGCGGGTTTCCGTAGCTGCGGTCAAAATAGCGGCAATAAATTCTAAGAACGGGGCGAGATAAACAGTGATAGCGATGAAGATGATGTTGCAGCTTTAGCAAGCAACGTTAAAGATAATTTGTCCCTGACTGAGGTTCATAGCCGAACTCTAAGGACACAACCTAGTTCAGTGGAGCGATCCTTCTCCAGAACCCGCAAGTGATATGTATTATCGCCCAAATAGACCAAGAGAGGCGACATAGTCCAATAATGACTCGAACTAAAACTGGCGCTGTTCTCAGAAAAACGATGAAAGTTGCTGTACTTAAAACAATGACGAATGCGGATGATGAAGTCACTACTATTAGCCGCCCTTTAACTTGCGAAGAATGTACCAAACACAAAGAAGTTGTGGGAATGATGCCAAGAAAAGGCCCTTTCCAACCCTATTGGGACAACTTAATGCTGCAGGCGTCCGTGTACAATTTAGAGGTCAGGGATGTTTGGCAAATTGCTCTCCTCACTATTCCAGAGGAACTAAAACCAAAAATGTCCCTGAATTAAGATCTGAGAAATTGTAATTAAGCAAGAAGGTGAGAATGAAAATGACGTGTATGAAAGATTAAGGGAGACTTTATTAGAGTTAAGGGGACCAACACACGCTGAGTGGAATAAGATTTTAGAAATAAAACAGGCTAACAAAGAGCCATTTGAAATTTATGCGAACGCTTATGGGTGACGACAAAGAGCACTCAGGCTTAGAAGATGCACAGCGCGATCAGGAAGTTTTGCTTCAACTCCTGAAAAATAATGCAGGGCCTCACATTCAGCAAGCGCTAGTTCATGGAGCCGATCCATCTGAGAATACCTACCGGTCATTGGTGGATTGGGCTTCCAAAATAGAAACTAGGCTTAAACAAACCAAAGCTCGTTCGCTTCAACAACTCAATGGCTAGCTGAGGGAAAAGGCATTGAAAATTTTAACCCTACATCTCAACATTTACCTCGTTGTTTTTACTGCAGGAGAAGTAACCATCTCGCGCACAACTGTTTCAAATTAAAAGAGCGCAAAACAATCGAACAATGTATTCCAAAAATGACAGTGAGATCCTCAAACGCTTAGGAAATTTGATTATAGAAATAATGCTTCAGAAAGCAGCCCAAATCAAGCCGAAACCAATTGCCGAATCAAGACAGCCCGTATAAGAATTTGCAGACAGATCTCGCTGTCCTACTAGCAAAATATAACAATCCCCAATAGTGCGTGGCCTCCATTGCTGTAGGAAGCGTTATCAAAAGCGACAACCGAATCAAAATAAGAGCTAACCTTGGAGGCCGGTTAGTTAACATCCTTATTGATACCGGTGCCGCCTGCTCCTGCACAAACATTCCACTACCCTTAAGTACACGAACGATTCAAATTAAAGGTATAGGCGATACTTTGATGACAGCAACTCAAACGCAACCGGTCCAGCTTGACTTAGGCATGGTAGTGCTAAACGAGCCATTCTGGTATTTACCGGATAATAGCGAAGGAACTGTATTGGGAATGGACATCATGAGAAAGCATGGCTTTGTAATTCATTGTTTTGAAAAACAAATTGAAGTACAAACTAACAAAACAGCAAAGAAATGCCTGTCTCAAGGCCATGCTGGCGTTATGTCCATATCCAGCACAGATCCGATTCAGCTTCTCATCAACAAACACAGCGATGTTTGGGCTAATCATGAACACGACTGTGGCCTCATTGACTTTGAAGTATGCATTGAGGGAGAGCCCCCTCCCCCACAAAAACAATATCGCATCAAGCCAGAGGCAGAAGTCGCTGTTCATGAAATAGTAAAACAGCTTGAGGTTAGAGGTATAGTTCGCGATGCAGTTCAACCACAAATTCTCCGTGTTTGCCAGTTCCAAAACCTAATGGTAAATGGCGCCTTTGTATTGATTACCAACGCCTTAACAAAGTTTTACCTAAGGCAACACCTATAGTGGCAAATCCGTCTACCATCTTATCACAAGTTTCAACCAGTGCTTCGTGGTTCACAGTACTTGACATTAAAATGGTTTCTGGTCTATCAAAGTTAAACGTGAAGACCAATGGAAGCTAGCATTTACTGTAAATCAAATACAGTACACATGGGAACGAATGCCACAAGGCCTTCACAATAGCCCAGCCATTTTTCACAGAGCTGTGGCAGATGTGCTCACTCCTTATTAGGGACTGGAAAAGTAGTTCACTATGTAGACGACATACTAATAGCCACAGAGGAACCACTTGAGAGCCACTTGCAACTGGTTGACAAAGTGTTACAGATGCTAGGCAACGAGGCTTCAAAATGAACAAAGAAAAAGCCCAAATTACAACGAGAAGTACACTATTTAGGTACACTCTGACTCAAAGTCATAGAGCATTAACCGATGACAGAAAGAAATGCATTTCTGAACTGCCTCGACCTCATACTTTGAACTCGCTGCAAAAAGTGTTAGGTACAGCAAACTATTTACGAGATTTCATCCCTGATTTTGCAAGTACTGCCGCACTGTTGTATTCACTTTTAAAAGGCAAAACAAAGCCAAATGATGTCCTTGAATGGACTGATAAACATGAGCGAGCGTTTACCGACTTAAAACAACGATTGCGCCGCGCCGCCCTGGGTTTGCCCAACCCATCAAAAAGATTATCATATTCAAGTAGACGCACATGAAATTACCTTAAGTGGAGTCTTAGCTCAAGAACATGGGGAAAACTGCGCCCAATCGCTTATTACAGCCGGAAAAATCTTTGGTTGAACAAGGATTTGACCCATGTACACAGCAGGTACTGGCGGTGCATTGGATGATAAAACAACAGAACCCATTGTCGGCTTTCAACCTGTTGTTATACACACAATGCACACGCCTGTACGAATGCTGTTGCAAGGCCGATAAAAGGAGTTTTCTCCCAAAGATTAGCGAGATGGTTAGCAGACATTCAAGCGCGTGAGATTACAATAAAAACACACGAATCTTGCCACATCTGCTCGGGATGTTGAAGGACATCCACACACATGCCAACCTGAACAGGAGGCACAAAGCCTTGTACATGACCAACCACTACCAGGTCAAGTGCAGGTGTACATTGATGGTTCTCGATTCTGCCAAAATGGTCATTTTTATACTGGCTGTGCAGTGTGGGCTCCTCACTTCCCCGATACAGATGCAAAACAGCAGTTGTTGTTTAAATTACCGGCTAACATATCCGCACAGGAAGCTGAACTAATAGCATTGTTAGAAGCGATCAAGGCACATCCTGAATCGCTCTGCGTGTATACGGACAGCCGTTACGCGTATGGCGTAGTAACAGATTTTATGGCTCAGTGGCAATTGCGGAACTTCCTCACGTCTGCCGGAACGCCGATAAAACATTTCAACACTATAACTGCAATTTGGCAAGAAATACAAGCGCGAGAAGCCCCCATCTCTGTTGTAAAAGTGCGTGCACACATTAACAAAAATCCAGATGTGCATGAAAAAAACAATAACATTGCTGACCAATTGGCTAAGCTGGCAGCAGTGAAAGGAGACCTATGGCAAAACGAAACACCCTCTGTTTCTGTAGCAAGTGCAGCACAGGTTACACCCATAGACCTCAAACAGTATCAGCAAGATCTGTGGGTCTCTGACGGAGAACTTGTGCCACACTTGAAACATGATCAGATGGTTAACATAATCGAAGGCATAGTTATCCGAGATGGAAAATATGTTGTTCCAGAAGCGCTTCAAAAGCCAATAATCAAATTGTATCACGAATATGCGCATGTGTCTGCAACAAAAACAGCACAATTGATACAAAAACAATTTTGGTGGCAAGGAATGACAGCTGACATTGAAAGATGGTGCAACACCTGTCTGGTGTGTGCCACAATTAACCAGGGGAAACTAGGCCGAACAAATCTGCGCAGGCCAGAACCACCTAAAGGACCCTGGGAGTCCTTACAATTGGATTTCATTGGTCCGCTACCCAGTGCCAAAGGGGGGTATCGATATTGCCTCGTGATAATTGATAAATTCTCAAAATGGGTCGAAGCGATTCCCACTCGCAATAACACCGCAAACACAGTGGCACGTGTGATGGCGAACCAAATCATCCTCTTTGGGAGCACCAATTCAAATTGAATCTGATCAAGGGACTCATTTTACTGGACAAGTTACGAAGGATATGTGCAAAATGCTGAATATTAAGCAAAGATTTCATGTATCATTTCGGCCACAAAGTTCAGGGATGGTTGAACGCGTTAACCGGACCATCAAAGAAAATATCTCCAAGCAGATAGCTCAACACCAAAACAAGTGGATTGATGCTTTGCCCACTGTTCTGACTGTATTGCGAGCAACTCCATCAAAAGCTACAGGCATTAGCCCATATGAGCTTATGACTGGAAGGGTGATGAAGTTACCCATTGATCCAGAGATTTCCCCAGCAGACCTGGGGCATTTAATGCTCGCAACGCAGCAGACTGTACTGGTGCAATTGCAAGAAAGATTGAAGGTGTTGCATGCTCAGGCTGATCTGAGACGACAACAGTCAGACCTGACAAATGATGCACAATTCAACCCAATCTCTGAAACAAAATTTTCAGAAGGAGATATTGTGATGGTACGCGTTTTCGTGAAACAAAGTGCATTCTCCCCTAGATGGCACGGGCCCTATGAAATTAAAGCTGTCTGCAACAGCTGTGTGGCCGTGACCATCAGAGGAAAATTAAGATGGTACCACATGTCCCAATGTAAACGGTTTAAAGGTTCATTAAATTAATTATGATCTTTCTTCTCCATAGGACAGTCATTGCAATTCCATGGAGGCCGGATGCCAGGGCGGTATCTGGACCCACCTGCATCGAATTGGGACAACGCGTCACACTCGCACACACCCTAGGATGCGGGAGATGGGTATGGAAATATACTAAGGGGCCATCCACACCTTACATTCCAATTACATACAAAGAAATAGTCACATGGCCCCCCGGATTAGCACCGGAACCAAATTGTGTAACTAAAATTTGCTGTAAGACAGGGTCTACTCATCTCCCAGACACAAACATCACAGGTTACACACTGCACCAAAATTTCACCATAACCTTACTACCTGGAATCAACTTAAAGAGTACCCAGGTTCAAAATTGGTAGTCAGAACCTGCTGTTTAAAATTGACAATTATGGTGAAGATCCTAAAAATGCTACTCCATTAAGGATCTAGAACCAGCAACATATAGATGCAGGCACACTACAACACATAATAATACACATTTGAAGTTTACTGAACTTCTTTTCAACCTAACAAATCCTATATCAAAAATAATTTAAAAACATTTGTTTGGACTGGACGAAAAGAAGGAACGACTGTGTGGGAAAATGTAAGGCAAATCTGGATGATTTTACTAGCCCTCATAATTGTTCATGGGCTTTACATTATTGCTTTAATTTAACTACCTGTGGATATAGAAAGCCCACACAGTGTCCAAAATTACATCCTACTCCGGTGGCCTTATCAAAGGAAATGTAAACAAAACTTTGCTTCATGATGTCAATCTTGTGATAACACATGTAACGTATAATATCTCTAATGTTTTGTCTGCTTATGTAGAACATTGTAACCAGAATGATGAAACTTATACATGGCTACAGTCACGCATCGATGATTTAGTTTCTGATTACAAAAACAGACTTGCAGTCCAAATTCCACCTGCTCGTACTAAACGAGACCTGTTTGGAAATATAGCAGGCCTTTTTGGATCAGTTAATTCTATATCTAACACTTACAAAATAACAGGTCAATCTCAATTTTCAACATGGTTGGCAAATCAGGTGGCCACTGGTTTTCAACACATCACCAATAGTAATGAGAATATAATTAAAGCGGTCAGATCTGAAGCGCAGGCGCTTCTGACGACCAGCCAAACAATTTTCAATCAGACCCGTACCATCGAGCATGACTTAGCCTGTAGACTGTATGCACAAGATTTGTTTACTGCAGCAAGACAAGAAATTTTAGATCTTCGTCTTCATAAAATACCTAGACATGTTTTAAATGATCTTATAGAAATTTTAGATCTGCATAGATGGCTTGCATCAGAAAAAATGAAAAACATTAACTATTCTGAATTATTATCAACATTAATGATGTATACTGGAAATGAATGTATTGGTTGTATTGGGTTTTGCCAACTTCCTCTAATTCACCCAGATCAGGTCTACCTAAATTCCACTACCATACGCTCTATTGGTGTAGTAGTGAAGGATCAGATCATTAAGTGGGACCATCTTACGGGTATATGACTTTGAAGGGCACTGAGACCTTATTTACCACTCGCACCTGTTGTCATGAAACATCTAGTTACATTATCTGTACCTGCAATACTTTGCAACCTTTTTCTGCCAATGATTCTAAGCTCATTAATGTGCAGTCTTTGCATGGCCATTCCGATGCTGTCCAAGTATCTCACACTCAGTGGTGCGTCAGAAGCGAGATGAATTCCTTCACCTACGGAGGTCTGACCTGCCCTGCAAACCACACTTTCTGCTTGGAAGTGAAAGAGGACTTTTCAATGGGTCAGATAAACATCCTGGGAAAGGTACCGCTAGACGTAGATGTTTCCCCATGGTGGGAGGACACTTTTATGAGCAGAGCACACAAGCTTTGGTCAACACGATGGACCTAGTGCAAGGGATTCTTTTGCAGACTGAATACCACCTCAACCAAGCACAAGTAGAAGCAAACCTGGCGAAAAAGAACTGCAGAGATCCTGTCTAGCTCCTCTACCCGCTCAGCTTGGTATGCTTACACCTGGTGGGACTGGATGTTTCATGGATGCGCCATCGCCAGTGTGCTCATCTTCTTATTCACTCTCATCCAGTGCTGCTATTTCAGATGTCTCCTCCGCAATGCGCACTTCAACCAATGTGGCCATCGCACTCAGTCCACTACGGGTACCAGCCCTACAGAAGCTACAATCGTAAGCAAGCTACAAGAAATCCATGGAAAGTGGCCCTCAGGGACTGCTTTGTATCTGCCCCAAGAGGCCAAGGGCGGAACTGTAAGAATGGATTTTTACTAAGACTGAGTTACTGAATTCAAGATTCCTATCCTGTAATAAAACAATAAAACTCTCTAATCTGAAGAGAGGATCTGCGAGAAAGAGCACAGGACAACACCTGGTTCAACCTCCTCTCTTCCCCCATGCTGAGTTCCTGACTCCTCACACCCTCTCCTTCCCCTCAGGTCATGCAAGTCTCACAAATCTGCTATCTTAGTTGTTTTAAGTGACATCAATGTAAATACTTCTGGTGCGACTGGTAAGAGGGTTTCACTCCCACAACAATAGAACAGACAAGAATGCCCCAATAAAAATCCTTATCAACCATTTGTTTTTGATCCCCGAAACCACAGGCGTGTGACCCTTTGGGGCACGAGAAAAGGTCCAGCAAAAGTTGTATAAATATTTGGGTGCTAAATGTTTATGGCCCTTTGTTAAGACTTGGGGTATTTAAAGGGATTTGGCAAACCACTCAAGGAAGCATCTGCATTCAGAACTTCCGCACAATTGCTGTGTGTATCTCTCTATTTGCCAGGTATGCTGACTCTTTGAAAGTCTTTTAATAATTTGTTGTGAATTGTACTTTACATTTTACGCTGATCAGTTGTGTGATGTATTCTGTTTAATTCTTTTAATTGATGATTTATCCTGCCTGGCAAAAATAATAAATGTTAATCTTGATTTATCTTGGATTCCTCTGAAATCATTATGACTAGTAGATTATTAAAGTCCGTCATTTCCGTAGAATCTGCGTCAGGACAGGTCAAACTAGGGAGCCTCATGAAAGGAGCATAGGGGCACATCATGGGACTTCTTGAGTTTGTCTGTTATTGGCTTAGCAAGTTGCAGTATCGTGACTAAGAAAACTGTATTTTTGTATGAGCAAGCATGTGGCGGTTCGACTTAAATGCATTAGTAAACTCTGCACCCTCTGACTAAGAATCATAAACTGGCGAATTTATGTTCGTGAGACCGCAGTCGGCCGATGTGAAAGTCTCTAAGCGATGACAGGTCCATAATGAACGAATAATTGAAATTAGGAGATATCCAGAATGATCAAAGATCTAAATTAAAGCACAACTAATCTCACGATCAGCTGTTACATCCGAAAGATTGTGAAACTAAGAGTCAGTTATAATTGGAGTCAGATCAAATTATTCACGAGGTCAGAATTGAATTAGAAACCAAAAAGTTGTATTAAATTAAGATGAATTTTACAGAAGTGCCAGAGGACGACACGCGAAATACCTTCGACCAGACCACTAGATGCCGTCGTTGGGCTAGTGGGTGGAACCTTACACTCCAACCAATGCCTCCACTCTTCTAGGGCCAGCTTGATGGCAAGAAGCTCCCTGTTGCCGATGTCGTAGTTTACCTCCGCCGGGTTGAGCTTGCGGGAGAAGAAGGCACATGGATGGAGTCTACTTGGGTTCCCCTGCTGCTGAGATAGGACCGCTCCTACTCCGGAGGTGGAGGCGTCCACCTCCACCACGAAGGGCTTGTCGGGGTCTGGATGGACGAGGAGAGGAGCGGTGGTGAATGCTTCTTTCAAGATGTTAAATGTGTTGGTGGCAGCTGGTGTCCAGGACAGAGACTTGGGCTTGTTACGGAGGAGGTTGGTGGGTGGGCTGGAGATGGTGCTGTAATCCTGAATAAATCGGCGATAGAAGTTAGCAAAACCAAGGAAGCGTTGGAGCTCTTTGACGGAAGAGGGTGTAGGCCAGTTCCTGATGGCGTCCACCTTCCTCTCGTCCATCCGGATGCCACTGCTGTCGATGTTGTATCCAAGGAACTGCACTGAGGGCTGATGGAAGGAACATTTCTCTGCTTTCAGGAAGAGTTGGAACTCCCTCAGGCGTTTCAGGACCTCCGCAACGTGGTGGCGATGTTCGGCCATGCTCCGGGAGTATATTAGGATGTCATCGATGTAAACCAAGACGAACTTGTGGGGGAACTCCTGGAGCACCTTGTGTATGAAGTCCTGGAATAAGGAGGGGGCTTTGACCAGGCCATTCGGCATTACAAGATATTTGTAGTGTACAGTAGGGGTGACGAAGGCGGTCTTCCACTCGTCCCCCTCACGTATCCGGATGAGGTTGTAAGCGCTGCGGAGGTCCAACTTGGAGAAGACAGTGGCACCACGGAGATGTTCAAGAGCAGCAGGGACGAGAGGAAGGGGGTATCTGAACTTGACTGTGATGTTGTTAAGTGCCCGGTAATCAATGCATGGCCGCAAGCCTCTGTCCTTTTTCGCCACAAAGAAGAAACTCGAAGCAGCAGGGGAAGTAGACGGGTGGATGAATCCTTGCGCCAGAGCCTCCTTGATATAATCCTCCATGGCCTTCTCCTCCGGGATAGACAGGGGGTAGATCTTTCCCCTGGGCACTGACTCACCCGGAAGCAGATCGATCGCACAGTCTCATGGCCGATGTGGAGGCAGCTTGGAAGCTCTCTTCGGGCAAAAGACGTCTCTGAAGGGGGCGTAGCATGGTGGAATGTCCACCGAACGTTTCTCTATGGGGCTCTCGATGGAGGTGGTGCAGATGGAGAGATGTTCGGTGTGTGGAGAGGGTGGTGTAGGTAACGCAGAGAAACAGTTCGGGAAGCAGGAATCGCCCCACTTCAGGACTTCGCCGGTCTTCCACGAGATGACTGGGTTGTGCTGGGTTGTCCAACCATGGACGCCCCAGGATCACGTCAGCGGTGGATTCCTCCAGAACCAGCAGATGTAGCTTCTCCACATGTAAGATGCCCACTTGAAGTTGAACGGGTCCAATGCTCTGACGTACTTGTCTTCGGCTGAGTGAATCTGGTAGGTGGACGGCGTGGCCGAAGTCTTAAGCTTAAGCTGACAGCAGAGGGTGCCAGAGATGAAGTTGCCTGCTGACCCAGAATCGAGGAGTGCATTAACTGGAATGGAAACATCAGCAGCAGTAAGGTTTACAACAGTGGTGAGAGGTTTCATCTTGTTTACAGAGGGAATGATGACACTCACCATGGGACGAGGAGGACGAGTTGGGCATGCGGAGATTACATGCCCAGGAGAACCACAATAGAGGCACAGATTCTGGGTCAGCCGTCTCTGCCGTTCAGTGGGTGTCAGTCTTGTGCTATCCAGTTGCATGGGTTCGTGGGCTGGTTCTGGAGGGCTGACGGACTCTGGTCGATGGTATCCTCGTATGCAGCGAGATGCAACCACACTCGAGGGTCCAAACCTTGCCGGTAGGTGGTTAACAGGGCTTGCTCGTTCCATCCGCTTGTGGCGGCAAGTGTTCTGAATTCCATAGCATAATCATTCACAGTCATTGTGCCTTGCTTTAAATTATAGAGTTTCTCACCGATCGATGAATCCCAGGTTGGTCTTCCGAAAACTTCTTTGAAGTGATGTACGAAGCTGGAATATGACTGGGTGACAGCATTATTTTGTGACCAAATTGATTCGACCCATTGCAAAGCTTTGCCGTTCAACTGTGATGTAATAAAGGCTACCTTGGAGTGATCGGTGGGAAACAAGTGCGGTTGCATCTCCAGGACCAGCGAACATTGCAGGAGAAATCCGTTGCAATCCTCCGCCGAACCAGAGAAGGGCGCCGGTTTGGCCATGGGACTGGCGTACACAGACGGTGAAAGAGTGACGGTGTTGTTGACGGAGGTGATCGCTGGTTGCGGTGATGGCGGGTTGGTGGTGAGTGCTCGGCGCAAAGCGTCAACGAGCTCCTGGAACGGGTCTGAGTGACTCATGCTGTGTGTAGACGGTTAGGGTCCGGTCTTCTGTTACAATACAGAAGGGTCGGAGACTGGAGAGTAACGTAGATGGTATTTATTAACACACAGCAGAGATAACAGAAGTGCAGGTGAGTATGCAGATGAATTCTTGAGTGAAAGGAGGGTGATAGATGGGTGATACTGTCCTTTGTGCTTGCAATGGTGAAGATCCTGGGCGATGGTGGAGAGATGCAACAACGGAGATGACACACAACTCACACACGGACTGGAGACACAGGAGGAGACTTGGAGACGCTGGAGACAGGTAAGTAGATCGATAGGAGTCCTTGAGGTAAGCATGCAGGTAAGTCCTAATGCGAACGAGACCGGACAGTGACTGAAGGTGTGTGAGTGTGTTATATGAGGTGACTGATGAGGGTGCTGATTGAGTGCAGGTGCGTGTGATCAGTACTCGGTTGAGGGAGTGCGTTGTGATTGGGTGGTGTTGGAGCCTGGCGTGTCTGTGACAATATTGCACATCACCTGATTTCTCAAAAAGTCTGAAAATGGTATGTTTAAAGATTCAGTCTCTCTAAACCCCTCCTTTCCGCAAGCCTGCTCTGTTGTGATTGGTCTACCGCTTGTAAAGCGCCAGAAACGAAATGTCCATTACCATATCTGATTTTCAGCTCTGGATCTTCCTCAGCACTTGATGTACAGTGATACAAAAAGAAACGACTTAGTTTTTCCGTATCAATTCCAGTGTGAGTCCTCATCTTTTTTAAATGAATCAAAGTGGATGCGCAGCGCTGAAAACGGGACATGAACAACACGAACCAAACTCTTCCAGTCTCAGCTACAGTGTTTGAGGACAGGGTAAAGTAGACGTTCACAGGCTGCCAATGAAGACCGCAGGCTGGCATTATGCAAATGTGTTACATTGTTTTGTAGGTATGTAACAGGAAGTATGACTGGAATTGCTGACATCTTGTTTCGGCAGTTCAGAATCGATTCTTTATTCTAGGAGACAACTTTATTTGTTGTGCACTTTGATCTTTAAAACTTTGCAGACCTTTTACATTCACATACAGCTATATTATACACTGCATGAAAGATAATATTTGAAAAAGTATAATGGGGCATTTTAAAACTAAAATAACAGGGAGCTTAAGGAAAGAGTGCTCTAAAGATTACAATTTCATTTCACAACTACACCAGCTGTACAAATAAGTATGTAACATCCTTCATTATTGTATTTTTCGAAAGATACCATAACAACAGCTCCTCCTGTTGACCCCTGCTACAACTACAATGTCCTGGATGATCCATGGAGAGCCACCAACAATAAACATTCCTCTCAAATAATGTGTGACACTTGGGTCAGCTAGAACGGCTGGTATCGTCTCTTCATTCAGGGTCAGAGCGTTCAGATGCCAGACACATGTGTTGATGAGTATAGTTGTGGCACTCATGCCCCACTGTGGCTGAACGGAGGACATCCAACAGTTGAGGATGGAGTGGTCACACGAGATGTCTGCGATCACTGGAGCAATAACTGCTGCCATTTCCAGTCCAATCCCATTAAAGTCAAAGCCTGTCCAGGAGATTATTATGTCTATGAGTTTGTGAGCCCAACTGGTTTCAAAATGGCATACTGTGCAGGTAAATATATACATGTACCCTTTGTGTGTGTGTGTGTGTGTGTGTAAAAGATCTTTTTTTTTTTTTTGTTATATTGCTTGTTTTTTTCAGATACAAGAAAAAAAATTAGAACACTAGAAAAAATGTTATCTTGAGACCATGAGCAATAATCAGTCATGAAGTCTAAGAATATATGAATAAATGTACAGTAACAGTGTAACAGCCAACAATATTCAGTGTACAATATCAAGTTTATTAGATTTGGAAACAAGCTAGAATATTTCATGTATCTGTGCTTCTCTTAGATGTGAGAGATCCTTGTTCTGAGCTCCACTGCTCTGAGAATGAAAGGTGTGGGATGAAAATGGTGTTTACGGCTGTTTATGTAAAACACCACAACCACATTCTGACTCCTTTGGTTGGTATAATTCCACAACTGATAAACCTCACTTTTACTTCTTTTTTTTTTCAGTCATTAAATATCTTTTTTTCTCTCTTTTTCTCAGAAAGCTGTGAAAGCAGCTCTGGCTCCATGTCTGTGTCTCGCTGTCAGCTCTTTGAGGCTGGTTTTCCTGCTGATGTCTTACACCTCAATGATCCCAGCTGCAAAGGAACGGTCCGGAATGGCAGAGTGGAATTCCATTTTGATAATGATGAACACATCTGTAGTACAAATCTTGTGGTAGGATGAACTATGCATAATCTATTCAGATACATCATCCATAGATTTGTAGTGACTGATAGAACCAGCAGAAATTGATTTGACCAATTTGACCACTTAGGGAGACTTTGAGAAGTCTGTATGGAGGTCTGTAAGGGCACTGAAGAATCAATCTGTAACAACCAAGGGAAGGACCCAAATAGACCTCAGAGAGATTCAGCAGGGAAGGAAACACAACACCATGCCACAAACGAGACTGGAACTTTTGCCCGCGTTCTCCACCATTAATGTCACCCTCCGTTATTTCTCTCAAACTATGAAATTTGTATATATATTTTAATACCTTGAATTCAATTTAGGCTAAATTACAAAATGTTATATGTGTTGTCCACAGGCTAACGGCACCCACTTCATCTGTGATAACTTTATTCTGGGGACACAGAGGTCAGAGAAAATCCTGAAGCTTTCTTTCAGCTGTGTTTATCCTCAAACACAAACATTTTCCATGCATGTGGAAATCAACCCACTGGAGAGGTGGGAATCAAATACAAATTCTGACTTCAGCCTTACTTATTTATTAAAGGAGTAGTTCAACTAAAATATGGAAATGTTCTGACCCTAATGTTGATCAAAACCGCATGTTTTTATTCGTTCTGTGGAAGAATAAAACATTGTAATGCAAGTAAATTTAGCTTCAAAAAAGATGCTGTTTTACAAGACTTCTGAATTATGCCACAGCTTGAGAAGCAGTTTAGTCAGACTCATGAAAGAATCATTCTGAATGGTTTTATAAACCGGATTCCTTGAAAAGATCTGACTCAAAAGAGCAAATTGCTTATGATTCGGACATCACTACATCTCTGATCAACTAGGAAACTACCAAAGAAAGCTAGTGCTGATGCCAAAATTTTAATTGAATAATGGCTTTGATCCGTTCCTTAAACAAAACTACAGGTTATTTTTATGGTATGCCATAAAGTGTTTATTTTTAAATGTGATTGTTGGTATATTTTACCAGTAGTATTTACCATTCTTCCCCCCCCCCCCCACCCCCATTTCATCAGTATTGTGCACAAGACTCTTCCCGCTGGTGAAGGCAGATATCAGGTCCGGATGGTTCCATATCAGGATGATGAGTTTACCCGGCCCTTCACTGGTGCAGTGGATGCAGAGCTCAACCAGGAGATGCATGTGGAAGTTCGTGTTGAGGGGGTCGACAGCCGCCAGTTTGCCCTGGTGTTGGACACGTGTTGGGCTACACCTGTGAATGATCCTGATTACAGCCTCCGCTGGGATCTCATCGTTTCAGAGTAAAGCAGTGCTTTTTTAGGATTGCCTGAGATACTTTCAGTGTTTCAAGACAAAAGCTTCGGATTTCATTTTTGAACAATGGAAACTAAGAAAATAATTTGATTTGTTCATTGTCATTATTGATATTCTCAGGTGTCCCAGTCCAAATGACAACACACTGAAGCTGCTGCAGAACAGCGTCTCGACATCCAGCCGTTTCTCTTTTGGGATGTTTATCTTCACTGCAAACTCCACTAAGCTTTACCTGCACTGTGCTGTTCACCTTTGCCTTCTGTCAAAGAATCACTGCTCAGTGGTGAGATTACAAAACCTCTCATAATGATAATGTTTTATGAGTAATTGATAAAAAATTTAATTGATCACTTTAAATATATGAAAATCACTGTTACATTCTATATTACAACTTTGATCAAATGCTTCAGTGTCAGTATGCCAGGCTGCTAACATGCTTATGTTTGCTGCCCTCTGCTGGAGACTGTGCACTCCTTTGTTTCTTGTTTGGTCAGCTATATTTAACAGGGATTCACACAGCTGATTTTGCTCTTTTCTCTATCAGGACTGTGACTCTGGACACCAGTGGAGAGAGGGCAGGTCTCTGGACTTCCATGACAGTGCTTCCATATCCATGGGTCCTCTGATGTTGTCTGAAGGGAACACAGGTGAACATTTCATTTATTTTAATTATTTATAAAGGTTTCTGATGATTTCTGTCATGAATACATTATATTTCACTGCATTGCATTATGTTCCCTGTTCACAGAGTGAAGGTATCTGAGGCTTCTTGTCTGTGTGATTCTCTGATGATGCTTCTTGTTCCTTTGATGGGTGTCCTGACCTTCTTTTAGTTTATTATCACAATAAAATATGCAAATATTTACATGCATATTGTAAAGTCACCTTCATTTATATATATATTTATATACAGATTATATACAGATTGTTTCAAAGCAGCTTTACAGTGATAACTGGAAAATAACACCTTGGGAGAAACACCAGGTTCAGACGAGGGACCAGTCCTCCTCTGGCCAACAAACGAACAGTGTATGATTATGATTCAGGCAGCATTATTGTCTGATGCCATTTTAATAAACACGCTGGTTTTGGGTTTCTAATTGTTTTCTTATCACATGTAGCCTTTGTCTGCAATCATACCAAATCATTTGCATGAATTGTTATACTATATCTTATTTTACTCAAGGTGATAATGATAATAACAAAGAAAATCAGATGCATTCAGTGACATTATACATTATCCAATCACATAAATGTGTTTGAAGGCATGTCACAACCAGGAGCGCCTTTAGATAACTAGAGGCCCCTGGGTTACAGCATTACAGTATGGCTCCCTAGCCTGAATAAAAATGTCACCAGGCCATTAGTCATTATATAGACATTTCAGTTTGTGCTCATGCATGAATAAATTCAAATTACAAATTCAAATTTTCTGCCTTGTTTTTATAGCTGAATCATTGATAATGTCAGAAAAATCCAATTTCTGGAGGAGTTGTCTAGACATTTGTTTTTTGTTTGTTCGTTTACCAAGGCCAGTTTTATGAATGGCCACTCACATGGCTATGTTTACACTTTCAGTGTTTGGGATTGAAAACAGCCTTAGTGATTCTTGAAATTCCCTGTGCACACAGCAGCTTACAATAGCGTCTCAAATACTATCTGAATGAACATGCAAATCTATAACCATAGTGACAGTGACCAAAGTAATATCAAAGATGGCGACATAAAACTGTAAAGTCTTATTATATATGTAATGACAAAAGTTGAGGCACAAGTTCATCTGTCAAATTAACCGGCATCAGAGTGAGAGCGGAGCATTTGTGTCACGTGCAAACCACAAAACTCACGGCAGGAAAGCAGAATAGTGACTGGAGTTAAAAAAAGATAAGATAGGGTGAGGCCCAGCCATTGCTCATATAAGCAACATTATTCTTGTATTGCTTAGATTTTAGTTTTTTAATGCAAGATGGTGAAGAGAAACTAAATTTGAGCATTTGAGGAGGACATAGGGCTGGACGATATAAACGAAAATGTCTCTTCTATTGATATTCATTTAATTCTGTTGTTCTATTTTCTTGTTTCCTGTGTTTAGTTCCTGTTTCCTTGGTTGCCTTGGTTTCTGGAAGTGTCCTGAGTGGTTAGTATCTTAATGGTAAAAGACTGTAAAAATGCGAGGGTGAAAAACAGTTAATTGGTTTACAGAAAGTTTACGTACTTATACGGTGAATAACTGTAATGTAATTTTACAGTTTTTTGAAGTGAAAAATAAGTTATTTTATAATTTACAGTGAAAAAAAAAAAAAAAAATTACTGCAAGTTTAAGTTAAATCTGTAAAACCTACAATTTTGCTGCCGTATTTTTTTTTTTACAGTAAATTTAACCACAGCTGCCGTTTTTCTTTACAGTGTATATATAGCCCTTAGTTTCAGTCGTTATTTGTCCATTCTTGTCAATGTATTGGTTTGCTTTGCTCCTGCATTTCTCCTGTGCTTCTAAGTTCCAGAGTGTTTAGTTTTCGTTTAAAAAAAAAAATACAGCAGCCATCTAGATCCTTGCCTCAACTCTTCTTGGCTGCACCCTGTGACAGTAGAACAGATGGATCTAGCAGCTGTGCAAATCCTTCTCCATTCCCTTGAGGACCACACATACACGTAGAACTGGCTCACGTTATGCACTACCCTATGGAAGCATTTGGGTAGCAATATTCATTTTGAAATGTAATATGCAAAATGGCAATGCAATATGTAAAATGGCAATGCATTTCTGTATTCAAGTTTACATTTTCCATACCCATATGTGCAACGTTTGGAGTAAAATGATAATTCAAATTCAATAATAATTTACATTTGCTATTTCCTACACTAGTTTTAACATGTAATTTAATGCTTTATACATTGCAAAATTAAAATGAAAATGTATTACAGAAATGATTATAAGCCTATATGTTTAACATGTTAAAGCAAAAATTGGAGTAAAATGACCATTTAAATGTTATGTTTTCTTAATTGCATTTACACTCACAGTTTAGACACTTACAATTGCATTTTCTTTAAATGTCCTGCAATGAATGTAGCAAAATTCAATGCGGAATTGAAAATGCAATCCGTGAGGCATTCTAATCTTCAGGAACATTTACATTTCTCTGTTCTTGCTCTACTTCATCTGCCTGTAAATGCCTCGCTCTTTATAGCTCTGCTGCCACCATGTTTCCAACACCTGGCCCTGCCTTGACGCAATTTGACAGGGCGGGGCGGGGATGTCACTGGCTCGAAATGCAACTTCATTTCCACATTGAGTTTTGCTACATTCACTGGGGGACAGTTAATGAAAATGCAGTTGCAAGTGTCTAAACTGTGAGTGTAAATGCAATTAAGAAAAATAACATTTAAATGATCATTTTGATATTTTTGCTTAAACATTCGGTAATATGTTTTCATTTAAATTTTGCAACTCATAATGCGTTACAATATATGTTTAAATTATATGTTAAAACTAGTGTAGGAAATGGCAAATGTAAATAATATTATTGAATTTGAATTATAAATTTGCTCCAAACGTTGCTGTCACAGACACGCCAGGTTCCAACACCAACCAGTCACAGCGCTCTCCATCTCCTGAATACTAATCACATGCACCTGCACCGCATCAGCACGCTCATCAACACCAGCTTAAAAGACACTCACACACCCTCACTCATTGTCCGGTCTCGTTCGCATCTAGACGTACCTATATGCTTACCTCAAGGACTCCTTGCGACATACTTACCTATCACCTCTTCTCATCTCACCATTCATCCACAGACCATCACATACTCACCTGCACTACCGTTATCTCTGCTGTGTGTCTCAATAAACATCTATTCTGGTACTTCTTGTCTCCGTCCCTTCTGTAACGTAACAGTTGCACATATGGTATGGAAAATGTAAATTTAAATACAGAAATTCATTGCCATTTTAAATATTGCATTGTCATTTTGCATATTACATTTCCATAGTCACAGAGGGTTTAGTGTGAATGATCCTAATTACAATCTCCACTGGGATCTCATCATTAGAGAATAAAGCAATGTTTTTTTATTCTTTTAAGTTTAACCTTAACTCAATTTAACATTTTTACTGAATAAGTAATAATAACATTTAGGATTGCCTGAGATACTTTGTCTTTCAGTATGTCAGAACTAAAGCATAATATAAAATTAAACGTGTGATGATTTACTGGAGATCACTTTTGCACTGAATGTTCAAATGAAAGAATTTGTCATGATTAATACTCTCAGGTGTCCAAATTCAAATGACGACACAGTCAAGTCATCTTCATTTATGTAGCGCTTTTCACAATACAGGATTGTTTCAAAGCAGCTTCACAGTGATTATTCCACAATAGGAAAACTAATTGACAGGGATTGTTTTGGCTTTACAGCAGCTCTAAGAAAATATTATTATCGAGCTAAAGTTGATTTTTGATTGAATCAACTTCGTTGTAAAAATTGTTAATTATTAACTTACTTAGGGGCCGCTTAAAGGTGCAATATGTAAGAATTTTTCAGTAAAATATCCAAAAACTACTAGGCCAGTGTTATATATTTTGTTCACTTGAGTACTTACAATATCCCAAATGTTTGCAACTATTTGTAATTCTGAGAAAATTGCAATTTTAACCAAGGCTCCGGGACGTGTGAGGAGTCGCCTGTCAATTGCGTCATACCCGCGTTACCCTCAGTTTCTGGTTTTACTTTGTAGAAACCATGTAAACACCAAAGACGCTTTAATATTTACGTTTTAATAGGCAAGGGAACAACTGTTTTGATATATTTATAGACAGAAAACAAATTATTGTTATATAGCTCAACACCTTTAGTCTTATTGTTTAAATCTAATTTTAGATTTAAACATCTAATTGATTTTTTTGCGAGTACCATGCTTTACCATGCCTTAGAGAAAAACACTATTTTGTGAAGTAGCTAACATAGCATAATCAGATGCAGCCTTATTTTTAGTAACAGTAATACAGCATTTTCTCCATCATACAATACGTTTTAAAATTAATTGCATGCCATTTATCAACACAAGCCATCCAGCATTTAATATGATATTCTAAACTCGATCTATCTTACTGCAGTGTGTAACAAGTGTGCCACAGCAGCCGCCGAGCGAACGCACAGAGTAACATCGTTTTCAACACACTCAAATGTATCTAATATGATAAACAGAGCTGTGTTACCTCATACTCATGACCGGAAAAGTGGAAGCAGTGCCGGCGACTGTGACATAATAAAAGTTCCGCTGCCCGCGGCGTGTTGCGCAATCACTCCAGCGTCCTCGTTCAGCTCCCACAACACTCGGTCCTGCTCTGCTTCATACTACAGTAACGTTAATAATCTCACCCATGAACATGATTTCTTCCCGAGTCCTATCCCAATTCTTTCCAACCAGCCGTTGAGGTGAAGACCACATGTCCCAAGATTCCGCGCTCAAACTTGCCATCATCAAGCTACGCCTTTGTTTTGAATAGGCCTCTAGCGACGTCTAGTGGACAGAAAATATTACATAGTGCACCTTTAAGTATTTAAATGTATTATTGTTTAATAGCTCATATTTGTTCTCAATACACTAACTCATTTTAACCTGCTTAGTAGCATGTGGTTTCCCAGCTCCTTTAAAAGACAGTATATTTTACTTTAAGGTTTAGGTTTGAGTTGTAGATGCATTAAAAATACACTGATGTGTATTTCTGTTATGATCTTGTTAGTTTGCACATCTCACAAACTTCATCTTAATTAACCATTGCCTATACATTCCTCCCACTGATCTTAGGATGGACTCTAAAGCGTTTAATATAACCATTAATTAATTAATGGTCAAACACATAATTAACTCATTACTATCCTTCCTGCTAATGTCATGGGTTTAATTCATGGAAAACAAGAACTGATTAAGATCTGGGGCTGGTTGCATAAACTGCTAGGACAAGTCTTACAAGTTATCTGCTAGGACAAGTCTTACAAGTCTTACAAGATATCTACATGATAGAAATCTGCAAACTCTAAGTCAGTTTATACACAAACATCTTATGTCACATGAAAAAATGAGAAACTGGTTCTGGTTCTTGCCACAATATAAATAAATTCCTAGATCCACCCATGATCTATTCAAACATGATGGATATCTGCAAAGTATTAATTAGTTTAAACACAAACATGTCACATGAAAAATGACAAACTGGTTCAAGATCCCGTAATTTTCCACCCAAGTCAAGTTGTTGCTGCAGTTCAGTATCACTGTACTGATCTGCCGAAGGGGAAATGTGCCAGAGTTCAGGTAAAATATATATATATATTTTTTTACATTTTCTCTTCATTTGATCAAATCACTCTTAATGTCACTGGCTTTTGATGGATCTAAGTTGATATTGATCTCTATGAACATTATCATTTAAGTTGTTTTTACAAATATGCACAATAAACAGAATAAAATTAACAAAAGAAATAAACATATTTTGGTAACACTTTATAATAACTCATGCTATGAATCATTAGTTAAACATTAGTAAATAGTTCATTCATCATTTATAAAGCATTGTCCCTACATTAATAGGCATTAGTAAGCAGTTTATAAATATTGATTTATAAGCATATCTATTTTATACTTTATTTATGATCAATTTATCATTTCTAAATTAAGTATTACATTATTTACAAACCAGTTATTCAAGAGTTGTCAGTAGCTCATAAGATCATTTAGAAAGTGTAAGTAAATGATTAATTAACTATTTAAATGTACATTTATACATCTTATTATTTAGACATAGTAATAGTTACTCAGTGTGTTAATATATGCTTTATTAACACGTATTCCTACTGTAATTCATGATTAATTCAGGTAGTTAGTAGTTGTCAGTATAAGCACTAGGAGCGAAGGCTTTGTGCGCCTTGGCTACCTTGTCGACTGGCTTAGCACTCAGCAGCAACAAGCACTCAGCATGATTTCAAAAACAGCACATTCCAGCGCCAGATCGCATCCTATTTAACACAAATGAATGAATTGCTGATCAAATGGAAATTTTCCTTTTGTATTTGGTAAATCCATGCCATGAGATGTTTTAAAAAGTTTCCCACCTTCCCACCTGCAAATTACCCCTATGCTCAACAGAGATACAAACAATAGACCATTTGCTGCTGTATAGAGACAACTGCATAACTCTCCAACTTATGCTTAGTAAATAACTCCACAAGAAAAATTAAAAACATCCAGATTTTTTTTTCTTTTGGCAATGATTCTGCATTACAGTTTAAAATGGCACCTTTTATGCGTGAACTTGTAGCATCCCATATCATATTGCAGTCATGTGCAGTACAAATGGCTAACATACCTTATGATTATTACTATATTTGACTGAGATCAAATTTTGATCTCTCACTAACGCAGATTACGACTCTTGCAATAACTACAACATACTTGATAACTATTGGAGAGGCAAACCCATTTATACAAATGGATTTGTAAATGGACATGATGACACTCTTGTAGAATGGGATGGCTGGTATCGACTCTTCATTAATGGATCAAGTGCTCAGATGCCTGAGTGGTGTATGTCTTACATGTCATGTGGAGGTTTTAGTTCTCTGTGGCTTGGTGGCTCTCATCCTCGGCTAGAAGACGGAGTTGTCACTCGTGAAATTTACGGCTCCCCAATGATCAGTGCAGTCGCTACAAATCCAACCCAATCCAAGTCAAAGCTTGTCCAGGAAATTATTATGTCTACAAATTTACCAGGCAGACTCTTTCAATCCCAGCTCCTGTATATTGTGTAGGTACATTTATTCATCTTTGTATTTGTCATGATTATCATGAATTATTTTGTAGATTTTCATATGATTACCTGTGCTGACCCGTCAAAGTTTATCTTCTACTTGGATGCATTTAATCTTCTGTATATAATGCTCTCTTTCCAATTTTTCATAATAGTACCTTTCACCACCCCAAGTGTCGACCCATGCTACAACTATACCAGCTAGATCAGCCTTGGAGATCCACTGAACATTATAACTTAGGCATGTGTGATTATAACGTGGGGTGGAATGGCTGGTACAGGATGTTCTACAATGGTCAAAATGCTCAGATGCCAGAATCATGTGTTAATCAGTACACGTGTGGCACTAGTCAACCACTGTGGCTCAACGGCCCTCACCCACAGCTGGAAGATGGAGTGGTCACCCGTCAGGTCTGTGTCTCATCATGGAGTGGCTGCTGTACTTACACATCCCACCCTATAAGAGTCAAAGCCTGTCCAGGAAATTACTATGTTTATGAGTTTGTCAAGCCAATATATTGCAGAGCTTACTGTGTAGGTAGGAGAGCATTTACTCTTACAATCATTTATTTTGAAAATGATTGATGTTGATATAAAATTTTCCTAATACCAGATGCCTCAAGTCAGTCCATCCCATCAGCATCTACAACAACAGAGATAATCTCACCCACAAAATCCATTACTCTACCAATCGCATCCACTGGTAAAGTATTGACTTTATCAATTGACTTCTTTATAAACCCCCTTTTGTTGACCCCATTATACATGGGTGTAGAAAAAGTCATAGCAAAACTGATTTAATAGCATAGATAAATGGTAAAATAATACTTTCATTGCTGATTCGGCTCAAAGAAAGCACAATATTTAATTAAAGGCCCCCTATTATGCTATTTTAAATGATCCTAATTTTGTTTTGGAGTCTCCTACAGTAGGTTTACATGCTTTGGTAATGTAAAGTAACAGTTTGTAACAGAACCAACAATATTCAGTGTAGAATGCCAGGTTTATTAGAAAGCTAAGTTAGGAAACAAGCAAGACCAGAGGTGAAGTGCAGAAAAGAAAAATAAGATTTTTTTTTTTTTTTTTTTGTGAAGTCCTATTTTTAGTCATTAACTCAGATGCTATGGAACATGACTCAGTATGTCTTTGTGTTGTATTTCATATGTGCTTTTCCTCTTAGATGTGAGAGATCCCTGTTCTGAACTCAGCTGCTCTGAGAACAAAAGGTGTTCTACACTAGAAAGCTTATTACTGTGCTGACCTTTGTTATTCAGTCTCCTATCTCCAAAGGAGATTTTCACTCTTCTCACGAGTCCGTCCTTGCCGCTAACAGTCTCCAGGACTCTGGCAAGTCTCCATTCACCTCTGGGTGACAGCTCATCAATGTCCAACACAATATCACCTTCTCTTAGATTTCTTTTTGGTGAGTGCCAGCGCTGTCTAGCAATAATGTTTTGCAGATACTCACGCCTCCATCTGCACCAGAACTGCTCAGTCAAAAACTGCACACGACGCCATCTCTTTGCTCCATAGAGGTCCTCCTTTGGGAAGGCACCAGGTGGGGGCAGTGTTGTGCTGGATTTCATGTGGAGCAGGTGGTTAGGGGTAAGTGGTTCCAAGCTGTCAGGGTTGTTAAGGTTGTCTACAGTCAGTGGGCGACTGTTTACTATGGCTATACCTTCAGAGAATAAAGTCCTTAGTGAAGCATCATTTAGTCTACCATGCGCAAGTGACAGAGTAGTATTCAATACACTTCTGAAAGTCCTTATCTGGCGTTCCCACACTCCACCTGCGTGACTGGAGTGAGATGCATTCATCACAAAGTCGCACTGTTTTTGGGACAGATAAGTACTCAGTCTTTGGGAGTCCAGTTCACTTAGGGCAGTTTTAAACTCATTCTTTGCGCCAACAAAGTTTGTTCCCTGATCACATCGGATTTGGCGAATTGCACCTCTGATAGCAATGAAACACCTTAATGGTTTAATGAATGTGTCAGTGGATAGGTCCTCTAATAGCTCAATGTGAATGGCGCGGGAGCAAAAGCAAGTGAACAAAAGTCCATACCGTTTATGTGAATGGTGGAGAGGGCTCTAAGCGTTCTGCAGGTAGGTCGCTCATTCTCTGACCCTCCGGAGCCTTGCGGAGTCTGCGACAGATGACACACTGGCAGATGAAAGAAGCAACGGTTCTGCTCATCCCTGGGATCCAGTAGCCGCTGGATCTGATTTCGTTTATGGTGAAGCCTTTTCCTTGGTGTTTTACTTTGTCGTGACAGTGAGCTATTATGAGTTTGGTCACATGATGTTCCTTTGGAATCACAATAGGGTGTTTGAAAGAATCTTTGATAGAAGAAAGTCTCCCTCCAACCTTGATGAGACCATCCGTGTCCCTGAAAATGTCTAAGTGGAACAGTTTGTTGTGATGTGGGAGCTGGTTGCCTTTGTTTAATAGTTTTATCTCTTTTCCATATGTTTGTTTTTGTACATCCTGAATGATGACATGTACTGCACTTTCTTGTTCACTCACTGTAGCTGGCGCATCTGATTTGACTTTCTTGGCCCTTCTTATGAGACGTGCTACAGCTTTGACTGCTTTGGACCATGAAGAGAACTTGGACAAATGTTCTGCAAGGCTGAATGTCTCTGTAACTTTGGTTAACATTGCCTGTGTTTTTCTGACTTCTGGATCACCAAGAGACAGTTCCAGCTCTACACTTTGTGTTGTGGGCAGGTCCCTCTCCCAGAGAAAGGAGGGGCCGGTGAACCAGTTAGATGAGAGAAGCTCAGTGACAGATTTGCCCCTAGATGCACTATCGGCTGGGTTCTCTTCAGATGGCACGTAAGTAGTTATATGAGGGTGCTTGTGTCAGAATGATTTATGACCTATGATTTATGATATTTGACAGGTGTGACCTTTTGCCCTTCCGTTTCCGGACTGTTTATGACAGGAAGTGTGACCATCTGTTTCTGGACTGTGTTTATGAATGTCATATGTTTTTATGATCAGGAAGTGAGATGGTGTTGGGTGTTTATACAGGTGGGTGCAATTTGACGATTGCTTGGGGTGTGAAATAGTGTGGGAATGTTTATACAGGTGGTACAGTTTGATGATTGACCGTTTTGAACTTTGACACGTTTTGTTTGATGTCTGATATCCGCATTCCGGCTCATGTGTGACAGCATCCAGCCATAATGTCTGTGAATGAAGCAATACAAATGAGATTAATAAATAAGAAGCACTGTTGTTAAATGAAACATATGAAAATGTTTATATGAAACAGTATTAAATAAAGCATATGAAATAGTGTTTATATGAAATAAGATTAAATAAACTAAATTATTATTATTATTATTATTATTATTATTATTAAACCTTTATTTAACCAGGAAATAAAACTCTTGAGATTTAAAATCTCTTTTACAAGAGGGCCAAGACAGGCATCACATTTAGTTAAACATATAGCAAATACAATAATTTACAGAAATACACTCAAAAAAAAAAAAAAAAAAAAAAAAAAATCACTCAAAAACAATTACAATCAAATGACTCAGAAACTAGATCCTTTAAAAGACCCTTAAAATCATTTAGTGATACGACTCTTTTAAACGTAAAAGAAATAGAAATTATATGAAAAAAGTATTTTGAAAGCTTTGAGAAGTTTGTTTTCCAGCTTAAAAAAGTACTGATGTTAAATAATGCAGTTGAAATATCAATTTTATGAATTAAGATAAAATAATATTTTTGAAGCTTTAAGAGATTTTTAACTTTTTTTTTTTAAGAAAAGAATGATGATAAATGAAACATATGAAAGTGTTTATATGAAACAGTATTAAATAGTACCGATGTGAAGTAAAGCAGTTATTACAATAGTAATTTTATGTAATAAGCTGAAATAGTATTTTTAAGACAACTTACCAGTTGAGTTGAGATGCATGCAGTCCATTTGCTAAACTGAAAATGAGTTTGTTTCCAGTATTGCTGTGGGCCGGTCCAACTCTGTCTGCGGATGTGATTGGTTTGCAATGTGTCAAACTATTAAAAGTGAGTCAGGGTGGATATAACACCTCTTATGGTTTATTATTGAGGGATAAAAGCTAAATCTTTCTTCCTTCCTTCCTTTCTTCCTTCCACAACCCCAAAAAAATTACACCTCATTTCTGACACCTACTGAAGATATTCCATTTGTTTTATCGGCCAGAGTTAAGATCTTTACTCTCTTTTTCTATTACATAACCTATTTGTAAGTTTACATGACAGAGATCTTACCAAACATTTTAATCTTACAGTTTTTAAATAGTTTACACACTAAAAGTGTTACTCTAGGCCTGCTTAATGAAACTTGTCAATACAGTACCTTCTCTCTATGTTGCAAGTGACAAAAATAAGAAGAAACAGAAACTTCTAATGAAGAAACAGTCAGATCAAACCAAGAGATATTGTGGACATGTCCAGACATGTCGGGGTTCCATGTTTCCACATTTCAAGTAATAAATAATTAAAATAAATAAATAAATATATTTTATAAGCTGTTTTGCTCATGGGACAAATTTTGCTCAGTGAGCACACACACACACACACACACACACACACAATTGCTTCTATAAAAGGAATTTATCTCTATTTTAAATGAAATGATTATAAATAAAATATATAAGACAATGATTAATAAATATGTAACTAACATTTATTTAAACCTTTTTAGTTATAGTTTTAGCTAAATGAAAATATAAATACAAATAAATAAATACAAGAACTTTAAAATGTTAGATCAAAAAGTTCATTCAAAAAAACATACACTTCTTTTAAATGATTATAAATAGTACGTATGATTTTATATAACACTCGCTACAATAAACATGCTACTAAAACAATGTTAAACATTTATTATAGTTTTTAGTTAAATAAAAATATAAAATATCTTACATTTTCAGAGAGTTGAAGATGTAACTCCTTACACTATATGATGCATATTTATTGAATGCAATAAGTTGAAACATAAACTCTCTCTCACCCTGTCTCTCTCTAACCACTTCTCACACCAAGGTGTGGAATGTGAGACAGTCACAGCAGTGGGGCAGGGAACAATTCTGGCTGTGGGGATTTCATGTTTTATGAGGGTTTTCCATAGACATTTAAGTAATAAATAAATATATATATATTATAAGCTGTTTTGCTCATAAATAATAACAAATATACATTTAAACCATTTTAGTTATAGTTTTATCTAAATGAAATGTATAAAAAAATAAAATAAATATGAAAACACCTTACATTTTCAGAGAGCTGAAGAAGTAGTTCTTTATGCAATGATTTAAAAAAAGAAAATTAAAAAATAAAACCGAAATAAATAGTTTAAGTTGTATCATAAACAAAACCTCCCAGATCCTCCCATGCAGGGATAAACTCCAGTGTGAAATGATGCTTCAGACCCTCACATGGACGGGTGGAGTCAGACTAGATGAGCCTCTGTGTCACAGCATATGTTAAGACCGCTGACTCCTTTCCAGAGTGAATGTTTTTGTACTAAATTTATTTTAAAGCACAATCTTAAAAGTTTAAAAATGATCTTTTAATTTTAAAAGGTTGTTTAAATCCAGTCTTTAAAGATTTAATAAAATTGTATCTTCTATTTATCTTTCTGGAAGTCTGCTGTATAAAGATAACATCTATTGACCGATGGTAGAAACAATTTGCTTAAATTTAACCTAAAGCATTATTTTTATTTTTATTAATCAAGAACTTTAAAATGTTAAATCAATAACCTGTACTTAGTTGTCTTAGATCTTATTTCTTAAAGATTCAAACAGTATTTTCATCCATGCAACACACAAAGTTTTTGAGAAATCTGTATGTTTTTAAAATAAACTGCGAATGTTTAATTCGATTTTTTTAAAAATCCAAACGTGAAGGTGTCTGTGTGTGTGATGCCTCACAACTCTCACGTAACCTCGAACGAGGGCTTAACATTGCTCTTATTTGGCTTAAGTTGTATCTTTAAGAAATTCACACATATTCAAACAGAGACCAGGTGTTCCTCTGTGCCGTTCCCATGAAAAAAAAAATGTCTTGAGTGAATATTCAATTTTACTCGTCTTAATTCAAAGCATGATATTACTTTAAACTCCAAATAAAAAAAGTGGTCATATGTTGTCATACTATTATGCTGTGCCTGAACTCAACATCTGACATTTTGCAGTAGCCATGATCTAGTATAGCACTTATAAGTTACACTCAAAAATGAACTTTCACTGTTGTTAATCCATCCTTGTTCACATTACTTAAACTCATGTAACTACATGAAATTAATTTAACTGAGTTGTTTCTACTAAAAATGAATATTGTCAGGTTTACTTAATAAGTGTTTGTTCAGTCAACTTAACATTGCTGAGTGAAACGCACAAATTAATGTAGACATAACTAACTGGGTAGCGGATCCGTAGTTCCCAGCATGCTTTGCAAGGGACTGCATTAGGAGAGTAAATTTAGGGATTAAGTGTTATTTTCAGTAAAGGAAAGTTGTTTGTTTATGATAGTGTTTAACGTTCAGTTACGTTGGACATTTAGAGAAGTTTTTGTGGTTACCATTATGCAGAAGAGCGGCGCCTGTGTTCAGGCTGTGTGCCACTCATATATGCATGTTTAGGATGGAATTCTTGCTCGCAGTTCAATTGAGTTTGATCAATGAGTTATTTTTGTGTGCATTTTGTATGGCAAATAGGTCATTTAATAAGGTAAATTAAGTCAATAAATGTGTTCACCATACATAATAAACCTAACATAACAATAAACTGAACATATAAATATTATGTAACTGACAAATTCAAATGATTTGTATTTACTCAGACATTTTGTCAGCGTTACTTGAATTTCTTTTGTTCATAAAACTAAATAGTTATTTGTACAAATTACTCAATATAGTTGTGTGAAACCACTTGACACTTTTTTTTTCTGAAAATATACAAAAAAATGTATAATATCGGTTATCTACTCAAAAATATATGTAGATTTTTAAAAATGTTGATGCCTGTTGGTCGCAGTGATGACTCTAGCAGGAAGAATGCCCTTTGACCCCAACCAATTTTTTGCAGGGTGTTAAAGACCCTACAAGGTAGTCATTAATTTCAGTTGTTATTTACAAAACAATTTTTTCAACTGAGTGAATTCACACATGCCAGGTCTTTAGGAAGCGTTCCTGAGAGAAAATTTAATTGTGTTTAAAAACAAAAGATTAGGCCAAATCACTACCTGGCATGTTCGCATTAGACCCTGATGTACTGCGATAGAATATATATACTGTTAAAAACTAGTGTATGATGTCTGTTAAATATGTTTATTTGTGTTTAAAAACCTTACATTTAAAATTACATTTTAAGGTGACGCATGTCACACAAAGCCATATGATTTTACTTTTCTTATTTCTACAAAGTTTCAATTCCTAGTAAATATTAATTAAACATATGATAAAACAAGAGAATAATGTTGACAAATATGTTTTTTAAGAAATAGGGATTACCGTAGTCCAAACAGTTCCTCACATAATGACACCATTAAGGAAGGTTGACACATCCACTGTCTGTGTGTGTGTGTGTGTGTGTGTGTATATGAACAGACGTACTGGTCAGATTAACTGCCACTGTCCATGGGTAGCTAGTTTTACCCCAAATCAAATATTGTATTACACTTTTTCTTCATACCTGTTGTGTTCTGACACAATGTCATTAATTAGTGCTTTTTGTTTTATAAAATGTTCACTCTACTTTTATCAGCCTGATAAATATGGAGTTAATACATGATGAAGCAAGAGAATCATGCTACCAAATTCTTTTGACACAATGTTTTTAAGAATAAAACACACCTAAACCAGATAACACGTCATTTTTCTTTTTGACAAACCCCCATTTCAGCTGTAACAGCAAAGTGGAATAGGTCTTATTCTCAAAGTTTTGGAATTGATGCAAACATGCGATACAGGTATCTGGCTAAAACCTCGTACTAAACAAAGAAGGAATATGCCTCAGCATGTATAATACAATATTTTTACACAAAGTATCATGGTTTCAGACCATTTTTAAAAGGTTTTAGTAGTTTTAGTGCAATGTCTACATTTTGTCTCTTTGTAGTTTTTAGATGAAGACTACTCTTTGAGCATGGTAAAACATGCATAGGCATTAATGAACAAATACAGCATAAGAAAATTTAATGGCAGTCCTTATACATTAGACACCTTATACATTTTTGTTTTGTTTTTACATATACGACTTTTACACAAGTTACACATTACAAGTCAATGATGTCACGGACACACAATTTGACATGTTTGTCTTAATAACTTGTTCTTCTTTAAGAAAACCAAAATGTTTTAACATATCGGAAATTTCAATAGTTAGCCAGCAAATGCAAGTGAACTGTTTATTACGGAGATAATTTACAGTTATATGTGAAACGAGCTCTGTCACATCAGAGTTGAATTCTAGTTAAACATTGTCATTTCCCCCACATGTTTAACAATGCTAGTGCTCTTGGTCACAAAGTTCTCATTGTAGCATACTGGCTCTGAACCCAGACCAAATATTAGCATGTAACAGTTTGCAGACATTTGTGTTTCTTTGATTTTGTTTACATTTTCTGAAACACACTGTTTTACCTTGGCTTCATTTTTAATATCACCATTCTTCTTTCGTCTGTAATTGCTTTCCTTTATCGTTTTACCCATTCCATTTTGTCCGAAAAACTATGTTTCCTAGAATTTGTTGTAATGTTAGTGAACTTTAGGTGTTCTCTGCATCTCTTTGTTCGTAGCATTTGGTTGGTTTAATAAAATGACGGTTTAAATCATCATCTTGGGTCATTTTACATACTATATTATAATTTGGGTAATAGAATGCAGAGCAAAGATCTTTGAAATATTTTATTTTGAAAAACATTAAAATAAGGCATTATCGATGTGTAGTGTTATATACAATATGCAGGCCCTACATTGTGTTTAAATTTTACTCGAGACAATTTAATATGACGATGTCAATAAAAGTCTTTAACTCTTAAAAGTCAACTCTTAAAAACATCTTAACTCTTAAGTAAAAGTTAAAAGTCTGCACAAAAAGAGAAATTCCATCTTATCTACTTTCTAAATGCATGTCATGGATCTATTGCAACAATTCATAAGTGCTTGTTTTTGATTTGTTTGTTTTTGACCTCGTAACTTTTTAATCAAAATATCTGGATTAAGTGAAATGAGTGAGTAAACTTCTCTCTGGTGATATATGTAGGACATTTTGCTATTTCTGTTGCACATTGTGCCGTTCATTTTATATCATTATTTATGACTTCCTGACGGCCACCCCCCTATACACCCTGCACGACAGGGGGGTGAGGGCGGTCCCCAATCGGCTGTCCTGATAAACTCTGCAGAGAGCTCAGTTATCGCGAGCAACCTGAGTTTCCTAACCGATCTGTGTGAGGGAGCTGGTGCTGCAACCTATAGACAACTGTACCAACACAGACTGCTATTCTACTGCAACATCTCTTTGAGCAAATTTTGAGGGAACATTGTCTGTTTGTTACATGGACCGCCAAAATCAATTTCTACATTCCTGTCTGTCTGAGCCTGAAGCTTCTTCGACTCACACTTTGGGGGATCAGACCCAAAAACCTGAACTTCAAACCGTGAATGCACAAGGCCTAGGTTTATGGACTGACTCACAGTAGATTCCAGGAACGATTAGAATCTTTCAGCATCGAATAGAAGACAAAGTTTATACCGTGCACCAAGTTGAGTTCTGAAAATCCATCTTCAATGCAGAGGATTTCTGAAATGTCTACGCAAAAGCTGATGGAGTGCGGCCCACCTTTGAGTTCTGATGAGGCTGTGCCCCGACACCCAGCGTGCCAGTGTGCCACAGGCAATGAGTGCCGTCTAAAAGGGATCTTGGACTGTATGTTTAAAGATTATTTCAGAGGACCGATGGTTCAGCTGATGCACAAGATCATCGATGCTGCATTTGATTCGAATAAGGACTGTGAGGGGGATACCAAACGTGTAACAAATCTCAAAAATGAAATGGATGTCGTAAGAGGCCTGACAAATTCATGGTATTCTGATGTGACAAACATGTGTGTTTACACCAAAGAGCCAATCTGTGTAATAATAAGAAAAGTTCTGGATGTGATGTCTGAATGTACCGAACAGTTAGGAGTTACTGAGGTTCTCTGTATGTGTACAATTGTAACGGATGTTTGTGTCTCACTGCGTTCAAACAATGCTGATGATACTACCATCGGCGCAATTGTGAAACACTGGTCAATTACACCCTAGACCGAAACATGATAGCCTGCAGAGATTTTCTTTTATGGTTAGACCACCTGTAATTTCATGATTACTGTTTTACTTATGTATGTAATGTCATTTTGTATATTCAACAACTTTGAAATAAAAGTTTGAATCACTTGTTATTCTACGACCATGTCTGTGCTCATTAAAAACAGTATTACACAACTTGTAATCCTGATTCTATATAAGGTAAAAAAATAAAATAAAATTATCAAAAACAAACAAAACAAAAACAAGCACTTATGAATTGTTGCAATAGATCCATGACATGCATTTAGAAAGTAGATAAGATGGAATTTCTCTTTTGTGCAGACTTTTAACTTTTACTTAAGAGTTAAGATGTTTTTAAGAGTTGACTTTTAAGAGTTAAAGACTTTTATTGACATCGTCATATTAAATTGTCTCGAGTAAAATTTAAACACAATGTAGGGCCTGCATATTGTATATAACACTACACATCGATAATGCCTTATTTTAATGTTTTTCAAAATAAAATATTTCAAAGATCTTTGCTCTGCATTCTATTACCCAAATTATAATATAGTATGTAAAATGACCCAAGATGATGATTTAAACCGTCATTTTATTAAACCAACCAAATGCTACGAACAAAGAGATGCAGAGAACACCTAAAGTTCACTAACATTACAACAAATTCTAGGAAACATAGTTTTTCGGACAAAATGGAATGGGTAAAACGATAAAGGAAAGCAATTACAGACGAAAGAAGAATGGTGATATTAAAAATGAAGCCAAGGTAAAACAGTGTGTTTCAGAAAAATGTAAACAAAATCAAAGAAACACAAATGTCTGCAAACTGTTACATGCTAATATTTGGTCTGGGTTCAGAGCCAGTATGCTACAATGAGAACTTTGTGACCAAGAGCACTAGCATTGTTAAACATGTGGGGGAAATGACAATGTTTAACTAGAATTCAACTCTGATGTGACAGAGCTCGTTTCACATATAACTGTAAATTATCTCCGTAATAAACAGTTCACTTGCATTTGCTGGCTAACTATTGAAATTTCCGATATGTTAAAACATTTTGGTTTTCTTAAAGAAGAACAAGTTATTAAGACAAACATGTCAAATTGTGTGTCCGTGACATCATTGACTTGTAATGTGTAACTTGTGTAAAAGTCGTATATGTAAAAACAAAACAAAAATGTATAAGGTGTCTAATGTATAAGGACTGCCATTAAATTTTCTTATGCTGTATTTGTTCATTAATGCCTATGCATGTTTTACCATGCTCAAAGAGTAGTCTTCATCTAAAAACTACAAAGAGACAAAATGTAGACATTGCACTAAAACTACTAAAACCTTTTAAAAATGGTCTGAAACCATGATACTTTGTGTAAAAATATTGTATTATACATGCTGAGGCATATTCCCTTCTTTGTTTAGTACGAGGTTTTAGCCAGATACCTGTATCGCATGTTTGCATCAATTCCAAAACTTTGAGAATAAGACCTATTCCACTTTGCTGTTACAGCTGAAATGGGGTTTGTCAAAAGAAAAATGACGTGTTATCTGGTTTAGGTGTGTTTTATTCTTAAAAACATTGTGTCAAAAGAATTTGGTAGCATGATTCTCTTGCTTCATCATGTATTAACTCCATATTTATCAGGCTGATAAAAGTAGAGTGAACATTTTATAAAACAAAAAGCACTAATTAATGACATTGTGTCAGAACACAACAGGTATGAAGAAAAAGTGTAATACAATATTTGATTTGGGGTAAAACTAGCTACCCATGGACAGTGGCAGTTCATCTGACCAGTACGTCTGTTCATACACACACACACACACACAGACAGTGGATGTGTCAACCTTCCTTAATGGTGTCATTATGTGAGGAACTGTTTGGACTACGGTAATCCCTATTTCTTAAAAAACATATTTGTCAACATTATTCTCTTGTTTTATCATATGTTTAATTAATATTTACTAGGAATTGAAACTTTGTAGAAATAAGAAAAGTAAAATCATATGGCTTTGTGTGACATGCGTCACCTTAAAATGTAATTTTAAATGTAAGGTTTTTAAACACAAATAAACATATTTAACAGACATCATACACTAGTTTTTAACAGTATATATATTCTATCGCAGTACATCAGGGTCTAATGCGAACATGCCAGGTAGTGATTTGGCCTAATCTTTTGTTTTTAAACACAATTAAATTTTCTCTCAGGAACGCTTCCTAAAGACCTGGCATGTGTGAATTCACTCAGTTGAAAAATTGTTTTGTAAATAACAACTGAAATTAATGACTACCTTGTAGGGTCTTTAACACCCTGCAAAAATTGGTTGGGGTCAAAGGGCATTCTTCCTGCTAGAGTCATCACTGCGACCAACAGGCATCAACATTTTTAAAAATCTACATATATTTTTGAGTAGATAACCGATATTATACATTTTTGTATATTTTCAGAAAAAAAGTGTCAAGTGGTTTCACACAACTATATTGAGTAATTTGTACAAATAACTATTTAGTTTTATGAACAAAAGAAATTCAAGTAACGCTGACAAAATGTCTGAGTAAATACAAATCATTTGAATTTGTCAGTTACATAATATTTATATGTTCAGTTTATTGTTATGTTAGGTTTATTATGTATGGTGAACACATTTATTGACTTAATTTACCTTATTAAATGACCTATTTGCCATACAAAATGCACACAAAAATAACTCATTGATCAAACTCAATTGAACTGCGAGCAAGAATTCCATCCTAAACATGCATATATGAGTGGCACACAGCCTGAACACAGGCGCCGCTCTTCTGCATAATGGTAACCACAAAACATTACAGAAACTTCTCTAAATGTCCAACGTAACTGAACGTTAAACACTATCATAAACAAACAACTTTCCTTTACTGAAAATAACACTTAATCCCTAAATTTACTCTCCTAATGCAGTCCCTTGCAAAGCATGCTGGGAACTACGGATCCGCTTACCCAGTTAGTTATGTCTACATTAATTTGTGCGTTTCACTCAGCAATGTTAAGTTGACTGAACAAACACTTATTAAGTAAACCTGACAATATTCATTTTTAGTAGAAACAACTCAGTTAAATTAATTTCATGTAGTTACATGAGTTTAAGTAATGTGAACAAGGATGGATTAACAACAGTGAAAGTTCATTTTTGAGTGTAACTTATAAGTGCTATACTAGATCATGGCTACTGCAAAATGTCAGATGTTGAGTTCAGGCACAGCATAATAGTATGACAACATATGACCAAGTTTAAAGTAATATCATGCTTTGAATTAAGACGAGTAAAATTGAATATTCACTCAAGACATTTTTTTTTCATGGGAACAGCACAGAGGAACACCTGGTCTCTGTTTGAATATGTGTGAATTTCTTAAAGATACAACTTAAGCCAAATAAGAGCAATGTTAAGCCCTCGTTCGAGGTTACGTGAGAGTTGTGAGGCATCACACACACAGACACCTTCACGTTTGGATTTTTAAAAAATCGAATTAAACATTCGCAGTTTATTTTAAAAACATACAGATTTCTCAAAAACTTTGTGTGTTGCATGGATGAAAATACTGTTTGAATCTTTAAGAAATAAGATCTAAGACAACTAAGTACAGGTTATTGATTTAACATTTTAAAGTTCTTGATTAATAAAAATAATGCTTTAGGTTAAATTTAAGCAAATTGTTTCTACCATCGGTCAATAGATGTTATCTTTATACAGCAGACTTCCAGAAAGATAAATAGAAGATACAATTTTATTAAATCTTTAAAGACTGGATTTAAACAACCTTTTAAAATTAAAAGATCATTTTTAAACTTTTAAGATTGTGCTTTCAAATAAATTTAGTACAAAAACATTCACTCTGGAAAGGAGTCAGCGGTCTTAACATATGCTGTGACACAGAGGCTCATCTAGTCTGACTCCACCCGTCCATGTGAGGGTCTGAAGCATCATTTCACACTGGAGTTTATCCCTGCATGGGAGGATCTGGGAGGTTTTGTTTATGATACAACTTAAACTATTTATTTCGGTTTTATTTTTTAATTTTCTTTTTTTAAATCATTGCATAAAGAACTACTTCTTCAGCTCTCTGAAAATGTAAGGTGTTTTCATATTTATTTTATTTTTTTATACATTTCATTTAGATAAAACTATAACTAAAATGGTTTAAATGTATATTTGTTATTATTTATGAGCAAAACAGCTTATAAAATATATATATTTATTTATTACTTAAATGTCTATGGAAAACCCTCATAAAACATGAAATCCCCACAGCCAGAATTGTTCCCTGCCCCACTGCTGTGACTGTCTCACATTCCACACCTTGGTGTGAGAAGTGGTTAGAGAGAGACAGGGTGAGAGAGAGTTTATGTTTCAACTTACTGCATTCAATAAATATGCATCATATAGTGTAAGGAGTTACATCTTCAACTCTCTGAAAATGTAAGATATTTTATATTTTTATTTAACTAAAAACTATAATAAATGTTTAACATTGTTTTAGTAGCATGTTTATTGTAGCGAGTGTTATATACAATCATACGTACTATTTATAATCATTTAAAAGAAGTGTATGTTTTTTTGAATGAACTTTTTGATCTAACATTTTAAAGTTCTTGTATTTATTTATTTGTATTTATATTTTCATTTAGCTAAAACTATAACTAAAAAGGTTTAAATAAATGTTAGTTACATATTTATTAATCATTGTCTTATATATTTTATTTATAATCATTTCATTTAAAATAGAGATAAATTCCTTTTATAGAAGCAATTGTGTGTGTGTGTGTGTGTGTGTGCTCACTGAGCAAAATTTGTCCCATGAGCAAAACAGCTTATAAAATATATTTATTTATTTATTTTAATTATTTATTACTTGAAATGTGGAAACATGGAACCCGACATGTCTGGACATGTCCACAATATCTCTTGGTTTGATCTGACTGTTTCTTCATTAGAAGTTTCTGTTTCTTCTTATTTTTGTCACTTGCAACATAGAGAGAAGGTACTGTATTGACAAGTTTCATTAAGCAGGCCTAGAGTAACACTTTTAGTGTGTAAACTATTTAAAAACTGTAAGATTAAAATGTTTGGTAAGATCTCTGTCATGTAAACTTACAAATAGGTTATGTAATAGAAAAAGAGAGTAAAGATCTTAACTCTGGCCGATAAAACAAATGGAATATCTTCAGTAGGTGTCAGAAATGAGGTGTAATTTTTTTTTGGGGGGGGGGGTTGTGGAAGGAAGAAAGGAAGGAAGGAAGAAAGATTTAGCTTTTATCCCTCAATAATAAACCATAAGAGGTGTTATATCCACCCTGACTCACTTTTAATAGTTTGACACATTGCAAACCAATCACATCCGCAGACAGAGTTGGACCGGCCCACAGCAATACTGGAAACAAACTCATTTTCAGTTTAGCAAATGGACTGCATGCATCTCAACTCAACTGGTAAGTTGTCTTAAAAATACTATTTCAGCTTATTACATAAAATTACTATTGTAATAACTGCTTTACTTCACATCGGTACTATTTAATACTGTTTCATATAAACACTTTCATATGTTTCATTTATCATCATTCTTTTCTTAAAAAAAAAAGTTAAAAATCTCTTAAAGCTTCAAAAATATTATTTTATCTTAATTCATAAAATTGATATTTCAACTGCATTATTTAACATCAGTACTTTTTTAAGCTGGAAAACAAACTTCTCAAAGCTTTCAAAATACTTTTTTTTCATATAATTTCTATTTCTTTTACGTTTAAAAGAGTCGTATCACTAAATGATTTTAAGGGTCTTTTAAAGGATCTAGTTTCTGAGTCATTTGATTGTAATTGTTTTTGAGTGATTTTTTTTTTTTTTTTTTTTTTTTTTTTTGAGTGTATTTCTGTAAATTATTGTATTTGCTATATGTTTAACTAAATGTGCTGCCTGTCTTGGCCCTCTTGTAAAAGAGATTTTAAATCTCAAGAGTTTTATTTCCTGGTTAAATAAAGGTTTAATAATAATAATAATAATAATAATTTAGTTTATTTAATCTTATTTCATATAAACACTATTTCATATGCTTTATTTAATACTGTTTCATATAAACATTTTCATATGTTTCATTTAACAACAGTGCTTCTTATTTATTAATCTCATTTGTATTGCTTCATTCACAGACATTATGGCTGGATGCTGTCACACATGAGCCGGAATGCGGATATCAGACATCAAACAAAACGTGTCAAAGTTCAAAACGGTCAATCATCAAACTGTACCACCTGTATAAACATTCCCACACTATTTCACACCCCAAGCAATCGTCAAATTGCACCCACCTGTATAAACACCCAACACCATCTCACTTCCTGATCATAAAAACATATGACATTCATAAACACAGTCCAGAAACAGATGGTCACACTTCCTGTCATAAACAGTCCGGAAACGGAAGGGCAAAAGGTCACACCTGTCAAATATCATAAATCATAGGTCATAAATCATTCTGACACAAGCACCCTCATATAACTACTCACGTAAAACCATTGCTGAGGGTTTGTACTTTGGCGAATCTTTTGGACCCTATTCGCTACAAAAGTATGGAAATGCCGTACCTCATTGTTTACATAGCCCAAAACTACCTTTGAATCAGTCCAGAAATACTCTTTGATTTGAGCATAGCAGAGTTCAGCTCTCAACATGTTACTAACTGAGACTGAAACTACAGCTGCAGTTAGCTCGAGTCTGGGGATTGTAGTCAGCTTGGTAGGAGAAACACAGGCTTTGGCTATTACCAATGAACAGTGAATCTCCTCTTTAATGTTTTTGGCTCTTAAATAGGTGCATTGTCCATAACCACTCATGCTCGCATCAGAAAAGTGGTGCAACTCTATTTCTTTAAGCTCTCCGAAACTAGCAGGAAAGTAACAGCGAGATATGTTTACCTTGTCTAAGTTGGCAAAGTCACGTTGCCAGCTCTCCCACCTTGGCCTCAGTGCTTCTGGCAGGGCGTCGTCCCAGTTGATACCTTGGTGACACATTTCCTGCAGGATCCCTTTTCCATGAAGCACATATGGCGCCAGGAAGCCAAGGGGGTCGTAGATGGATGCAACAGTAGATAAGATACCTCGACGTGTTGTTGGTTGGTCTTTTAAAGTGTTGTCAAATCTGAAACAGTCCCTTTCAACGTTCCATTGGATGCCTAAGGCCCTTTCTTGTGGCATGTCTTTGAATGTCAAGTCCTTTGTTTTTGTCTCTATTGCACATTCAGACGGCGGGATGCTTTGTAGAACAGCAGGGCTGTTTGAGATAAATTTGTGTAGACGGAGCCCTCCTTGCTTGCATATCTCTGTGGCCTCTTGTGCGAGCTGTATTGCCTTTTCAACTGTGTCTGTGCTTGTGACTCCGTTGTCCACATAAAAGTCCTTTTCCATGAACTCAGATCCTGCAGGGTGTATGTGACAGTGTTCTTTAGCCAAATACCTTAGACCGTAATTTGCACACCCTGGGGATGATGTCGCACCGAAAAGATGTACCTTCATTCTGTATACCCGTGGCTGTGTCTCTGTGTTGCCATTTTTCCACCACAGAAAACTCAGGTAATTTCTGTCGCAACGCTGGACATGAAACTAGTGGAACATCTTCTCTATATAGCACATTAGAGCAATAGGATGTTGTCTGAGCCGAAGGAGGATGCCTGTTAGATTGTTAATCAGGTCTGGCCCTTGGAGAAGATGATCATTTAGACTTGTACCATTGTGTTTGGCTGAACAATCGAACACAACACGTAGTTTAGCGGGCTTTTTGGGGTGATATATCCCGTGATGGGGAATGTACCATCGTTCACCTTGTTTTCCTTCATTGTGTACTTCTTCGACATCACCCCTTTCAATAATGTCTTTCATGTAAGTTATATAGTCTCTTTTGTAATTTTCATCTTTGTTGAACTTTCGCTTTAAGTGTTCGAGTCTGATTTCAGCAAGCTTTCGGTTGTTGGGTAAGTGTGGCCTTTGTCTGAATGGAAGAGGCATCTCACAGTGTCCTTGTTCGTTTTTCCTTATTCCCTCCTTGAGCTTATTCAAAAAGATGAGATCCTCTTGTGAGACTGTATTGTCACTTGACTTTGTGTCCTTAAAATCTGACTCTAGCACATTAATCACGTCCATGGGAGTTACAGGGGGTAATTCCTTTATTGTGATTCTATGACACAAACTTGACTGAGTTTCATTGAGCGCTGGTGCGGAGCCTCCAACGATACTCCACCCTAGGTCTGTGCGGATGGCATATGGCTCCTCACCTTCTTCTAGTAGAACTTGTCTTGGAGCTAAAGTTTTGGGACAGTTAAATCCTATAAGGAGTCCAACATCACAACTCAGAAGAGGTGGTATCTTATCAGCAATTTCTGTCAGGTGGGGCCATTGTTTTGCTGTGTCACTAGTGGGTATGTTGTCATAGTTAACTGGAATAAAGTCTTTGGTATATGAGGGGGGTAAGTCGATGGAAATGTCTGAGTCATAACCTCTCACACGCATTCCAGATACTCGGTGACTCTTAACAATAGAGTGAACACCCAGCATGGTAGTTAGCTTTAACTTTACAGGGTGAGTGTCCGCTCGTAGCTGTTTGCTTAATTCTTCACAGACAAATGTGCTGTCACTCTGTGTGTCTAATAGTGCGTAAACTAATTGCTCTTTAGACGGGCTCTGAACCGTAGACACCCATACAGGAACGATCATGGATGTGCTACTTGACTGACCCACTTTAGTTATGTTGAGAGCTGTGACTGTCGCGGTTTCATTTGGAGTGCTTGGAGCGGTGTTTTCAGAGCTTCGAGACCTTTCATATGCCTTGTGATTGTCATTGTGCAGACAAGTGGGATGCCTTCCTTTGCAAATGTCACAAGTGTGGCGATGGCAACAATCTTTGGCGTTATGGCCCACCTTTAAGCATCCATAGCACAGTTTATTGTCCTTAACATATGTGCGCTTCTCTTCTAAGGGCTTATCTGAAAAGTTAGGGCACTTTGATAACTGATGGGTTTCATCTTTGCAAAACATGCAGGGCACCTTTAATTTTGTGTTGCTTGTCCTTGCCTTGTTGTTTTGTACCGTGGCTTGCGTTGTGAAGACTTGTGTGGATCTGTTTGATTTAAAGTCCTTTGTGGTCCTTTTCTCGTAAGATGAGCTGCATGAGTGAAGAGCATATGAAGAAGTGACCGGGTTACATGCGATCTCTGCTTCGACTGCCACAAATTGTGCAAAGTCTTTAAAAGAGGGAAAATTCTTGCCGTCCATAAGTGTAACTGTGACCTGTCGATTCCAACGGGCTGCCAGCCAGTCAGGAACTTTCTGCAGCAACTTTTGATTTTCCTCACAATCACTTAGTATTTCTAGGCCTTTTACATATGGTGTGGCTTGGAGACATGCATTTAGAAAGTCTGAAAATGTCCTTAATCCTTCAGCGTCCTTTGAGCTTATTTTAAGCCATTTTGACAGTTTGTCTCTGAAAGCTCTTTGGACAATAAAAGGCGGTCCATAACGTTGGTCAAGCTTTTGCCATGCATCCTTGTATGCCACTTTATCGCTGTGAAAGAATGTGCCCTCAAGACAATTTTGTGCTGGGCCTGTGACGTACCTTTTGACCAAGTGAAGTTTATCAGCAGGTGAGATGCCTTTGCAGTCCACAAGTGAAGAGAATGAAGCCTTCCATTCAATGTAGTTAATTGGATCTCCACTGAACACTGTGGGCATTGGCACTGGGATTCTGTTTATAGCTATACTATATACTATCTATTACACGGAACGTGAAAATAGAGACACCAGCCACCATAGTCACATGTTTGCCGGGAGCCAGAGCACCTGACATCAAAGCAAATTTAAAAGTGCTGGCTAATGCTAATCGTAAATACTCTAAAATTATAATTCACGTTGGCACTAATGATGTTCGACTTCGCCAGTCGGAGATCACTAAAATTAACATTAAAGAGGTGTGTGAACTCGCAAGTACAATGTCAGAAAAAGTAATTTGCTCTGGCCCTCTTCCTATTCGTCGGAGTAATGAGATAGTTAGCAGATTATCATCACTCAGTGGCTGGCTGTCTAAGTGGTGTCCGCAGAATAATATAGGTTTCATAGACAATTGGAAAAGTTTTCGGGGCAGACCTGACCTGTTGAAAAGAGATGGTATTTATCCCTCCTGGGATAGTGCTGCTCTTCTCTCTAGTAATATGGCACATAGCCTTAGAGCTGAAACATGACAAACTGGGGCCCAGGTCAGGAAGCAGACAGACTGGCTAAACCGACCGTCTGCTAGCTGCCTCACGTCACAGAAGTCAGATAATTCCCAACACACAGAAACTCTTACACCTAGATATTATCACATAGAGACTGTGTCTGTACCCCGAATTAGTAAAAACAAAAAACTTCCAAACCCATTTAAGGGTAAAAATTTAATTGATGTTCAACAAATAAAAAATAGAGATAATACTGATAAACAAATGATAAAGCTTGGGTTGTTAAATATTAGATCCCTTTCTTCAAAAGCACTTATTGTAAATTATATTATCACAGACAATAATCTAGATTTGCTGTGTTTGACAGAAACCTGGCTAAAACCTGACGATTACATTACTTTAAATGAGTCTATATCCCTCAAGGTTACGATTATCGACACAATCCTCGTCAGAAAGGCAAAGGGGGAGGTGTTGCTGTAATTTATAGTAATATTTACAGTATTAGTCAAAAGTCTTTCAAATATAATTCCTTCAAAGTGATTGTACTTTATGTAACATTATGTAAGTTGACATTTGTGCTGGCTACTGTACACAGGCCACCAGGACACCATATAGACTTTATCAAAGAATTTGCTGATTTTCTATCGGAGTTAGTACTAGCTGCAGATAAAGTCCTTGTTGTTGGTGATTTTAATATCCATGCAGATAATGAAAAAGACGCATTGGGATTGGCATTTACAGACATTCTAAACTCTATTGGAGTTAGACAACACGTGTCAGGAACCACACATTGTCTTAATCATACTTTAGATCTAATATTGTCACATGGAATCGATATTGATGCCGTTGAAATTCTGCAGCAGAGTGACGACATCTCAGATCATTGTCTAGTCTCGTGTATACTACATTTAGTCAAGGCTGCAAAACTGCCTCCCTGCCATAATTATGGTAGAACCATCACTTCTACCACTAAAGATAGCTTTATAAATAATCTTCCTGATCACTTTCATCGCCTTAGCATACCAGTCAGCTTAGAAGACCTCGATGTTGCAACAGAAACTATTCCCTGTCTCTTTTCCAGCACATTAGACTCAGTTGCTCCTTTGCGCTTAAAAAAGATAAAGGAAATTAATCCAACACCGTGGTACAATAAGCACACTCGGGCCCTTAAGGGAGCAGCCAGTAAAATGGAGCGCAGCTGGAAGAAAACAAAACTAGAAGTTTTTCGCATTTCGTGGAGAGAGAGAATGATTGAGTACAGAAAGGCCTTAAAAAAATACTAGATCTGCCTATTTTTCAAAAAATTTAGAAGAAAATAAGCACAACCCTAGGTATTTATTTGATACAGTGGCTAAATTAACAAGAAATAAAGCTTCAACTTCTGATGTTTCCAAAGAGCACAGCAGTAATGACTTTATGAACTTCTTGACTTGCAAGATTGATAATATTAGAGAAAAAATTATAACCATGCAACCGTCTACTACAGTATCGTGTCAGACAATGCATTGTAGTGTCCCTGAGGAAAAATTCACTTCATTTACTGCTTTAGGAAAGGAAGAATTGTCGAAACTTATTAAATCATCAAAATCAACAACATGTATGTTAGACCCTATACCGACTAAGCCTTTGAAAGAGATGCTTCCAGAGGTCATAGATCCTCTTCTTAATATCGTCAATTCATCTTTATCACTAGGATACGTACCAAAAAGTTTTAAGCTGGCTATTATTAAACCTCTTATTAAAAAACCACAACTTGATCCTAGAGAATTAGTCAATTACAGGCCGATCTCAAATCTCACTTTTCTGTCAAAAATACTAGAAAAAGCAGTATCATCACAACTATGTTCCTTTTTAGACAGAAATAGTATCTGTGAGGATTTCCAGTCAGGATTTAGACCGTACCATAGTACTGAGACTGCTCTCATTAGAGTTACTAATGATTTGCTCTTATCATCAGATCGTGGTTGTATCTCTCTATTAGTGTTACTGGATCTTAGTGCTGCATTTGACACTATCGATCACAACATTCTTTTAAATAGACTCGAAAATTATGTTGCCATTAGTGGAATTGCATTGTCATGGTTCAAATCATACTTATCTGACCGTTATCAGTTTGTAGTAGTAAACGAAGAGAGGTCATATCGATCACAAGTTCAGTATGGAGTACCGCAAGGCTCAGTACTAGGACCGTTGCTTTTCACTCTGTACATGCTACCCTTGGGAGATATCATTAGGAAGCATGGCGTTAGTTTTCACTGTTACGCTGATGATACTCAGCTCTATATTTCTTCGCGCCCTGACAAAACTTACCAATTCACAAAATTAACAGAATGCATAGCTGATATAAAAAATTGGATGACCAGTAATTTCCTACTTCTAAATTCAGAAAAAACAGAGATTCTAATTTTTGGACCAAAAACTTCTTCATGTAATAACTTAGAATACTGTCTAACACTTGATGGCTGCTCTGTTAAGTCTTCATTGTCAGTTAGGAACCTGGGTGTGCTCTTTGATACCAATCTTTCATTTGAAGGCCATGTTACTAGCATCTGTAAAACCGCATTCTTCCATTTTAAAAATATATCTAAACTACGACATATGCTCTCAGTGAAAAATGCAGAACAGTTAGTTCATGCGTTCATGACCTCAAGGCTAAATTACTGTAACGCTTTACTGGGTGGTTGTTCCGCTCGCCTGATAAATAAACTACAGCTCGTCCAAAATGCAGCAGCTAGAGTTCTTACTAGAACTAGGAAGTATGACCATATTAGCCCAGTTCTGTCAACACTGCATTGGCTTCCTGTTAAACATCGTATAGATTTTAAAATCTTGCTAATTACTTACAAAGCACTAAATGGTTTAGCTCCCCAGTACCTGAGCAAGCTCTTAAAGCATTATAGTCCTTCACGTCTATTGCGATCTCAGAATTCAGGCCAGCTGATAATACCTAGAATATCAAAATCAACCGCAGGCGGTAGATCCTTCTCCTATTTGGCACATAAACTCTGGAACAATCTTCCTAGCATTGTTCGGGAAGCAGACACACTCTGTGAGTTTAAATCTAGACTAAAAACGCATCTCTTTAACCTGGCATACACATAACACATTATCAATTTATATTTTCAAATCCGTTAAAGGATTATTAGGCTGCATAAATTAGGTCAACCGGAACCGGGAACACTTCCTATAACACCAGATGTACTCGTTACATCAGAAGAAGAATGGCATCCACGCTAATATTAGTCTTTCTGTTTATCCCGAGGTTTACCGTAGTCAACCAAATCCGGGCCGTATCCAGGTGAGACCGAGGACCGGCGCCTTGACACGACCACAACGCAGCCCTGAAGTATCAGCAGAGATTGAGTCAACTAGATCATCTATTGTGAAGGCCTCATTGACACGACAGCCAGTGGCACAGCTCCTCAACAAACCGTCCATACTGGTGTGATGAATACGATCCTCAACTGGACTGAACTGGAATAAATACTTTGAATGTTGCGATCCTATCGGACATATGATAGCAATCTGAATCGTAACAAAGCACTGTTCGCCAGAGGAGAACTGGCCCCCTGATTAAGCCTGGTTTCTCCCAAGGTTTTTTTTCTCCATTTTAACACAGAAGTCTATTTGCCACCTGTTTGCCATCTGATGTCACCTGTTGGAGTTTGGGTTCCTTGCCGCTGTCGCCATTTGGCTTGCTTAGTTGGGGACACTTGACATTTGACTTGACATTTGATATTCAACAGTGCTTTGATCTGCCGGCATTGACACTATTCTTTAAGAGCTGCTGTGCAGCCAAAATTATATACCAGTTATCAATGTAAAGCTGCTTTGACACAATCTGCATTGTAAAAAGCGCTATATAAATAAAGGTGACTTGACTTGACACTCTATCTGTAACAACAAATTAAAGGGCTCAAACAGACCGCCCTAAAGACTTCTTAAAGTCTCAGAAAGATTCAGTGGGGAAGGATAAACAACATCATGCCACAAAAGAGTTTGAAACTTTTGCCCACATTCTCCACCATTATTCTGTCACTATTTTACTTGATTGATGCAACTTTTTGGCTTTTGTAGTTTCTAATGTTGCTTTAATATATATTTTTTTAAATATTTCGAATTCAATTTAGGGTAAATTTCAAAATGTTATATTGGTTGTCCACAGGCTAACGGCACCCACTTCATCAATGATAACTTTCTTTCAGCTGTGTTTATCCTCAAACACAAACACTTTCTATGAAGGATATTTAAGTAGCTTTTATAAAGGTACACCAGAAAAAAAAACCTTACTGGTGTGCATCTTGAGACAAAACAATGGCAGTGACTTATTATAAGATATGTCAGTGCAATTTGCTTTCAGTTAAAATGGCTCAAACATGCATTTTAGTCTAGGACTAGCTTATGCCTAGCTTAAGTCTGTGAAACCGGGAGTATAAGAGTACTGAATTATGAATTATAAAAACAGGTTGTAATGTAAATGCTAGCTGTTAAAGGAAGAGAGAGCCTGGGGAAAGAAGTTCTATTTAGGTCAAGATGTTCTTGTACACAGTGATCTGCCTGAAGGCAGAAGTGCAAACAGGTTTTGGCGGGAGAGAGAGAGCTGTGATGATGTGACCTGCCTGTTTCCTCATTCTGGAGATGTACAAGTACTCCTTGTTAGAGCGTGCATATACATGCCCGGGTTTGCGGTAATTTCACGCACATAAACTCACCAGTCTGATCTTCGTCAGAGGATGTAATAAGTTAGCTAATACCTTTTAGTTGGTTGCCTACTGCTCACTCGTACAAAATGTGTATTTAATTTAGCCACGTGCTAAATCAGTGATAGACATAAATCAAAAGGTCTTCAGATGACGTGCCTACTGCTCCATTCATTAATGAACCTTCAGTCTGCCCTATCCTGAACGCAGCTTTGCAGTAGCATTCGCCTCCTCATAATGGTCATAATGATTTCAGGAGAGTCTAGAATAAATCAAAACTTAATTTTTTTTTTTTTTGCCAGGCAGGATTGAACATCAATTAAAAGAATTAAAAAGAATACATCACACAACTTGTTCAGCAGAAAATACAAAACACAATTTAAAAAAATAGTAAAAAATTATTTCAAACAGTCAGCATACCTGGCATATAGAGAAAGACACACAGCAATTGTGTGGAAAGTTCTGGGTACAGATGCTTCCTTGAGTGGTTTGCCAAATCCCTTTAAATACCTCAAGTCTAATAAAAGGACTGTAAACATTTAGCACCCAAATATTTATACAGCTTTTGCTGGACCTTTTCTCATGCCCCGAAGGGTCACATGACTGGTTTTGGGAATGAAAACAAATGGTTAATAAAGATCTTTATTGGGGCATCTCCCACACCAGAAGAACGGGTTTTGTTCACTTTCATGGGAACTCCTGCTGCGTCGGAACGCGGTGGGAACGCCTCTGCGTGATTGCGTCGTGACGCACATGTGTAAACTGTCCAATAGCGTGACGGAATGTCATAGGCAACTATAAAGCATACCCAGAACAAAGAACGCTAGCTTCTGTGTCTTCAGCAAGCGCTCTGTGTATCTGACTACCGTCATATTTATTGTTGTCTGTCTAAGCACTCACATATATATATGACTGAAATGGCGAGCAAACAATTCAAACCGTGTGCTTCTCCCTGCCCTCACTACATCACGAGTGGGGACACACACAAGCTTTGTGTTGTTTGTTTGGGAGTGGAGCATGCCCAGGCAGCCCTTGAGGGGGTTGCTTGTGAGCATTGCGATAAGTTCAATGTCAGAACTCTCCGCTCCCGCCGGACGCTCTTCGAGGAGGGCGCTTCGGCTCACGTTCCTCATGGTTCGGGTCCTGAGGCAGAGCGGCGGCTCAGATCATGGGGTTCGCAAATGGATCTGGCATAGGGGTTGGAGACGGGCGTCGCCCTTTCTCTGCCCTCACCTGCCAGGTCCAGTGCCTTTTCCCAGGCGGAAACACGCTCCACGGTTTCTTCCCCCCGGGTTGAGGCACCGGTACTTCAGATGTCTAGCTCCGAGGAGGTAGACATTCTGAGTATCGAACCTGAGGACTCGCCACCTCAGAAACCAGCTTATGAGGAGCTCATTGAGGTTGTGACTCGTGCTGTCGCCAAATTAAACATCTCATGGCCAGCCGAGAAACAAGAAGAAAGATCTAAGAGTCTTTTAGATGAAAGGTTTCTGCCATCTAGATCACAGCCTCCACATCGGGGATTGCCATTTTTTCCCGACCTCCACACCGAGGTGTCGAGGTCATGGAATAAGCCTGCTTCCTATTGTGTTTTCAGCCCCCATACGTCTAATTATTCCAACATTTTGGGGCTGAAACACTATGGCTATGCGGCAATGCCCAAGGTTGAAGAGACGCTCGCGAGCTATCTCTCTCCTGAGGCTGCATCGTCGCTAAAATCCCCGACATTGCCCACCAAGCCATTAAAGACAACTTCAGCACTGGTGGGCAAAGCGTACTCTGCATCAGGTCAAGCCGCGGCGTGCTTGCACACTATGGCTATCATGCAAGCATACCAGGCTGACCTGTTAAAAGAGATTGATGAGGGTGGGGAATTTTCTGCTGACGCACTTAGAAAACTGCGTCGAGCCACAGATCTGTCTCTCAGGGCCACTAAGGAGACGGCCAAGTCAGTCGGCCGCTCTGTGACAGCCCTGGTGGCCACTGAGAGGCACTTATGGCTTAATCTCTCTGGAATTAAGGAAAAAGACAAAAGCTTCCTTCTTAATGCCCTGCTTTCGCCTTCTGGCTTGTTCGGCGACGCTGTCATCACTGTCGTCGACAGGTTTCAGGAGGCAAAGAAGCAAGCGGCGGCATTTCAGAAAATTCTTCCCCGCCGCTCTCAAGTCTCTGAGGCTGCTGGGCGGGAGCAGCCTCAGCCGTGTACCAGCTCCTCACTCAGAGCTCAACAAAAGATCAGAGTCGCCACTTGGGCTCCCTCCCCCTCAGAAGCAGGGTTGGTGGGGGTCTGGGTGGCGGTCGCAGCCGAAGGCTCCTGAGAAGAAGGCAGATCTAAGGACTGTCATTATCTCTAGAAAGTCTTTGGTGAAGAAGCCCTGACGCCAGTGGTGTCAGGCTTCTGAGGGTGGTCCCCTCTGGGGAGAAGCGGAGTTCACCTCATTATATGGTGGCCGCTTCTCCTCAGTGCCCTCAGGAGGCCGTTCTGCCAACCCTGCCACCTCATGTGTTTCAGGGTGCAGACCCTTCCAGCGATCCTCAGAGGAGGATTGTGGAGCGTTCAGTTCAGTTGCTTCCTGCCGGTTCGCCTTTTCAGGACACTGGTCTGATCGCACAAACAACACCAGAGTAGATTTTTCTGGCAGAATGGAAATGTCTTCCCAATATATCTCAATGGGTGCTGCGTATGGTAGAAGTGGGTTACAGAATTCAGCTCGGGCTGAGGCCACCCAGCTTCAACGGGGTGCTATCTACGGTAGTCAACCCAGAGCAGTCTCTGGTTATGGAACAAGAAGTTCTGACTCTTTTGAGAAAAGGGGCTATAGAACGGGTGTCCCTGCCCAACAAGCAGTCAGAGAGCATGGCGGTTCAACATCGAGATGTAGTTCTCGCCCATATGAGAAGGTTGGGGTTCAGGCTCAACGTCAAGAAGAGTGTGCTCATTCCAGCTCAGACGACTACTTTTTTAGGCGTAGTGTGGGACTCGAAGAACATGCAGGCTCAGCTTTCGCCTGCCCGTATTGCTTCAGTTCTCTCAGCTGTGAATGCAATAAAACTAGACCAGTCACTCACTGTGAAACAGTTTCAGAGACTGTTAGGTCTTATGGCAGCAGCGTCCAACGTGATACCTTTTGGCCTTCTGTACATGAGACCTTTGCAGTGGTGGCTCAGGACAAAGGGGTTCTCCCCGAGGGGAAATCCTTTTTGCATGATCAAGGTCACGCGGCAATGCCTTCGTGCCTTAGTCATGTGGAAAAAGCCTTGGTTCCTGTCCCAAGGGCCCGTGTTGGGAGCTCCTTGTCGTCGCGTAATGCTAACGACAGACGCTTCCCTCACGGGTTTGGGAGTGATCATGAGTGGTCGCTCAGCTTGGGGTCTTTGGGAGGACCATCTACTTTCCTGGCACATAAATCGGCTGGAAATGATGGCAGTGTTTCGAGCTCTCAAACACTTCCTCCCAGACCTGAGGGGCCATCACGTGTTGGTCCGTACGGAGAACACGTCGGTGGTCTCTTATATCAATCATGAGGGGGGTCTGAGGTCACGTCCTTTATGCAAGCTGGCCCATCGGATCCTCCTGTGGGCCCAGGGGAAGCTGCTCTCTCTGAGGGCAGCTTACATTCCTGGGTCCCAGAATCAGGGAGCAGACATCCTGTCGAGGCAGGGGCCAAGGCCCGGGGAGTGGAGACTTCTCCCCGGGGAGTGGAGACTTCTCCCCGAGGTGGTGGAGTACCTTTGGCAAAACTTCGGTCGTGCAGAAGTAGACCTATTCACATCTCAGGAGACAACTCATTGTCAGCTGTGGTTCTCCCTCACTCATCCAGCTCCACTGGGGCTGGATGCTATGGTACAGACGTGGCCGAAGCGGCGTCTGTATGCATTTCCCCCGATTGCTCTGCTCCCGGGAGTTCTGGAGAGTGTTCGCCGGGATGGGGTTTCGGCTGCTGCTCGTAGCCCCATTCTGGCCGACCAGAATTTGGTTTTCGGACCTAGTGTCCCTTCTAGATGGTCCCCCTATGGAGATTCCAGTCAGACAAGACCTCCTGTCCCAGGCAGGAGGCGCTATACTTCACCCTCACCCGGAGTTGTGGAAGCTGTGGGCGTGGCCCCTGAGGGGGCTTACCTCATAGATTCAGGTCTCTCCACCGAGGTGGTTGAGACCATTCTCCAATCCAGAGCTCCTTCCACTAGGAGATTGTATGCCATTAAGTGGAGACTTTTTTCTTCTTGGTGTGAAGAAAGGAATTTAGACCCGGCTGTTTGTGCTGTGGGTTCTATTCTCGAGTTCTTGCAAGAACGTTTCTCCACTGGATTATCCCCTTCTACCTTGAAAGTCTACGTTGTGGCTATTTCTGCATATCATTTACCCATTGAGGGTACATCTGTGGGTAGAAATCCTTTGGTTACATGATTTCTCTGTGGTACACTGAGGCTGAGGCCTGCTCAGTGCACGAGAACACCGGCTTGGGATCTAGCCATAGTGCTTGGGGGTTCTGACCTTAGATCCTTTTGAACCGTTGGAAGAGGTTCATGAAAAGTTCCTCACTCTCAAGACTATCTTTCTTCTAGCCATTTCGTCTCTTAAGAGAACTGGAGACTTACAGGCTCTTTCAGTTGCTCCATCATGTCTGGAATTTGCTCCAGGCATGGTCAAAGCCTTTCTTCACCTGAGACCCGGTTACATTCCCAAGGTCCCTACTAATGTTGCAGGGCCCATTATGCTGCAGGCCTTTTGTCCTCCTCCTTTCTCTAATCCAGATCAGGAAAGACTTAATCTGCTTTGCCCAGTTCGGGCTTTAGATATCTATGTCCACAGAGCTGCCCTGTGGCGTAAAACGGATCAACTGTTTGTTTGTTATGGGTCACCCAGAAGAGGGTGTCCCGCATCTAAGCACAGAATGAGCAAGTGGGTGGTTGAGGCCATCTCACTTGCTTATGAGTCTTCCAGACAGCCTTCTCCTTTGGCTGTCCGAGCTCATTCTACCAGGAGTATGGCTGCTTCTAAAGCTTTGGTTTCTGGAGTCTCCCTGCAGGATATTTGCAATGCAGCAGGGTGGTCTTCACCTCACACTTTTGTTAGGTTTTATAACCTAGATCTTGGCTCCACTCCGGGGTCTTCTGTTCTCTTGTTTGATACACTCAGGCATTTAGACGTATGGTGTAGTGGGTATTGCATTCCCACCGCGTTCCGAGGCAGCGGGAGTTCCCATGAAAGGGAACGTCTCGGGTTACGTCTGTAACCCTGGTTGCCTGAATAGGGAAAGAAACGCTGCGTCACCCTGCCATACTCCCAGCATGCCTGAGAGCACTTTGCTTCATCCAATCAGAAGCTAGCGTTCTTTGTTCTGGGTATGCTTTATAGTTTCCTGGTCTGTGACGTCACCCGCCTATGACGTTCCGTCACGCTATTGGACAGTTTACACATGTGCTTCATGACGCAATCACGCAGAGGCGTTCCCACCGCATTCCAACGCAGCGTTTCGTTCCCTATTCAGGGAACCAGGGTTACAGACATAACCCGAGACGTTTTCTTTATTCTTACCTGTTCTATTGATGTGGGAGTGAAACCATCTTACCAGTTGCACCCGAAGTATTTATATTAATGTCACATCAAACAGCTAAGATTTGTGAGATCTGTATGGCCTGAGGGGAAGGAGAGGGTGTGAGGAGTCAGGAACTTAGCATGGGGGGAAAGAGATGAGATTGAGTCAGCTGTTGTTCTGTGCTCTTTCTTGCAGATCCTCTCTTCAGATTAGTGAATTTTATTGTTTTATTACAGGATATGAATCTTGAATTCAGTCTGGGTAAAATCCATCCTTACAGCTCCGCCTCCAAAACTCACCCTCCAATCCTAACCACCCTGCTCTCAGTTGGTTTTCGAACCCCAGCCCGATCACTGCTGGCAGGCGAGTCGAGTGCACTAACAATGAAGCTAAACACTGCATTCTCTAACGGTTGCTAGTACGCAGTGGTTTACCTGCACAACTCTCACTAGCTGGCCACTGTTACACATGCAATGCGAGAGTGGATGTCTGTTTATCACAGCTGATAGACAACAAAATAATGCTTCACGAAATATGAAGCGCAGATGATGAACGAATGACAAGGAAATGTAACCCCTCTACCCAGGTTCTACTCACCCCACTCTGCCCTGGCCTCGAACCTGGGTCTCCGGTGTGGGAGTCGGACTCTCTAACAAGGAGGCTAAAGGGTACAATTTCTAGCGTCAATCACTAGAGCATCTCTTGAGATCAGAAGAGTGAGGTTTACTCGCACAACTCTCACTAACTGGCCACTGTTACACATGCAATGCGAGAGTGAATGTTTGTTTATCACAGCTGACACACAACAAAGTAAGGGGCTGTTCACATATCGTGTCTAAAAACGCGTGGCCGCACCGCTTTCTCCTTCTTTCCAAAGCGTTTGCGCTCCCGTGGCATCTGTCGTTGCTATGCAACCATGAACTGCAATTTCCACGAGGAGTAGGAAGTTTCAGCAAAGGATAAATTGATTTCTAGCCCTTGATTTAGCTTTACTACTAGATATGTTTATGGAGATGAGATATAAAAACCACCCTGTACAGCTATGATCAGCTGTTTGGCTGAGATTTCGATGTTTTGTTACGGAAAGGCCAAAGCTGATCGGTTGGTTCTTGTCACATGACCTGCGGTGCGCTTGCGGCATTCTGAAAAGTTGAGAATTTTTCATCTCGATGCGCCTGGAAAACGCACCGCATGCATGTCGCTTCTATTATGAGCGCGCCTGTCGTGTGGCTACATTTGAAATAACTGACTTGCATACGGAAAAGACACAATATGTGCCCCTAATGCTTCACGAAAAATAAAGTGCAGATGATGAATGAACGGCAAGGAAATGTAACCCCTCTAACCAGGTCCTACTCACCCTGCTCTGCGTTGGCCTCGAACCTGGGTCTCCGGCATGGGAGTCGGACACTCTAACAAAGAGGCTGAAGGCTACGACACCTAGTCTCAATCACTAGAGCATCTCTTAAGTATAGAGGAGTGAAGTTTACTCGCACAGCAACAACTAGCTGGCCTCCGTTACACTCACGCCCCTAAACCTCACTCCCATCTGGGTCACAGCACCAATGTAACCCCTCTACCCAGGTCCTACTCGCCCCGCTCTGCACGGGCCTCGAACCTGGATCTCCGGCGTGGGAGTCGGACACTCTAACAAAGAGACTAAAGGCTGCAACCATATGGAATTACCTATGTGCCAATAAAAATGAACGTAACTTTTCAAAAAAACTAATAAAAATATAAATTGAAACTGAATAAAATGTCTTTGAAACTTAAAAAAATAAAATCGCAGGCAAAATGTTTGACTTTGTTTCTAATACACTGCATGTTTTGCTAACTGTTTCTCCTCTTTCTTTCACTGATCTGTACTTACAAATGTGTTTCCAGAGTTTTCATTTATGCTTCTGAAGTTTTTGTTTACGATCCCAGAGTTTTCAGGGGCGGGGCCAGCAGTGGTGTGTTCTCATTGGCTACTGAGTTTTTGATTGACATCTTCTTGACCTGGAAGTGAAGACGTCAGTGTTGTGTTTACAATTACTTGTGTGGAGGTGAGTATCTGTAAGCGGCTTCTTATTTCATTTTAGTAATATAAAGATAGGAGTTTTGTTTTTGAATTGTATCTGTATTTATCTGCTGCTACTACTTTGTCGACATAAACTTTTAGGAGTGTGAGAGACCAAATGCGAGATAAAATGAATGTCTTGAGGTTTAATTGTGCATTAAAGTATATAATACTGAAAATATTGCATAATGTCCAATGTTTTCGGAAAATATTTGTTTATTCCTGATGATTCTTCTCTATTGTTGGGTCTGATTAGGTTGTGCTGTTACAATTTAAAGAGAATACTAGTATCATATACATGTATATATTCAGCTGTCAAGAAAGTCTCACTCCAACCAGGTAATTAAGGTTGGCAACCATGGCCATCACTCTACCCATTGTTAGCATATGCACATACACCATCACAATTAATGATCACTTAATTCTGAAGAATTAAAAAAATATGAAAATTACCTTCTTGGCTTGCTGTAAGATGGTATAGACCTCAAAGGGCATTTCAGTACATATTCCACACAAAGAATGATCTTGTTGCCATTTTTTTTTTTTTTTAATCATTCTGATAATTTTATTTAGTTATTTTATTTAGTTAACATTATCATCTAACAAATAAAAGTGGAAATACTTTTTTAACAATCATCAACAGTTTCAATTGTGACTTTTATAAAAACCAGTTGAATAAATTTAAATGAAAATATGAATCAATTCAAATAAATTTAAATTCTTTATTGTCACTACAGCATATACACAAGTATCAAAGTGAAAGTGTTGGATGCAATTATGTTGTGACAGGAAAGACCAGAATCCATAAAACACTAACTGCATAGTATTCATGTAATGCACAGTATTATCATGATATACAGTACATTACTATCAAAATGCACAAGCACCTATATAGAATACACATGTAAAATTCATAAAATTCATTTTATTACCTTTTTTTTTAAACTATAGTAATTAAACTGTATTAATGAATGAAATGTTCATGGTGTCTGAATAATTTTTTGACTGTATATGACTCTTCACATAAACACAAATATCTTTGAGAAAATAGTCTGTCTCTGTGAGTCCATAAGTGGACTTTAACCCATACACGTATGACAGTTGGTGGGAAACTAATGTTAATAATTAAAACAGTTTAAATTATTAGTATTTTTCTTATCTATTGTTTCACTTCAGAAGACATTAAATAATTAAAACAGTTTAAATTATAAGTATTTTTCTTATCTATTGTTTCACTTCAGAAGACATTGATTCATCCACTGGGGTTGCATGGATTACTGTGTCTTTAGGACACAAAGACATGTATTATTTTCCTAAAAATCCTAATTCGTGTTTATCTGTAGAAAGAAAGTAATATGCATCTGGGATGGCATGAGGGTGAGTAAAATATATGAGAATTTTTATTTTTGGGTGAACTATCACCTTAACGTTCATATGTTGTTGGTATGCTAATCCAAGATCAGTATGGACTAATAAGAATAAAGTACAACCTCTTGTGTTTGTGAACTGTGTTTGTTTTAATCTAGAGCTCCAAAGAAATTTAAATATTTTCATAATATCAGGTGTCTGAAGATCAAGATCCCAGTCAGTCAAAGGCGACGTGTCTGAACAAAATAAGATTCTTGTCTGATGGGGACAGTGGATCTCTGGTGCTACCACTCCATCCTCTGGGTCAGCATCAGAATTTTGTTAATGGAAAAGTTGCTCCACTCCCTGGAAAATGAGAAACGAGATGTATTTTAATCTAACAATACAAACAGCTTTGAATTCCCACATTACAAATTATGCAGACTTAAAATATTTATTTCAAACAAATTATATATAATTTCAGTCATAATTACTTTCATGTATTAGGTTTTGGATTTGGACATACAGTACTGTGCAAAAGTCTTAGCTTTGTTGTTTTAGCAATGTTTTAATGACCATCCATGTTTATTATACAGGAAATATGTACATAAAAAAAAAAAAAAAAAAAAAAAAATCAGAACAAAATGGCTTCTTTAAGCAAATATCAGTATTTAGTGTGACCTCCTAGACTTCTTCCAGTTTTTTCAAAGGAGAAACTTCTGATCAGATTTTGAAAGTTTTCCATATAGGTTTAAGAGAGCCAGGTTCCTGCTATTGCTCAAGTGTAAGGAGAGGTCACTAAATACTTGCCACTTTAGCCTATAGAAGTCATTTTTTTTCTGTTTTTTAATACTGCTTACAAATTTAATGTATTCCCTGGTTATATTCTAATAAAGAGACTGAGAAATAATTATATGGTCACTATACCATTGTTAAAACAACATCTAATGGTGTCCTAAGAATTTTGCACAGTACTTTAAATTTATTATTATTAAAGACTACTTTTTTCCCCCTTTAAATATGATCTAATCCAAGACTGTAACTGTATGTACAGTACATAACCAGGTCATGTAATGATTGGGTTAAATCAAGACAACACTGCTGTATAATGTGGGCTCTAAATAAGCTCTAAAATACCTCTCCATCTGAAAAAGCAAAAGTAAGTACTTATATTGATTTTGTAAACTTAAATACTGACTTACCATGAGTATCCAGATAACGACGATGATTGATGATAATGATGATTATATAATTCATCTGTGCTAGTCCTAAGAAATCATCTCACCATAGTGTAGCAGCAGATAAATACAGATAAAATAATAAAAACTCCTATCTTTATATCACTAAAATGAAATAAGAAGCCGTGTACAGATGCTCACCTCCACACATGTAATGGTAAATACAACACTGACGTCTTCACTTCCAGGTCAAGAAGATGTCAATCAAAAACTCAGTAGCCAATGAGAACACACCACTGCTGGCCCTGCCCCTGTGAGAGATTTGTGCCAGAAAGACAAACGAAAACTCTGGGATCGTAAACGCAAACTTCAGAAGCATAAACGAAAACTCTGGAAACACATTTGTAAGTACAGATCAGTGAAAGAAAGAGGAGAAACAGTTAGCAAAACATGCAGTGTATTAAAAACAAAGTCAAACATTTTGCCTGCGATTTTATTTTTTTAAGTTTCAAAGACATTTTATTCAGTTTCAATTTATATTTTTATTATTTTTTTTTGAAAAGTTACATTCATTTTTATTGGAACAAAGGTAATTCCATACAACCCCTAGTGTCAGTCGCTAGAGCATCTCTTGAAATCAGAGGAGCAAGGTTTACTTGCACACGACTACTTGCTGGCCTCCATTACAGAAACACAAAAAATGAACATAAAGTACACAAGAGTAAATACAAACAAGTGTTCTTTGTTAGTCGCCAACAGCACATCAGCTCCAGACAATCAATGACACTCAAAACCAGTGTTACTCACGTGTGAAGCGGAATCAAAGCAGCCTCCGCGGCTGTTTTCAGGTCCTCCCGCTTGGCTCTCTCCAGCGCTGGAAAGCTTTTCTAATATTAATGCGGGTCCTAAAGTGCTTGCTCAGTCATAAATCTTCATTCCAGTGATATTCTTTTGAGCTCTTTTGTATTGTGTCTCATCTCTCTTTCTGCATCTCTCTTTCTGCAGTATTTTTTCTTCAAATCTCCTTCTTGCTCATTCTGTCTCCTTGACCGTCATGCGCCCCCTAATGCTGATTGGCTACACGTTTGTTGTTGGTGTCGGCCGACTAACTTCCAAACAGTGTTTTTGAAATATGACTTACCCCACCTTTAACAAAAGATTAGGTAACACTTTATTTTGATGGTCCACTTTAGACATTCTACTAACTATAAGTAACTTTGCAACTACATTTCAACTAACTCCCATTAGAATATTAGTAGACTGTTAGTAAGACTGTTAGGTTAGGGTTATGTGTTAGGGTTCGGATTAGTAGAATAATTTAATATGTAGTTGTTTGTAGTTAGTAGAATGTCTAAAGTGGACCATCGAAATAAAGTGATACCAAAGATTAATACAGGGTGCGATTCAGCCTCAGTATACTAAAGCTTTAGTAACATTATCACTACCGTTCAAAAGTTTGGGGTCAGTAAGATTTTTTATTTATTTTTATTTTTTTGGGAAGGAAATTAAAGAAATTAATGCTTTTATTCAGCAAGGAAGCATTAAATTGATAGAAAATGACAGTATAGACATTTATAATGTTAACTTCTGTTCTTTTTAATGTTCTATTCATCAAATAATCCTGAAAAAAATTGTACACAACTGTTTTCAACATTGATAATAATAATAAATGTTTCTTGAGCAGCAAATCGGCATATTAGAATGATTTCTTAAGGATCATGTGACACTGAAGACTGGAGTAATGATGCTGAAAATTCAGCTTTGCCAACACAGAAGTAAATTGCATTTTAAAATATATTCAAATGGAAAACAGTTATTTTAAATTGTAAAAATATTTCACAATATTACTGTTTTTGCTGTATTTTGGATCAAATAAATGAAGCCTTGGTGAGCAGAAAACATAAAAAAAAAAATCTTACAGTTCAAAAACTTTTGACCGGTAGTGTACATTCCTCCCACTGATCTTAGGATGGATTCTAAAATGTTGAATGTAACCATTAATTAATTAATGGTCAAACACATAATTAACACATTACTATCCTTCCTGTAGCATGGCACTAGCAATGCCAGTGTCATGGGTTCAATTAATGGAAGAACTGATTAAAGCAAGAACTGATTAAGATCTGGGGCTGGTTGAATAAACTGCTAGGACAAGTCTTACAAGTTATCAAATATTTTTAAGACTGTTCATAACTTTAAGGGTCGGTTCACACGGAACGTGTTTTGAGGTTAACAGGTGATGCGCTTTATCATCCAAGTAGTCTATGACATGTAATATTAATTCTTGTCTGTGTAGAAATGATAGACCTACACTTACGAGCTCAACGAATCTGTTGATGTGTTTAATATACATTTTCTTGACTTGGTGTCCTGAATATTGACATTCATTTTCAATTATTTTTAAACCGTATCCACCTTATTCCAACGCCCCATGATGCTTTGCGTGAATTATGGGTGTAACTTCCGTTAAGCGGTAAACAGTCAGTGAAACGCTTGCTCTATGAACACAATAATACGTTTTTTTTTTTAATTGGGTACAATGAGTTGACATTATTACTCACCCTTCAACCAACAAACATTAAAAGGACATTTAAAAGTGTAAAAGCATCAACAAGGTACTTTCAACAGGCCATGAAAAAGAGCGAAGGAAATTAAAGAAATTAATGCTTTTATACAGCAAGGAAGCATTAAATTGATAAAAGTATAAAGTATTGACATTTATAATGTGGCAAAGCTTTATATTTCAGATAAATTCTGTTCTTTTGAACTTTCTATTCATCAAATAATCCTGAAAAAAAAATTGTACACAACTGTTTTCAATGTTGATAATAATAATAAATGTTTCTTAAACAGCAAATCGACATATTAGAATGATTTCTGAAGGATCATGTGAAACTGAAGACGGGAGTAATGATGCTGAAAACTCAGCTTTGCCAACACAGAAAAAGATTGCATTTTAAAATATATTCATATGGAAAACAGTTATTTTAAATTGTAAAAATATTTCACAATATTACTGTTTTTGCTGTATTTTGTAGAAATGATAGACATACTCTTACGAGCTCAACGAATCTGTTGATGTGTTTAATACATTTTCTTGACTTGGTGCCCTGAATATTGACATTCATTTTCAACTATTTTTAAACCGTATAGATGATTACTTTAATGCAGCTGTTTGACTCATTCATGGACACAAATGTGTTTAGTTTATTTTTATTTAGTGTTTATTTAGTTATTTTATTTTTGTTTAGTGTTGCCACATCTTAGTCTTCATGCTAACACCACACTATAAATCATTTTCTAGATCCACCCACGATCTCTTCAAACATATAATGGATGATGGATATCTGCAAAGTATCAGTCAGTTCATACACAAACATCTTATGTCACATGAAAAAAATGACAAACTGGTTCTAGTTCCTGTAGTGTTCCACCCAGTTCAAGTCAAATTAAAAAAAAAGCTGCATAACTATACTAGGCTGCTGAAGGGTGAAACCTGAGTTTGCTCTGACTTCAGGTAAAGTAATTTCTCTGCATTTTCCTCTTCATTTGATCAAATCACTCTTAATGCCACTGGCTTTTGATGGATCTTAACTGATGCTAATCTCTGTGAACATTATCATTTAAAGTCGGTGTAAAGTCAATTCTGAGAATTGTTTCTAAACTGGTTACCCTATTAGGTTGTGACCAAACGCCAGATGTGAACGATCAGCCACAGATTCATCAGTTCTGAAAGCTTGTGCAATAGATCCAATACAATTAAATAATTGCACTTTATGATGCTGGCATCATTGCAGATAGGGAATAAAAATAAGGGATTTTATTACTTGTAATGGTAAAAGTTTGTTTAACAAAAACGCCAATAAAGTCATACTTGGACTCGAACTGCGTCAAAAAAAAACAAAAAACAAAACAACAACAACAAAAAAAAACAACAAAAAAAACAGCCACCTTAACGGCAAAACATTTTATCACGATGAGCTATCAAATTGCGACAGAGTGCATTAATGTACAAATCAAAGTGACTCGCTTACAAGCTGATACAGTAATATTGCATTGTATGACACTTAAATGGCATTTTTTCATCTGAATCCCTAGAAACTAAGAAGTCCTTCGTGCATGGCTGTAAGAACAACAAGAAAAATTAATAAATAAACAAATAATGTTACGTGCGAGCAAGACAGCAGAAAACGGGCGGATGTCTAAACTTTATCTGATGCCAAACAGCTCTTAAAATGGTTTTAGGCAGATGACTGTACGTGGTACTGCGGTAAATTAACTTTTGACTTAAGACACTCTCTGCGCATGTTTCTATTCTAGCCCAAACAAACGTATACAAAAACAAATGCCCTTTGCATTGCACACGACATATGCAATATACACTGTAAAAAATAAAAACGGAAAATGTACTGGTAATTTTCTGCCAGGACATTATCCAGTAATTTTACGGAATTTCCCGTTAATCCTTAGGCTACTTTCAGCTAAGTAAAGAAAAAATAGCCTACTGCAATTTTCTTGTCATTATTATTATTATTACTTTGTATTATCATTATTGTTTGGGTATTCTACAGCCCTTCATCAAACAACATCTCAACACACAGCCCACCTCAGAATGTTTTGATTCAATGCACAAATCATAAATAAATAAATAAATAAACTGATTAACGATTTCCTAAATTCTGTTTGGGTGGGCAAGGCCAACGTTTGGGTGGGCTCAGCCCACCCCTGCCCATGCCTAGAGCCGGCCCTATGGATTTGAATTTTTATTTTTTATATATATATTATATAAATAAATATATATATATATATATATATAATATATATATATTTATTTATATATATATTTTGCTGGTCAGGGGCTGGACTAGATGTGTGTGCAGCCCACACACATAAAATTGCCGTGGCCATAATAGTGAGCACTGCATCCTCTGGAGACTCTGGTATGGCTGCCATCTTGGGATGAGACTCTGGTATGGTGGCTATCTTGTGAAGAGTTTTTGATGTGGAGGCCATGTTGTGAACAGGACCTGGCATGGCAGGCATGGCATGAACACGCCCTGGCGTGACAGTCTGTGGTTGGGCAGGCATGACGTGAACAGTCTGTGGCATAGAAGACATCACGTGAACAGGCACTGACCTGGCTGGCATAAAGTGAACAGGACTTGCTGTGACAGTCGTGGCGTGAACAGGCCCTGGTGTGCTGGTTGTAGTGTGTACTGTGGGATTGTGTGGCTCCTCGTCCACAATTCCTACAGTGAAGGATGATCCACTTAGCAGAAGAGCATAGTCAATATATTCCTGCAGTGTCCAGTGGATCTTTCCCCCTGGAAGCCGGGAGCAAATGGGCTCATTCAGACCATGGCGAAAAATGTCCTTTAACACCATGTCATTGAAGTCCACTTGACAGCATATGTTACAAAAATCCTGGACGTAATCCTCAATGGATCGATTACCTTGACTGAGACTCAGGATGTGAACTGCTGGGTTCATTGTAGAGGTCTAGCTTTCTGTAACATAAGTCCACTGAAGGCCAGTGTTGAGAACCCATGTGCAGTATTTATTTAACAGAAACATGAATTAAATACAAAACAAAGATGTAGCTTGACATGACATGACTTGACTTGACTTGACTTGACTTGAAATAAACTTGAACAGAAACAAACTCACAAACAGCGGATTACAGGAAACAAAGCTAGACAAGAGAACAATGAAACACGAGGGCTATTTATACAAAGAGACTAATTACAAACAAGGAACACCTGTGAACAATCAAGACAATGAACCAATGACAGAACAGAACTGATAACCACATGACTAGAACAACCAACAGGTGTGTTCGACATCGGTTGCGGCTGGGTGCAACAGATCGGCGAGAGTAGCCGCATACAGACGGGGAGGAGCTGAAAACAGAGACGTGAAGTCGAACACTTTCTGATTTTCGTAGTGATGCTTGCGCTGTGTTTGCATACTTTATCACAGCTGAAGTGAAATAAATGCAATATTTGACTAATACACTGATGTTTCAGAGACATTTTCATTCAATACTTTATGTATTGCTTACAGCGTCTGTTTTTACAAGAATAAAGTTCAACATAAGCATATATTATTTAAATACCAATGTAGTGGGGTCTACGTTTTTTATCAGTTTTATTTTAATAAACATGACACAATATAACATCGTGACTACATGAAAAGAGCTTTAACTGTTATAAAAACACAGATTTTTGAGCATTAGTGGAACTGAAGGCGTGACAATAAACATGAAACACGTGATCGTTATCATGCGGTGAATCCGGCCAATCATGAAACAGCTGTGTCGTCATCAGAGCTCGTGCAGCTCCTCTTGAGAAACTGCGCTGGCTGACTCAGGCGGCTGATCTCAAATCGCTCTTGTGGTACTTTGATACCACACGTCACAGTCACATGGCGTCAGCGCTGTCTCAAGTCGGACAAAATTTCTTACCGGCATGCACTGCTTCAAGTCAGCCGCCGATTAGTCTGTCCGGTGCTGCATCAAGTCGAACAAGCCTAACGAGAACATAACACATGAGACTGGGGAAGCACATGACATGATCACATAAGGGCAAGGGAATCACTTGACAACAGAGCACATGGCAAACCAGGAAACAAACAAAGCAATGAAACATGAAGCATGAACAAAATAAACCATGAACACAAAACCAAAACTATACATGACAGAATCAGAGTGAGCTTTATTTGCTTTATTCGCCAGGTGTGTGCAAACACAACGAATTTGTTATATAACACAAGATAAAAAAGAACATTTCAATAGACCCATTTTGTGTTTGCAAACAGCAATCACGTATAATCATGGTATCAGGAAGCAACATATATCTACCCACATGACGACAGGGAGGTGACGGCGGTGCGTAAATCGAGTTACCCCTGCCACTTCTGCTAGTTTTACTGAGATGTCTTATCCCGTGAGAATTGGCCATAATATTACAGATGTCCTGAGGTAAAATTACATTACTCCACCTCCCCATGTAAAACTAATCCCGTCCGAATAGGGCTTAAGGTGGCGATAGCCTGGGGAAAGAAACTCTTTTTATACCCAGTGATCTGCCTGAAGGCAGAAGTGCAAACAGGTTTTGGCTGGGGAGAGAGAGGTCTGTGATTATGTTACCTGCCTGCTTATTCTGGAGATGTATAAGTTACTAATTATCAGTATTTTTGCAAATACATGCCAAATAACTCTCATTAGAATATTAGTAGACTGTCCTGTTCTCTTTCTTGCATATCCCCTCTTCAGATTAGTGTGTTTCATTGTTTTATTGCAGGTTATAATTCTTTATTTCAGTCTTGGTAAAATCCATCCTTACAGTAGAATAAGTTGATATGTAATTACAAAGTTACTTATAGTCAGTAGAATATCTGTTGGAGGACTGTCAACATAAAGTGTTAGTGGATATTAAGCAGATAGTCTACTAATACTCTAATGAGAGTTAGTTGACCTGTAGTTGCAAAGTTACTTATAGTTAGTAGAACGTCTAAAGTGGACCGAAGATTAAGACAGGGTGCAATTCAGCATTTGCTCATATTACCAAATTATTGTGTTGTCACAAAACACAAAACCAAGTGTGACATCAGAAGCCATGCTAACGTCGCCCTGCAGCCAATTCTTAGGTGTCATTATGTTAAGAGCTAGTTTTCTGAAATACCTCTCCCAAACCTGGCTGACACGTATGTAGGTAGAATATTTTAAATCTACATTAAAAAAAATAGAGATATTTGTTTTCTTTTTCTTAATGATTGTGTTTCTACTCATGTTGTTACAAAATGGAACAGATTGGAGGAAAATATTTTGTGGAAGAAGGTTTGGACTCTTCCTGGTAAGAACCCTTGGGGGACGCCCGGCGAGTTCAGGGGTACCACTTCACTGCAGTGAAAGCTGTCGATGCCCATGTCTTGCGTGCGGAGATCACGTGCCTACTGGCAAAGAACGCAACCGATCTTGGACCTGCGAGTTTTGAATCGGAGCCTCCACAAGCTACTGTTCAAAATGTTCACGCAGAAACGCATTTTCGAATGCATCCGTCCCCAAGATTGGTTTGCAGTGTTCGACCTGAAGGACGCATACTTTCATGTCTCGATTCTCCCTCGACACAGACCGTTCCTGCGCTTTGCGTTCGAGGGTCGAGCATATCAGTACAAGGCTACCCTTCGGGCTGGCCCTGTCTCCCCGCGTCTTCATGAAAGTCGTGGAGGGAGCCCTTGTTCCCATGAGAGAACGGGGTGTTCGCATCCTCAACTATCTCGACGACTGGCTTATTCTAGCTCAGTCTCGGGTTCAGTTGTGCGAACACAGGGACCTGGTGCTCAGTCACCTCAGCCAACTTCAGGTCAAATGGGGAAAGAGCAAACTCTCCCCTGTGCAGAGGATCTCTTATTCTCGATTCTTCTCTTATTCTCTAGGATTCTCGGTATGGAAGTGGATTCAGGAAGGACCTTCTTTCTCAGAGACGGGGCACCCTTTGGCACCCGCGTCTAGACCTCTGGAAACTCCATGTCTGGTCCCTGGACGGGACGTGGAGGTTCTAGGTGACTTACCCCCCGAGGTACTTAACACCATCACTTCGGCACGTGCACCGTCTACGAGACGTGCTTACGCCTTGAAGTGGAACCTGTTCGTCGAGTGGTGCTCTTCTCGCCGAGAAGACCCCCGAAGATGTTCGATCAGAGTCGTGCATTCCTTCTTGCAGCAAGGGTTGGAGCGTAGGCTGTCTCCCTCCACCCTCAAAGTTCATGCTGCCGCTATATCTGCATACCACGACCACATCGATGGCAAATCTGTTGGTAAGCACGACCTGGTCGTCAGGTTCCTTAGGAGGGTGAGACGGTTGAATCCTCCTCGACCTCCCTTGCAGTCAGCAGACTTAAAAAATTTGTCGATGAAGACTTTGCTGCTGGTTGCATTGGCCTCCATCAAGAGGGTAGGGGACCTGCAGGCATTTTTGGTCGACGAATCGTGCCTAGAGTTTGGGCCGGGCGACAGCCACGTGGTACTGAGACCCCGGCCTGGCTGTGTGCCCAAGGTTCCTACCACTCCCTTCAGGGACCAGGTAGTGAGCCTGCAAGCGCTGCCCCCGGAGGAGGCAGACCCAGCCCTGGCTTTGCTCTGTCCAGTTCGTGCTTTGCGACTGTACTTAGACAGAACTCAAAGCCTCAGGACCTCAGACCAGCTCTTTGTCTGTTACGGAGGCCAGCAGAAGGGAAAGGCTGTCTTCAAGCAGAGGATGGCCTACTGGATAGCGGACACCATCGCCTTGGCTTACCAAGCACAAGGTGTGCCCTGCTTGCTCAGGTTGCATGCTCACTCTACGAGAGGTGTTGCATCCTCCTGGCTCGTGGCGCCTCGCTGACAGACATTTGAAGCACCTAACACGTTCGCTAGGTTCTATAGCCTTTGTGTCGAGCTGGTCTCCTCCCGTGTTCTCACCTCAGGTCAGAGGCACGGAGAGGCCTCGGCTTAGTGTTGGCTTGCTGCACTACATGCACTAATTACTCCAGAGATTCCCTACAAGGCAGACCCTGTTGAGTCCTCCGATCTCCCATCGGCAGCCGGACGTGGCAGAGCGTCTGACGCCAGGCCTATTCTCTGTTGTATCCTTGAGAACTGGATTTAGGTTAGGTACCATGTGTGTGACCATACAGGGATCCCATATGTGTAGTTCCACGGTTGCTCCTAAACGAAGCCTGTGTCTTTCCCTCTGGGAGAACCCACCTCTCATCTGGTTGGAGTCACCCCAATACTAGTACAGCCCTACGGGGTTAGTCCATATGTACTTCTCCACATAACTCCTTCGGGGAAGGATGTGGCTTCCGCAGCGTTCCTTTCCCAGCGAAAGGGTATGCTTTCCCAGTGTTATCCAATAGTCTCACTGAATGGGTTTTTGGGGAACAGCAGTGATCGACACTCTCTGTGTTAGCCCCTTCCCACCGACCTTAGGCAAGGGGGTTCAGGTGGCTTGCAACAGAGCGCTGGAAGGGGGCAGCTCCTGTGGCGCTTTGGTAGGGATTCCTATTCGTCGGTCTGTCCGTCGAACGTGACCGACTGAATGGGAACGTTTCGGTTACATAGGTAACCCTCGTTCCCTAAAGGAGGGAACAGAGACGTACACTACCAGTCAAAAGTTTGGACACGGTAAGATTTTTAATGTTTTTAAAAGAAGTTTCGTCTGCTCACCAAGGCTGCATTTATTTAATTAAAAATACAGTAAAAACAGTAATATTGTGAAATATTATTACAATTTAAAATAACCGTTTTCTGTTTGAATATATTTTATAAAGTAATTTATTCCTGTGATCAAAGCTGAATTTTCAGCATCATTACTCCAGTCTTCAGTGTCACATGATCCTTCAGAAATCATTCTAATATGCTGATCTGCTGCTCAAGAAACATTTATTGTGTACAATTGTACAAAATATTTGTGTACAATATTTTTTTTTCAGGATTCTTTGATGAATAGAAAGTTCAAAAGAACAGCATTTATTTGAAATATAATCTTTTGTAACATTATAAATGTCTTTACTGTCACTTTTGATCGATTTAAGGCATCCTTGGTGAATAAAAGTATTAATTTCTTTAATTTTTTTTTCTAAAAAATAAAAATAAAAATAAAAATTCTTACTGACCCCAAACTTTTGAACGGTAGTGTATAATGTTACAAAAGCTTTGTATTTCAGATAAATGCTGTTCTTTTGAACTTTCTATTCATAAAGGAATCCTGAAAAAAAAAAAAGTACACAACTGTTTTCAACACTGATAATAATCATAAATGTTTCTTGAGCAGCAAATCAGCATATTAGAATGATTTCTGAAGGATCATGTGACACTGAAGACTGGCGTAATGATGCTGAAAATTAAGCTTTGCCATCACAGGAATAAATTATTTCATAAAATATATTCAAACAGAAAACGGTTATTTTAAATTGTAATAATATTTCACAATATTACTGTTTTTACTGTATTTTTAATTAAATAAATGCAGCCTTGGTGAGCAGACGAAACTTCTTTTAAAAACATTAAAAATCTTATCGTGTCCAAACTTTTGACTGGTAGTGTACGTCCCGTCGCCACAGTCGCTGGACCCCGCTGATGCTGCCGCCTAACCTGTTCGGCTCCTCAGCAAAAATCTGAAGATGTAATGCACCTGCTGCTCATTATTTACCCGCGCTGTGAGGCGAGCAGCTGCTGCATATGATTGCATGCCAATGTGCATTGGCTCGTTTTAGTTACACTCAAAGCAGATTGGCCTCTCTAGTGAGATTCCTATTCGTCGGTCTGTCCGACGTACGTCTCCGTTCCCTCCTTCAGGGAACGAGGGTTACCTATGTAACCGGGACTTTCTAGTTCCAGTAATGATCCACCCATTTATTAAAGGCAAGATCGTGAGAGCTGCAGTTCAGCATCAGCGTATTGAGCTGCTGAAGAGAGGATCTCACTGAGTTTGCTCTGATTTCAGGTACCTCTCTGATTCAAGATACCTCTCTGCATTTTCTCTTCATTTTATCAAATCACTCTTAATGCCAGTGGCTTTTGATGGATCTAAATTTATATAAATCTCTGTGTACATTATCATTTGAGTTGTTTTTACAAATATGCACAATAAAAAAAAAGAATAAAATGAATATATATAAGAAACCTATTTCATGTGTGTGTATGCTGTATATGTGTGTGCAGGTGCTGTTTGTCACAATGAGGTTTCTGATCTCACTGTGTGTGTCACTACTGCTGCTTATTAATGGTGAGTGTTTACGGTGAATCTGACATGTTAAATGACTAAATTATCTATCTAAAAATAGATAATTACAAACAACACATACAACCATTCTTTCACTTCATCTAATCTTCAGTTCTTCCTCTTTTCATCCTTTGCTTTAAAAATGTAAAAATTAAAGAAATGTAGTATGAATAATTCATATAGTGAAAGTAGGGATGCACCGATACCATTTTTTAAGGACCGAGTACAAGTACCGATACTTTTTTCTAGTACTCGCCGATACCGATACCGATGCCTATACATTTATTAATTTCTCTCTCTCTCTCTCTTTTTTATTGGTGATCTTTTCCAAGCACAACACAGTGAGACTAATGAATGTAGGACAGCTTCTTTATTATTACTCTAATGAAAAAAGTAATAATTTTCATGTGCTTATCACAGACTTAAAGAACAAAAATTTCACAGTGTCCAATAACCTTCAAAGGGCATACCAATATATATAGCCTAATTGTTGTTATATAAAAAGAAATTTACAAATAACAAACAGTACAACAAATACTATAAAGATACAAATTAAATAAACTTGTTTTTCAGATACAGTAGGTTTATATATCATGTATACATTTATTTACTGTGACAAATATAATATACGGTCCCTTTAAGACCGAATCCATGGATACTGACACATATCCTGTTTTCACCCAAATGTTTACGTCGACTTAAGCCATAACCGACTGTATTTACGTGAGATACTCCACACGATGGACAGTTTGACAACTATGTGTGCATTTGACCATTCAGGCGCGAGGAGAACTGATCGCGCGCTGTCTGAGAGAACTGGGATCGCGCGCAAGAAAGAGAGAGAGCGCGTGCGAGAGAGAGAGCGCTTCTGGTCTGTGTTATTCAGCACGATTCCGCCTATCCCGCCTTCACTAATCGATAACGAATTGTGATTGAAAGCATGCAGTTCGCAATTTGTGTGTTGTCATCATTAATTATGAAGTATTTCCACACCCCTGAGACTGACATTGTTTCTGCTGCTGCCGCCGGTGTGCACGGGAAATTCTGTAACTTACGTCACGTGAGGCATCAGTCTTTGGTATCGGAGGTATTTTTACGAGTACGAGTACAAGTACATGAGCTTGGTATCGCCCGATACCGATACTGATACTAGTATCGTTATCGGTGCATCCCTAAGTCAAAGAGCCTACTTTTGCAGTCTAGCATTTATGAACTGAAAAAAGGTGCAACACTCACTCTTACAGCGCTCTAACTTCATTCTAACTTTAACTATATATAAAGTTAGAACGCTGTAAGAGTGAGTGTTGCACCTTTTTTCAGTTCATATGCATTTTGATTTTTTTATCGCACCTCCTCTTCTGTTGGTAGAGCACCTCTTTTTAACGTTTGCGGTCTAGAACTTATACATTTTTGGGGGTCATTCTGTAGGTAGCCTCAAATGTTTAAATGTGCCTATGAATGATTAAATACTCTTAAAGTTCTGTTCAAACAATGTAAATCTTTTTCCACCCGTGACATCAAATTTGCTGTTGGCAACTCTTTTTTTTTTTTAATTCCAAATTTATTTTTCACAAATGTGACTTTATACAGTATGTTCATGTTGTATTGCTCATATCTCACAGTAGACATAGAAATAGAGGCTATTTAAAAAAATGTTTTAAAAGAGTTTTAAAGAGGCGCACAGTTTTAAAAGAGAACCAAAGACACTTAAAGGAATAATTTGCATTTTTTGTCAGTTTTGATTTCTCATAACTTGTGTGCTTTTTCGGGGCGACACAGAGTAAACTGCGGCGCTAATCAAGTCTCGCAAATGCACGTGTCGTGCAGCCGTGCAGAGAAGCCCAGTGGTCAAAGTCAAGAATTTTGTAAAATAATACATTAAATTCCAGTTTGTTTTTCACTAAACCCTATCGTATACCCCCAGAACACTTGGAATATATGGCACGTGACGCATTGGACCGTTGATACTTTTGCATCTTGATGCTGGTCACTATTCACTGCCAGTATATGGACAAGCACTAGTGGGACATTTTTTAAAACATGCACCTTTTGTGACACATACAACATTAGAACAACACAAGTTCTAGTAAATGATGACTTAATTTTCCATTTTAGGGTGAACCATCCCTTTAAAATAGACTCAAATGTCAGGCAGAATTAAAAGAAAAGGACAACAACCAACTCTACGACCTAGGCTTACAGTACTTTTGAGAATGATGAACAGGAGAAATGATCCATGATTGACACCAGAACAGTAATCCATTATTTTCACTTTATTAATAAGCGTTTACTTTTAAGATTTATTCAAAGCCACTTTAGTGATTTTAGTATTTTAAGACTACAAATAAAAACAAGTGCTACTATAATAATTCTAATGCAGATATACTGTAAAACCCAGCAAGAATAAGAAAAATACTGAGGAAGAAAATCACTTTTTGCAGTGCAATGAATGCATATGTATCATCACAGTTCTGTCTGTTGTTGGTTATTCTCTTAGAACCTGCAACTTCCAGCTCAGATCCATGCTATGATTATAAAACTCTTGATGAATCCTGGAGAGACATACGGCAAAGCCAATCCTCTGGATATGATGACACCCTTGTTGAATGGAGTGGCTGGTATCGGCTGTATTTGAATGGAGAAAGTGCCCAGATGTCTGAGTGGTGTGTGAGTTATGTGGGATGTGGTGGTCAAACTGGACTGTATCTCAGCGGTTCTCATCCAACACTTGAGGATGGAGTGGTGACCCGTGAAGTCCTGGGAACATATTGGAACAGTGATTGTGGCAGCTACAGATCCACGTCCATCCAAGTCAAAGCCTGTCCAGGAGATTATTACGTCTATGAATTTCTCAAACCCAACATATCAGCCTCCAGGCCTATGTACTGTGCAGGTGAGATTTTAAAGGCTTGTTCACACAAAGAACGATAACTAGACTATAATGAAAACTATATTAGCATGCACTCCAGTGTTGTCTGCTGCTTAAATGCTCAAGCTTATTCAATCCGCATGGATTCTAATTGGTTGTCAATGTTTTTATCATTCATCAGCTGGAAAAAAATAATTCTGAAAGTGACTTAAACAAAATCGTTCCTCTCTGTGTCGTCATAGTTGTGGTGTGGACTGTGCTATTCTCATAGAATTAGAACAATTATTAAAACTTTATAGTTATCGTCCTTGGTGTGAACAGGTCTTAATTCTTTTACTCTGGGGTTTTTGTGATGATAACAGGAGTTTGTTGAATGTTGGTATCAAGAATAATTGTCATACTTTTTAGATCATTTTACATGTGTTATAGTGGATTGTTTAATGAAATTAAGCTTGAGTTAGCCAGTTAGAATCAATGGTTTGAATTCCATCAGCCATTCTGTTGGCTACTATGTTGTTCTCTCACACCTACCCATTTCTAACTCTCCCCTAACTCTGTTATTGTAGCTGTTGATTTTGACAGTAAATTTTGATTTAGATTTAGTTTTAGTCATAGTTTTTTGACTAAAATACCATTTAGCTTTAGTCATATTTTAGTCATCTGAATTGTTTTAGTTTTAGTCGACTGAATAGCACAAGATTTTAGTCGACTAAACCTAATGGGTTTAGTTAAATTGTAATGCATTAATTAAGCATTTCTCTCAAATTTCCAAACCCATTAGGCTACTCCTGGAGAAAACATCTATGTTAATATGAATGATATTAAAATTTGCACATGCAATACAGAAACAGATTTAACTGCTGTGGCATAGAACTATCTCAAAATGAAATACAACCTCTTCTCGTAAAGAAGAACACATGGTCTTCTTTTCAATGAATGATATATGCATTCTTTTTAATAATTTGCATACAACATTATTCTTTCAGACATATTTATTTGTATAAATTAAATATAAATAATAACTATGGTACATTTACACGACAACGATATGCTTAAAACGGAGAAGTTTTTCCTTTGAGTTTTCCGCGTACAGACAACACCATTGTCAAAATGATCCCTATTCATACAAATCCGTGAAAATGACTAAAAACGCTGTATTCTCCTGGCAAGCCATTAGATGGTGATGAAACACTATAGACTGAACATGTATTACGCATGTGCATGACGTAATCGTTTTCATAGATGGGTGTTTTTGTTGTTTACACGGAGACCGTTTTTAAAAATTTGCACTTTGAAACCCGTTTTCAAAAGTTTGCTTTTTCAGGCCACCAATGTCTTGTAAATGAACGGCCAAAACGCATAAAAAGTTTTCTGTTTTTAGTTGAAAACTGTGTCGTGTAAACAGCCCCTTAAAGAGCAGTGAGTGATTTTCTCTGTCTTTTATTGTTTGATAAATATTAAGGGTACAGACGACAGCAAGTTTATTAGGCTGCTGTCACTTTAAGACCAAATGCCGGGATCCAATACACTGATGCACATCCGATATAACTGTTTACGTTTTCTTAAGACATAACCGACTGTGTTTACGTGAATGCTCTCCAGAATGGACATTTTGACATAATGTTGTGTGTATTTGTCCGTTCAGCCATGAAAAGATGTGAAAGAGAGCTCAATTCAGTACTTGGAGGCTGTCTGAGAGGCGACTTTCTGTGTGCACGGCTGCGCTTCGGGTCTGTGCGCACAGAAAACCGTACCGAATACAGCTATCTTTTGTTCTTTTTCAGATCTATCCATATGTCTGCTCTTCTCTTTCTCCCAGACTTTTACATTTTTTAACGTTTTATGAGACATGATGCTTCAGAGCTGACAAGAGAGAAAAAAGGCTCAGTTTTTTTTCTTTTCACTTTTAGTGAATTGTGTTACCCGCTCTTTGCAGGGTTGTGCATGTGCGGATCCATACATGGCACATTTTTCTTTATTTCTCTCTTTCTTTTAGGCTTTACAGCAAACCACTAGTTATAATATGATTGCTCAGAATAATGAAATTACCCATCAGTATTTTACAAAGATCTCTTTTGTCAATGACAGTTGCTTTCCAAAGCATCAGCAGTGATCCCTGCTACAACTATGAGTCTCTGGATCGTCCCTGGAGAGCCAACAATGAAAGTGGAGATAACATTTGTGATAACTCTTTCCCCTGGAATGGCTGGTACCGGCTTTTCTACTATGGAATGGACATCCGGATGCCGGAGACCTGTGTTAGTTCATTCACCTGTAACACTTACATCAATCTGTGGCTCACTGAACCTCACCCTCAGATAGAGGATGGAGTGGTGATCAGGGAGGTCTGTGGTAGTTATTATTTGGGAGACTGCTGTGAATACAACTCAAACCCCATCAGAGTCAAAGCATGCCCAGACAATTACTATGTCTATGAACTTGTGAATACACAATTTGGGTGTGCCGGATACTGTACAGGTACTGTGCCTTTTCCCGCTTATTAACAAAGACTTTAAAACCATTTAAAATGATTTCAGTCATGTTTTGAATCTTCTTTTTAGATATCAGCACCATTTCACAACCGGTTTCCACAGTGAGTCCAGATATAATCATTGAATCCAGTATCACCTTGAGTAAGTTGTATGCAGTATATATAATTTAATATATAATATTCAAAAATATTATTGATTTGACTGCACTGACAGTATTGGATGAGAACTGACTGAGCTGGATGATGACAGTGCTGTTTTCTGCAGAACTGCTTTATAGTTGAAATTAACTAATTCAATACTTGATGATCTTTACAATGGAACTGAATCAACACTGAACTGACTTCAGATGAAGAATGACATTATTTTCTTTTAAAGCTGCTGTACAGTCAACATGAACTCTGTTTGTGTCATTAAATAATTTTCTTGTTATTGCTGTAAAGCACTATAAATAAATGTGACTTAATATATATATGAATTAAAACATTAAATATATCCATAATTTGCTGTTTTTTGTTGTTGTTGTTGTTGTTGTAATGATTCTGCATTACAGATTAAAATGGTACATTTTACGTATGAACTTGCATCTCACATCATACTACAGAGTCATGTCATGTACAGTACAAATGGCTAAAATTCTGTATGATTATTACTATAGATCAAATTAAGCCTCACAAAGTTCCTTGTTTTGATCTCCCACTAACACAGATTATGACCCGTGCAAAAACTACAGCATACTTGACAACTACTGGAGAAGCACAATCATTTACTGGTATACAAATGGATATGTAAATAGACATGATGACACTCATGTAGAATGGGATGGCTGGTATCGACTCTTCATTAATGGATCAAGTGCTCAGATGCCTGAATGGTGTATGTCTTACATGTCATGTGGAGGTTATACTGCTCTGTGGCTTGGTGACTCTCATCCTCAGCTAGAAGATGGAGTTGTTACTCGTGAAATTTATGGCTGCCGTAATGATCAGTGCAGTCGCTACAGATCCAACCCAATCCAAGTCAAAGCTTGTCCTGGAAATTATTATATCTACAAATTTACCAGGCCGACTCTTTCAATCCCAGCTCCTGTATATTGTGCAGGTACAGTCATTCATCTTTATATTTAACATGATTATCATGAATTGTGTTGTAGATTTTCACATGATTAGCTGTGCAGACCTGTTAAAGTTTATCTTCTACTTGGATGCATTTAAACTTCACTATATAATGCTCTCTTTCTATTTTTTTTTTTTTAATCAACAGTACCTGTCTCCATCCCAAGTATCGACCCCTGCTACAACTATAGTAGTCTAGATGAGCCTTGGAGAGCCACTGACCATTATAACTTGGCCATGTGTGATTATAATGTGGAGTGGAATGGCTGGTATAGGCTGTTCTACAATGGTAAAAATGCTCAGATGCCAGAATCATGTGTAAATCAAGGCATGTGTGGCACTAGTGACCCACTGTGGCTCAACGGCCCTCACCCACAGCTGGAAGATGGAGTGGTCACCCGTCAGGTCTGTGTCTCATCATGGAATGGCTGCTGTACTTATGCTTCCCATGCTATAAGTGTCAAAGCCTGTCCAGGAAATTACTATGTTTATGAGTTTGTCAAGCCAATATTTTGCGGAGCTTACTGTGTAGGTATGAGAGCATTTACTCATGTGCTTTTCAGTAATTTATTCTGAATATTATTGATGTTGATATAAAATTTTCCTAATACTAGAAGCCTCAAGTCAGTTCATCCCATCAGCATCTACAACAACAGAGACAATCTTACCCACAGAATGTATTACTCCACCAATCACAACCACTGGTAAAGTATTGTCTTGACTCCCATTACACAAGTGTGTAGAAAAAAAATCATAGAAAACCTTACTTAGTAGCAGGTATGTACACAGATAAAAGGTAAAATAGTACTTTCGCTGCTGATTTGGCTCAAAGAAAGCACCAAATTTACTTAAAGTGCCCCTATTATGTTATTTTAAAGGTTTTTTTAACTTAGTTGTGGAGTCTCTTACAATAGGTTTACATGCATCCAAGGGAAAAAAAAAAAAAAAACACTTTAATTTTCTCATAATATATATTGCACATCACCTGATTTCTCAAAGAGTCTGAAAATGGTATGTTTAAAGATTCAGTCTCTCTAAACCCCTCCTTTCCGCAAGCCTGCTCTGCTGTGATTGGTTAGACAGTCCAGTCTGTTGTGATTGGTCTACCGCTTGTAGTGCGTCAGAAACGAAATGCCCATTACCATATATGATTTTCAGCTCTGGATCTTCCTCAGCACTTGATGTACAGTGATTAAAAAAGAAACGACTTAGTTTTTCCGTATCAATTCCAGTGTGAGTCCTCATCTTTTTTAAATGAATCAAAGTGGATGCGCAGCGCTGAAAATGGGACATGAACAACACGAACCAAACTCTTCCAGTCTCAGCTACAGTGTTTGAGGACAGGGTAAAGTAGACGTTCACAGGCTGCCAATGAAGACCGCAGGCTGGCATTATGCAAATGTGTTACATTGTTTTGTAGGTATGTAACAGGAAGTATGACTGGAATTGCTGACATCTTGTTTCGGCAGTTCAGAATCGATTCTTTATTCTAGGAGACAACTTTATTTGTTGTGCACTTTGATCTTTAAAACTTTGCAGACCTTTTACATTCATGAAAGATATGAAAGATAATATTTGAAAAAGTATAATGGGGCATTTTAAAACTAAAATAACAGGGAGCTTAAGGAAAGAGTGCTCTAAAGATTACAATTTCATTTCACAACTACACCAGCTGTACAAATAGGTATGTAACATCCTTCATTATTGTATTTTTCGAAAGATACCATAACAACAGCTCCCCATGACCCCTGCTACAACTACAATGTCCTGAATGATTCATGGAGAGCCACCAACAATCAACATTCCTCTCAAATAATGTGTGACACTGCGGTCAGCTGGAACGGCTGGTATCGTCTCTTCATTCAGGGTCAGAGCGTTCAGATGCCAGACACATGTGTTGATGAGTATAGTTGTGGCACTCATGCCCCACTGTGGCTGAACGGAGGACATCCAACAGTTGAGGATGGAGTGGTCACACGAGATGTCTGCGGTCACTGGAGCAATAACTGCTGCTATTTCCAGTCCAATCCCATTAAAGTCAAAGCCTGTCCAGGAGATTATTATGTCTATGAGTTTGTGAGCCCAACTGGTTTCAAAATGGCATACTGTGCAGGTAAATATATACATGTGCCCTTTGTGTGTGTGTGTGTAAAAGATCTTTTTTTTTTTTTTTGTTATATTACTTGTTTTTTTCAGATACAAGAAAAAAAATTAGAACACTGGAAAAAATGTTATCTTGAGACCATGAGCAATAATCAGTCATGAAGTCTAAGAATATATGAATAAATGTACAGTAACAGTGTAACAGCCAACAATATTCAGTGTACAATATCAAGTTTATTAGATTTGGAAACAAGCTAGAATATTTCATGTATCTGTGCTTCTCTTAGATGTGAGAGATCCTTGTTCTGAGCTCCACTGCTCTGAGAATGAAAGGTGTGGGATGAAAAATGGTGTTTACGGCTGTTTATGTAAAACACCACAACCACATTCTGACTCCTTTGGTTGGTATAATTCCACAACTGATAAACTGCACTTTTACCTCTTTTTTTTTAAAGTCATTAAATATCTTTTTTTCTCTCGTTTTCTCAGAAAGCTGTGAAAGCAGCTCTGGCTCCATGTCTGTGTCTCGCTGTCAGCTCTTTGAGGCTGGTTTTCCTGCTGATGTCTTACACCTCAATGATCCCAGCTGCAAAGGAACGGTCCGGAATGGCAGAGTAGAATTCCATTTTGATAATGATGAACACATCTGTGGTACAAATCTTGTGGTAGGTTTAACTATGCATAATCTATTCAGATACATCATCCACAGGTTTGTAGTAACTGATAGAACCAGCAGAAATTGATTTGACCAATTTGACCACTTGGGGAGACTTTGAGAAGTCTGTATGGAGGTCTGTAAGGGCACTGAAGAATCAATCTGTAACAACCAAGGGAAGGACCTCAGAGAGATTCAGCAGGGAAAGAAACACAACACCATGCCACAAAAGAGACTGGAACTTTTGCCCGCGTTCTCCACCATTAATGTCACCCTCCGTTATTTCTTGCAAACTATGAAATTTTTATATATATTTTAATACCTTGAATTCAATTTAGGCTAAATTACAAAATGTTATATGTGTTGTCCACAGGCTAACGGCACCCACTTCATCTGTGATAACTTTATTCTGGGGACACAGAGGTCAGAGAAAATCCTGAAGCTTTCTTTCAGCTGTGTTTATCCTCAAACACAAACATTTTCCATGCATGTGGAAATCAACCCACTGGAGAGGTGGGAATCAATTACAAATTCTGACTTCAGCCTTACTTATTTATTAAAGGAGTAGTTCAACTAAAATATGGAAATGTTCTCACCTTAATGTTGATCAAACCCGCATGTTTTTATTCGTTCTGTGGAAGAATAAAACATTGTAATGCAAGTAGTCCTTATGGAGACTTTTAAGCTTCAAAAAAGATGCTGTTTTACAAGACTTCTGAATTATGCCACAGCTTTGCGTAAGGAGCTTGAGAAGCAGTTTAGTCAGACTCGTGAAAGAATCATTCTGAATGGTTTTGTAAACCGGATTTCTTGAAAAGATCTGACTCAAAAGAAGCAATTGCTTATGATTCGGACATCACTACATCTCTGATCAACTAGGAAACTACCAAAGAAAGCTAGTGCTGATGCCAAAATTTTAATTGAATAATGGCTTTGATCCGTTCCTTAAACAAAACTATCATATGACTTCAGAACATTTGAAATATAGAACATGAGTATGGACTGTTTTAATGATGCCTTTATGTTGCTAATGCACCTTTTTTTGAACCTTGAAAATGCCCCTTTTTGTGTTTCATGGAAGAAATAAGGTCGTAGTTTGGAATGTCATAGTTTAGAATGGCACACAAATATATATGATATTCTCTTAAAACAGAATTTTACCTTTTTTTTTTCTTTCATCAGTATTGTGCACAAGACTCTTCCCACTGGTGAAGGCAGATATCGGGTCCGGATGGTTCCATATCAGGATGATGAGTTTACCCGGCCCTTCACTGGTGCAGTGGATGCAGAGCTCAACCAGGAGATGCATGTGGAAGTTCGTGTTGAGGGGGTCGACAGCCGCCAGTTTGCCCTGGTGATGGACACGTGTTGGGCTACACCTGTGAATGATCCTGATTACAGCCTCCGCTGGGACCTCATCGTTTCAGAGTAAAGCAGGGCTTTTTTTTAGGATTTCCTGAGATACTTTATCTCTCAGTGTTTCAGGACAAAAGCTTAGGGTTTCATTTTTGTACAATGGAAACAAAGTAAATAATTTAATTTGTTCATTGCCATTATTGATATTCTAAGGTGTCCCAATCCAAATGACGACACAGTGGAGCTGCTGCAGAACAGTGTCTCGACATCCAGCCGTTTCTCTTTTGGGATGTATATCTACGCTGCAAACTCCACTGAACTTTACCTGCACTGTGCTGTTCACCTTTGCCTTCTGTCAAGCAATCGCTGCTTAACGGTGAGTTTCATAAACCTCTCATAATGATGTTTTAAGAGTAACTGATCATAAATGTAATGGATCAATAAATAAAAATGACGGTTAAATTCTATATTAGAACTTTGAGTAAATGCTTCAGTGTCAGTATGTAAGGATGTTAAAATACATGTTTTAGCTGTCCTCTGCTTGAGACTTTGTGCACTCCTTAATGTTTCATGTTTGTTCAGTGATATTTAACAAGGATTCACACAGCTGGATTTTGCCCTTTTCTCTATCAGGACTGTGACTCTGGACACCAGCGGAGAGAGGGCAGGTCTCTGGACTTCCATGACAGTGCTTCCATATCCATGGGTCCTCTGATGTGGTCTGGAGGGAACACAGGTGAACATTTCATTTATTTGAATCATTTGTAATAAAGATTTTTGATAATTTCTGTCATACATTATATTTCACTCTATCGCATTATATTCCCTGTTCACAGATAAGTGGGTCCCAGACCAAAAGAAGGTATCTAAGGCTTCTTGTCTGTGTGGTTCTCTGGTGGTGTTTCTTGTTCCTCTGATGAGTGTCCTGACCATCTTTTAGTTTAGTACAACAAAAAGGGCAGAATTTACATGCATGTTGTCTAATGCCATTTTAATGAATGTGGCACTGATGACACTGGTTTTAAGTTTCAGCTGGTCTACAATTATACAAAAATTACTTAATCATTTACATGGAATGTTGAAGCTCAAGGAAATATCTCTTAAAAAAAAAAAAAAAAGAAAGATTATTTGTTCCATGAACCAGTCATATCTCAGTGAGGGATTGACAGTTCGCTTATATGAAGACATCAGCTTGAAGTTAATTTTGATATTTTAACCGTCTCTTGAATTGTTGTTATTATCAAAGTAATTTGATTAAACAGGATGTAATGTTTTAGAGTGACACAATCTGGTTAGGGTTAGCGTTCGCATTCAAATTGATTTACAATTAAAAAAATATTCCCAAGAAAACATGTTAATGTCATGTATGTTCTGTTAGTGTCATTATTCTGTGACTTTTTTTGTTTGTATTCATTAGCTCATGTGTTCCTTTGTTCAGTTTTCCCACTTCTCCTTGGTTACCATGGTTACAAATATGGTTAGTTCTTTCCTTTAGCTGTGTGTCATTAAATGCCTCATTTGCCTAACTATTTAAGTTCTTGTGACTTGTGTTTTCAATGTTCAGTTGTCCGGTCTCGTTTAAGTTACACACTGTATAGGTTGTGTTTTCTTCCTTTACCTGTTCCTGGAATCATCTGTGAAGTTTATTAAAGACTATTTACATTTACAAACATTTATTAAATTAAATTAATTAATTAAAACATTTACTAATTGCCCAACTCTCAGGTGGCATAAACACTATGGCCCGGTCTCACAGACAGGGCTTAGCCTAAGACAGGATTAGGCCTTAGTTCATTTAGGATATTTAAGTAGCTTTTATAAAGGTAAAAAAACATTACCGGTGTGCATCTTGAGACAAAACAATGGCAGTGACTTATTATAAGATATGTCAGTGCAATTTGCTTTCAGTTAAAACGGCTCAAACATGCATTTTAGTCTAGGACTAGCTTAAGCCTAGCTTTAGTCTGTGAAACCGGGGGTATAAGAGTACTGAATTATGAATTATAAAAACAGGTCGTAATTTAAATGCTAGCTGTTAAAGGAAGAGAGAGCCTGGGGAAAGAAGTTCTATTTAGGTCAAGATGTTCTTGTACACAGTGATCTGCCTGAAGGCAGAAGCACAAACAGGTTTTTGCCGGAGAGAGAGAGCTGTGATGATGTGACCTGTCTGTTTCCTCAAGTACTCCTTGTTAGAGTGTGCATATACATGCCCGGATTTGTGGTAATTTCACGCACACAAACTCACCGGTATGAGCTTTGTCAGAGGATGTAGTAAGTTAGCTAATACCTTTTAGTTGGTTACCTACTGCTCACTCGTACAAAGTGTGTATTTAATTTAGCCACTTCCATCTTGCTAAATCAGTGATAGACATACATCAAAAGGACTTCAGATGACGTGCCTACTGCTCCATTCATTAATGAACCTTCAGTCTGCCCTATCCTGAACACAGATTTGCGGTAGCATTCGCCTCCTCATAATCTACTGGTCATAATGATTTCAGGAGAGTCTAGAATAAATCAAAACTTAACATTTATTTTGCCAGGCAGGATTAAACATCAATTAAAAGAATTAAAAAGAATACATCACACAACTTGTTCAGCAGAAAATACAAAACACAATTTAAAACATAGTAAAAAATAATTTCAAAGAGTCAGCATACCTGGCAAATAGAGAAAGACACACAGCAATTGTGTGGGAAGTTCTGGGTAAAGATGCTTCCTTGAGTGGCTTTAAATACCTCAAGTCTAACAAAAGGACTGTAAACATTTAGCACCCAAATATTTATGCAGCTTTTGCTGGACCTGAAGGGTCACACGACTGGTTTTGGGAATGAAAACAAATGGTTAATAAAGATCTTTATTGGGCCATCTCCCACACCAGAAGAACAGGTTTTGTTTTCTTTATTCTTGCCTGTTCTATTGATGTGGGAGTGAAACCATCTTACCAGTTGCACCTGAAGTATTTATATTGATGTCACATCAAACAGCTAAGATTTGTGAGATTTGTATGGCCTGAGGGGAAGGAGAGGGTGTGAGGAGTCAGGAACTTAGCATGGTGGAGAAGAGATGAGATTGAGTCAGCTGTTGTTCTGTGCTCTTTCTTGCAGATCCTCTCTTCAGATTAGTGAATTTTATTGTTTTATTACAGGATATGAATCTTGAATTCAGTCTTGGTAAAATCCATTCTTACAGCTCCACCTCCAAAACTCACCCGCCAATCTTAACCACCCTGCTCCGAGTCGGTTTTGAACCCCAGCCCGATCACTGCTAGCAGGCAAGTCGAGTGCGCTAACAATTAAGCTAAACACCGCATTCTCTAGCGGTTGCCAGTACGCATGATGGTTTACCTGCACAACTCTCACTAGCTGGCCACTGTTACACATGCAATGCGAGAGTGAATGTCTGTTTATCACAGCTGATAGACAACAAAGTAAGGGGCTGTTCACATATCGTGTCTAAAAACGCATGGCCGCATCGCTTTCTCCTTCTTTCCAAAGCGCTTGCGCTCCCGTGGCATCTGTCGTTGCTATGCAACCATGAACTGCAATTTCCACGAGGAGTAGGAAGTTTCAGCAAAGGATAAATTGATTTCTAGCCCTTGCATTAGCTTTACTACTAGATATGTTTATGGAGATGAGATATAAAAACCACCCTGTACAGCTATGATCAGCTGTTTGGCTGAGATTTCGATGTTTTGTTACGGAAAGGCCGAAGCTGATCGGTTGGTTCTTGTCACATGACCTGCGGTGCGCTTGCGGCATTTTGAAAAGTTGAGAATTTTTCATCTCGATGCGCCTGGAAAACACACCGCATGCACGTCGCGACCACGTCGCTTCCATTATGAGCGCACCTGTCGTGTGGCTACATTTGAAATAACTGACTTGCATACGGAAAAGACACGATATGTGCCCCTAATGCTTCACGAAAAATAAAGTGCAGATGATGAATGAATGACAAGGAAATGTAACCCATCTAACCAGGTCCTACTCGCCCTGATCTGCGCGGGCCTCGAACCTGGGTGTCCGGCGTGGGAGTCGAACGCTCTAACAAAGAGGCTAAAGGCTGCAACCCCTAGTGTCAGTCGCTAGAGCATCTCTTGAAATCAGAGGAGCAAGGTTTACTTGCACACGACTACTTGCTGGCCTCTGTTACAGAAACACAAAAAATGAACATACAGTACACAAGAGTAAATACGAACAAGTGTTCTTTGTTAGTCGCCAACAGCACATCAGCTCCAGACAATCAATGACACTCAAAACCAGTGTTACTCACGTGTGAAGCGGAATCAAAGCAGCCTCCGCGGCTGTTTTCAGGTCCTCCCGCTTGGCTCTCTCCAGCGCTGGAAAGCTTTTCTAATATTAATGCGGGTCCTAAAGTGCTTGCCCAGTCATTAACCTTCATTCCAGTGATATTCTTTTGAGCTCTTTTGTATTGTGTCTCATCTCTCTTTCTGCATCTCTCTTTCTGCAGTATTTTTTCTTCAAATCTCCTTCTTGCTCATTCTGTCTCCTTGACCGTCATGCGCCCCCTAATGCTGATTGGCTACACGTTTGTTGTTGGTGTCGGCCGACTAACTTCCAAACAGTGTTTTTGAAATATGACTTACCCCACCTTTAAAAAGATTAGGTAACACTTTATTTTGATGGTCCACTTTAGACATTCTACTAACTATAAGTAACTTTGCAACTACATTTCAACTAACTCCCATTAGAATATTAGTAGACTGTTAGTAAGACTGTTAGGTTAGGTTATGTATTAGGTTCGGATTAGTAGAATAATTTAATATGTAGTTGCTTGTAGTTAGTAGAATGTCTAAAGTGGACCATCGAAATAAAGTGATACCAAAGATTAATACAGGGTGCGATTCAGCCTCAGTATACTAAAGCTTTAGTAACATTATCACTACCGTTCAAAAGTTTGGGGTCAGTAAGATTTTTTATTTATTTTTATTTTTTTGGGAAGGAAATTAAAGAAATTAATGCTTTTATTCAGCAAGGAAGCATTAAATTGATAGAAAATGACAGTATAGACATTTATAATGTTAACTTCTGTTCTTTTTAATGTTCTATTCATCAAATAATCCTGAAAAAAATTGTACACAACTGTTTTCAACATTGATAATAATAATAAATGTTTCTTGAGCAGCAAATCGGCATATTAGAATGATTTCTGAAGGATCATGTGACACTGAAGACTGGAGTAATGATGCTGAAAATCCAGCTTTGCCAACACAGAAGTAAATTGCATTTTAAAATATATTCAAATGGAAAACAGTTATTTTAAATTGTAAAAATATTTCACAATATTACTGTTTCTGCTGTATTTTGGATCAAATAAATGAAGCCTTGGTGAGCAGAAAACATAAAAAAAAATCTTACAGTTCAAAAACTTTTGACCGGTAGTGTACATTCCTCCCACTGATCTTAGGATGGATTCTAAAATGTTGAATGTAACCATTAATTAATTAATGGTCAAACACATAATTAACACATTACTATCCTTCCTGTAGCATGGCACTAGCAATGCCAGTGTCATGGGTTCAATTAATGGAAGAACTGATTAAAGCAAGAACTGATTAAGATCTGGGGCTGGTTGAATAAACTGCTAGGACAAGTCTTACAAGTTATCAAATATTTTTAAGACTGTTCATAACTTTAAGGGTCGGTTCACACGGAACGTGTTTTTGAGGTTAACAGGTGATGCGCTTTATCATCCAAGTAGTCTATGACATGTAATATTAATTCTTGTCTGTGTAGAAATGATAGACCTACACTTACGAGCTCAACGAATCTGTTGATGTGTTTAATATACATTTTCTTGACTTGGTGTCCTGAATATTGACATTCATTTTCAATTATTTTTAAACCGTATCCACCTTATTCCAACGCCCCATGATGCTTTGCGCGAATTATGGGTGTAACTTCCGTTAAGCGGTAAACAGTCAGTGAAACGCTTGCTCTATGAACACAATAATACGTTTCTTTTTTTTTTTTAATTGGGTACAATGAGTTGACATTATTACTCACCCTTCAGCCAACAAACATTAAAAGGACATTTAAAAGTGTAAAAGCATCAACAAGGTACTTTCAACAGGCCATGAAAAAGAGCGAAGGAAATTAAAGAAATTAATGCTTTTATACAGCAAGGAAGCATTAAATTGATAAAAGTATAAAGTATTGACATTTATAATGTGGCAAAAGCTTTATATTTCAGATAAATTCTGTTCTTTTGAACTTTCTATTCATCAAATAATCCTGAAAAAAAAATTGTACACAACTGTTTTCAATGTTGATAATAATAATAAATGTTTCTTAAACAGCAAATCGACATATTAGAATGATTTCTGAAGGATCATGTGAAACTGAAGACGGGAGTAATGATGCTGAAAACTCAGCTTTGCCAACACAGAAAAAGATTGCATTTTAAAATATATTCATATGGAAAACAGTTATTTTAAATTGTAAAAATATTTCACAATATTACTGTTTTTGCTGTATTTTGTAGAAATGATAGACATACTCTTACGAGCTCAACGAATCTGTTGATGTGTTTAATACATTTTCTTGACTTGGTGCCCTGAATATTGACATTCATTTTCAACTATTTTTAAACCGTATAGATGATTACTTTAATGCAGCTGTTTGACTCATTCATGGACACAAATGTGTTTAGTTTATTTTTATTTAGTGTTTATTTAGTTATTTTATTTTTGTTTAGTGTTGCCACATCTTAGTCTTCATGCTAACACCACACTATAAATCAATTTCTAGATCCACCCACGATCTCTTCAAACATATAATGGATGATGGATATCTGCAAAGTATCAGTCAGTTCATACACAAACATCTTATGTCACATGAAAAAAATGACAAACTGGTTCTAGTTCCTGTAGTGTTCCACCCAGTTCAAGTCAAATTTAAAAAAAAAAAGCTGCATAACTATACTAGGCTGCTGAAGGGTGAAACCTGAGTTTGCTCTGACTTCAGGTAAAGTAATTTCTCTGCATTTTCCTCTTCATTTGATCAAATCACTCTTAATGCCACTGGCTTTTGATGGATCTAAACTGATGCTAATCTCTGTGAACATTATCATTTAAAGTCGGTGTAAAGTCAATTCTGAGAATTGTTTTTAAACTGGTTACCCTGTTAGGTTGTGACCAAACGCCAGATGTGAACGATCAGCCACAGATTCATCAGTTCTGAAAGCTTGTGCTTTTAATCCATTACAATTAAATATTTGCACTTCATGATGCTGGCATCATTGTAGATAAGGGATAAAAATAAGGGATTTCATTACTTGTAATGGTAAAAGTTTGTTTAACAAAACGCCAATAAAGTCATGCTTGGACTCGAACTGCGCCAAAAAAAAACAGCCAACTTAACGGCAAAACATTTTATCACGATGAGCTATCAAATTGCGACAGAGTGCATTAATGTACAAATCAAAGTGCCTCGCTCACAAGCTGATACAGTAACATTACATTGTATGACACTTAAATGGCATTTTTTTCATCAAAACGCAAGCTGCCCCCCCCCAGATATTACAAATATTACTTTCGATGAAGACGTTTGCTATAATAAAGCAAATAAACGTTGCCTTGTCAGTAATTTGAAGGCTATTTGAATAATATTGTGACACTGACATGTCCCCTACAAATTTGCTTTGTAGAATTTAAATGCTGAATCCCTAGAAACTAAGAAGTCCTTCGTGCATGGCTGTAAGAACAACAAGAAAAATTAATAAATAAACAAATAATGTTACGTGCGAGCAAGACAGCAGAAAACGGGCGGATGTCTAAACTTTATCTGATGCCAAACAGCTCTTAAAATGGTTTTAGGCAAATGACTGTACGTGGTACTGCGGTAAATTAACTTTTGACTTAAGACACTCTCTGCGCATGTTTCTATTCTAGCCCAAACAAACGTATACAAAAACAAATGCCCTTTTGAAAAGTTGAGAATTTTTCATCTCGATGCGCCTGGAAAACACACCGCATGCACGTCGCGACCACGTCGCTTCCATTATGAGCGCACCTGTCGTGTGGCTACATTTGAAATAACTGACTTGCATACGGAAAAGACACGATATGTGCCCCTAATGCTTCACGAAAAATAAAGTGCAGATGATGAATGAATGACAAGGAAATGTAACCCATCTAACCAGGTCCTACTCGCCCTGATCTGCGCGGGCCTCGAACCTGGGTGTCCGGCGTGGGAGTCGAACGCTCTAACAAAGAGGCTAAAGGCTGCAACCCCTAGTGTCAGTCGCTAGAGCATCTCTTGAAATCAGAGGAGCAAGGTTTACTTGCACACGACTACTTGCTGGCCTCTGTTACAGAAACACAAAAAATGAACATACAGTACACAAGAGTAAATACGAACAAGTGTTCTTTGTTAGTCGCCAACAGCACATCAGCTCCAGACAATCAATGACACTCAAAACCAGTGTTACTCACGTGTGAAGCGGAATCAAAGCAGCCTCCGCGGCTGTTTTCAGGTCCTCCCGCTTGGCTCTCTCCAGCGCTGGAAAGCTTTTCTAATATTAATGCGGGTCCTAAAGTGCTTGCCCAGTCATTAACCTTCATTCCAGTGATATTCTTTTGAGCTCTTTTGTATTGTGTCTCATCTCTCTTTCTGCATCTCTCTTTCTGCAGTATTTTTTCTTCAAATCTCCTTCTTGCTCATTCTGTCTCCTTGACCGTCATGCGCCCCCTAATGCTGATTGGCTACACGTTTGTTGTTGGTGTCGGCCGACTAACTTCCAAACAGTGTTTTTGAAATATGACTTACCCCACCTTTAAAAAAAGATTAGGTAACACTTTATTTTGATGGTCCACTTTAGACATTCTACTAACTATAAGTAACTTTGCAACTACATTTCAACTAACTCCCATTAGAATATTAGTAGACTGTTAGTAAGACTGTTAGGTTAGGTTATGTATTAGGTTCGATTAGTAGAATAATTTAATATGTAGTTGCTTGTAGTTAGTAGAATGTCTAAAGTGGACCATCGAAATAAAGTGATACCAAAGATTAATACAGGGTGCGATTCAGCCTCAGTATACTAAAGCTTTAGTAACATTATCACTACCGTTCAAAAGTTTGGGGTCAGTAAGATTTTTTATTTATTTTTATTTTTTTGGGAAGGAAATTAAAGAAATTAATGCTTTTATTCAGCAAGGAAGCATTAAATTGATAGAAAATGACAGTATAGACATTTATAATGTTAACTTCTGTTCTTTTTAATGTTCTATTCATCAAATAATCCTGAAAAAAATTGTACACAACTGTTTTCAACATTGATAATAATAATAAATGTTTCTTGAGCAGCAAATCGGCATATTAGAATGATTTCTTAAGGATCATGTGACACTGAAGACTGGAGTAATGATGCTGAAAATTCAGCTTTGCCAACACAGAAGTAAATTGCATTTTAAAATATATTCAAATGGAAAACAGTTATTTTAAATTGTAAAAATATTTCACAATATTACTGTTTCTGCTGTATTTTGGATCAAATAAATGAAGCCTTGGTGAGCAGAAAACATAAAAAAAAATCTTACAGTTCAAAAACTTTTGACCGGTAGTGTACATTCCTCCCACTGATCTTAGGATGGATTCTAAAATGTTGAATGTAACCATTAATTAATTAATGGTCAAACACATAATTAACACATTACTATCCTTCCTGTAGCATGGCACTAGCAATGCCAGTGTCATGGGTTCAATTAATGGAAGAACTGATTAAAGCAAGAACTGATTAAGATCTGGGGCTGGTTGAATAAACTGCTAGGACAAGTCTTACAAGTTATCAAATATTTTTAAGACTGTTCATAACTTTAAGGGTCGGTTCACACGGAACGTGTTTTTGAGGTTAACAGGTGATGCGCTTTATCATCCAAGTAGTCTATGACATGTAATATTAATTCTTGTCTGTGTAGAAATGATAGACCTACACTTACGAGCTCAACGAATCTGTTGATGTGTTTAATATACATTTTCTTGACTTGGTGTCCTGAATATTGACATTCATTTTCAATTATTTTTAAACCGTATCCACCTTATTCCAACGCCCCATGATGCTTTGCGCGAATTATGGGTGTAACTTCCGTTAAGCGGTAAACAGTCAGTGAAACGCTTGCTCTATGAACACAATAATACGTTTTTTTTTTTTTTTAATTGGGTACAATGAGTTGACATTATTACTCACCCTTCAGCCAACAAACATTAAAAGGACATTTAAAAGTGTAAAAGCATCAACAAGGTACTTTCAACAGGCCATGAAAAAGAGCGAAGGAAATTAAAGAAATTAATGCTTTTATACAGCAAGGAAGCATTAAATTGATAAAAGTATAAAGTATTGACATTTATAATGTGGCAAAAGCTTTATATTTCAGATAAATTCTGTTCTTTTGAACTTTCTATTCATCAAATAATCCTGAAAAAAAAATTGTACACAACTGTTTTCAATGTTGATAATAATAATAAATGTTTCTTAAACAGCAAATCGACATATTAGAATGATTTCTGAAGGATCATGTGAAACTGAAGACGGGAGTAATGATGCTGAAAACTCAGCTTTGCCAACACAGAAAAAGATTGCATTTTAAAATATATTCATATGGAAAACAGTTATTTTAAATTGTAAAAATATTTCACAATATTACTGTTTTTGCTGTATTTTGTAGAAATGATAGACATACTCTTACGAGCTCAACGAATCTGTTGATGTGTTTAATACATTTTCTTGACTTGGTGCCCTGAATATTGACATTCATTTTCAACTATTTTTAAACCGTATAGATGATTACTTTAATGCAGCTGTTTGACTCATTCATGGACACAAATGTGTTTAGTTTATTTTTATTTAGTGTTTATTTAGTTATTTTATTTTTGTTTAGTGTTGCCACATCTTAGTCTTCATGCTAACACCACACTATAAATCAATTTCTAGATCCACCCACGATCTCTTCAAACATATAATGGATGATGGATATCTGCAAAGTATCAGTCAGTTCATACACAAACATCTTATGTCACATGAAAAAAATGACAAACTGGTTCTAGTTCCTGTAGTGTTCCACCCAGTTCAAGTCAAATTAAAAAAAAGCTGCATAACTATACTAGGCTGCTGAAGGGTGAAACCTGAGTTTGCTCTGACTTCAGGTAAAGTAATTTCTCTGCATTTTCCTCTTCATTTGATCAAATCACTCTTAATGCCACTGGCTTTTGATGGATCTAAACTGATGCTAATCTCTGTGAACATTATCATTTAAAGTCGGTGTAAAGTCAATTCTGAGAATTGTTTTTAAACTGGTTACCCTGTTAGGTTGTGACCAAACGCCAGATGTGAACGATCAGCCACAGATTCATCAGTTCTGAAAGCTTGTGCTTTTAATCCATTACAATTAAATATTTGCACTTCATGATGCTGGCATCATTGTAGATAAGGGATAAAAATAAGGGATTTCATTACTTGTAATGGTAAAAGTTTGTTTAACAAAAACGCCAATAAAGTCATGCTTGGACTCGAACTGCGCCAAAAAAAAACAGCCAACTTAACGGCAAAACATTTTATCACGATGAGCTATCAAATTGCGACAGAGTGCATTAATGTACAAATCAAAGTGCCTCGCTCACAAGCTGATACAGTAACATTACATTGTATGACACTTAAATGGCATTTTTTTCATCAAAACGCAAGCTGCCCCCCCCCAGATATTACAAATATTACTTTCGATGAAGACGTTTGCTATAATAAAGCAAATAAACGTTGCCTTGTCAGTAATTTGAAGGCTATTTGAATAATATTGTGACACTGACATGTCCCCTACAAATTTGCTTTGTAGAATTTAAATGCTGAATCCCTAGAAACTAAGAAGTCCTTCGTGCATGGCTGTAAGAACAACAAGAAAAATTAATAAATAAACAAATAATGTTACGTGCGAGCAAGACAGCAGAAAACGGGCGGATGTCTAAACTTTATCTGATGCCAAACAGCTCTTAAAATGGTTTTAGGCAAATGACTGTACGTGGTACTGCGGTAAATTAACTTTTGACTTAAGACACTCTCTGCGCATGTTTCTATTCTAGCCCAAACAAACGTATACAAAAACAAATGCCCTTTGCATTGCACACGACATATGCAATATACACTGTAAAAAATAAAAACGGAAAATGTACTGGTAATTTTCTGCCAGGACATTATCCTGTAATTTCACAGAATTTCCCGTTAATCCTTAGGCTACTTTCAGCTAAGTAAAGAAAAAATAGCCTACTGCAATTTTCTTGTCATTATTATTATTATTATTACTTTGTATTAGCTATCATTATTGTTTGGATATTCTACAGCCCTTCATCAAACAACATCTCAACACACAGCCCACCTCAGAATGTTTTGATTCAATGCACAAATCATAAATAAATAAATAAATAAATAAACTGATTAATGATTTCCTAAATTCTGTTTGGATGGGCAAGGCCGACGTTTGGGTGGGCTCAGCCCACCCCTGCCCATGCCTAGAGCCGGCCCTATGGCGTTTAAAAATCCATTTGCCGTAATATTCTAGCTTGAGCAGGAGAATAACAGCCAACCCATTCGTAGAAAGATTTGAAAGATTTTTTTTTTTTTCTTTACCGCTGATAACGACTGCGGACGGTCAAAGGAACCAGCACTTCATCAAAACAAAAATTTCTGTTAAGCTTGCATGCACATATTTTTTTGTTAAAGCTGTAGTTATTAAGCAATATATATATATATTTTGACTGGTTTTCCCTGATTATAGTTGCTGTTAAAAACGAAAGTATAAAAGAGAGACGCACGTTATTCCATTATATTTAGTAGACTGAATAGGTCCCATAGAGTAAATTATATGGGAAGTGATACCCACATGAAAAAATAATATACTAATTTGTACTAAAAACTATAGTGTTTTTGAACCATACTATAGTGAATTGTAGTATACTATATATATTATATTATTTACAACACTTTGTTAATGAATGCTACAGCATAGTATTAACTATATTGACCTGATAAACTGTAATAAATACTGTATACTTTAGTTTTTACTACAGTAAACTGTAGTGTATTGTAATAACCCTAGTTGTAGAAAACCTAGTAAAAGTAATTTGTTTATATTGCTATCGTTGTTATATTACCACATCAACTATAGAATTACAGTATCACAACTAATTCATTCAAGTACTTTACTATAGTATGGTTCAAAAACACTATAGTATTTACTATAAATTACTATGGTATTTTTTTCATGTCACAGAGCCGGTCACAATTAACAAAGCTTATTTGGAGATTTAAAACGTTTTTATCCAACGTGATGGCAAATGGCTTTCCAACCAATGTTTAAAAAAAAATATCAATATTTACAAAGTATAATAGCAATACATTTATCTCTCACACACGTGTCTCGCATTGTCCCTCAAAATCACATCTACTGTTCTGTCACCCTAGTCAAATGAGTTCTATGAGTTCTGCTCCTCAACCACGTCAGTCACGCCATGCGAGATCGGCTTTTGAAATATTAACTTCTGAAGTCATACACCAGATTCGATAACATAGCTATAAAAACGAAATAAGCTTTAGATTAATTTTATGAATAAAGGCGGAAAATTAAAAACATGTTGAAATGTATTTTTTTCTTTTTTCTCCTGATCGGTAATAGCAGCACTTTGGGCGGCGCCCTGAGCTCAGATTGTTTAGATTTCCACAGCATGAGTCAAAAGACATGAGAAGAGAGAGAATGGCCCCGAAGTCATGTCTAGTTTCACTTTGTCAAGATAGATGAAAATACAGCTCAATGCAAGCTGTGCAGCGCCAAGCTTTTATATTTGTTGTTTAAGTTGTTTAAGTTGTTTTAAGTTGTTTTTACAAATATGCACAATAAACTGAATAAAATTAACAAAACATATTTCATGTGTGTATATGTGTGTGCAGGTGCTGTTCGTCACAATGAGGTTTCTGATCTCACTGTGTGTGTCACTACTGCTGCTGATGAATGGTGAGTGTTTTATGTGTCATGTAAAATGACTAAATATTTTCCCAATAATAAATTATGCCTATATTGTGTATTTAATAGGTGAAATAACCATTGGACAAACAACAGGTACAATCATTCTTTTACTTCATCAATTCTTCCTCTTTTCATCCTTTACTTTCCATTAAAATGTAGAAATAAAATAAATTTAGTATAAATAATTCATATAGTGAAAGAGCCTGTCATACTTTAGCACTCTAGAACTTACACATTTCTTGGTGTCATTCTGTAGGTAGCCTAAATGTTTAAATGTGTCTATGAACAATTCAATGCGCTTAAAGTTCTATATGTGCCAACCACTTTCTGTGAGTGATGTCAGACATTACATGGCCAATGTTCCCTCTATTATTTTGTTCTTGCTGAGCAAATCAAGCTTTCTCTATTGGTCAGACATTTGAGCAAAAACATCCCTTGCCAGATCTGCACAGCGTACACACAAATGTGGTTACATCATGCAGTTGTAACTTGTAAATTAAAGGTGCTATTTCTGTTTCACCCTAACTTATAATAGGGGATCATAGGCAAAATATTTAGTGGTCTTTTAATGGTAGGGTGACCAGATATCCTGTTTTTCCCAAGACAGTCCCATATTTCAGCTCTATTTTTAGTGTCCTGACTTATTATGAAAAATTTGTCCCGTATTTCTTTTTTCTTCTTTCTTAAAATGTATTTATTGCTGATCATAAAAGCGAGTAGTTGTCTTCTGTCATGCCAGAATAGCTTAAACAAAGGTAGCCAATCTCAGGTATGAGATGTAATGATGCACAGGTGAAATGGGTGGAGTAACAGGTGTGATGATCCATGATTGACAGCAGAACAGAAAGTAACACCAGAAAGAGAGCAGGAACAACAGGACCTGAAAATCAGCTGGAGAGAGATGATAGTAGATGTGATGGCAATAATCACATTTTTAAGCAAATTACTTTTTTTAAAAAAAGAATTCCTTATTTCCACTTTATCAGTAAGCATTTACTTTTGAGATTAAGGCTATTCAAAGCCACTTTAAATAATACTTGCTGTACAAATACAAACAAGTGCTACTATAACAAGCTTAATGCAGAAATACTATACAACCCAGTGAGAATAAGAGAACATACTGAGGAAGAAAATCACTTTTTGCAGTGCAATGAATGCTTATATATCATCACATTTCTTTGTCTTTGTCTTTATTCTCTTAGAACCGAGAACTTCCAGCTCTGATCCATGCTATGATTATAAAACTCTTGATGAATCCTGGAGAGACATACGGCAAAGCCAATCCTCTGGATATGATGACACCCTTGTTGAATGGAGTGGCTGGTATCGGCTGTATTTGAATGGAGAAAGTGCCCAGATGTCTGAGTGGTGTATGAGTTATATGGGATGTGGTGGTCAAACTGGACTGTATCTCAGCGGTTCTCATCCAACACTTGAGGATGGAGTGGTGACCCGTGAAGTTGTGGGAATGTATTCATGGTGGTGGGGAGGTATTCTGTGGAGTGCGGCAGCTACAGATCCACGTCCATCCAAGTCAAAGCCTGTCCAGGAGATTACTATGTCTATGAATTTGTCAAACCAAACATATCAGCCCCCCAGCCTATGTACTGTGCAGGTGAAATTTTAAAGGCCTCTTTACACAAAGAATGACAACTATAAAGAAAACTATATTAGCATTCACACCAATGCACAATATCACTCTGTTTATTATAAGTGAATCAGTTATGTTGTCTGCCGCTTTAAATGCTTGAGCTCTTTAAAGCTGGATGGATTCTGATTGGTTGTCAATGTTTTTATCATTCATCAGCTGGGAAAAAATCGTTCTGAAAGTGACTCAAACTAAATCGTTCCTCTCTGTGTCGTCATAGTTGTGGTGTGGACTCTGCTATTCGCATAAAATTAGAACGATTATTAAAACTATAATTATCGTCTTTGGTGTGAACAGGTCTTAACTCTTTTGTTCTGCGGTTTTTGTGATGAAAACATGATTTTTTTCAAATGTTGGTATGAAGAATAATTGTAGTATTTATTAGATCATTTTACTTGTATAGTAATGGATTGTTTAATGAAATTTTGTTTTAGCCATTTAGAATCAGTGATTTGCAGTCCATCAGCCATTCTTTTGGCTTTTAGTGTTGAAACGAAATTTGAAAATGTATTAGTACCGGTACTTTAAGAATGACAGCATTGTAATAAGAGCCGTATCTCTTAATTTGAGTCGAGTCGATGTATGACAGCAGGAGTCAGGACATGTGTGTCAGGTAGTCAGGGCTAAAACTAAATTGTCTTTCATATAAATACAGCTTTTTAACAGTATTTTAAAAAGATCTCTTTTGTCCATCCATGACAGCTGCTTTCCAAAGCATCAGCAGTGATCCCTGCTACAACTACGAGTCTCTGGATCGTCCCTGGAGAGCCAACAATGAAAGTGGAAATAACATTTGTGATGACTCTTTCTCCTGGAATGGCTGGTACCGGCTTTTCTACTATGGAATGGACATCCGGATGTCAGAGACCTGTATTAGTTCATTCACTTGTAACACATACATCAATCTGTGGCTCACTGAACCTCACCCTCAGATAGAGGATGGAGTGGTGATCAGGGAGGTCTGTGGTAGTTATTATTTTGGAGACTGCTGTGAATACAACTCAAACCCCATCAGAGTGAAAGCTTGTCCAGGCAATTACTATGTCTATGAACTTGTGAATCCACAATTTGGATGTGTCGGATACTGTACAGGTACTGTGCCCTTCCCCGCTTATTAACAAAGACTTTAAAACCTTAAAAAATAATTTCAGTCATGTTTTGAATTTTCTTTTTAGATGTCAGCACTATTTCACAGGCAGTTTTCACTGTGAGTCCAGATATAATCACTGGATCCAGCATCACCTTGAGTAAGTTGCATACAGTATATAGGGTTGTAACGCTACACAAACATTACGGTTTGGTACATACCTCGGTATTGAAGTCATGGTTCGGTACGGGTTCAGTACAGCAGGGGAAGAAAACTAAACATAAAATTGCTTATTTTTTCTTATTTTTTTATTAAACAGTGGTTTATTGAACTGTCTCTCTCTTTAAATAAATTCAATTATAGTTAATATTTTCTTAAAGATAAAAAAAAAAAAAAATCTATCTCAGCTAATGCTGTAAACCAGGGATGTCCAAACTCTAATATCACAATGTCACATACTTTAATATGGCTTTACAGGGACTTAAACCATGACTAGAAGGATCCCATGGATCCCTGTAAAATGTAGGGTAATTATTGGGTTGAAAATGTTGTCCATGGCGATTGTGTGAAGTGTCTGCAGCCTGGTGACAAAGAACATGAGTGGGTCTGTACTATGTATCATTTCGTTTTCCTTGGGAAAAGCTGGCATAGTAAAATGGAGGGAATCTGATCAAGCAATCCAAATAGGATATTTAAGTAGCTTTTATAAACGTTCACTAGAAAAAAACATTACTGGTGTGCCTCTTGAGACAAAACAATGGCACTGAAATATTTTAAGGTATGTCAGTACAAGTTACTTTCAGTTAGAACTGCTCAAAAAGGACAAAAAATGTAAATCACTCATCAGCGAGGGAGACGAAACCTGCTGATCCAGTGTGTCGGTGAGAGAGCCAAAAAAATTATGTTCTAACCTTCTTGCTTGTACTGTTTTTATTTTACAGTTTTAATTGTACACAGCAACTTATTTGGCAATACAAATGTAAAATGTCAAAAGAATAATATAGCACTGCAGGGAATAAACACCTGTAATAAATAAATAGGCTACTGCCCCGAGTCTTTACCTTGAAAATAAAGCAATTGGCTACTATTTAGCCTAGTTAGTAGGCTATTGTTTTATTTTTTTAGTCATTTAGTCAACCAAAATGTTTCAAGTCTTTTTAAAGCTATAATAATCATATTGACCCAACACTGATTTGTTTGATACGGATCCGTTTTGAAATTTGTTGTTTTTCTTCTGTTGCTTTTTCATTTATCCATTGGTTATCATGAGTGATTCACAAAATTAATTGCTTGACCAATCTGCTGTTTCTTAAGCATCAAGAACGGTAAAACAAAGACTGTCACCCAACATCGGTTAAGAGCAAATATTTACAATGTTGTTATTTGTTACGGACAGAAGGGCAGGAGACACAGATATGGAAGCAGATGGTAGTTTATTGGAGAACAGCACGGTAAATATAGTAATGCAGGTAAGTGGGTAGAAGATAGAGTCTTAATGGAGTGATAACTGAACACTGATATAGTCCTTTGTCTTACAAGTTTGCAGATCGTGGCTGGGTGAATGGCCGGTAACAGGATGAACACACAATGAAGGTGGGTACACACACACACAGACGATGAAGCACGGAGACTGGGAAAACACACTGGAGTAGAACAGGTAAGTATTTCATAAGTCTTGGAGATCAACATGAAGAGTCCTTCGTTAGAAACAAGACCGGACAACTGACTGAGGTGAGGGGTAGAGACGGGATAAAGTATCTGCCTTCACATTCTTGTGACCAGGACGATAGGAGATACTGAAGTGGAAACGTGTGAAGAACAACGGCCAACAAGCTTGGCGTGGGTTTAATCTCTTAGCATCTCTTAAGTACTCCAAGTTCTTATGGTCAGTGAGTACCGTAAATGGGTGCTTGGCACCCTCCAACCAATGCCTCCAATCTTCCAGGGCCAGTTTGATGGCTAGAAGTTCCCTGTTGCCGATGTCGTAGTTCCTGAGTTTGCGGGAGAAGAAGGCACATGGATGGAGTTTGGCTGGATTCCCCTGCTGCTGCGAGAGCACCGCTCCTACCCCTGTGGTAGAGGCGTCTACCTCGACGACGAAGGGCTTCTCTGGATCGGGGTGAACAAGGAGCAGTGCGCTGGTGAATGCTTCTTTGAGGGTGTTGAAGGCTTTGTTGTTCGCTGGTGACCAGGACAGAGACTTGGGCTTGTTACGGAGGAGATTTGTCAGAGGGTATGCCATGGAGCTGTAATTCTGGATGAATCTTCTGTAGAAGTTTGCAAACCCGAGGAATCTTTGGAGCTCTTTGATGGTGGATGGAGTGGGCCAGTTCTTTATGGCTCCTACCTTCCCCTCGTCCATTTGGATGCCACTGCTGCTGATGTTATATCCAAGGAACTGCACTGAGGGTTGATGGAAGGAGCACTTCTCGGCTTTGAGGAATAGTTGGAACTCTCTCAGGCATTTCAGGACCTCCGCAACATGGTGGCGATGTTCGGCCATGCTCCGGGAGTAGATCAGTATATCATCGATGTAGACCAGGACAAACTTGTGGAGGAACCCCTGGAGCACCTTATGGATGAAATCCTGGAATACAGAGGGGGTGCTGACCAGGCCATACGGCATGACGCAATATTCATAGTGTCCTGTGGGGGTCACAAAAGCTGCCTTCCACTCGTCTCCCTCACGTATCCGGATGAGGTTGTACGCACTGCGGAGGTCCAATTTGGTGAAGACAGTGGCACTGCGTAGATGTTCCAGAGCCACTGGGACGAGGGGAAGAGGATAGCGGAACTTCACAGTGATTCTGTTAAGAGCCCGGTAATCAATACAAGGCCGCAAGCCTCCGTTCTTTTTGGCCACGAAGAAGAAGCTCGAAGCAGCAGGGAAAGTGGAGGGACGGATGTAGCCCTGATGTAATGCTTCCCCGATGTACTCCTCCATGGCCTTCTGCTCAGGGATGGATAATGGGTAAATTTTCCCACGGGGCACTGACTCACCCGGAAGCAGATCGATGGCACAGTCCCATGGAAACCTGAAACCTTGTTTCAAATGATAGAGTTGCTCACCCGCAGATGAATCACTTGCTGGTCTGCCGAAAACCTCCTTGAAATGGGTTATGAAGTTGGTCAGAGTAACGGGTCCATCTTGTGACCAAATTGTTTCTGCCCACTGAAGTGCTCGTCCATTCAACTGAGAGATTATGAAAGCTACCTTGGAGTGATCGTCAGGGTAGAGGTGCGGCTGCATCTCCAGGACCAGCGAACACTGCAGGAGGAAGCCGTTGCAGTCCTCCGCCGAGCCAGAGAAGGGCGCTAGTTTGGCCATGGGACTGGCGTACACCAGTGGTGAAGGAGTGACAGCGGCGGTGACGGAAGTGAGGGATGGTGTGGATGCAGGTGGATTGGTGGTGAGTACACGATGAAGGCCATCCACAAGTTCTTGAAAGGGGTCCGTGGAACTCATGCTGTTCGTCCTTCAGTGTCGGTCCGGTCTTCTGTTACGGATAGAAGGGCAGGAGACACAGATATGGAAGCAGATGGTAGTTTATTGAAGAACAGCACGGTAAACACAGCAATGCAGGTAAGTGGGTAGAAGATGGAGTCTTAATGGAGTGATAACTGAACACTAATATAGTCCTTTGTCTTACAGGTTTGCAGATCGTGGCTGGGTGAATGGCCGGTAACAGGATGAACACACAATGAAGGTGGGTACACACACACAGAGACGATGAAGCACGGAGACTGGGAAAATGCACTGGAGTAGAACAGGTAAGTATTTCATAAGTCTTGGAGATCAACATGATGAGTCCTTCGTTAGAACAAGACCGGACAACTGAGGTGAGTGGTGTGCTTTTATGTCTGCTGTGATGAGGTGCTGATGGGGAACAGGTGTGTGTGTTTAGTACTCTGGTGAGGAAGTGTGCTGTGATTGGCTGACGGTGGAGCCTGGCGTGTCTGTGACATTATTATTATCAATTAAAAATAAACAATAAAAATGTCAGAAAATTAATAACAAAGATCGTTTTTGGATCAATAAATGTACATTTCAAACTAAATATGTTGGCTTGAAAAGGCTATCCCGAGGCAGGTCTTGAATTTAGATCTCTTAATGCACAGTTGCGCCATGTGTCGTAGCACTATCCACTGGCCTGGTTTCATTGCTGTTAAATCCCACATGCAAAGCCTACTTATTCGTGCAGCCTAATAGGGAAACCTATGCTATCATAAATGTGTTTTATATGTAGCCTATATAATTCACGTTTCTGTTTTTTAATTTTATTACACGAAGAAAATAACATAATACATAGGCCTATTAAGAAATATTTTTAAAGAGAAATACGGGGTATTAGTAATGGATTAAAGCGCAGTCCATGAAAAAGTAAACACAATTTTGACATTTACTGTAGGCCTACTGTTTGAATTCATGTGAAAATCTATGATTATAGCACCACTTAGCAGTCAAGACCAGAAATTGAGTTTCCCACCGCAAACCGTGATGGCACCCGCAGTGACAAAAAAACGCATTCTGGCTGAGTACCATCTGTATCTGCGATAGAGATTCCTCTGGACCATGCCCAAGAGGAGGCCATACCTCTAATGGAGTGGGCCCTAACCCCTAGGGGACACAACAGGTCAACAGACTTGTAAGCCAGTGCTATTGCATCCACAATCCTTCTGGAAATCATCTGCTTTGAAACCAGCAGCCCTTTAGTGCGGCCTCCGAAGCTGACAAACAGTTGCTCTGATTGCCGAAATCAGCTAGAGCCCTCAGTATACACTCTAAGGGCCCTGAGGGGTGCCTGTTCAAGAGCTGACAGCACTATCACCTGTGTTTTGAAAGGGGTGGAAAGCACTTTCGGCACGTAACCTTTTATTGGCCTGAGGACCACTTTACAGTCGTTAGGACTGAATTCAAAGCAGGAAGGGTCCACAGTCAGAGCATCTAGATCTCCAACTCGCTTGACTGATGCTGAAGCCAGCTAGAGGGCAGTCTTAAGCGAGAGGGACCAGAGATCAATCATCTCGAGTGGTTCAAAGGGAGGGCCCCGAAGTGCCCTAAGGACTGTGGAGAGGTCCCATGACAGGACTGAGCACGGGCGGGATTCAAACTCCTAGCCCCCTGGGAAACTTAATGACCAGGTTGTGTTTCCCAATCGATTGGCCAGCCACCGTGATTTGCCACTATGGCCACCTTTGAGCGTGGAGGGGTAGAGCCCACCATCCATCATCTCCAGCAGAAACATGAGAACTGACACAATTTCACATTTAGCGGGGTCTATTTTCCGAGCTAAGCACCAGCTTGAGAAAACAGACTATTTCTGGGTTTAGAGGCGCCTTGTGGAAGGGGCCTTTCCCTCGGAGATCATTCTCATAACCTCCTGGGGAAGGCCTGAAGGCACCCGTCGAGGGGCCAAAAATGCAGGTTTCACAACTCCTGTAGGGGGTGCCAAATCCCCAAATAGCAGCTTGCTTGCTGAAGCGTCATTGTTTTGCTGTGAGGCTTGTTTCAATGGCGAGAAGAGTGGGTAGAGGCTTCAGTCTTCTCCGGATCAACGAGAGATGATCTTTGCGCTGAAAGGAGAAAGATTCTGAAGATATGGCATTTCTTCATGACTTGCATAGGCAGTCAATCCTGCCCATTTTGACAGGCTGAAATGCGAGTCAGCCCCGACCGTTTTGGCGGGCTGAAATGCCATTTGTCTGTGCAGTTGCACAGACGTGAACCAATCAGGATCCAGAGAAAACTTGAGTTTTCCCCATAAATGTCAGCTAATGGACACAATGCGAGTGAACCTTATTGAAAGGGAACTTGTTTTCATGACAAATTTATTTATACATATAAATAATTAAGACATTATTAACAGGTAAAGTAAATAAAATGAACATACAAGCTAATATAGTGCATATATGAAATGCTCCCCTCTAGAATTAATTTCTCCAGTGAGCTAACAAGCTGTGGCCACTAAATGACATGCCTGATGTAAATGTAATGCTTCATGAGATATTATTCTCAAGCTGTTTTATTGATGTCTTTCTGCGGTTGAAACCCTGATTGAGAGATTACATGTAGATCATCTGTGGTTCTTCTTCTGCGATTTTTTCTGGTAGCAAACAGTGTTGCATTACCTCATGTTCCATCTTCTGGACTGGAGTGTGAATCGCTTATGACTGACTGTATTCGATCGCTCATCTGACTGCATGCACGGAACCGTGACGACCATACCGTTACACCCCTAATATATTATATAATATTTAACAATAGCCGCTTTTCCACCGTCGGGCCGAACGGTTCTTATAATGGTAAGGAACGGTTCCAGTTGTGTTTCCACTGGAGCCTGGTATGGCACGGCAGGATTACAAACCGTTCTCGCCCGGAATTCTCGGCACGGTTGTCTAACCATGCTGAATAGTGCTGGTGGAATCGGTGAAGTGATGTCGACACACATGATTGGTCACTTGTCTGTTGCCTGGCTACCAGTTTCTCCGTAGCTGGCTATGCTCTCTATTTGAGCGAAGTAAAAACAAATTAATAATAAAATTAAAAGAAATATCTAATCATCCGCCAGAATGTGGTCATTATTACATCTCATATCATAAGTAAACCGTTACGTTACCAAGGCAATGACTGACGCTTTTATATTACATTCTAAAGAGCGGCCGTTATCAGCCCCACAGTGGAAAACGAAACCGTAACTGTACCAGCTGGTCCGGATCGGCATGGAATGGAACGGTTACGCAATGAGAACCGTTCGGCCCGATTGTAGAAAAGCGGCTAATATTATTGATTTGACTGTACTGACGCTGTTGTATGAGAACTGAGCTGGACGATGACAGTGCTGTTTTCAACACAACTGCTTTATAGATTAAATGAACTAATTTACTAATTGATGATCTTTACAACTGAACTGAATCAACACTGACCTGACTTCAGATGAACAATGACATTATTTTCTTTTAGAGCTGCTGTACAGTCAACATGAACTCTGTCATTGAATTGCTGTCACTGTAAAGCTGCTTTGAAACAATTGGTATTGTATAAAGCACTATAAATAAAGCTGTCTTGACTTAATATATATGAATTAGAATATTAAAAACATCCATAATTTGCTGTTTTTTTGTTATGATTCTGCATTACAGTTAAAATGGCAAGTTTTATGCATGAAGTTGTAGTATCTCATATCATACTACATAGTCATGTCATGTACAGACTGTAATACCTTATGATTATTACTATAGATCAATTTATCCCTCACAAAGTTCCTTGTTTTCATCTCTCACCAACACAGATTATGATCCGTGCAATAACTATAACATACTCGACAACTACTGGAGAGGCACAATCATTTACTGGTATACAAATGGACATGTAAATAAGAACGATGACACTCTTGTAGAGTGGGATGGCTGGTATCGACTCTTCATTAATGGATCAAGTGCTCAGATGCCTGAATGGTGTGCATCTTACATGTCATGTGGAGGTTTTAGTGCTCTGTACCTTGGTGACTCTCATCCGCGGCTAGAAGATGGAGTTGTTACTCGTGAAATTTACGGCTCCCTTAATGATCAGTGCAGTCGCTACAGATCCGACCCAATCCAAGTCAAAGCTTGTCCTGGAAATTATTATGTCTACAAATTTACCAGGCCACCTCTTTCAATCCCAGCTCCTGTATATTGTGCAGGTACATTCATTCATCTTTTTATTTGACATGCTTATCATGAATTGTACTGTAGATGTATGTATGATTACCTGTGCAGACCATTTAAAGTTTATCTTCTACTTGGATGCATTTAATCTTCACTATATAATGCTCTCTTTCTAATTTTCCTCAATAGTACTTGTCTCCACCCCAAGTGTCGACCCCTGCTACAACTATACCAGTCTGGATGAGCCTTGGAGAGCCACTGGCCATTATAACTTGGGCATGTGTGATTCTAATGTGGAGTGGAATGGCTGGTACAGGCTGTTCTACAATGGCCAAAATGCTCAGATGCCAGAATCATGTGTTAATCAAGGCATGTGTGGCACTAGTGACCCACTGTGGCTCAACGGCCCTCACCCACAGCTGGAAGATGGAGTGGTCACCCGTCAGGTCTGTCTCTCCTCATGGAATGGCTGCTGTACTTATGCTTCCCATGCTATAAGAATCAAAGCCTGTCCCGAAAATTACCATGTTTATGAGTTTGTCAAGCCAATATTTTGCGGAGCTTACTGTGCAGGTAGGAGAGCATTTACTCATATGCATTTCAGTCATTTATTTTGAAAATTATTGATGTTGATATAAAATGTTTCTAATACTAGAACCCACAAACCAGTCCATTCCATCAGCATCTACAACAACAGAGACAATCCCACCAACAGAATCTATTACTCCACCAATCACAACCACTGGTAAAGTATCGTCTTGACTCCCATTACACAAGTGTGTAGAAAAAGTCATAGCAAACCTTACTTACTAGCATGTATATACATAGATAAAGGGTAAAATTGTGCTTTTGTTGCTAATTTGGCTCAAAGAAAGCACACAGTTTACTTAAAGTGCCCCTATTATGCTATTTTAAAGGTTCCTAATTTAGTTTTGGAGTCTCCTACAATAGATTTACATGCATCCAAGATCAAAAAACACTTTATTTTTCTCATAATATACAACCCCTTTTCCAGAAAAGTTGAGATAGTTTGTAAAATGCAATAAAATCAAGAATCTGTGATTTGTTAATTCTCTTGAACCTTTATTTAACTGAAAAATGTACAAAGAAAATATTTCCAATGTTTTCACTGACCAACTTAATTGTATTTTGTAAATAGAAACAAATTTTGATTTTGATGGCTGCAACACACTCCAAAAATGTTGGGACAGAGGCATGTTTACCACTGTGTCACATCACCTTTCCTTTTAATTACACTTTTTAATCTTTGGGAATTGAGGATACTAATGCAAGTGGAATTACTCTCTTACACAATCTCACCTGATATAAGACATCTGGTCAATAAGAGACAGATCCAGAGGTGGGTAGTAACGAAGTACATTTACTTGGTTACATTTACTTGAGTAGTTTTTTTGGAAAATTTGTACTTTTTAGAGTAGATTTAAATGTGGGTACTTTTACTTTAACTTGAGTACATTTGAAATGAAAAAAACTGTACTTTTACTTCGCTACATTGGGCATCGTTCCTCTCGTTACTTAATTTTAATGCAATACTGTACATGTTAAGAAATGCGTAGTTTATTCCAAGCGCGCTGTCTCTTTTTTTTTCATGAACGATGCCCCATTCACAAATGAATCACTCTTTTGAGTCGATTCTGTTCAAAGACTTGATCAAACATGTTGGCAAAACTGTCTAAATTGGTTCGCGAATCAGTTTGAATGATTTGTTCAGTTCCTGCACGCTCTGAATCGTCTGAAGCGGTTTCTCACTCGGAGCGTTGGATGAAGTGGCAGTCAATTAAAAGCAAATCTGCAAATGCATCCTATTTTTCGCCAGCGATGAAGAGATTTATTAGTTTAACTGCGTATGCTGTCTGTGAACAATTCCACAGGTATCGATTTCATTTGATTTCAATTCATAAGCCAAAGCCTACATTTTTACAACCAAACAGATTATTACGCCACAATAACAAAGTATGTAGCATTTCTTTACCGTTTTTTATGGTTGCGCAGTGGCGGCACCGGCGACCTGTTCATCTTGAAAATGAACGCCTTTGCGTTGACACAGTTAACCAGTTTACACGCGCCTGCCAGAAATATACATTTGATTACATTTTGGAGAACAGATGGAAGAAGATTCGTCGATGTGCATTTGATTTGATGATCATTGTTTGTGTTCAGATGTTCAGCGGTGGGCGCGAGCACATGTAAAGAGATTTCTCTCTTTCTTCTTTCAAATGTAGCTGTATACGTTATTATTATACAAAGCAAAGGACGTGCAATGATATTCGGGTTACAGATGCCAGAAATAATGCTCTTCTGTTTGTTGCAAAGATATCTAGTTATGATAATAATAATTTAAATATCTATCTAAATAATAGCATGCTATTGTGTGTGTGTGTGTGTGTGTGTGTGTGTATATATATACACACATACACATATAGTAACTAGTAACGAGCTACTTGAGTAGTTTTTTCATTGGATACGTTTTTACTCTTACTCAAGTAACTATTAAGATTATTATTTTCACTTCTACTTTGAGTAAATATTTCTATAAGTACTTGTACTTTTACTTGAGTACAGTTTTTGGATACTCTACCCACCTCTGGACAGATCTGGTCTGTAGGCAGGCAGTCAGGCACATCCTTTCTACGTTGTAGAGTGTCTATATAACCACTCTTTTAGCATGTGCAGAATGAGTCCTGGCATTGTCTTACTTACCAGGAAAGATGTCATCTTGATGGCAGTTTATGTCTCTGTACAATCCAAATACACACCTTCATGTCAATGGTACCTTCACACATCTGCAAGTCACCCATGCCGTTTGCACTGATGCACTCCCATACCATGACAGATGTATTCTTTTGCACCTGTCATTGATGAAAGTCTGTATGGTCCCTTTCATCTTTGGGACTGAGAACTCGATTTTTTCCAAAAACAAGCTGCAACATGGAGTCATCTGACCACAGCACAAATTTCCACAGCACACATTTAGACCACCTGAGATGAGCTCCCAGAGAACTCGGCAGCATCTCTGCATTGAACAGATGTATAGATTTCTCCTTGCATAACAGAGATTCGAGTTGCATTTCTTGATGCAGCATCAGAATGTGTTAAGTGAAAACGTTTTTCCAAAGTACTCCTGAGCACATGTGGCAATATTTAACACAGTAGCATGATGGTTTGTCATGCCATGCTATCTGAGGGCTCAAAGGTCATACACGTTCAATGGAGGTCTCCTGACCTGCCCTACACATACTGAGATTTCTCTGGATTCCCTGAATCTTTTCACAGTATTATATATGGTAGATGGTGAAAGACATACATTCTTTGCAATCTTGCATTGTATTTGAATTGTTTGACAGTTCTCTTATGAAATTTGGACAAAGTGGTGAGCCATGACCCATCTTTGCTTACAAAGACAGAGAAGCTCCTTTTACACCCAATCACAGTACAATCACCTATTACCAGTTCACCTGCTAATTGTGGACTGTTTCAAACTTGGATATTCTATAATCTTTTCACTTTTATTTTGCCTCTGTCCCAACTTTTTGTAATGTGTTATAGCCATCAAAATCAAAATTTGTTTATATTTACAAAATACAATTATATTGGTCACTGAAAACATTGGAAAACTTTTCTTTGTAATTTGGTCAGTTAAAAAAAGGTTCAAGAGAATTAACAAATCACAGATTGTGGATTTTATTGCATTTTACAATTTTTTTTTTTTTTTCTTGAAAATTCAGTCTCTCTAAACCCCTTCTTTCTGTGAATCTACTCTGCTCTGATTGGTTAGATGGTCCAGTCTGTTGTGATTGGTCTACCGCTTGTACTTGAAGACCACAGCCTGGCATTATGCAAATGTGTTACTTTGTAGATTTCAGCAGTGGCGTGTAACACAACCACTCCTGGTTGCCACTTTGGCTGGCTGAATATGATAATTAATTTATAGGGCCTACATTTTTCAGTTGTAGTGCAATGTAGTGTTGTCATAAATAATGATTTTTCTATACATATCTATACTAAAATATCAAAAATGCTTCCAATACTGATTTTCCGCAGAATAGATACACGATACCAGCTGCGTTTTCTCGCTCTTTCATCTCTCTGACAGCGAGTTGACACACAAACCCGCCTCCCCTCACTCACTCATTTAATTTGCTCCAGATGAATGTTGTTGTTACAGGGCTTGAATTTCAGCATGGGATTGTGTGTATTGCGCATAATTTTACTCATTCCCACAGATTTTCACACCCAAAGTGCGTACTAAATTGAAGTTTTTTTTCGTGCTTGTTGAGCTTAAACCGACAAATACACACAAAATATTGTCAAAATGCCGGTCTTGGTGAGTATTCATGTAAACACAGTCAGTTATGTTTTAAGTGAACGTAAACTGTTCAGAAAGAAAATGCATGTGTAACAGTATAATGGATCCTTGTATCATGTCTTAAAGTGACAGCAGCCTAATATATCTGCTTCCAAATTATGAAAAAAAAAAAAAAAAAATATAAAAATATATATATATATATATATATATATATTCTGATTGCTATGTAAGTACGCAACAAGAAGTGAGACTGGAATTGCTGACAACTTGTTTTGGCAGTTCAGAATTGATTCTTTCTTTTAGGAGACAACTTTATTTGATCTTTAAAACTTTGCAGACCTTTTACATTCACAAACAGCTATATTATACACTGCATGAATGTTCGAAAAAGCATAATGGGGCATTTTTAAACAAAAGTAACAAGGAGCTTAAGCAAAGAGTGCTCTAGAGATTACAATTTCATATCACAACTACTACAACTGTACAAACAAGTATGTGACATCATTTGACAATGTATTTTTCTAAAGATACCATAACAACAGCTCCCCCTGTTGACCCCTGCTACAACTACTATGTCCTTGATGATCCATGGAGAGCCACCAACAATCAAAATTCCTCTGAAATAATGTGTGACACTGGGGTCAGCTGGAACGGCTGGTATCGTCTCTTCATTCAGGGTCAGAGCGTTCAGATGCCAGACACATGTGTTGATCAGTATAGTTGTGGCACTCATGCCCCACTGTGGCTGAACGGAGGACATCCAACAGTTGAGGATGGAGTGGTCACTCGAGATGTCTGCGGTCACTGGAGCAATAACTGCTGCTATTTCCAATCCAATCCCATTAAAGTCAAAGCCTGTCCAGGAGATTATTATGTCTATGAGTTTGTACGCCCAAATGGCTGCTATTATGCATACTGTGCAGGTAAATATATTCACATGTGCCCTTTGTGTGTGTGTACGAGATTATTATTATTATTATTATTTAGTATTACTTTTTTTTCAGATGCAAGAAAAAAATAGAACACTAAAAAAGGTTATCTTGAGACCAAGAGCAATAATCAGTCATGAAGTCAGAATATATATCTATGGCTTTGATAATACTGATTTGATTAATAATTTGATAATACAGTAACAGTGTAACAGCCAATGATATTCAGTGTACAATATCAGGTTTATTAGAACAAGAGCAGAGGTGATGTACAGAAAAGAAAAATATGTTTTTTGTTTTTTTTTGTTTTTTTTTTGTTTTTGGTGAAGTTCCTACTTTTAATCATTAACTCAGATGTTACATTAACCTGACTCAGTGTATCTGTGTTGTATTTTATCTATCTGTTTTTTTTCCTCTTAGATGTGAGAGATCCTTGTTCTGAACTCAGCTGCTCTGAGAATGAAAGGTGTGGGATGAAAAATGGTGTTTATGCCTGTTTATGTAAAAAGGACCATCTCGGACCACAACTGCATTCTGACTCTTTTGGTTGGTATCATTCCACAACTATTATACTGTAGTTTTTTAGTTTTTTTGTGGTTTGTTTTGTGGTTTGTTTTGTTTTTCAGTCATTAATTATCTTTTTTTTCTTTCAGAAACCTGTGAAAGCAGGCCCGGCTCCCTGTCTGTTTCTCGCTGTCAGCTCATTGAGGCTGGTTTTCCAGCTGATGTCTTACACCTCAATGATCCCAGCTGCAAAGGAACGGTCCGGAATGGCAGAGTGGAATTCCATTTTGATAATGATGAACACATCTGTGGTACAAATCTTGTGGTAGGTTAAACCATGCATAAGGGCATGAAAGGGCCCTCGCACCCGGGCTCACCGCCACCAGTTGGCCTCAGGCAAACAGTGAACAGTGGGCGACATGCATGTAAGCGAGTAAATACAGGAGAATTATGGCAAAGTCATTTCAAAGTGCCAGACTTCCTGCTGCCAACAGGTGGCGCTTTGAGCGTAACTGAATATTGCCATGTTGATGTCTCCAGGCCAGGACTATTATCGAACATGTGAAGTTTGGAGCAGATCGGACATCGTATGCCTGAGTTACAACAACTTCCTGTTTCCTGGCGTTAATTGCAAACATTAGCACTTAGCCAAGTGTTGCATGTTTTAACATGTTTCTAGTATGTTTGCGACTTAGTGGCATATCGAAATGTGTTTCAGGGAGTGAATTACAGTGTAAAGCATGCCATTTCCTGTTGCCAGCAGGTGGCGCTATGACTAACTGAATATTGGCAAATTGATGTCTTTAGGCCAGGACTCTTATCACACATGTGAAATTTGGGGCTGATCAGACACTGTATGCTTGAGTTACAACAACTTCCTGTTTCATGACGATAATAGCATGCTTTAGCAGTCAGCTACGTGTTGCTAGCATGATTTAGAATGTTTCTAGCATGTTTAGAACTCAATTGCATATTTTAGTATGTTGCTAATAGTGCATCATGTTGTTAAAAACGTCACTTCCTGTTGCCAGTAGGTGGCGCTATTACTATAACTGAATATTGTCATGTAGATGTGTTCAGGGAAGGACTCTTATCAAATGTGTGAAGTTTGGGGTAGATTGGACATTGCATGCCTGAGTTACAGCAACTTTCTCTTTCACTGTATTACTAGCATGCTTTAGCATTTAGCTAAGTGTTTTGCTAACATTTTTCTAGCATGTTGCTAGCCTGTTTAGAACTTGCTGGCACATTTTAATATGCTGTCAGGAGTCCATAATAGTGTTAAACATGTCACTTCCTGTTGCCAGCAGGTGGCGCTATGACTATAACTGAATATGGGCATGGACATCTGTTCAGGATCTGTTCTTTTATCAAGTGTGTGACGTTTGGGGCAGATCGGACATTGTTTGCCTTAGTTACAGCAACTTCCTGTTTCATGGCGAAACATCAAACTTTGTCAGGCCACCAGGGACACGCCCTTTTACGAAAACTCAAGATCTTCGCAATTTAGCGTTGCACATGATTATACAAACCAAATTTGAAGATGATCGGATTAAAACTGTAGGAGGAGTTTGTTAAAGTACGAGGCCTGAAAATGGCAAAAACTGCACAAAAATTATTTCACTTGACTGATGCAACTTTTTGGCTTTTGTAGTTTCTAATGTTGCTTTAATATATTTTTAAAATACATTGAAGTCAATTTAGGCTAAATTTACAAAATGTTATATTTGTTGTCCACAGGCTAACAGCACCCACTTCATCTATGATAACTTTATTCTGGGGACACCGAGGTCAGAGAAAATCCTGAAGTTTTCTTTCAGCTGTGTTTATCCTCAAACACAAACACTTTCCATGAATGTGGAAATCAACCCACTGGAGAGGTGGGAATCTTTTAACTAGGAAAAACTAATGCGCAGTATACAAATGAGTAAATATATGTTAATATACTCCAAGAAAATATATGCTGTGCTCTTTTCTAAAAATGGATTGAGTTGAGCAAATACAAAATTGAATATAGAACTTGTTGATATCTTTTTTTTTTTTTTTTCTTTTATGGATCTTGGACATTTCATCAGCATTGTCCACAAGACTCTTCCCACTGGTAAAGGCAGATACCGGGTCCGGATGATTCCATATCAGGATGATGAGTTTACCCGGCCCTTCACTGGTGCAGTGGATGCAGAGCTCAACCAGAAGATGCATGTGGAAGTTCATGTTGAGGGGGTCGACAGCCGCCAGTTTGCCCTGGTGATGGACACGTGTTGGGCTACACCTGTGAATGATCCTGATTACAGCCTCCGCTGGGATCTCATCGTTTCAGAGTAAAGCAGTGCTTTTTTAGGATTGTCTGAGATACTTTCAGTGTTTCAAGACAAAAGCTTAGGGTTTCATTTTTTGTACAATGGAAACAAAGAAAATAATTTGATTTGTTCATTATCATTATTGATATTCTCAGGTGTCCCAATCCAAATCACGAAATGGTGGAGCTGCTGCAGAACGGCGTCTCGACATCCAGCCGTTTCTCTTTTGGGATGTTTATCTACACTGCAAACTCCACTAAGCTTTACCTGCACTGTACTGTTCACCTTTGCCTTCTGTCAAGCAATCGCTGCTCAACGGTGAGATTACAAAACCTCTCAAAATGATAATGTGTTTTGAGTAATTGATAATAAATGTAATGGATCACTTTAAATATATAAAATGATGGTTAAATTTTAGAACTTTAATCAAATGCTTCAGTGTCAGTATGTGAGGCTGCTAAAATACCTGTTTTTGCTGCCCTCTGCTGGAGACTTTCCTTTGTTTAATGTTTGTTCAGCTATATTTAACAGGGATTCACACAGCTTGATTTTGCTCTTTTCTCTATCAGGACTGTGTCTCTGGACACCAGCGGAGAGAAGGCAGGTCTCTGGACTTCCATGACAGTGCTTCCATATCCATGGGTCCTCTGATGGGGTCTGAAGGGAACACAGGTGAATATTTCATTTAGATTAATCATTTGTGAATAAAGTTTTATGATTATTTCTGTCATGAATACACTACATTTTGTTGCATTATATTTCCTGTTCACAGATAAGTGGGTCCCAGACCAAGTGAAGGTATCTGATGCTTCTTGTCTGTGTTGCTCTCTGGTGGTGTTTCTTGTTCCTCTGATGAGTGCCCTGACCTTCTTTTAGTTTATTTACATAAAAAAGTGTAACATTTTACATACATGTTGTCTAATTTCATTTTAATTAATGTGTCACTGATTCCACATTGATTTTGGGTTTGTAATTGTTTCCTTATTTGTTGTGGCCTATGTCTATTTACCTAAAAGCATCAAAAATCAATAATTTAATTACTTTCATGAATTTTACAATACTTTAATCTTTTGTGCTACAGTAACAAAGACAATCAGATTCATGTTTATTTAAATCCTTTATTAAAACCCTTTCTTTCAGTTCAGTAACTTAAAATGAATATGCTTGAGTTGCAGTTCAATTAAGTATTTCTATAACAGACATTCAGAAAAAGATGATCATCTGGTGCATGTACAGGATGGAACAGAGCTGAAGTTAGATGTTTGGTATTTATTTGCTATTGATATTAGATATTGAACCACGTTTGACTTGTTGATATTATCAAACTAATTTGTATAATTTGATAAAACAAGTTACACACACACACACACACACACACACACACAGTTTTGCAATCGCCCAGGGAATGATTGGGGCTTAGGTGCCTTGCTCAAGTTGTGGGTAATGAGAGTAAAAGAGAGCGCTGTTCATTCATTCCCACTACCTACATTTCCTGCCAGGACTGAGACTCAAACCCATGTCCTTCGGATTACAAGTCCGACTCTAACCATTAGGCTACAACCAGGGGCGGTCTTAGTGATTTGGGGGCCCTAAGTGATTCCGTGTATGGGGCCCCAACAGTCAAACTTCGAACTTACTCTTTTTTTATATATATTTTATTTTATTGTTTTTTTTTTTAAATTTTTAAATAAACTGCATGTTAAAAATATCTGTAACCTGGAACGTGTATTTTCCATCCATCCACCTTCAACCGCTTATCCGAGATCGGGTTGCGGGGGCAGCAGCTCGAGATCGGGTTGCGGGGGCAGCAGCTCGAGATCGGGTTGCGGGGGCAGCAGCTCCAGCAGGGGACCCCAAACTTCCCTTTCCTGAGCCACATTAACTAGCTCTGACTGGGGGATCCTGAGGCATTCCCAGGCCAATGTGGAGATATAATTTCTCCACCTAGTCCTGGGTCTTCCCCGAGGCCTCCTCCCAGCTGGACGTGCCTAAAACACCTCCCTAGGGAGGCACCCAGGAGGCATCCTTACCAGATGTTCGAACCACCTCAACTGGCTCCTTTCAGTGCAAAGAAGCAGTGGCTCTCCTCATGAATGGCCGAACTTCTCACCCTATCTCTAAGGGAGTGGCCAGCCACCCTCCTGAGGAAACCCATTTCGGCTGCTTGTATCTGCAATCTAGTTCTTTCGGTCATGACCCAGCCTTCATGACCATAGGTGAGGGTAGGAATGAAAATTGACCGGTAGATCGAGAGCTTTGCCTTACGACTCAGCTCTCTTTTCGTCACAACGGTGCGGTAAAGCGACTGCAGTACCGCCCCCACTGCTCCGATTCTCTGGCCAATCTCCCACTCCATTGTCCCCTCACTCATGAACAAGACCCCGAGGTACTTGAACTCCTTCACTTGGGGCTAGGACTCATTTCCTACCTGGAGCAGGCACTCCATTGGTTTCCTGCTGAGAACCATGGCCTCAGATTTAGAGGTGCTATTTCTCATCCCAGACGCTTCACACTCGCCTGCGAACCGATCCAGTGAGTATTGCAGGTCTTGGACCGATGATGCCATCAGGACCACATCATCTGCAAAAAGCAGCAATGAGATCCCCAGCCCACCAAACCGCAACCCCTCCCCACCACGACTACGCCTTGATATCCTGTCCATGAATATCACAAACAGGATTGGTGCCAAAGCACAGCCCTGGCGGAGGCCAAACCCCACCTGGAACAAGTCTGTCTTACTGCCAAGAACCTGGACACAGCTCTCGCTTTGGATGTACAGGGATTGGATAGCCCTGAGAAGGGACCCCATCACCCCATACTCCCGCAGCACCTCCCACAGTATCTTCCATGGGACTCGGTCATATGCCTTCTCCAGGTCCACAAAGCACATGTAGACTGGCTGGGCAAACTCCCAGGCCCCCTCCAGGATCCTCGTGAGAGTAAAGAGATGGTCTGTTGTTCCACGACCAGGGCGGAATCCGCATTGTTCCTCTTCAAACTGAGTTTCAACTATCGGCCGCACCCTCCTTTTCAGCACTTTGGAGTAGACTTTACCAGGGAGGCTGAGAAGTGTGATACTCCGGTAATTGGCACACACTCTCAGTTCCCCCTTTTTAAACAGGGGAACCACCACCCCGGTCTGCCACTCCTTGGGAACTGTCCCCGACTCCCACGCAATCTTGAAGAGGCATGTCATCCAAGACATTTCCTCCACACCCATTGCTTTCAGCATTTCTGGACGGATCTCGTCATTCCCTGGGGCTTTGCCGCTGTGGAGTAACTACCTCAGTTACTTCCTCCAGGGAGATTGACAGCGATCCCCCATCAGCCTCCAGATCTGCCTCTACCATAGAGGGCATGTTAATCGGATTCAGGAGTTCCTCAAAGTGTTCCTTCCACCGCCCAATTACCTCCCCAGTTGAGGTCAACAGCGTCCCATCCTTACTGTACACAGCTTGAATGGTTCCCCGATTCCCCCTCCTGAGGTGACAGAAGGTTTTCCTGAAATGCCTTGGTGCTGACCGAAAGTCCTTCTCCATGACTTCTCCAAACTTCTCCCACAACCCGCTGCTTTGCCTCTCTCACAGCAGAAGCTGCAGTTCTTCGAGCCTGTCAGTATCTTGAAACCGCCTCCGGAGTCTTCCGGGATAACATATCCCGGAAGGACTCCTTCTTCAGTCGGACAGCTTCTCTGACCAGCGGTGTCCGAGGGTTACCGCCCCTTGAGGCACCTAAGACCTTGAGACCACAGCTCCCCGCTGCAGCTTCAGCAATGGAAGCTTTGAACGTTACCCACTCAGGTTCAGTGCCCCCAACCTCCACAGGGATGTCAGAAAAGCTCTGCCGGAGGTGGGAGTTGAAGGTCTCACGGACAGGGGCCTCCTCCAGACGTTTCCAGTTCACCCGCACTACTCTTTTGGGCTTACCAGGTCTGTCCAGGGTCTTCCCCTACCCCCTGACCCAACTCACCACCAGATGGTGATCGGTTGACAGCACCACCCCTCTCTTCCCCCGAGTGTCCAAAACATACGGCCTCAGATCAGATAATACGATCACAAAATCGATCATTGACCTTCAGCCTAGGGTGCTCTGATACCATGTACATGGTGTTCGTTATAGACAATCCATGCCTAGCACAGAAGTCTAACAACAAACATCCACTCGCGTTTAGATCAGGGAGGCCATTCCTCCCAATCACACCTCTCCAGGTGTCTCCATCATTGCCCAAGTGTGCGTTGAAGTCTCCCAGCAGAACTACAGAGTCCCCTACTGGAACCCCATACAGGACTTCATTCAGGGTCTCCAAGAAGGTCAAATACTCCGAACTGCTGTTTGGTGCATATGCACAGACAGCAGTCAGAGTTTTTCCTCCCACAACCCGTAGGCATAGGGAGGCAACCCTCTCATCTACCGGAGTAAACTCCAACGTAGTGGCGTTCAGCCGGTGACTTGTGAGTATCCCCACACCCGCCTGGCGCCTGACACCTTGGGCAACTCCAGAGAAGAATAGAGTCCATCCCCTATCCAGGAGTACGGTTCTAGAACCAAGACTGTGCGTAGAGGTAAGCCACACCAGATCTAACTGGTAGCGCTCCACTTCCCGCACAAGTTCTGGCGCCTTCCCCCACAGAGAGGTGATGTTCCACGTCCCCAGAGCCAGCCTCTGCTGCCCGGATCTGGTCCGCCGAGGTCCATAACCTTCACTGCCACCTGTGTGGCAGCGCACCCAACCGCCACAGTTTCTCCCACGGGTGGTGGGCCTATAGGATGGAGAGGGGGGTGCCACATCACTTCTTCAGGCTGTGCCCGGCCGGGCTCTGTGGCAAACCCTGCCACCAGGCACTCACCGAAGAGCCCTCCATCTGGAGCTGGCTCCAGATGGGGGGCCCCAGGCTTCCTCCTCGCAGGGTAACTCCTTCTCTTCTTTGTTGTTCCATGGGGTATTTGAACCATTCTTTGTCTGGACTCTCACCTGAGACCACTTTGCCATGGAGAGGCCCTACCATGAGCACCAGGCTCCGGACAACTCAGCCCTCAGGTTCATAGGGTCACACAAACCTCTCCACCACGATAAAGTGATGGTTCCCAGAGAGGATGTATATTTTCTCAATGTAAAATTAAATACAATTGAATTCACAAATAATAAAAAATTCACTAAAAACTATTTACAGTTAATTAATCATATTTGTGATTACACTTTAATTTTAATGCATCAAAATTTGACAGTCATTGTCATTTTTCACACTGTAGACCAGTAGCGGCTCCTGCCTGTAAATTTCGGAAGGTCAGATTCTGGGTCTTAGCACTAGTTTATGATAAACATTTTGTAAGCTTTATTCTAATCGCTCAACACATCAGACACACTTTTGGCAGAATTCTAATATCCTTGCTTTATTCAGCCTGAGGGTGGCGCTCTAATGATGATTGACAGACTTTAGTACACACAGCAAACGCATAGAATGCCATCTTAGAATTGCCTTAATGTAGGATTTATTGTGTCCGAATGTTGTTTTAGAATCAAGGAATTCCCGTGAAGAAAACAGACATGTCTATTCTCAGAAAAACATAAAACACAACAGAACTACTGTATATAAAATCTATTCACATGAGCATGTTTAAACTAAAGGATTTATACATAGGAAGAACAGACATGCCAACTAGTTACTGAGCGGATGCAGACACATATCTGAAGCGGACTGATATTTTCTTGGTCTGGAGTTTGGTTTAGCCACATTCTTTTTTATATCTTCTTTTTTTTACTCCTTTTTTCAGCTCCGCTGGGGTAGCTGCGTTTTATTGTCTAATTTCTAAACCTCGTCTTCTGCTTGCAAATTCTTACTCTTGCATGCTCTATCTCTACATCTACGAGCAATCTTAATGGTTAATTCCCCGGGGCCCTAAGCAGCTGCTTACCTCGCTTATTAGTTAAGTCCGCCCCTGGCTACAACTGCCCCAGTTAACTTTGCATTTGTTCTGCTCATTTAAATTTACATATTGTTGCTGCTGTAATATGTATGTGTGTTAAGCAAATATATGTGTAAGAAGCATGTTTCTATTTTCAATTCTAAAGGATTTGAAGAATGTTTCCCCACTGCTTGAATTGTTCTAAGGTCAGATGCGGTGAGGATCCTCAAAAAACAAAATTGTTCTTGTATAGTTCAGGTTGTGGTTTTTAATTAAAGAAGATGAAGGCAAACTGAAAGCTGAGAAGGACAGAGTGCATTCAGTGTCACAGATATTTGCGTAAGTTCATATCTGAGAGTACCTGGAAATGCCTGACATTTTAATATTTAAGATTTTAATGTCTTTCCGGTAGAGAGAGGCTGAAACTTTAGTATGTACATGTCAGAGCAGTCCACTTGCACTCCTGAAAGTTGCATTAGGCTGCATCGAAAATCATGTGAAAATTTTTCTGTGATTTACTGAAAGACTGACTGTTGACCAAAAACCACTGCTGTTTTAAATTTTTGCAAGTTGATTCACCTTTTTGTTTTTGACATATTGCTAATAGTCAGTTACTGTTACAATTATTTGGAGAATTGCAAAATTTTATCAACAATTAAATTCAAGTTTATTTGTATAGCGCTTTTCATAATACAAATAGTTTCAAAGCAGCTCTACAGAAAATGTTTGTTTCAGTGTTACAATGTAGGAAGTATTCTGTTATTAGTTATTAGTGTTATTAGAGATATCAAAGTAATGTCCATATGGCAGTGACAGCTATAATATAATTGTCACGGTGGTTGCAGAAAGGCAAAAACAGACGAAGATAATAAATCCAAAATACTGGTTTTAATGATAAATCCAACAGGCAGAAGATGAGGTGCAACACACACTTACATGGATGGTGAACTGACAAGGAGTGACTAAACAGGAGGGACTTACATATATGCACAAACAAGGTAATGAACTACACAGCTGAACAGAATTAACTAATGATGACAGTTACCATGGAGACAGATGAGTGGCGGGAAACTGAACAAAGGAACATGTGACAAATGAAAACAAACTGAAAGTCCAAGAAAACTGAAAGTCCATACAAACAGAACGTTCTCGGGTTACGTCTATAACCCTGGTTCCCTGAATAGGGAACGAACGCTGCATCGGAACACGGTGGGAACGCCTCTGTTAGATGCGTCGTGAAGCACATGTGTAAACTGTCCAATAACGTGACGGAACGTCATAGGCGGGTGACGTCACAGACCAGGAAACTATAAAGCATACCCAGAACAAAGAACGCTAGCTTCTGATTGGATGAAGCAAAGCACTCTTCAGGCATGCTAGGAGTATGGCAGGGCGACGCAGCGTTCGTTCCCTATTCAGGGAACCAGGGTTACAGACGTAACCCGAGAATGTTCCCTTTCATGGGAACTCCCACTGTGTCGGAATGCGGTGGGAACGCAATACCCACTACGCCATATGTATAAATCCCTGAATGTATCAAGACAAGAGAACAGAAGACCCTGGAGTGGAGCCAAGATCTAGGTTATAAAACCTAACAAAAGTGTGAGGAGAGGACCACCCTGCTGCATTGCAAATATCCTGCAGGGAGACTCCAGAAACCAAAGCTTTAGAAGCAGCCATACTCCTGGTGGAATGAGCTTGGACAGCCAAAGGGGAAGGCTGTCCGGAGGACTCATAAGCAAGTGAGATAGCCTCAACCACCCACTTGCTCATTCTCTGCTTAGATGCGGGACACCCTCTACTGGGTGACCCGTAGCAAACGAACAGTTGATCCGTTTTACGCCACAGGGCAGCTCTGTGGACATAAGCATCTAAAGCCCGAACAGGGCAGAGCAGATTAAGTTTTTCCTGATCTGAGTTAGAGAAGGGAGGAGGACAAAAGGCCTGCAGCATAATAGGCCCTGCAATATTAGTAGGGACCTTAGGAACGTAACTGGGTCTGGGATGAAGAAAAGCTTTGACCATGCCCGGAGCAAATTCCAGACATGATGGAGCAACTGAGAGAGCCTGTAAGTCTCCAATTCTCTTGAGACATGAAATGGCTAGCAGAAAGATAGTCTTGAGAGTGAGAAACTTCTCATGAACCTGTTCCAGAGGTTCGAAGGGAGCCAGGGTCAGACCCTCTAAAACAATGGCCAGATCCCAGGCCGGTGTCCTAGTGCACTGAGCAGGTCTCAGCCTCAGAGTACCACGCAGAAAGCGTGTAACCAGAGGATTTCTCCCCAGAGAAGTACCCTCAATGGGTGAATGATAGGCAGAAATAGCCACAACGTAGACTTTCAGAGTCGAAGGGGATAATCCAGTGGAGAAACGTTCTTGCAAAAACTCGAGAATAGGACCCACAGCACAAAGAGCCGGGTCAAAATTCCTTTCTTCACACCAAGAAGAAAAAAGTCTCCACTTAATAGCATACAATCTCCGGGTGGAAGGATCTCTGGACTGGAGAATGGTCTCAACCACCTCGGTGGAGAGACCTGAATCTATGAGGTGAGCCCCCTCAGGGGCCACACCCACAGCTTCCACAATTCCGGGTAAGGGTGAAGTATAGCGCCCCCTGCCTGGGACAGGAGGTCTTGTCTGACTGGAATCTCCATAGGGGGACCGTCTAGAAGGGACACAAGGTCCGAGAACCAAATTCTGGTCGGCCAGAATGGGGCTATGAGTAGAAGCCGAACCCCATCCCGGCGAACCCTCTCCAGAACTCCTGGGAGCAGAGCAATCGGGGGAAATGCATACAGACGCCGCCTCGGCCACGTCTGTACCATGGCATCCAGCCCCAGAGGAGCTGGATGAGTGAGGGAGAACCATAGCTGACAGTGAGTTGTCTCTTGTGATGCAAACAGGTCTACTTCTGCAAGACCGAAGTTCTGCCACAGGAGCTCCACCACCTCGGGGTGAAGTCTCCACTCCCCGGGCCTCGGCCCCTGCCTCGACAGGATGTCTGCTCCCTGATTCTGGGACCCAGGAATGTAAGCTGCCCTCAGAGAGAGCAGCTTCCCCTGGGCCCACAGGAGGATCCGATGGGCCAGCTTGCATAAAGGACGTGACCTCAGACCCCCCTGATGGTTGATATAAGAGACCACCGACGTGTTGTCCGTACGGGTCTGGGAGGAAGTGTTTGAGGAAGTGTTTGAGAGTTTGAAACACCGCCATCATTTCCAGCCGATTTATGTGCCAGGAAAGAAGATGGTCCTCCCAAAGACCTCGAGCCGAGCGACCACTCATGATCGCTCCCAAACCCGTGAGAGAAGCATCCGTCGTTAGCATTACGCGACGACAAGGAACTCCCAACACGGGCCCTTGGGACAGGAACAAAGGCTTTTTCCACATGACTAAGGCACGAAGGCATCGCCGCGTGACCTTGATCATGCGAAGAGCGTTTCCCCTCGGGGAGAACCCCTTGGTCCTGAGCCACCTCTGCAAAGGTCTCATGTACAATAGGCCAAAAGGTATCATGTTGGACGCTGCTGCCATAAGACCTAACAGTCTCTGAAACTGTTTCACAGTGAGTGACTGGCCTAGTTTTACCGCGTTCACAGCTGAGAGAACTGAAGCAATACGGGCAGGCGAAAGCTGAGCCCGCATGATCCTCGAGTCCCAAACTACGCCTAGAAAAGTGGTCGTCTGAGCTGGAACGAGCACACTCTTCTTGACGTTGAGCCTGAACCCCAACCTTCTCATATGAGCGAGAACAACATCTCGATGTTGAACCTCCATGCTCTGAGATCAAGCTAAAATCAACCAGTCGTCGATGTAGTTTAGTATGCGAATGCCCTGGAGTCTCAGGGGAGCCAGTGCAGCATCCACACACTTTGTGAAGGTGCGGGGAGATAAACCTAGGCCAAACGGAAGAACCCGATACTGGTAAGCTTCGCCCCTGAAAGCGAACCTCAGGAACTTTCTGTGTTGAGGATGGATAGACACATGGAAGTAAGCGTCCTTCAGATCGATTGTCACAAACAAATCCTCGGACTGGATTTGCGAAACAATCTGTTTGAGTGTGAGCATCTTGAACTTTAACTTCTGCACTGTGCGATTCAAAACACGCAGGTCCAAGATGGGACGCAGCCCTCCATCCTTCTTTGGAACAATGAAGTAACAAACAAACAACGCAAAGCTCGTGTGTGTCCCCACTCGTAATGTAGCGAGGGCAGGGAGAGGCACACGGCTTGAATTGTTTGCTCACCATTTTATATATATATATATATTGCTGGGACAGACAACAATAAATAAGACGGTAAGACAGATATACAGAGCGCTTGCTGAAGACACAGAAGCTAGCGTTCTTTGTTCTGGGTATGCTTTATAGTTTCCTGGTCTGTGATGTCACCTGCCTATGACGTTCCGTCACGTTATTGGACAGTTTACACATGTGCTTCACGACGCATCTAACAGAGGCGTTCCCACCGCGTTCCGACGCAGCGGGAGTTCCCATGAAAGGGAAACTAAACAGACTGTGAGCACGTTTAATCTAAAGGATTTATACATAGGAAGAACCGACATGCCAACTAGTTACTGAGCTGATGCAGACACATATCTGAAGCGGACTGACATCATCTTGGTCTGGAACGAGGTTTAGCCACATTCTTTTTTATATCTTCTTCTTTTACTTCTTTTTTTTTTCAGCTCCGCTGGGGTAGCTGCGTTTCATTGTCTAATTTCTAAACCTCGTGTTCTGCTTGCAAATTCTTACTCTTACATGCTCTATCTCTACGTCTACGAGCAATCTTAATGGTTATAGATAGACAGGCCATACAATAAATGATAGAAAACTAATAAATGATTTATATAGGCTTCTTGGTATTTGTCGGGGGTCCCCTAATTCCCCGGGGCCCTAAGCAGCCGCTTACCTCGCTTATTAGTTAAGTCTGCCCCTGGCTACAACTGTCCCAATTAACTTTGCATTTGTTTTGCTCATTTAAATTTACATATTGTTGCTGCTGTAATATGTATGTGTGGTAAGCATATATATATGTGTGCAATCAACATTGAAATGAACACAAAATAATCATTAGTAATATCATTTGATCAATGTTAATGTGATGTTGATTCTAAATCACTTTTGTTGAAATACAACTGAAATGTCAGCATAAAATAATGTTCTGAACAACATTAATATTTCAGCTACACTTCAATGGTATGACAACAAATTTCTGACCATTTCAAAGTTTTGGGAAAATCTTTTAAAACATAAATGACACCTTTCCAGCAACTGAGTCAGTTTATTTTGTTTGACAGTTTAACACAATCAATGTCAAAGAGATAAAAAATAAAATTCTTCAAGAGTGGGACAAAAAGGACAAAAGCATTACAACCTTTAAGAATACAATTACTTTCAGAAGTTTTATGTCATCATAACTACAAGTGGTCAAATGGCTCAAGTTTTCAAAATCTGGCTTGCATTTGCCTGTTTTCCTTTGGGTTCTCGGAAATCTGAAAAAGAAAGCATGTTGTTATTAAAGAGTCCATTCAGTTTTCATACATAGTCACATTTAAGAATGTTAATAAACACAACATGATTCACTTTTCATAAATTGCTAAACACATAATATTTTAACTATATTTATAGTACTGTTAAATTATGTATATTTAATTTATTTATCAACACTTCAATAACAAAAATGGGAAAATGTCCTGTTTGTGTGGGTCGTGTATCTTCCTCACTCCTCTGGAAAGGTATGTTCTAGGAGCATAGTGGGAGGTTACGGCCAGTGGCTTATGCCAGTCGAGGGCTTAGGCCTACAGAGAAGAATATGAAGAATTATAGTTTCATGAAGTTGGAACTTCTCTCCTTTAAATGGGCGATGGTGGAAAAGTTCAAGGATTATCTTTTGGACCGTCATTGCACCGTCTATATGTATAACAACCCACTGAGCTACCTGAATTCTGCTAAGCTAAATGCAGCGCTGGGTGTCCCAGTTGGCAATTTTTGATTATGAGATCAAGTATCGCCCTGGTTGTGTTAATGGAAATGCCGACTCATTGTCAAGGCAGTATTCCTCTTGTATTTCGAGACAGTCCTCTGGTACACCGTTGCCCAAGACACTCCGCAGAAGAACAGTCTCCGAAGTTTTTCACATTGTAAACACAGTGCAGCGCTACCGGGTTCTATGTCAGAACGCCGGCTCAGTATTGGCCGACTCCTGCGTCAACAGCACACGTGTTGTGGTGCTCACGTGAACAGAGTCGGAGACTGACACAGAAGAGAAGAATTATTGAATGTTTTTTTTTTTTTGTGCACAAAAAGTATTTTCTTCGCTTCTTAACATTAAGGTTGAACCACTGTAGTCACATGGACTATTATCTGACCCTTGAAAGTGGTAATTGCATTACTGTTTATGGGGGATCAGAAAGCTCTTGGATTTCATAAAATATATCTTAATTTGTGTTCCGAAGATGAACGGGTTTTGGGATGAAATGAGGGTGAGTAATTAATGACATAAATTTCATTTTTGGGTGAACTAAGATACTTCTTTTGTAAATATTTGGGAAAAGTACTAAACAAATCAAACTGACTCATCATTCCATTCATTTATTTGTGTGCAGAGAAAAAAAAAAAAAAATAAATAAATATATATATGCTGGTGTAAAAAAAAATCAATTAAAATAACCAATATCTTCTTGCTGTATGAAAAATGAAAAATTGCCTTTAAACTATTGTTGAGAACTTACTTCTGGTTCCAGTAACGATCCACCCACAGTTATTACATGTAAATCATTTGTGTTCTACTGAAAAAACAAAGTCACCTACATCTTGGATACCCTGGGGGTAAGCAGATAAACATCAAATTTTCATTTTTGGGTGAACTATCCCTTTAAGCTGATTATGCTTAATAAGCCGACAACGAACGTGGTCATGTAAACGCGGTAAACGGTTTAAGCATAAACCGGTCGGAACAGGTAGTTTTTTGGCTCTTACCCCGATTTTGTGCGGCGTGTAAACACATTAACCTGCTTTCTGTAGGCTTATTGAAGTGCGCATGTGTGACACATGACAGAAACGCATCCTTAGTGCAGATTTAAACTCATCCAGACAGAGCGAGCGTTTTGCAGAAAAGGAAGAAGGAAATCTATCACAAAAGCAGACTCTTTCAAGACCCAGAAAATTGTAAAAATGTCTTCTCATCTCTCGCAGAAGTAGAAGTGGTTTAGCTTTATTTAACATCACAACTGACATAACATATGGAATACTCAAATATGCAAATAATTATGTTTTGACGTCACTACAGGTAAATAACCCAATTTAATAATAAAGTCATGTAAACGTGGTTTACTTGCGATAGTTAACTGGTTTGCATGTAAACGGGGAAAACTGGTTATTTCAATAAGCTGATATTTGTTAGTTATTTCAATAAACTGATATTTGTTAGTTATTTCAATAAGCTGATATTTGTTAGTTATCTCCTCACTGGTGTGCATGTAAACGTGTTCACTGATTAGATCATGAGAGCTGCAGTTCAGCATCACTGAAGAGAGTGAGACCTACTGTTCAGCATAACTTCATTGAGCTGCTGAAGAGAGAATCCCACTGAGTTTGCTCTGATCTCAGGTAAAGTTATTTCTCTTCATTTTAGCCCATTGTGCTCTAGTTACTAATGTATTATTATTATTATTATTTACAAAAATGTGCACAATAATAATAATAATAAAAAATATAACAGTGTAAATATAAGAAACATTTCATGTGTAAATATGTTGTAGCTATATGTGTGTGCAGGTGCTGTTCGTCACAATGAGGTTTCTGATCTCACTGTGTGTGTCTCTACTGCTGCTGATGAATGGTGAGTGTTTTATAATCTGTCTTGTAAAATGACCAAATTTTCCCAATTACTCGTTTCTCGTGTAATGAATCAGTTTTAGTTTTAGTTTTCTCTGTGCCATGTTCCCATTTTGCTTGTGTTCTGTGTCCTTGTTAGTTTCCCTGGTTGTTAATTAGTTCTATCACACCTGTTCTGTTTCACGCTAATTACCTCCCATGTATATAAGCCCTGAGTTTCCTCAGTTCCTTTGTCTAGTATCATTTGCAAATTGTGTTGTGGTTGAAAATATCTCCTAGTTATTCCCCTGCGTGTTTCTCTTGGATTTTGTTTAAAAAATGGACTATTGTTAATTCTCCATCATCGTGCGCTTCTCTACAGCCACCACATGCGACAGAAGGTTTCATTTGTTAACGTTAGTTGACTAGTTAACATGAACATGAACAATCCTTCTACAGCATTAATTAATCTTAGTCAATGTTAATCTCAAGATTTACTAATACATTATTAAAATCCAAAGTTGTATCTATTAACATTAGTTAATGCACTGTGAACTTACATGAACATTATTATTAAATAACAATATCAAAGGTGTACAATGCTGTACAAATATATTGATCATTGTTAGTTTATGTTAGTATATGCATAAACTAATGTTAACAAATGAGACCATATTGTAAAGTTTTACCAATATGCGTATATATTGTGTATTTAACAGGTGAAATAACCAATGGACAAACAACATACCTCATTCTATTCTTCAGTTCCTCCTCTTTCCATCCTTTGCTTTACATTAAAAATGTAGAAATGAAGGAAGTCTACGAATAATTCATATAGTAAAAGAGCCTGTCAAACTTTAGCAGACTAACATTTTTGGGGGTCATTAGGTAGTCTAAATGTTTAAATGTGCTTATGAACAATTAAAATACTCTTAATTAAATTTCTGCATGTGCCAATCACCTCTTCTCACATATGAATCAAACTAAAAATTATATTTTAACTGAGATATCTAAAATATTTAGGTATCTGAGGTATCTAGTCTGTACATTACACTTGTGGTGAGTATATGAATGTAAATGTCTAGTTTTGTTTCCGAGTTTTGTTTCCGTGTTGTGCACCTCATATGTTTTTTCCAACACGCAATCAAGTTGCATTTAAAACATAAAGACACTACTGTTTGCATGTCAGTTGGCTCCTGCTCAGTGTAGCCATTGCATGCACCACAATCAGAAACAGAAAGGTGATTTTATACATTTGAAATGCATAAAATGAAATAAAGCAATATAAACAATAAACATTATTACACATTTAATATCTGCACCACAAACGACAATGTAAATCTTTTTCCAGCAGTGACATCAAATTAATTTTTCAGTTTACCCATCAGGACTTTAAAAGAAATGCCTTGAAGTCAAAACCAGGTAAGAAATAAAAAGGCACGATCTGTCTGAAACCTCCTGAGGAAAACAGGGCTGTGCATCACGTTTCTGGAATATATGTATGTGTGTGTGTATATATATATATATATATATATATATATATATATATATATATATATATATATATATATATATATATATATATATATATATATACACACACACTGAACAAAATTATAAATGCAACACTTTTGTTTTTGCCCCCATTTTTCATGAGCTGAACTCAAAGATCTAAGACTTTTTCTATGTACACAAAAGGCCTATTTCTCTCAAATATTGTTCACAAATCTGTCTAAATCTGTGTTAGTTAGCACTTCTCCTTTGCCGAGATAATCCATCCATCTCACAGGTGTGGCATATCAAGATGCTGATTAGACAGCATGATTATTGCACAGGTGTGCCTTAGGCTGGCCACAATAAAAGGCCACTCTAAAATGTGCAGTTTTTTTATCACACAGCACAATGCCACAGATGTTGCAAGTTTTGAGGGAGCGTGCAATTGGCATGCTGACTGCAGGAATGTCCACCAGAGCTGTTGCCCGTGAATTGAATGTTAATTTCTCTACCATAAGCCGTCTCAAAAGGCGTTTCAGAGAATTTGGCAGTACATCCAACCGGCCTCACAACCACAGACCACACCAGCCCAGGACCTCCACATCCAGCATCTTCACCTCCAAGATCGTCTGAGACCAGCCACCTGGACAGCTCGGTTTGCATAACCAAAGAATTCTGCACAAACTGTCAGAAACCGTCTCAGGGAAGCTCATCTGCATGCTCGTTGTCCTCATCGGGGTCTCGACCTGACTGCAGTTTGTCATCGTAACCGACTTGAGTGGGCAAATGACAGGCTGACAGGCTGGAGCTGGAGCGGGCTCGTGACAGGCTGGAGCTGGAGCGGGCTCGTGACAGGCTGGAGCTGGAGCGGGCTCGTGACAGGCTGGAGCTGGAGCGGGCTCGTGACAGGCTGGAGCTGGAGCGGGCTCGTGACAGGCTGGAGCTGGAGCGGGCTCGTGACAGGCTGGAGCTGGAGCGGGCTCGTGACAGGCTGGAGCTGGAGCGGGCTCGTGACAGGCTGGAGCTGGAGCGGGCTCGTGACAGGCTGGAGCTGGAGCGGAGAATAGGGCCCAGTCCATCCTCTCATACTCCACCAACAGGCCCACTGATACAGGTACAGGTTGCACGGAGGCAGAAAACTCAGGAGACTGGGGTAGCACAGAGGCAGAAAACTCAGGAGACTGGGGCTGCTCGGCGGCGGAAAACTCAGGAGATTGAGGTTGTTTGGCGGCCCTCCTCTTTCTCCTTCTCGGCCTTTTAGGCCCAGCGGAGGATCTATCATCGGCCCTCAGGGGTTTTAGGTCCGGCAAGACACCGGGGAAAAGCTCACTGGAGGGGCAGGCGGAGGAAAGCGGCAATTGGCGAACTGGCCAGGCCGCCGGTGTTTCTGAGGAAACTGGACGAGGATCACACGATTTCTCAAGAACCTCCTCAATGACGAAATCAGAACAATTTAGGAACAAAACCAGATTAATAGCTTCATCTAGGGAAAAATAGTAGGCAGGTTCTTTAAAACGGATCGTGTCCTCGTCCAGCCCCGCCAGAAACACGGCGTTCAAACAGGCATCTGGCCAATTCACCAAATAAGCAAGCTCGACAAACTCCTCCACATACCTCTCCAGCGAGCGACCGTCCTGCCGGCACCCACAAAGACGATCCGAAGCAATAGAAGCAGGCGTGGGAGGCATTGGAGATGTAGGGATCTCAGAGATGAATACGCCCATCTTTGAATGTGGATTTCCAGCGGTGTCGGTCTGTTCTTCTGTTACGTTTGCTGCTTTAGAGACGAGGCGAATACGGAAATCCACAATAATACAGGCTTTATTGACAATCCATGGGAAGAACGAACAGCAACACACACTTAGATAAACATAAGAACAGACCAGGAGTGCAGGGAAAGTGTCCATTATAAAGGAAGTGAAGATGATGAGGTCCAGGTGCAGGTGATCGGTGATGATGGGGAGAAGACGAGGAAGTGAGTGCAGGTGTGGAAACAGGAGGATGATGGGAAATGGAGTCCGGGAAACACGGGAACTGTGACAACTAACTTGATTAAATATATATTTGATTTTAATAAATAGAACATTACATAGTTATTGCAAAAATACAAAATAAAGTTGTATTTGGTCTCTCTTTTTATGTAATGTTTATTTAACCAGGAAAATTAAGAATAACAGATGTAAATTTACATTTGATATACAGTACAGTTTATTAAAAAATGTGAGGAGTTTGCCTCCTTATTTTAATGGGGACCTATTATGCCCCTTTTTAAGATATGTAAAATAAGTCTCTAATGTCCCCAGAGTGTGTATGTGAAGTTTTAGCTCAAAATACCCCACAGATAATTCTGTATAACATGTTAATACATGTCGTTTTAGTGTGTGTCCCTTTAAATGCAAATGAGCTGCTACTCCCGGCCTAAGGGCAGAGCTTTCAAGAGCTGACACTCCGAGCTCCAATGACAGAACAATCTCATGCACAAATAATGTCAGAAACTCTCCATAGCAGTGTTCAGTTCGTACCGGAGTCTGCAAATGATGCCCACAGAGCCAAAGAATATGTAGCCCTGGACCACAAAACCAGTCATTAGGGTCAATTTTTTTAAATTGAAATTTATACCACCTGAAAGCTGAATAAATAAGCTTTCAGTTGATGTATGGTTTGTTAGGATAGGACTTGGAATATTTGGCTGGGATACAACTATTTGATATATTTACTGTAAGAAATTTACAAAATATCATCATGGAACATGATCTTAATATCCTAATGATTTTTGGTAATTCGATAATTTTGACCCATTCAATGTATTGCTGGCTATTGCTATAAATATACCTGTACGACTTATGACTGGTTTTGAGGTACAGAGTCACATATATGCTGCATGGAGATAGAACAGGTATAGTTCAGTTTAATTGCTGTTATAATTTATGTTATCATCTTGCTTTTATCCACTATTAGTACAAGCCTGTTGTAGCGGATCCCATCTAAATGATGGCTAAATCTTTACTCATGAGCTTTATGAAGTTTATTGGGTAACACTTTACAATAAGGGTACATGAATAAGCATGTACTAATACCTGAATTAATGCTGAATTAATAATTCAGCATGAACTAATGATTATTGAAAGAATGAACTAAGCATGAACCAATGAAGAATTATCCTTAACTATGACTGGAGTCATTATGGATTCACGCATGAATAACAGCAGCCTTATACATGTTAGTACATGTGTGATAGTTAATGCATTAATTAACATTCATGGCTAAACCAAATCAAACCTAAGAAGAATAAGAAGTACTCTGACTTTGAAACAAATTTAAATAATATTTTCATAGTTTGAACTTTTGACTGCAGCTTTGTCAAACATTACTAGATGGCACATAATTAGTTGATCCTCCTCATCAAATGTAAAAAAAAAAAAAAAAAAAAAAATACACTAAAAACTGATCTTAAAAGGTCTTTATCTGTTTTGTGTTGTTCTCTTTCCTTTCAAACTCACCTTACTGTGACTTATGCAGAGCTAAATAAAAATAAAAATTCAAAACCCACAAAAAACATTTGTGGAACAGTTCCCAAAGAAACAACCACACTGGAATCATGGTCAGAATGTTTGCTGGGTATCAGTACAGTTCATTCTCCATCCAGACGGAGGCTGTGATGATACTGTATGTCGCAGCCCTTGGCTTCTTAAATACGAGGCAGAGAGTCTCTAACGGTTGCAATTGTTTTTATTCTTCTAGAACCAGCATAAGCACCGTGAAAACTAAAAATAAACACACAAATAGCTGGTTAATAAGCCTTTGGCATTACACATAAAACAATTAACATGTGAAACTTAAAACAAAACATTTTCCAGTAACAGTCAATGTAGACTTTTACATCCTTAAACATTTTCTACACATTAACAACATTAACTAAAAATACACACCTCGCTCCGCTCACCAAGGGTGCAAACTTTAGGCTTGCTGCTTTCTGGGTTAGTTGCTAGCTTTATGATCCGTGGGCTAAACAGCACACAAAGTGTGAACATAAGACAAAGCAACTTAACAAAATGTAAAAAAAAAGGAATCATATAACTACTTAAAGTTACAGAGAGCAGAGAGAACAGCACCAGGATTACACAAACTGTGTTAACTTACATAGACGAGATGAAAGAAATCTGATGAGTGAGGCTGTTTATCAGCTATACAGGTTCCTGGGCTCAAAGCCTCAAACCCTCAAACCCAGTCACATGAATGACCTATATGACCGTGAATTAATTACCTATAGAGATCTCTAGTGGCCACTTACACTCCCACAAATCATGTTATGGTAAATGAATTCAGCAGGGATAAACAAAACTCGTTACTCATACATGATTTCTAGACTATAATAAATGAGTAAATATAAAGCTATAGGTGTATAGGTAACAAATACAAATAAGTTCGCTTTAAATAAAACTGTTAGAACAATGTGTCTGATGTGAGTGTGTTTAAGATTGACAGACCATTATTAATTTTCAAGGAGGAGCACCAGCTTTTGGATCGGCCGTTCAATGATTGAGGGCTTAGAGCAATGGTTCTGTTTCTGTGTTAGTTTCCGCTCCCCAACTTGTACCTTTACCCTACGAACTAAGCTATCAGTCCCTTCTGTAGTTTCAACCACTCGTCCTAGTTGCCATTGGTTCCTGGGGAGTGTATCTTCCTTGATGATGACTATGTCGTTCACTTTCAGGTTGCGCCGGGGTACATGCCACTTTTGCCTAATGGATGTGTTCAGGAGGTATTCTCTTTTCCACCGGCTCCAGAACTGTTCGGTTAGGAATTGTACTCTGCGGCATCTTTTTGCAGCGTACATATCTTCCTTCACAAACTTTCCAGGAGGTGGTAAGGCAACCTTGGATTTCATCAGGATAAGGTGGTTTGGAGTCAGGGGCTCTGGTGCCATGGGGTCATTGATTCCATCAACATTTAATGGGCAACTGTTGACAATGGCCATAGCTTCGTAGAACAGCGTTCTAAGGGAGGCATCATCTAGTCTACCTGAACACTGAGCGATTGTAAAGTTCAGCACATTGCGGATGGTCCGAATTTGCCGCTCCCACACACCGCCTGCATGACTTGCTGAAGGAGCGTTGAAAATGAACTCACATTGCTTATCCGCCAGAAAGGCTTCCAGTGCCTCTGTATCACATTGCTTGAGGCCTTCCTTGAACTCATTCTTCACACCCACAAAGTTTGTACCCTGATCACAGCGAAGCTGGCAAACAGCTCCTCTAAGGCTAATAAAACACCTTAGTGCATTAATGAAGGCATCTGTGGACATGTCTTCAAGCATTTCAAGATGGACTGCTCGAGAAGACAGGCATGTGAAGATGAGTCCATATCTTTTACACTCTTTGCAACCTTGCCTGGTGACAAATGGGCCGAAACAATCCATTCCGCAGAACATGAAAGGAGCTGAGACCTCACAGCGTTCTCTCGGGAGTTCAGACATTCGTTGCTCCTCCACTGGTCCTCTGAGCTTTCGGCATTTCACACATCTATGTATTAACTTGGCGACTGATTTACTTGCACCAATGGCCCAAAATCCATTGGCTCTGAGTTCCATTAAGGTCTGGCTTCGACCCTGGTGGTAGATCTGGGCATGGTAGTGTGAAAGAATCAGCTTGGTGATGTGGCTGTCTTTTGGGAGAATGATGGGGTGCTTTAGTTCTTGACTGAGGGTTGATCGTTTAAGTCTTCCACCAACGCGAAGAAGTCCTCCGTCCAGAATGGGGTCGAGGCAAAAAAGAGGACTTGAACTTGGAATAATGTCCCCATGAAGGCTCCTTTGCAGTGCTCTTAGCTCTTGGGGGAAGGCTTGCTGCTGGACGAGCTGAATCACTACCTCAGCAGCCCTCCTACGTTCCTCGGCAGTCACAATTTCACCATGATGTTTTAAGTTAGACCCTAGCCTTTTGATTCTGGCAACCACCTTAACAAGCATTGTCCAGGTGGAAAACCGACTTTGCAAACACTAGAATCGATTTAACTTCCGGATCACCTGCGAGCAGCTCGGTTGAAGGCTTAGGCGTAGGGAGCACTTCTTGTTCCCATAGAAACTTGGGCCCTGATAACCAGCTAGCTGAAGAGATGTCTGCTGCATGAAGGCCTCTAGAGGCGTGATCAGCTGGGTTTTGTGCTGTATCTACATAGTTCCATTGATTTGAATCTGTAATCTCTCTTATCAGTTGAACACGGTTAGCCACAAACACATGGAACCTTCGCGCCTCATTGTTGATGTAAGCCAGCACTACTTGTGAGTCTGTCCAGAAGAATTCTTGCTCGATTTTCATCTCGAGTTCCGCCTTCAGCATAACACTTATCCTGGCTGCGGTTACTGCGGCTGAGAGTTCCAATCTTGGGATGCTTGTGATCTTCGTAGGTGCAACCCTCGCTTTGGCTATTACAAAACTACAATGAATCTCGTCCTTGTCGTTTTTGTATCTGAGATAGGAACATGAACCGTATCCTGCATTACTGGCATCCGAGAAGTGGTGCAGTTCCACCCTAACGATTTTACCAAAGTTTTGAGGATGGTAACATCTGGATATGGCAACTTCTTTTAACCTCTGTAAACCATTCTTCCACTCCTCCCACCGTGAACGTAAGTTCTCAGGAATAGGATCGTCCCATCCAATACCTCTACGACATAGTTCCTGTAGGATGCGCTTGCCACTCAGAGTGAAGGGAGCAAAAAACCCGAGTGGGTCATACAGAGACGCAACAACTGACAAGAGACCACGGCGAGTTGGGGTGTGGTCTTTTGCGTCAATGTTGAAACTGAAGGTGTCGGTTTCTGATGACCACTGGATGCCAAGGATGTGTCCTTCTGAGGTTGCATCGGGGTTAAGGTTGAGAGGATCAGTGGTTATTGCCCTTTCTGAGGGGGCTACACAGGAAAGGACCTCCATTTGGTTTGAGTTGAACTTGTGCAGACGTAGACCCGCACTTTTGCACAGTTCCTGTGCTCTGACAATTAGTTCCTTAGCTTCTTTGACTGTTGGAACACTGGTTAACCCATCGTCCACGTAGAAGTTCTTTTCCACAAATACTGAAGCTGTGGAGTGGTCAATCTTGTGTTGCTGTGCCAGATACTTAAGACAGAAGTTGGCACATCCAGGGGAGGATGCAGCCCCAAAAAGGTGGACTGTCATTCTATACTCCCGTGGTTCTGTTTCTAACAGTCCACCCTCCCACCAGAGGAACCTTAGATAGTTCCGAGCTTCGGGTGAGACACTGAACTGGTGGAACATCTGTTCAATGTCACAGATCACAGCAACTGCTTCCCTTCTAAAGCAACAAAGAACTCCTACCAAGGAGTTAATCAAGTCGGGTCCTGTCAGTAGAGTGTCGTTTAGAGAGATCCCACGGAACCTTGCTGAGCAATCGAACACAACTCTTAGTTTGCCTGGCTTCTTGGGGTTATACACCCCATGATGTGGGATATACCACACAGTCTCTCCCTCAGAGAATGGAGGGGCTGGCTCGGCATCACCTTTCCTGATAATTTCTTCCATGAAGGCTGTGTAATGGTCGAAATACTGTTTATTGGCCTTTAACTTCTTCTTTAGGTGTTGCAGCCGAACAGTAGCCAGCTTCTTATTGTTTGGTAGGACCGGTAGATCACTGCCTTTGAAAGGGAGGGGGATCTCAAAATGTCCATCCCTTTTCTGCTTAATGTTATCATTAAGTAGCTGTATGAAGCGAACGTCTTCCTGCGACACATACCTGTCCTCATAGCTCCTCTCATTGAAGTCTGATTCCAGTACTTTCAGCACATCAGTGGCCACTGGCACCTCTTTCACTGCAACACGATGCACAAAGCTCATTTCCTTTTCTATCCAAGTGGGGATTGGCTGACCCTATGATGCTCCAGCCAAGCATTGTCCTTTGTGCAAAAGGTTCATCTTCATCACCTGTGATGACCTCCAAGGGAGCCAGTGCTGAGGGGCAATCATAACCAATTAGCAGTCCCACTTCGCAATCTTGAAGTGGATGTAACTTGTTCATCAGATGTTTCAGATGGGGCCACTGGAGGGCTGTACCTTTAGTAGGGATGTGAGACTTGTCGACTGGGATAAAGTCTCGTGTGTAGGTCTGCTGTAGTTGGATGTAAGTTTCAGAGTTGAGTCCCCAGACTTGTAGACCACAGACAGTCTTGCTTGCTATGATTGTGTTGACAGCTGTCATTGTGCTGAGTTTAAGTTGCACTGACTGAGTGTTCACATTTAGTTCGGCTACCAAATCTTCCAAGATAAAAGTTAAGTCGCTTTGCGTGTCGAGTAGGGCATAAGTGAGAATTTCTTTCTGGGGCTCTGTTGTTGATGACACAAGAACTGGAACAATGCTAGAGGTGGCGGAAACATGCTGTGTCAATGCATGGGTCATAACCTTGTGGATTTCCTTGCTTGCATGGTCTCCCGTGGCTATGGGATCCTTTCTTGCTGATTCAACAGGGTTTCTGTTTCTTTCTATGTGCAAGCAGGTTGGATGACGTCGACCACATGTACTGCAGGTGTGTCGCCTTTTGCAGTCTTTGGTAGTGTGCCCCTTTCTTAAGCACCCAAAACACAGGTGGTTTTCATGAATGAATGTTTTCTTTTCATCCATAGACTTTGCTGCAAAGATTGGACACTTAACAACACCATGTGTTTCGTCTTTACAAACTAAGCAAGGTGGCTTTGGCTTTGAGTTTTCCAGAGTTCCTGAGGTGGAGTTTTTCATTTGAGCGCTTGTGTTGAGTGCCTTGGCTCTCTTTGGAAGTCTCTCGTCTGCGTTATAGGAAGTGTTCCTGGTTCCACCTGACCTAATTTGTGCAGTCTAACAATCCTTTAATGGATGTAAAAATATAATTATATGATAATGTGTTATGTGTATGCCAGGTTAAAGAGATGCGTTTTTAGTCTCGATTTAAACTGACAGAGTGTGTGTATTTCCCAAACAATGCTAGGAAGACTGTTCCAAAGTTTAGCTGTCAAATAGGAAAAGGATCTACCGCCTGCAGTTGATTTTGATATTCTAGGTATTAACGTGAAGGACTATAATGTGTTAGGAGCTTGCTAAGGTACTGGGGAGCTAATCTATTTAGTGCTTTGTAAGTAAATAGCAAGATTTTAAAATCTATACGATGTTTCATAGGGAGCCAATGCAGTGTTGACAGAACCGGGCTAATATGTTCATACTTCCTGGTTCTAGTATGAACTCTAGCTGCTGCATTTTGTACCAGCTGTAGTTTGTTTATCAAATGAGCAGGGCAACCAACCAGTAGAGCATTACAGTAATCTAGCCTTGAGGTCATGAACTCATGAACTAACTGTTTTGCATTTGTCACTGAGAGCATATGTCGTAGTTTAGATATATTTTTAAGATTGAAGAATGTAGTACTCTGGTTTCACCTCGACACAGACCATTTTACGCTCTGCTTTGAGGGTCGAGCATACCAGTACTAGGTCCTCCCCATTTAGGCTGTCCCTGTCTCCCCGCAACTTACCAAAGCCGCGGAAGCTGCCCTTACCCCGCTCAGGAAGGTAAGCATTTGCATCTTGAACTATCTTGATGACTGACCCATTCTGGCTCACTCTCGAGATCAGTTATGCAATTTTTTTTATTCTCTGAGAGCACCTCTTTTCTCACTGTGGAGATGGACTTACCAACGAGCACGCACAGTCGGTGCTGAACTGCCTGAATGCATTCAGGCGGGAGACAGCGGTTCCACTGAAACAATTTCAAAGGCTCCTGTGGCATATGGCATCCACAGCCACGGTCACGGCGCTCGGATTGATGCATATGAAACTGCTTCAGCGCTGGCTACACAGTCGAGTCCAGAGATGGGCATGGCACCAGGGCATGCTCCGTGTGGCCACCACACCGAGCCGTCCCCAAACGTTCAGCCCGTGGTTGGACCTTGCCTTTCTACAAGCCGGAGTGCCTCTAGAACAAGTGTCCAGGCATGTTGTTGTCACAACAGATGCCTCCACCACCGGCTGGGTTGCCGTATGCAACGGGCATGCTGCATTGGGCTCCTGGACAGGACCCCAACTGCAGTGGCATATCAATTGCCTTGAGTTGCTAGCAGCACTCTTTGCACTGTGCCGGTTTCGTCCACTGCTGCACGGCAAGCATGTACTGGTCCGGATGGACAACACATCGACCGTAGCGTACGTCAACCATCAAGGTGTTCTACGCTTCCGTCGTATGTCGCAACTCGCCCACCATCTCCTCCTTTGGAGTCAGCGGCGACTCAGGTCACTACGCACCAGGGGGTTAAATCCTCCTAGGCCTCACCTTGTTCCCTCTTGGGACCTCTCTGTCACCCTGGTGGGCTTACAGAGAGCTCCCTTTGAGCCCCTTGAGTCAGTCGAGCTTAAACATCTGTCTTTGAAGACAGTGCTCCTGACCGTGCTTGCTTACTTTAAGATGGTCGGGGACCTACAAGCATTTTCAGTCAGCGAATCATGCCTAGAATTCGGGCCGGCTTTGTCTCACGTTATCCTGAGACCCCGGCCTGGATATGTGCCCAAAGTTCCCACCACTCTCTTCCGGGACTAGGTGATGAACTTGCAAGCGCTGCCCCTGGAGGAGGCAGACCCAGCCCTTGCGTTGTTGTGTCCCGTTCCCGCTCTACATGTTTACGTGGACCGCACACAGAGTTTCAGAAGCTCTGAGCAGCTCTTTGTCTGCTTTGGAAACAGAGGTTGGCCCACTGTACCAGTGTGAGAGCCCACTCCACTCGGGGTGTTGCTCCTTCCTCGGCGTTGGCGCACGGCACCTCTCTGGCAGACATTTACAGAGCTGCGGGCTGGGCGACACTGAACACATTTGCGAGATTTTATAATCTCTGAGTGGACCCGGTGTCCTCCCGTGTGCTGTCTACAGGTAGATAGCCATGGGTTCTCGCTTGTTGCCCCATTTCCCTCTTAGGAGGGAATACGAGCGCTTACTCTACTCCTCAGTTCAGTTTCCCAGATGGCGAACCTGTGGAGTTCCTTCTGCATCTTGTGGCAGTCAGACGTGGCGGAGGCATCCGACGCCAGGTCCAGTACTCGTGTGCATGCCCGGTTGGTCAGCCCTTTTACTGAGCTAGATGCCCATATGATGTGATTCCCTGCAGGTAATCCCATATGTGTATTGTCCACGGTACGGTTTCCCTGACGGTAAACCCGTGTCTTTCCCTGGGCGGCTCTGCTCTGCCCTGTCTCTATGCTGTAGCGTTCCTTCCTGGCTAGGTAAGACCTACCTCAGAGATCTGCCCCACGGGTCAGTCCATATGTGTATTTCCACACGTTATCTCATAACACTGTTCAGTGCTATGGCGTTTTCCATTGGGACCCCATTACGTCAGTATTGACGTAATATTGACCATGACTGACTGAATGGGAACGTCTAGGTTACTATTTTAACCCCTGTTCCCTGAAGCAGGGAACGGAGACGTTACATTCCCTTGCCATAGCCCTGAACCACCGCTGAATGGCCGGGTTCCGTGTCTCGGCTACTCAGCAAAATACCTGTATGTGCCGGGTAGGTGTGGCTTGACATGTAAATCTCACTGGCCAATTTCGATTGGCTCGTTTTGTACCACTTGGAGGTGATTGGGCTCCCAGGCGACACCCCATTACATCAGTATCGACGTAACGTCTCCGTTCCCTCCTTCAGTAAACTACTAGTTTAGTGCAAGTATACATGTAAGTTTTCTTTAAGTGAACATAACATCACACGTATAGTTTACTTTTTATATATTATTTTTGCACTTTAAGTATACTACTATGTTCCTATTTAGGTATTATATTTTATATTTGAAATGCCTTTAACTGTACTTTAACTCTTTCCATTTTAAAAACATTTTATTCTAGCTTCATAAATCCTTTTTTATTTACACTTAACTGTGGGTCAGTTTCATTTTAAAAAAGAGAAACATTTTAAACAAAAAGCTGAGAAAATTGCATTTTTGTCAAGGACTATGTCCAGAAGGGGTTCAGAACAATGATCAAACAAAGACGGAGGAGATTGAGTCCATAAACACCCCCAAAGCTTCATAGTCCTCATAGTCCACATAACGTTTGGCAGTTTTTATTTATATGCAGTTTAATGTTTGATGATTGCTTTATTTTACATTCGCTTGAGTAATCTTCTATCGCTTGTTTCAGCTTCTTCTTCTCCTGAATTTTGATCTGGAGATTCTGTACTCTTTTAGAAGATGCATAACAGCGCCCCCTACCATATAGCCTGAAAATTCAGTCAATGGCGAGGAGAGAGAGAAGTAGATTTGAAGTAAATTCCTATGTACACTACCAGTGGACTAGCCTACACAAAAAATTCAGATACTCAGAATTAGGAATATATCTGTTTTCTTTATAAATCAATATTTTCAAACAATGTACTTTTATATTATACTTTTATAAATATACTTTTAAGTATATCTAGATCAAAAGACTGAGTCCAAGTATAGGCCAAATATACTTAGGCTTTTCTGTCAGTATAAGTCAAGTATACTTAAGTGCAATTTTAAGTATATTTCTCAGAAGTACATAAAGTATATTTCTGAGAAGTATATAAAAAGTAGACTGAAAGTATACTTTCTTATTTTTAGTTTAAAAGAAGTATGCTAATAGCACACTTGAATAAATTTCTTTTTCGTAAGGGATACTGTACAACCCAGCGAGAATAAGAGAACATACTGAGGAAAAAAAATCACTTTTTGCAGTGCAGTGAATGCATATGTATTATCACAGTTCTGTCTTGTTGTTTGTTTGTGTTTATTCTCTCAGAACTGACAACTTCCAGCTCTGATCCATGTTATGATTATAAAACTCTTGATGAATCCTGGAGAGACATACGGCAAAGCCAAGTTAATGGACATGATGACACCCTTGTTGAATGGAGTGGCTGGTATCGGCTGTATTTGAATGGAGAAAGTGCCCAGATGTCTGAGTGGTGTGTGAGTTATATGAGATGTGGTGGTAAAACTGCACTGTATCTCAGCGGTTCTCATCCAACACTTGAGGATGGAGTGGTGACCCGTGAAGTTGTGGGAACTAATTCATGGTGGTCATGGGGGTTTTCTCATGAGTGTAGTGCCTACAGATCCTCATCCATCCAAGTCAAAGCCTGTCCAGGAGATTACTACGTCTATGAATTTGTCAAACCCAACACATCAGCCTCCAGGCCTATGTACTGTGCAGGTGAAATTTTAAAGGCCTGTTCACACCAAGAACAATAAATATAATGTTTCTTGGTGTGAACTGACTCAACTTTTTCACTCTTGGGTTTTTGTGATGATAACGTGAGTTTTTTGAATGTTGATATCAAGACTAATTGTAGTATTAGATCATTTTACATGTATCATAATGGTTTGTTTAATGAAATTAAACTTGTTTTAGCCAGTTAGAAAATTTGACACATTTTTTCATCTTTCTTTCTTTGTTTCTTTCTTTTTTATAAATACAGCATTTTAACATTATTTTACTAAGATCTCTTTTGTCCATGACAGTTGCTTTCCAAAGCATCAGCAGTGATCCCTGCTACAACTATGAGTCTCTGGATCGTCCCTGGAGAGCGAACAATGAAAGTGGAGAGAACATTTGTGATGAATCTTTCTCCTGGAATGGCTGGTACCGGCTTTTCTACTATGGAATGGACATCCGGATGTCAGAGACCTGTGTCAATTCATTCACCTGTAACGCTGTAAGACTTGATTTTCCTGCTAAGACAAAACTGAGATCAAGTGCCCTGCAATAAAGCACTAAAACTCATCTGGAGAGAAGATCTAAAGAAATAGCATAGGACAACACCTTGCCCCTCACAACATCTACAGGATGCAACCCCCCCACACACACACACACACACCCTCCTTCCCTTCCCCTAACTCAAGTCACTGAAAGTTCTTCAAGATGTATAATGTAACTTGTGTATCTATTGTTTTTCCCCTTTCATGTTTGGTATCATTTTAAATGTCTCAGTGCGATTGGTAAAATGGTCTCGCTTTCACAGCAGTCACTTATGTTATGAGGAAGTTTGAAAACTAAGGAGAATTCTGTCCTCCTTTTGTCTCTTCAAGAGATCTGATAACCCACTCCTCTTCCCCAAAACAGGTGTTGGTGTAGTGAATATTTACAATCCTTTTTGTTCTGGTCTGGGTATATAAGGTAAAGTGCAAAGCAGTCATGGGGATCTTCTGGAACCAGAAACTCCCATACAGTGATGGGGAAGTGTCTTAAAAACACTAATCCCACCACTGTGTGTATGTGCATTTCTTACTCTTTGAGCAATTGATGTTATATATATTATTTCTGAATTGGCTTCTAATTGTCCAACTATGTAATTGGCATGATACATTTTTACTTGACAAATAAATATTATTTTTGGTTTATTCTGCATTATTCTTAATTCATTATTTCTAGTAGATTAAAGCGAAGGTATTACTGCAAATCTGTGTTCAGGATAGATCATACGGAAGGTTTAATAGATGGAGCATAGGGCACAAGTCAATTAAGTCCATTTCGATTTCTGACTATCGCTGCCTTAAATAAGTTGCAGTTTTCGTAAATATATAAAAACTATGCTTTTGTTATGAGTAAGCGAGCGCGACCGACTTAAAGGTAGATATTTACCTGCATCCAATGTTTAAGGTCAGAACTGACGAGTTTGTGTCCGAGAAAGCACTCAATCGGCCGAAGTGACTTTTCTAAAGCGATACCGGGACTGCAGTGAACGAATAATTGAAAGTAAAAGATACTCAGAATAATCAAGTATCTAAATTAATGCATAACCAATGATTAACTTCTAATTGGAAACACGACTTAAGAGTAAAAATCATTTGAAATTGGAGTCAGATTAAACGAGTGAAATTAAGTGAACTTCACAGAGGAGCTGAAAAGACATACACGCGTTAACCTTCGCCCAGGCCGTCGGATTCCGTTTTTGGGCCGATGGGGGGTTCCTTACAAAGTGGTGACATTCCCTCCGTGATCTCCCATATCCAGTTGGCGAGTGTCTTTTCAGCAGAAAATTGGGATTTGCAACAAGCGAGAGGTTTGATCATCTCTTCAGCTGCTGTGGTAAGTCCAGTCTTATTTGCCTTTTAGAAGTGTTGAGGGAAAGATAGACGCATCCCATAGACACATTTGTAGAATGGGTCGGCATACCCAGATTTAAGGCCGGAGACCGAAATCCGGTGGGGCTGGAGAATTAGACAACCACATTTTATCAGGGACATGATAGCGGCAGCGTAGATGAGGAATGATATCCCTTGCGTTAACTTTAAAGATCTCTTTGTTTGCCTACGCAACAAGAGATTAACCTTAATTGGAATAACAGCATCCAAATTTTATTCTGGTATTCAACAGAGGGCTGTAAGTTAAAACCTAAATTCTGAGGTAAAGAATGCTCAGCTACATGTTTTATTTGCTTTGCTGCAACGACGTTGCAACACTGAAAATAATCAAATGGTCACGTTAACTTGTGAAAAAATCTTGTGATTGGATAAACCAAAATAGAACAAGGAACAAAATCTCTCACTGTAATCCTTGTGTGTGAAATGTAAAGCTGGACAAAACAGAGTAGTGAAACTAAAAATTTATAAAAGAAAAGAAGCTATATTTCTGTCTCAGTCCTGGAGAACTGCTGCAATGCAGAAGTCCTAGAGACTGCAATTGGGAAAATACCTAAATTTTAAAACTGATGTACATATTGATAATTATGATGTTAGAGACTTGTAACCAAGCCTGAGGGTTTCACTCATTCAGAGGACATGCTCAGCTTGTCTTTGTTTCATAAAAGAAATTTAGCCAATGAATAAGATGAATCACATTACTATACTTTGAAATTGTTCAAGAGGTGCTAAAAAGGTTTATGACTTATGTCACAAATGGTGTAAACAGCACTGTTTAAGGCTCAGTCTTATAAAACATATCTTTTATCTTGGTCTTATTTCAGATTTTAAAATTACTGCACTCTTGTATGTTTTTTAGTGTCTCAAAAGAGACTGAAAGAACAAACAGACCAAAAATTAATCTCTGTGCTTTCAATCAGACCTGTGTTTGTCCAACCTTTCTTTTCATATCCAAATAGATTCTCAGAAGAATATAATTGATAACATCTTAGTCCAAAACAAGAAAATTGTGTCCAATTTTATATTGTAGTCACAAAAATCTTTAAATGATTTGACTCAATATTCACAGCATCAAAGTCTATAACTGTTTCCAGTTTGGCCTGTTGCTGTTAACACACTGCTCATGTCAGCACAGCTGTGGCTTCAGGGCCAAACACCTTCTAAAAGATCAGTGAGATGACAATTTACTCAGCCAAGACCCTCTTGAGACCAGCAAATAAAATTATTTTTAATTTATACTATTTTAATATAATATAATTTATATTATAATCACATTATGATATATATTATATTATAATGGAGGGATGGCCTTTAATCTCATGATGATTCAAGCAATGGTTTGGAAGAAAAGATTTTGGAGAAGACAGAAGGAATCAGGGTGTAGTAAGATGGAACTAGAATGTAGACAGAAGTTGGGAGCACTATCAGTGCTGGAAGAATTATAAGGAATTAATGGAAGGATTCAAATTTGTAATTGTGTTTAGACACATTGTTCTCATAGAACACACATTCTAGTTGTTTGTGCTACTACATGTGCACCTAGACTAGTTGAGTTTATTCTTTAAAACACATGACTGCTTTACTGTAAGTGATGCGTGACACACTTAGGTTTAAGGTTGTAGATGCTATGCATTCTAGACCATGTGTCTTGTGTAAGTTGGAATAACTGTAATACTGAAATTGTACAACAATTTCAAGTTGTATGTGTGTCTATGTTAAATTAGTTGTCTCTAAATGGAACACTCAGCCATTTTCCATATAGCTGCAGTTAGACCATGTACAGGAGCATAGAATTGCCATAAGGCTACAATGTGCTTCACAATTGCTTTAATTAAATTGTTAGGAAAGAAAAATGGAAGGAAGAAATCAAAGTAATGGGGAAGAATTTCTTTTATCTTCTATCTGTGCGAGAATCTTTAATGAGAAAAATTATAATGCCCAGTATTTAATTACTAAAATTATTAACCTGATTGTCATATCTTGAATAGGCTAAATCCATTCAAGATCAAAACATGAATTCAAATTTGATTCTATTGTTCTGTAACCCATTGACAAGGGGAGAAGCAAGTTTTGATTTTCCTTTGCAACAAAACCACAAACAAAGTGGACAAATGTTAGTAAACTCCTCTCTGGGAGCACTAGATCACATAGGATCTGATCAGGGAAGTTATTTTACTGGACATGTAATTAAAGTTGTGTGAAATGTTAATATCAGGCAGGAACTCTTCTGTTTTCACAGACCACAGAGGTCCAAATGGTCAAGTATTTGAATGAACACTCTGAAAACAACACCACAAATGGTGATCTGGTGCCCTAATCACAGATCTGGCTAGTGTGAGATTCCCCCAGGAGATCTGGGTGTCATAATCCTCACAACACAACAGACTGTGTAAGCACAGCTGCAATAGCAACTTAAGGTGCAAGATTCTCTGACAATGCTTAAACTGACCATTAACATTCAGTTTTATCTGGCCTTTTTCTTTGCAGAAACATAATCATAATAATGATCTATGTCTTTGTAAACTAAAACAAATTTTCTTCTAATGGCATAAAATCTTAACAGATTAAAGCCATCTGCAACAACTGTCTGGATAAGACCATTCAAGAAAAATTAAGATAGCACGATCTATCTTAATGCAATTTGTTTAAAGGTTCAAGATCAACTGTTTTTCCTGTGTCTGTTTCCTTTTCAGGACTGACAGCTGCCATTTTAGGGCCAGATTCACAAGGGTGTCTGGTCCCACCTGCATTGAGCCAGGACACACAGCTTTATATGCAGAAGATGGGTGTGTAGAAACTTCAAGAGGCCATCCACACCTCATAACACTCACAGATAAATGGCCTCCCAGTGTAGAACTGGAACTAAATTATAACTACAAATTATGGTAGGAGAGACACCACCCATCTTCTACACATGCATACAGAACACACACACCCTACTACAAACTCACAACATCTCTACCTAGCATAGATCATAAGACTATCTAGGCTAAAATTATTCACATCATGCAAATCTACATCATACATCAGTCACCTTCATACATATAGGACAAGGGAAATTATTGCCATAATTTCTTTTCTTTTTAATTGTGTCAAACAATTTTGAGGTGTTATGGAAACACTGTAATATGCAGGACATGTGCATGGCTTTAGTCACACATCAATTAATAGAATTTCTGATCATTCAAATTCTAAATTCCAAATCTAAATGAGACCTATTCAGTAATACAACTGGTCTCTTTGGACAAAATGTTTATTATGTCCAGTCCTTGGCATTGTTGCAAACTAGGAGGGCCCCCTAGTTTCCAACATATGACTAATGGCAAATTTATCTAAACAGTTAGAACTGAAATGCAGACATTTCTGTCAATCTGTTACATAATTTCCAATCAGACCTGTATTCTTGAGTGTGACTTAGCCTGTACATCAAATGCACAGATGATGGTTGTAAAAGCTAAACGAGATTTTAAATCTCTGTTTCTGTAAATTCCATTCTCTAAGTGATTTGATTAAAACCTTAGTTTTGCATTAAGGATTTGCAGTTAAGACAACTATTTTATAGACAGTTTTATAATTGTAATTATGAAATTGTATTTCTATGTTTAAGTATGTGATATATTTAATTACATATACCACTGGTAAATATACTAGTTATTTTGACTCTTTGCTACTTTTCCTTTAACTCATCCAGACTAGTCTAAATTCCACTATCATATCACAGTGATAGTGAAGAATTGGGTGATTAGAATGAGACCTGCTCACCAAAGATAGGACTCTGAAAAGGAGACCTTGTTTACCATCGCACTTTTGACATGTTCATCATGTGGTATTTTGTGTTCTTGTGTTTTTCCAACAACCATTTTCCCCTCTTACAATAACACCAAATTCATTAGTGTTTAAGTATTGCATGATCATTCAGAAGTTGTTCAGGTGTCCTGCAATAGAGCATCATCAGTGAAATGAATCCTTCACCCATGGACATTTGACCTGCCCGGCAAAACAAACCTTCTACTTGAAGGTAACCGAGGACTTCTCACAGGATCAATTAAACCTGGGCGGACACAGATGTTTCCATAAAGTGTAATGAGACTTTCCTGACACATTCTGCTCATGCTGACCAACACAACAGACTTGGTACAACCAGTCATTCTACAGGCAGAATACCACACAGCCAAGTGCAGGTGGATGCAAACCCTGACCAAGAGGATCACAGACATCATGTCCAGCTACTACAGCATCCAGTCAGCACAGTACATCCACACTGAAGGGACTGTGTGTCACAGAGATGCATTCTGCAGTACTTTCATCTTAATGTTCAGCCTGCCTTAATGTTGTTATTTCAGGTGACGACTTGACTCCTGCACCCATCGACTGGTGCTGCTAGGTGCCAACCCATGAACACTCTGAAAACAACACCCAATATATGGAAGCAGGAAATGTCCAAAAGTGGCCCCTCAGGACTGATTTGAATCTGTCCCAATAGGCCAGGGGCGGACTGTAAGACTTGATTTTCCTGCTAAGACAAAACTGAGATCAAGTGCCCTGCAATAAAGCACTAAAACTCATCTGGAGAGAAGATCTAAAGAAATAGCATAGGACAACACCTTGCCCTCACAACATCTACAGGATGCAACCCCACACACACACACACCCTCCTTCCCTTCCCCCTAACTCAAGTCACTGAAAGTTCTTCAAGATGTATAATGTAACTTGTGTATCTATTGTTTTTCCCCTTTCATGTTTGGTATCATTTTAAATGTCTCAGTGCGATTGGTAAAATGGTCTCGGTTTTCACAGCAGTCACTTATGTTATGAGGAAGTTTAAAAACTAAGGAGAATTCTGTCCTCCTTTGTCTCTTCAAGAGATCTGATAACCCTACCCTCTTCCCCCAAAACAGGTGTTGGTGTAGTAAATATTTACAATCCTTTTGTTCTGGTCTGGGTATATAAGGTAAAGTGCAAAGCAGTCATGTGATCTTCTGGAACCAGAAACCCCCATACAGTGATGGGGAAGTGTCTTAAAAACACTAATCCACCACTGTGTGTATGTGCATTTCTTACTCTTTGAGCAATTGATGTTATGCATATATTATTTCTGAATTGGCTTCTAATTGTCCAACTATGTAATTGGCATGATACATTTTTACTTGACAAATAAATATTATTTTTGGTTTATTCTGCATTATTCTTAATTCATTATTTCTAGTAGATTAAGCGAGGTATTATGCAAATCTGTGTTCAGGATAGATCATACGGAAGGTTTAATAGATGGAGCATAGGGCACGCCAATTAAGTCCATTTCGATTTCTGACTATCGCTGCCTTAAATAAGTTGCAGTTTCAGTAAATATATAAAAACTATGCTTTTGTTATGAGTAAGCAGAAGCGCGACCGACTTAAAGGTAGATATTTACCCTGCATCCAATGTTTAAAGGTCAGAACTGACGAGTTTGTGTCCTAGAAAGCACTCAATCGGCGCCAAGTGACTTTTCTAAAGCGATACCGGGACTGCAGTGAACGAATAATTGAAAGTAAAAGATACTCAGAATAATCAAGTATCTAAATTAATGCATAACCAATGATTAACTTCTAATTGGAAACACGACTTAAGAGTAAAAATCATTTGAAATTGGAGTCAGATTAAACGAGTGAAATTAAGTGAACTTCACAGAGGAGCTGAAAAGACATACACGCGTTAACCTTCGCCCAGGCCGTCGGATTCCGTTTTTGGGCCGATGGGGGGTTCCTTACAACGCATACGTTAATCTATGGCTCAGTGATCCTCACCCTCAGATAGAAGATGGAGTGGTGATCAGGGAGGTCTGTGGTGGTAATCAGGGAGACTGCTGTGATTACAAGACAAAACCCATCAGAGTGAAAGCATGTTCTGGCAATTACTATGTCTATGAACTTGTGAATCCACAATTCAGGTGTGCCGGATACTGTACAGGTACTGTGCTTTTTCCCATTCACTAACAAAGACTTTAAAACCTCTTGTAGGAGCCAAAATGTAATGATTGTTCAACCACTAGATGGCGGTGTGCACTACTGGTGTAGGTATAGGTCACCTGTTCATATCATATGATCAGTGTTGCCAAGTCCTGCGGAATTGGCGTACTTTAAAGGGTTAGTTCAACTATTTTGTTTTGTTTTTTGTCACAAAAGTATTCTCTTTAATACCTTTCTGGACCTCAAAAGGAGCAATGACATTGCTGCCTATGTGTGCTTCAGAAACCCTCGGATTTAATCAAAAATATCTTAATTTGTGTTCTGATGATGAACGAAGGTCTTACGGGTATGGGATGACATGAGGGTGAGTAAATAATGCCAGAAATGTCATTCAGTGAGCATTTTGGGTGAACTAACCCTTTAACACTGTTGCTGTGGGTTGTTTTTTATGTCCGCGGGTTGAAGCTACCCAAAATATCATGATATTTAGCCCCTTGAATGCGAATTTTACCAGGTTAAGCCAACCAAAAATGCAGATTTTACCCCCCGGAGTGTGATTTTTGCCGGAGGGACCCCACCTGAAACGCGATTGAGCCAGTTTTGAGTAGCAATTGAGCGGGTTTTGTTGTGAACACCTGGCAACCCTGCATATGATATTTAAATTAAACTTCCCGTTGCTTGTATCAGGAAGGGACAAGTGGCGGGATCATATGGTTCTTACCACAGAGCCACATTCAAATGGATATTGCTGTGTGGACATTGTTTATTCCAACATATGAGTGAAGACCATCTTACCCCCTTGCCCTGGCTTATAGGAAAGCCACTACAACTTTCACTACAACTATTTCAGTCATGTTTTGAATTTCCTTCTTTTTAGATGTCAGCACTATTTCACAGGTGGTTTTCACTGTGAGTCCAGATATAATCACTGGATCCAGCATCACCTTGAGTAAGATTACAGTATAATAATATATATGAATAATAATATTACAATTTATAATATTAATAATAATAATAATATTACAATTATTATTATTTTTTTTTATTATGATTCTGCATTACAGTTTAAAATGGCACCTTTTATGGATGAACTTGTAGCATCTCAGATCATATTATATAGTCATACAGTTCAAATGGCTAATGCCTTATGATTTTTACTATATTGACAAGAAAAATTAGGCCTCACAAAGTTCCTTGTTTTGATCTCTTACACAGATTATGACTCGTGCAATAACTACAACATAATCGATAACTACTGGAGAAGCACAGTCATTTTTTGGCATACAAATGGATATGTAAATAGACATGATGACACTCTTGTAGAATGGGATGGCTGGTATCGACTCTTCATTAATGGATCAAGTGCTCAGATGCCTGAATGGTGTATGTCTCACATGTCATGTGGAGGTTTTAGTTCTCTTTACCTTGGTGACTCTCATCCTCGGCTAGAAGATGGAATTGTTACTCGTGAAATTTATGGCTCGCATAATGATCAGTGCAGTCGCTACAGATCCAACCCAATCCAAGTCAAAGCTTGTCCTGGAAATTATTATATCTACAAATTTATCAGGCCAGCTCTATCAATCCCAGCTCCTGTATATTGTGCAGGTACAGTCATTCATCTTTATCTTTGACATGATTATCATGAATTGTATTGTAGATTTTCAAATGATAACTTACTGTGCAGACCTATTGAAGTTATTCTTCTACTTGGTTACATTTAATCTTCAGTATATGACGTTCTCCTTCTAATTTTTCATAATAGTGCCTGTCTCCACTTCAAGTGTCGACCCATGCTACAACTATACTAGTCTGGATGAGCCTTGGAGAGCCACTGGCCATTATAACTTGGGCATGTGTGATTCTAATGTGGAGTGGAATGGCTGGTACAGGCTGTTCTTTAATGGTCAAAATGCTCAGATGCCAGAATCATGTGTTAATCAAGGCATGTGTGGCACTTATGACCCACTGTGGCTCAATGGCCCTCACCCACAGCTGGAAGATGGAGTGGTCACCCGTCAGGTCTGTGGTTCCTCATGGAATGGCTGCTGTATTTACAAATCCCACCCTATAAGAGTCAAAGCCTGTCCAGGAAATTACTATGTTTATGAGTTTGTCAAGCCAATATTTTGCGGAGCTTACTGTGTAGGTAGGTGAGCATTTACTCATGTACATTTAAGTCATTTATTTTGAAAAAAGATTGCTGTTGATATAAAATGTTTCTTAAACCAGAAGCCTCAAGTCAGTCCATTCCATCAGCGTCTACAACAACAGAGACAATCTCACCCACAAAATCCATTACTCCACCAATCACAACCACTGGTAAAGTATTGACTTGACTTATTTATAAACTCTCCTTTTGTTGACCCATTGCAAGGGTGAAGAAAAAGTCATAGCAAACCTTACTTTATAGCATGTACTGTATGTACACAGATAAAGGTAAAAAAAAAAGTTCAGAACTGATTCTTTCTATTAGGAAACAATGGGTCTTATTCACTACTAATTGTGTAAACTGTTCGTATACGCACATTTGAACTTCTCACAAAAAATGTTCACAACGTGTGTATGCACATGAATTTGTTCTTAACCTTGTTCTAATGTTGATGAATTCAAAGTGTTCTAAATAAGTGACCGCGTGACTGAGGTAAGTAATTTACATAAAACACGCAATCCATGTCCATATCAAGGCATTCTGCATACCCTTTTCTTACATCACTCTCAGCGATCGTGACATTCTCTAAAGACACGTTCTCCCCTGAGAGCATGCGCAGCAGGATCTTCAAGCAATGCAAAGGGGGCCATCCTCAAAACAAGTTTAAACACGATAAACACCTTTTATATAGACATTACAAACCTCTGATTAGCCAGTACATATGCATATCTGCGTCTTTGATCTACAAAACTTTGCAGACCTTTTACATTAACAAGCAGCTATATTACACACCGTATGAATGGTACTATTCGAAAAAGCATAATAGGGGCACTTTAAAACACAAAAGTAACAGCTTAAGTAAAGAGTGCTCTTGAGATAACAATTTCATATCACAACTTCTACTGTATGCAGAGATGGGCACAAATGCATCAAAAAGTATTTTGTTACAAATTACAAATAGCATACTTGCTCATCAAATGTATCTAAATACAATACAAAATACTAGCGTGAGAAATGTATTTAATTAAAATACAAAGAATTTGTAATTTGAAAAAGACAAAAATACGAAATTTACAAGCAATCATTTGAAGAATTGCAGGAGGCAGTGCCATTACAATAGAGTAAGATACAAGACATTTAGTAATAGTGGTGTTAGATACACATGGAAGAGAAAGAGAAGTGCTTTCCTCTCCTTAAACAACTTATAAAACAACACATTCTCTAACTCTAGACACTTAAAAAAATATTGATATGTAAGCATTAGCCAGGATGGAGTGTATTCACCTTAATTTAGTGATTTATTAATTCATTTGAGAAGACAAAACTGACCTTACACAGACAGAGAGAACTCAGTAATAAAAAAACATTATTTTTATCCTCATGAGGTGGGCAGTATGATAAACATAATTTCAGTCCTCCTTTCCTGAAGGTCGAATCTTTCCCAAAAGTCCTTGATTACCAATCAAGTAGTCATGAACATCTTTACAAGACATGTGTTTAAAGTTGTATTGTGTACAGAGAAGCCCCTGCAATGTTTCCATCCACCTATTTTATCCGCATTTTGGGATATTGCATAAAAAAAATAAATAAATAAATGCTAGATGGAAACACCACCCAGACAGCAACATAGTGTGGCCCAGATCTGGTCCACATCTGGTACATGTGGATTACATGCAGACCAAATGTGGGCCGGATCTGGGCCGATACTATGTTGCTGTCAGGGCAAGATGCACATAAATTCTAAAAATGCACATAAAAAGACATATGTGCTCAACTAAGTCGGATAATTTTTTTATGTGTCACGAAAACATGCGCATAAACTATGATGGAAACACCTTTTACCGAATAAATTCCATTATGCACGTAAAAAAAGACGTGTGACTTTGCGATGGGACGACATAACTGGACCAACCAGCTGACCGATCTTGCTGCACAGCATCATTTTTCTTAGTGATATTTAGCAGCAGTTTATCAGGAAGTGACAATTTTGTTCTCTTCAGCTCACTGGATGGAAACGCTGCTTTATTTGCAAATGTTTTATGCGATATTCCAAATTTGCGTGTGAGAAGGAATAGCAACTGTAGAAAGCAAAAGCTGAATCCCGGACGTTTTGGGCGATCTAGATTTTTTGGGTCCAAAAAGAGGACATGTACGGGAAAAAGAGGACGTATGGTCACCATAGAAAATTAACATCACAGTCAGCTGGCAAGCAAATTCACAAGTTCTAGAGCAGCACAGATATTGGCTAAATTGCTCTATTCTTCTGTCATATAATGTCATTCAGTGAGCAATACTTGATAGTATATTTTACATATTTTATCAGTTTGCACTGAGCACCTAAATAGCTTCTTTCATTGTTTTTTCTAGTTGGATCCAACCATGGGCAGATTAAGACTCAATATGGTTAATCCGCCTATGGATCCAACAGGACGTCTCACGTGATTTACTTGCATCTAGCCAAAAACTGATATACTGATATAACTGTATATACTACTGTTATAGTTTGTAGTCCTATTAACACTAGTGAATAAAGTTTTTTGTATCATTAGAGAATGAAATGTCATATTTGACCAAGTATTTTAAGTAGTTCAAATTCAAAATATAGTCTCTCAAAGTATTTAATTACAAATTATATCCGACATTTTGTCCAGCAAAATACAAATGACAAAATATTCAAAAGTAAGCCCATCTCTGACTGTAAGAATAAGTATGTAACATCATTCAACATAATGTATTTTTCTAATGATTCCATGACAACAGCTCCCCCTGTTGACCCCTGCTACAACTACAATGTCCTGGATGATCCATGGAGAGCCACCAACAATCAACATTCCTCTCAAATAATGTGTGACACTGGGGTCAGCTGGAACGGCTGGTATCGTCTCTTCATTCAGGGTCAGAGCGTTCAGATGCCAGACACATGTGTTGATCAGTATAGTTGTGGCACTGATGCCCCACTGTGGCTGAACGGAGGACATCCAACAGTTGAGGATGGAGTGGTCACTCGAGATGTCTGCGGTCACTGGAGCAATAACTGCTGCCTTTTCCAGTCCAATCCCATTAAAGTCAAAGCCTGTCCAGGAGATTATTATGTCTATGAGTTTGTGCACCCGACTGGCTGCAAAATGGCATACTGTGCAGGTAAATATAATCACATGTGCTTTGTGTGTGTAAGAGATCATTTCTTTTTTGTGATATTATAATTAGAAAAAAATAGAACACTAGAAAAAAAATGAAGTCATGAAGTCAGAATGTTTGTCTATGGCTTTGATAATGTACAGTAACACTGTAACAGCCAACAATATTCAGTGTATAATGCCAAGTTTATTAGATTAGGAAACAAGCTATAGCTGAGGTGAAGTGCAGAAAAGAAATCCTACTTTTCATCATTAACTCAGATGCAAAATTAACATGATGAGTGTCTTTGTGTTGTATTTCACCTATCTGTGCTTCTCTTAGATGTGAGAGATCCTTGTTCTGAACTCAACTGCTCTGAGAATGAAAGGTGTGGGATGAAAAATGGTGTTTACGGCTGTTTATGTAAAAAGGACCATCACACACCACAACCACATTCTGACTCTTTTAGTTGGTATCATTCCACAACAAAATGTTAAATATATGTTGTTTTTTTCCCAGTCATTGATTATCTTTATTTTTTTCCCTCTCAGATTTCTCAGAAAGCTGTGAAAGCAGCTCTGGCTCCATGTCTGTGTCTCGCTGTCAGCTCTTTGAGGCTGGTTTTCCAGCTGATGTCTTACACCTCAATGATCCCAGCTGCAGAGGAACGGTCCGGAATGGCAGAGTGGAATTCCATTATGATAACAATGAACACATCTGTGGTACAAATCTTATGGTAGGATGAACTATGTAATCTACTCAAATCTCAAACTGTAACTAACCAAAGGTATAAAAACATTTTCAATCTAAAGTTTTTGTTGTTGTTGTTTTTACTTGTCTGATACTGAAGCCCATAGTGCTTTCATCAAAAGATGTTCTTCAGAAATAACTTTTTTTATTAAATTTAAGCTAAAAGACTAAATCTTAGATCTGCTTTCCATTAGGCCAACGGCACCCACTTCATCTATGATAACTTTATTCTGGCGACACCGAGGTCAGAAGGTCTCATCAGCAGAGAGAAAATCCTGAAGCTTTCTTTCAGCTGTGTTTATCCTCAAACACAAACACTTTCCATGAATGTGGAAATCAACCCACTGGAGAGGTGAGAGTCAAATTCAAGTTCTGGTAACAATGTATTTCGATAATCCACTTTAGACATTCTACTAACTACAGTATAAGTTACTTTGTAACTACATGTCAACTTGCAGTAATTAGATTATTAGTAGATATTCTGCTTAATATCTACTAACACTTTATTTTGATGCTCCCAACAGACATTCTACTGACTATAAGTAACTTTGCAAGTAAATGTCAACTTATTCTGCTCACCCTAAACCTAACAGTCTAATACTCTAATTTAAAGGGTTAGTTCACTCAAAAATGAAATTTCTGTCATTAATTACTCACCCTTATGCCGTTCCAAACCCATAAGACCTTTGTTCATCTTCGTAACACAATAGATATTTTATACAAAAAGATATTATTGATGAAATCCGAGAGGTTTCTGAACCACCCATAGGCAGCAACGTCATTGCAACTGGGCAAAGGCACAGAAAGGTAATAAAGACATCATTAAATAGTCCATGTGACTACAGTGGTTCAACTGTGACGAGCGACGAGAATACTTTTTGTGAGCAAAAAACAAACAAAAATAACGACTGTATTCAACAAATTCTTCTCTTGAGCGAATTACTTTAATTCTGTTCCTTAAACAGTTCCAGTTCTGTTACTTAAGTTATTGTATGACTTCAGAACATCTGAAATATAGTGCATGGATATGGACTTGTTTAATTATACCTTAAAAAATGTCTAATTTTTGACATAGTTTGGAATGTCAGTCTGGAAAAATAATTTTACCCTTTTTTTTTTTTTTTTAAACTCATAATTTTAACAGCATTGTGCACAAGACTCTTCCCGCTGGTGAAGGCAGATATCAGGTCCGGATGGTTCCATATCAGGATGATGAGTTTATCCGGCCCTTCACTGGTGCAGTGGATGCAGAGCTCAACCAGAAGATACATGTGGAAGTTCGTGTTGAGGGGGTCGACAGCCGCCAGTTTGCCCTGGTGTTGGACATGTGTTGGGCTACACCTGTGAATGATCCTGATTACAGCCTCCGCTGGGACCTCATCGTTTCAGAGTAAAGCAGTGCTTTTTTTTATTCTTTTAAGCTTGGCCTTTACTCAATGTAACTGATTAATTAATTATTTTACTAAATAAATAATAATAATCATGTACTGTATTGCCTTTCATGCTTTGTCTTTCAGGATGTCAGAACTAAAGCACAAGATTCCATTTTTTGTACATGGAATGCAAATGTGTGATGATTTACAGGAGATCACTTTCGTATCGAATGTTTCAAATGAAAGATTTTGTCATTATTAATATTGTCAGATGTCGCAATCCAAATGACGACACAGTGGAGCTGCTGCAGAACGGCGTCTCGACATCCAGCCGTTTCTCCTTCAGGATGTTTATCTTCACTGCAAACTCCACTAAGCTTTACCTGCACTGTGCTGTTCACCTTTGCCTTCTGTCAAGCAATCGCTGCTCAATGGTGAGACACTAATCTAAATATCAGCAGGGAAATGTCACCCTTAATGCTCAGGGCTGCTAAAATACATGTTTTGGCTGCCCTCTGCTGGAGACTTTGTGCTCTCCTTTATGTTTCTTGTTTGTTCAGTGATATTTAACAAGGATTCACACAGCTGGGTTTTGCTCTTTTCTCTATCAGGACTGTGACTCTGGACACCAGCGGAGAGAGGGCAGGTCTCTGGACTTCCATGACAGTGCTTCCATATCCATGGGTCCTCTGATGTGGTCTGGAGGGAACACAGGTGAACATTTCATTTATTTGAATCATTTGTAATAAAGGTTTTTGATAATTTCTGTCATACATTATATTTCACTCTATCGCATTATATTCCCTGTTCACAGATAAGTGGGTCCCAGACCAAAAGAAGGTATCTAAGGCTTCTTGTCTGTGTGGTTCTCTGGTGGTGTTTCTTGTTCCTCTGATGAGTGTCCTGACACACTTTTAGTTTAGTACAACAAAAAGGGCAGAATTTACATGCATGTTGTCTAATGCCATTTTAATGAATGTGGCACTGATGACACTGGTTTTAAGTTTCAGCTGGTCTACAATTATACAAAAATTACTTAATCATTTACATGGAATGTTGAAGCTCAAGGAAATATCTCTAAAAAAAAAAAAAAAAAAGAAAGATTATTTGTTCCATGAACCAGTCATATCTCAGTGAGGGATTGACAGTTCGCTTATATGAAGACATCAGCTTGAAGTTAATTTTTATATTTTAACCGTCTCTTGAATTGTTGTTATTATCAAAGTAATTTGATTAAACAGGATGTAATGTTTTAGAGTGACACAATCTGGTTAGGGTTAGCGTTCGCATTCAAATTGATTTACAATTAAAAAAATATTCCCAAGAAAACATGTTAATGTCATGTATGTTCTGTTAGTGTCATTATTCTGTGACTTTTTTTGTTTGTATTCATTAGCTCATGTGTTCCTTTGTTCAGTTTTCCCACTTCTCCTTGGTTACCATGGTTACAAATATGGTTAGTTCTTTCCTTTAGCTGTGTGTCATTAAATGCCTCATTTGCCTAACTATTTAAGTTCTTGTGACTTGTGTTTTCAATGTTCAGTTGTCCGGTCTCGTTTAAGTTACACACTGTATAGGTTGTGTTTTCTTCCTTTACCTGTTCCTGGAATCATCTGTGAAGTTTATTAAAGACTATTTACATTTACAAACATTTATTAAATTAAATTAATTAATTAAAACATTTACTAATTGCCCAACTCTCAGGTGGCATAAACACTATGGCCCGGTCTCACAGACAGGGCTTAGCCTAAGACAGGATTAGGCCTTAGTTCATTTAGGATATTTAAGTAGCTTTTATAAAGGTAAAAAAACATTACCGGTGTGCATCTTGAGACAAAACAATGGCAGTGACTTATTATAAGATATGTCAGTGCAATTTGCTTTCGGTTAAAACGGCTCAAACATGCATTTTAGTCTAGGACTAGCTTAAGGCTACCTTAAGTCTGTGAAACCGGAGGTATAAGAGTACTGAATTATAAATTATAAAAACAGGTCGTAATTTAAATGCTAGCTGTTAAAGGAAGAGAGAGCCTGGGGAAAGAAACCTCATTTAGGCTAAGATGTTCTAGTACACAGTGATCTGCCTGAAGGCAGAAGTGCAAACAGGTTTGTTTGATGTGACCTGTCTGTTTCCTCATTCTGGAGATGTACAAGTACTCCTTGTTAGAGCGTGCATATACATGCCCGGGTTTGCGGTAATTTCACGCACACAAACTCACCAGTCTGATCTTCGTCAGAGGATGTAGTAAGTTAGCTAATACCTTTTAGTCGGTTGCCTACTGCTCACTCGTACAAAATGTGTATTTAATTTAGCCACTTCCATCTTGCTAAATCAGTGATAGACATACATCAAAAGGACTTCAGATGACGTGCCTACTGCTCCATTCATTAATGAACCTTCAGTCTGCCCTATCCTGAACACAGATTTGCGGTAGCATTCGCCTCCTCATAATCTACTGGTCATAATGATTTCAGGAGAGTCTAGAATAAATCAAAACTTAACATTTATTTTGCCAGGCAGGATTAAACATCAATTAAAAGAATTAAAAAGAATACATCACACAACTTGTTCAGCAGAAAATACAAAACACAATTTAAAACATAGTAAAAAATAATTTCAAAGAGTCAGCATACCTGGCAAATAGAGAAAGACACACAGCAATTGTGTGGGAAGTTCTGGGTAAAGATGCTTCCTTGAGTGGCTTTAAATACCTCAAGTCTAACAAAAGGACTGTAAACATTTAGCACCCAAATATTTATGCAGCTTTTGCTGGACCCGAAGGGTCACACGACTGGTTTTGGGAATGAAAACAAATGGTTTATAAAGATCTTTATTGGGCCATCTCCCACACCAAAAGAACAGGTTTTGTTTTCTTTATTCTTGCCTGTTCTTTGATGTGGGAGTGAAACCATCTTACCAGTTGCACCCTAAGTATTTATATTAATGTCACATCAAACAGCTAAGATTTGTGAGATCTGTATGGCCTGAGGAGAAGGAGAGGGTGTGAGGAGTCAGGAACTTAGCATGGTGGAGAAGAGATGAGATTGAGTCAGCTGTTGTTCTGTGCTCTTTCTTGCAGATCCTCTCTTCAGATTAGTGAATTTTATTGTTTTATTACAGGATATGAATCTTGAATTCAGTCTTGGTAAAATCCATTCTTACAGCTCCACCTCCAAAACTCACCCGCCAATCTTAACCACCCTGCTCCGAGTCGGTTTTGAACCCCAGCCCGATCACTGCTAGCAGGCAAGTCGAGTGCGCTAACAATTAAGCTAAACACCGCATTCTCTAGCGGTTGCCAGTACGCAGTGGTTTACCTGCACAACTCTCACTAGCTGGCCACTGTTACACATGCAATGCGAGAGTGAATGTCTGTTTATCACAGCTGATAGACAACAAAGTAAGGGGCTGTTCACATATCGTGTCTAAAAACGCATGGCCGCATCGCTTTCTCCTTCTTTCCAAAGTGCTTGCGCTCCCTTGGCATCTGTCGTTGCTATGCAACCATGAACTGCAATTTCCACGAGGAGTAAGAAGTTTCAGCAAAGGATAAATTGATTTCTAGCCCTTGATTTAGCTTTACTACTAGATATGTTTATGGGGATGAGATATAAAAACCACCCTGTACAGCTATGATCAGCTGTTCGGCTGAGATTTCGATGTTTTGTTACAGAAAGGCCGAAGCTGATGGGTTGGTTCTTGTCACATGACCTGCGGTGCGCTTGCGGCATTTTGAAAAGTTGAGAATTTTTCATCTCGATGCGCCTGGAAAACACACCGCATGCACGTCGCGACCACGTCGCTTCCATTATGAGCGCACCTGACGTGTGGCTACATTTGAAATAACTGACTTGCATGCGGAAAAGACACGATATGTGCCCCTAATGCTTCACGAAAAATAAAGTGCAGATGATGAATGAATGACAAGGAAATGTAACCCATCTAACCAGGTCCTACTCACCCTGATCTGCGCGGGCCTCGAACCTGGGTGTCCGGCGTGGGAGTCGAATGCTCTAACAAAGAGGCTAAACGCTGCAACCCCTAGTGTCAGTCGCTAGAGCATCTCTTGAAATCAGAGGAGCAAGGTTTACTTGCACACGACTACTTGCTGGCCTCCATTACAGAAACACAAAAAATGAACATACAGTACACAAGAGTAAATACAAACAAGTGTTCTTTGTTAGTCGCCAACAGCACATCAGCTCCAGATAATCAATGACACTCAAAACCAGTGTTACTCACGTGTGAAGCGGAATCAAAGCAGCCTCCGCGGCTGTTTTCAGGTCCTCCCGCTTGGCTCTCTCCAGCGCTGGAAAGCTTTTCTAATATTAATGCGGGTCCTAAAGTGCTTGCTCAGTCATAAATCTTCATTCCAGTGATATTCTTTTGAGCTCTTTTGTATTTTGTCTCATCTCTCTTTCTGCATCTCTCTCTCTGGAGTTTTTTTTCTTCAAATCTCCCTCTTGCTCGTTCTGTCTCCTTGACCGTCATACGCCCCCTAATGCTGATTGGCTACACGTTTGTTGTTGGTGTCGGCCTACTAACTTCCAAACAGTGTTTTTGAAATATGACTTACCCCACCTTTAACAAAAGATTAGGTAACACTTTATTTTGATGGTCCACTTTAGACATTCTACTAACTATAAGTAACTTTGCAACTACATTTCAACTAACTCCCATTAGAATATTAGTAGACTGTTAGTAAGACTGTTAGGTTAGGGTTATGTGTTAGGGTTCGGATTAGTAGAATAATTTAATATGTAGTTGTTTGTAGTTAGTAGAATGTCTAAAGTGGACCATCGAAATAAAGTGATACCAAAGATTAATACAGGGTGCGATTCAGCCTCAGTATACTAAAGCTTTAGTAACATTATCACTACCGTTCAAAAGTTTGGGGTCAGTAAGATTTTTTTTTTTTTTTTTTTTGGGAAGGAAATTAAAGAAATGAATGCTTTTATTCAGCAAGGAAGCATTAAATTGATAAAAAAAATGACAGTATAGACATTTATAATGTTGCAAAAGCTTTATATTCTGTTCTTATTCATACTAGAGATGTTTGGGTTAGAATTCATAAAATATTTAAATTATCTCACCATTTACAGAAATACTCTTCATTATGGCATAACCCAGCAATCCGTATTGGTAAAAAGATGATTTATTGGAAGTATTGGCACCAGCAAGGTATGAGTACAATTGAAGACTTGTATGAGAACGGGGTGTTAGGGTCTTATGAAAATTTAATTAAGTGTTATAATCTTGTAGGAAAAGAAAACTTCTGGAAGTTTTTACAGTTACGTAATTGTATATTGTCTAAAGTTGGCCCCATGGTTGACAATCCTATCTCAAGTTATTTAAAAAGAACACAAGAATTTCATAAATCCTCACATTTATATAAAATGGTAAACTCCTTTAGGAGTAGTGACTTGGGAAATTTAAGGACCATTTGGCAGAGATATTGGTGAAGAAATTGACTCAGAAAAATGGTCCAGCATTTTGGCGGGGTATGGTAAATATATAAAAGAAGTAAGGGGGAAGTTCACTCAATAAAAGATTCTTCATAGATACTACCACACTCCGGTAAGACTTTACAGGATGAAATTGATGAAGGACAATTTGTGCTGGAAGTGCAGTTGGAAACAGATACCTTTTTACATTGTATTTGGGAGTGTAGCTTAGTTAAACCATTCTGGAAACAAGTTGTAGATGTCGTAAGTTGTTGGTATGGCTCCACAATATCTTTAACACCTCAACTGTGTTTACTAGGTGACAAGTCTCAATTACCAAATGTTTCTAAGTGTGTACTTTCTGTTATAATGTTATGTATTACAGTGGCTAGCAGGATTATTCTGAGACACTGGAAGACAGTGAAAGCCCCAGAACTGAAAGATTGGGCTAGTGCAATGATAGAAATGGCTTCTTACGAATCTATGCTTTATAGAGTAATTGGTGTCAAAGAGGATGGGTTGTCTCCTTGGGAAGAGCTTTGGACATATATTACAGTAACGACACAGAATGAATAGATTGACACTTGGTGAAATGTCTTGTATTGTACTTTCTTTAATGTTCCAACTGTGCCTGTAGAAATCTGGAACCCTGTATTATTATTATTAGTAGTATTATGATTGCGATGTTGTACTTTTGTTACCCTTTCACCTTCCAAAAGCAATAAAAACTTGAATTAAAAAAAAAAAAAAAAAAAAAAAAACTTTGAGGGTCAGTTCACACGGAACATGTTTTTGCAGTTAAAGGTGTGAGACGCAGGTCAGTAGAATGAAAAAAAGTGCAAGGTCTAGAGATGCGTTTTTAAAGAACGGAACTTATTTTATCTTGAGCGCCGCATTTTTAGAATGCCATTTCATGCGCGAGACACTGCAAAAGACACGAGAGTGCAACAGTTAAAGACGTCCATCTAGCATGTGTTTACATTGAAAAACAATGGAAAAGTAGCACAGTGGAATGGAAAAATGCATTCTGTGTGAACTAAGTCAGTTACATAACATAGATTAGTCTAAGTTGGTAACGAAAAGTAAGAAGTACTATGGCTGGCTGGCTGGCTGGACGGATGGATACATGGATGGATGGATGAATAGATAGGTGGATTCTTGGGGGTTACTAAAGCATTGCTAGGTTGTTGCTATGTGGTTGCTAGGATATTCTAAGTGGTTGCTGGGTGTTCTGGGTGATCTTTCATAACGTCCACATACAGACATTCACACCTCTGTTGATAACAGAAACTCAAACATCATTTGCAAAACTGATTGTGTCTCAGTGCTTTGATATTTTCATATTTCTTTCAAATGTGAGCAAATTCAGAAGTTGTTATTGATCTTAAACATGATGCACTTTATCATCCAAGTAGTCTATGACATGTAATATTAATGAAACATGTCTTGTCTGTGTAGAAATGATAGACATACTCTTACGAGCTCAACGAATCTACTGATGTGTTTAATATACATTTTCTTGACTTGGTGCCCTGAATATTGACATTCATTTTCAATTATTTTTAAACCGGATAGATGATTACATTAATGCAGCTGTTTGACTCATTCATGGACACAAATGTGTATCCACAAGATTTATGCATGACCATTTGTTTAGTGTTGCCACATCGTAGTCTTCATGCCAACTCTTTGCAACACTATAAATCAATAGATCCACCCATGAAGTATTTAAACATATAATTAATGCAAACCATAAGTCAATTCATACACAAACATCTTATGTCACATGAAAAAATGACAAACTGGTTCTAGTTCCTGTAGTGTTCCACCCAGTTCAAGTCAAATTAAAAAACCTGCAGTTCAGCATAACTGTACTGATCTGCCGAAGGGTGAAACCTGAGTTTGCTCTGACTTCAGGTAAAGTAATTTCTCTGCATTTTCCTCTTCATTTGATCAAATCACTCTTAATGCCACTGGCTTTTGATGGATCTAAACTGATGCTAATCTCTGTGAACATTATCATTTAAAGTCGGTGTAAAGTCAATTCTGAGAATTGTTTTTAAACTGGTTACCCTGTTAGGTTGTGACCAAACGCCAGATGTGAACGATCAGCCACAGATTCATCAGTTCTGAAAGCTTGTGCTTTTAATCCATTACAATTAAATAATTGCACTTCATGATGCTGGCATCATTGTAGATAAGGGATAAAAATAAGGGATTTCATTACTTGTAATGGTAAAAGTTTGTTTAACAAAAACGCCAATAAAGTCATACTTGGACTCGAACTGCGCCAAAAAAAACAAACAAAAAAAAAAAAAAAAAAAAAAAAAAACCGGCCAACTTAACGGCAAAACATTTTATTGCGATGAGCTATCAAATTGCGACAGAGTGCATTAATGTACAAATCAAAGTGCCTCGCTCACAAGCTGATACAGTAACATTACATTGTATGAAATGGCATTTTTTCATCAAAAAGCATGCTGCCCCCCCCCCCAGATATTACAAATATTACTTTCGATGAAGACGTTTGCTATAATAAAGCAAATAAAAAACGATGTCAGTAATTTGAAGGCTATTTCAATAATATTGTGACACTGACATGTCCCCTACAAATTTGCTTTGTAAAATTGAAATGCTGAATCCCTAGGAACTAAGAAGTCCTTCGTGCATGGCTGTAAGAACAACAAGAAAAATTAATAAATAAACAAATAATGTTACGTGCGAGCAAGACAGCAGAAAAAAAAAGGCGGATGTCTAAACTTTATCTGATGCCAAACAGCTCTTAAAATGGTTTTAGGCAGATGACTGTACGTGGTACTGCGGTAAATTAACTTTTGACTTAAGACACTCTCTGCGCATGTTTCTATTCTAGCCCAAACAAACGTATACAAAAACAAATGCCCTTTGCATTGCACACGACATATGCAATATACACTGTAAAAAATAAAAACGGAAAATGTACTGGTAATTTTCTGCCAGGACATTATCCAGTAATTTTACGGAATTTCCCGTTAATCCTTAGGCTACTTTCAGCTAAGTAAAGAAAAAATAGCCTACTGCAATTTTCTTGTTATTATTATTATTATTATTTCGGTATTCTACAGCCCTTCATCAAACAACATCTCAACACACAGCCCACCTCAGAATGTTTTGATTCAATGCACAAATCATAAATAAATAAATAAATAAAACTGATTAACGATTTCCTAAATTCTGTTTGGGTGGGCAAGGCCGACGTTTGAGTGGGCTCTCAGCCCACCCCTGCCCATGCCTAGAGCAGGTGTCGTGCCGAAAATTGATCGTCTGCCGAAAACTGACTGCCGTCCGCGGGAGAGCGCGCAGCATGTTTAAAGGGTATCGCCCCTGTTTCTACACGTCTACAGCTGCTTTTATCATGATCAAACGGCCATAACCTGCAAATACATATAACTCTGTGTCCGTGGTAATATGATAATAGCAAAGAAACTTTTCATGTAACGGATTAATCAAAATTATTAATTTAATTAATTTTCCGTTTATTGCTTAATCGAGCCTGATTTTTACGTGATTATAACAGAAAGCCTATTTAGGCCTACTTGCTTTGTGCCAGACAATCCAGTCCTTTTTACCAGTTAAAATATTTTGTAACATTTCTGCCTCAAAATGACTTGATTTCATTCATGGCTGTTATATTTGACAGATTCTAGCTCATTCAGTCCTTTTTACGTGTTGAAATACCTTTAAATGGCCAATACAACCCATAAATTGCAGTTTTACACTTGCCGAAAAGTGATTACAGCCTCTATTTATTGAATAAACTGTGCTTTCTGCCTCAAAATGACTTGATTTCATTCATGGCTGCTATATTTGACAGATTCTAGCTCATTCAGTCATTTTTAGCTGTTGTACCTTTAAATGGCCAATACAACCCCTTAAATGCAGATTTACACCTGCCGAAAAGTGAAACTGTCTGTATTTTTTTGAATGTCAAAACAAACACTATTTTCACTGCATTTAAGGGGTTGTATTGGCCATCAATTTTCGGCACGACACCTGCTCTAGGCATGGGCAGGGGTGGGCTGAGCCCACTCAAACGTCGGCCTTGCCCACCCAAACAGAATTTAGGAAATCGTTAATCAGTTTTATTTATTTATTTATGATTTGTGCATTGAATCAAAACATTCTGAGGTGGGCTGTGTGTTGAGATGTTGTTTGATGACGGGCTGTAGAATACTCAAACAACAATAATAATAATACAAAATAATAATAATAATAATAATAATAATGACAAGAAAATTGCAGTAGGCTATTTTTTTCTTTTCTTAGCTGAAAGTAGCCTAAGTATTAATGGGAAATTCCGTAAATTTACTGGATAATGTCCTGGCAGAAAATTACCAGTACATTTTCCGTTTTTATTTTTTACAGTGTATATTTCATATGTCGTGTGCAATGCAAAGGGCATTTGTTTTTGTATACGTTTGTTTGGGCTAGAATAGAAACATGCGCAGAGAGTGTCTTAAGTCAAAAGTTAATTTACCGCAGTACCACGTACAGTCATTTGCCTAAAACCATTTTAAGAGCTGTTTGGCATCAGATAAAGTTTAGACATCCGCCTGTTTTCTGCTGTCTTGGTCGCACGTAGCTTTATTTGTTTATTTATTAATTTTTCCTGTTGTTCTTACAGCCATGCACGAAGGAATTCCTAGTTCCTAGGGATTCAGCATTTCAATTTTACAAAGCAAATTTGTAGGGGACATGTCAGTGTCACAATATTATTATAGCCTTCAAATTACTGACAAGGCAACGTTTATTATTTGCTTTGAGCGAGGCACATGACACATGTCATAAATATGAAGGAGGTTTTATGCATGTTTATGACAATCTACACAAACTATGCATGTGTGTTTGCTTTGATGTTGCTTTGCATTGTCCTCATGTCAACTCCTCGCACGCTGTATCCACCCATGATCTGTTCGACCACAGAAAGAAAGAGTGCCTTTCTATCTTCGAAGTAGCAATCATTTGAAACACAAATATACTGTCACATAAAACATGAAAAACCGGTTCTAGTTCCAGTAATGATCCACCCATTTATTAAAGGCAAGATCGTGAGCGCTGCAGTTCAGGATCAGTGTATTGAGCGGCTGAAGAGAGAATCTCACTGATTTCAGGTACCTCTCTGATTCAAGATACCTCTCTGCATTTTCTCTTCATTTTATCAAATCACTCTTAATGCCATTGGCTTTTGGTGGATTTAAATTGATATAAATCTCTGTGTACATTATCATTTGAGTTGTTTTTTACAAATATGCGCAATAAAATAATAATAATAATAATAATAAAATTAATATATATAAGAAACCTATTTCATGTGTGTGTATGTTGTATATGTGTGTGCAGGTGCTGTTCGTCACAATGAGGTTTCTGATCTCACTGTGTGTGTCACTACTGCTGCTTATTAATGGTGAGTGTTTACGGTGAATCTGACATGTTAAATGACTAAATTATCTATCTAAAAATAACTATTGGACAAACAACACATACAACCATTCTTTCACTTCATCTAATCTTCAATTCTTCCTCTTTTTATTCTTTGCTTGAAAAATGTAGAAATTAAAGAAATGTAGTATGAATAATTCATATAGTGAAAGAGCCTACTTTTGCAGTCTAGCATTTATGAACTGAAAAAAGGTGCAACACTCACTCTTACAGCGCTCTAACTTCATTCTAACTTTAACTATATAAAGTTAGAACGCTGTAAGAGTGAGTGTTGCACCTTTTTTCAGTTCATATGCATTTTGATTTTTTTGATTGCACCTCCTCTTCTGTTGGTAGAGCACCTCTTTTTAACATTTGCAGTCTAGAACTTATACATTTTTGGGTGTCATTGTTTAAAAGTGCCTACGAATGATTAAATACTCTTAAAGTTCTGTTCAAACAACAATGTAAATCTTTTTCCACCCGTGACATCAAATTTGCTGTTGGCGGATCACCTGTCCGGACTAATTTGCTATTGCCAAACAATAATGTATTCCTACAGTGAGTAATTCAGCTCACATGGCGATTACTAAAACAGACGTTCACTGCTACTGTCAGGAGTTCATCAGATCAGCAGCGGCAATATGAAGAAAAAACGGCAACGCTTTAGATTACAGCCCGGAAAGTACTGCGTAATTACAACGAATTTACAGCGTAACTTTAGATAATTATAGTGTACATATAAAGTAAGTACATGTAAGTATAGGGGAACAATATGTAAAGTCTTGGGAATAAAGGGGTAACAACCAGGAAAATAACAAATTATTTATACTGTAAGTATTTTAGAACTAAGGGGTACTTACACTATTATGATAGACAACAATCTTGCGTTTGGGAGCAATTTAGCGAGAAAGTGCACTGATTAATTTGTTTCAAGGCAAGTAGAAAGAACTATTGCAAGCTTTTTTAATACATGAAATATACTTTTGTTTCATGTAGTTACAGGGTAAGTATGATATTGTGGGCTGTAAATTAAAGTGGTGCTTGTTACACTCTTATTTCATGTAGTTACAGGGTAAAAAAAAAAAAAAAAGCAATCTGATATCACGGACTCCGAAACTTTTATTTGAAAAACAATTTAATTTAAAACAGGTCTACAACACTTATTATTCATTTTTTTAAAATCAACTTTTCATTTCAAATTCTAAAGTCCTGACAGAAAGTAACACGTTTTGTCCCTTTTTTGTTGTTGTTGTTTCTTCTGCTTAGCTTCCTCCTCCTCTTGTTTCTCAGTTGATGAATCTTAAGAAGGAATCCCATTAAAAGAAAATACAGTACACTCAGAAATTTTCTCATGGTTTAGGCTATTCATCTTTTCGCTTCCAACCAACTGTCACCAGCGCCAGCATGAGAGTCGACTTTGCGGTCGACGAAGCATATTGTTTTTTTTTTTTTTTTAATTTTTTTATTAGTATCGATTTCCAGCATATGATATACAAGTACTGAACAAATATAAACTACAACAAAGAAATATAAAATGTACAGCATAATATAAATAATAATAAAAAAAAAGAAAATAGAACAGGTATGAGATCATATAAATAACATAAAAGCTTCACAAAGCGACCTAGTGCGTTTTGCTTTACTGTTTTTCAACCCAAGTAGTAACTCTATATAATTTTTCATATCTATCTGAAATAACAGAAAGTTGGGTTTTCCTTTAGCCCATTTCTGTTTATGTATATGGTATTTCCCCATAATCAAACAAAAATTAACAATAAAGGCCACATTTGGTGGTAATCTTTGTCTATTAAAATAAAAAAACACATCTTTTTCAGAAAAGTAAACTTTCATGCCTAAACATTTACAAAGAAAACATTCCAAATCTATCCAAAACATTTTGCTATAAATGCAGTTAAAAAATAAGTGCACAACATTTTCTTTCTCAGTCCCACAGAAATCACATATAACATCTACATCAGTACGAAATCTAAGAAAAAGAGTTTTAACAGGGTACACCAGATGGAGTATTTTAAAATGTACTTCTCTCACCTTATTTGTTATGCATTATTTTTTAGGCAGCAACCATGCATATCTCCAGTCAATGCATTCAAATTTAGAATGCCAGTATGTTTTAGAAGATATTGGGCTGTATTCTGTCAGTAACTTTCTGATAAAATAATTATTCCATCGTCTATCATTAATATTAACTCTGTTAATTGCAACATCAGGTCTGAGACTCACAGTCTCCTTATTCACATTTCCTTTAAACAGACATTTTAATCCAGATGGTATAGCATCAAACACTATACAATATTCTTTAGTGATTATTGGAATATTATACCTTTGAAGAAATTCTGTGTAGGTATACAGGTGCCCGTTTTCATTAAATAACTGTTTAACAAATATAATACCATTGTCTACCCATTTTTTTAAAACAAAGTTTTATGTTTAAACATTATATATCTGTTATTCCAAATTATACATTTATCTGGAGAGAAATTATGCTTGTATATAAGCATCCATGAGAGTAGCACCTGCTTATGAAAGTTACTTAATCTAACTGGAATCTTACTTATTTCAAAGTTGCATTGCAACAGAAAAGCAACACCACCTATCTTTTCAAAAATTAGATTAGGAATTAAATACCAGATTTTATTTTTGTATTGAAAGTAGTGCTTGATCCATCTGTTATTTAAAATTGCATTTGATGTGCTGAAGTCAAGCATATTTAAGCCTCCATTACCAACCAAATTAGTTAAGGTACCTTTTTTAATGTAATGAGATCTATTTCTCCAAATTAAATTGTAAAGATTTTTATCTACTTCTTTAATGATGTTATTAGGGACTTCTAGTGAAATAGCAGGATAAAGCAGACGAGATAAACATTCAGTTTTTGATAAAAGAATTCTACCGTTCATTGACAAGTCTCTCATTAACCATAAATTAAATCTATTTTTAACTTTTTGAACCGCAGGTTGAAAATTAAGCTGAGCCCTTTCCTTTTCATCTTTACAAATTTTGATTCCTAAATACGTGACAACGTTCTTTACAGGGATGCCATTAATATCAAGAAGTTCACTATTTTTCAGAGAACAACTCACATTTGTTTAAATTTAATTTTAACCCTGAGACCAATGAAAAGTCATTCAAACAATCAATCACATTTTTAATTTCTAATGAATCTCTAACAAATATTGTTGTATCGTCTGCTAATTGACAGCATTTTATTTCTCTTTGTAAAATCCTGATTCCGTGAAAATTATATTTGTTAATGTAAAGAGTCATTGTCTGGGTTACAAGTAAAAAGAAAAAAAGGAGATCCCTGCCTTATGCCTTTTCCTAAAAGACATCTGGGGGTAGTGCCATTTGCTGAGCTATTACACTCATTGTGTAAAGTATAAATGGCCCTTTTAAAGAAATCACCAAAGCCAAAAAAATCTAAAGTCTCAAACATAAATTTGTGGTTAACAGTGTCAAATGCTTTATAAAAATCTACAAAAATATAAAACTTTCACTATCAGTATACTCATTATAATCAATTAAATCTAGGACCAAACGAATATTATTACTTATAGGTCTGCCCTTCATGAATCCTGACTGGCAATCAGCTATAATATGTTCTAAACATTTTTTCAATCTTTCTGCAAAAATAACGGCAAATACTTTAACATCATTATTAAGTAAAGTAATAGGTGTCCAATTGTCGATTAGGGTAGTGTCCTTATTAGCTTTTGGTATCAGACTAATCAATCCCTGACATAATGATCACTGTAAAAAATGACTTTATGGCTAAATAAATAAAACAGGAAAAATCATGCATCTTTTGCTAAGAATAATCTTGTAAAAATGAAAACTCTAGAATATTAAGTAAAATCTAAATACATACTCAATTTTTACTTGCAAATATTAGACATCCAACAGACAAGTAAATTTTACTTGTGATTCTCTGGCATATTTACACGAATTAATAAAGTACTTGAAGCAAATTTAAAAAATCGTGTGAAATGTATGTCTTGAAGCAAGGAATCTGCGCATGCGCGGAAAGAAGAAAACCAGCAATCATTGAGGGCTTCCCCAAACTCCACTCCATCTGTTCTCGACAGGTAAGCAACAGTAGAAACTGCATTATATTACGGATTTTTTTTATTTAATTTATTCAGCAAATGTAATTTCATTCGATGATTGTGTTGTCATCACTTAATTCTGTATACAGAATAATGTATACATTTTAAGTTTAGAGTGTTCTTATGACGAGTTAGCTTCGTAAAACGTTAGCCATATATTTTCAAACTTTACATTTAACATATATACGGCTAAAACCTTGAATTGCTTACTTAAATCGTGATATTTTTGTTTAATATTTGTTATTTTGCAGCCACGAATTTTTTTTTTTTTTTTTTACCAAATTGTGACTACGTTGTAAATTACAATAATTCGTTGCATTATTTAAATCAAACCGAGTGAACAAAATGTGCAATGTGGACAAGATTTATTAAATCGAGGGAACCAATTATTCATTCGTGGTCATGATTTATCCGCATGTTGTGTGCCATATGCATTAATGTGAAGAAATGGCGACGAGAACTCGTATGGTCATGCAGTATGTTTTAATGTGTTTGATCTGATTAGGTTAGTCACCGTTTCAGCAGTGTTTCAAAATTCCTGTTTGTTTTTCATTATAAAATGAGTGAAATGAATAATGTGGATGCAAGCACTAATAACTTTTAATTTAAAAATATTTGCTGTTTATTGATTGTTTTTTTCTCTCTGTTTTCTTAATTTCAGAATCCTTTGTGCCTTCTTTGCTGTAAACCGGTTGAGAGGGACAGAAGAGAGAGACCGAACACAATGAATTGTTGCCCTTAAAGGGTTAGTTCACCCAAAAATGAAATTTCTCTCATTAATTACTCACCCTCATGTCGTTCCACACCTGTAAGACCTTCGTTCATCTTCAGAACACAAATCAGGATATTTTTCATGAAATCCGATAGCTGTCTGATTCTCAATAGACAGCAACTTAATCAACACTTTCAAGGTCCAGAAAGGTACTAAAGACATTGTTAAAACAGTCATGTGACTGCAGTGGTTCAACCTTAATGTTATGAAGTGACAAGAATACTTTTTGTGTGCAAAAACAAAACAAAAATAACGACTTTATTCAACAATATGTTCTGTTCTGTGTCATTTACGTCCAGCGCTTCCAGGTTCTACGTCTGAACGGCGGCTCAGTATTGGCCAAAGCTGATCACGTGAGCAGCACGACACATGCGTGTGATGCTGACGCAGGAGCCGCTCAATAAAGAGACGGCGTTCTGACGTAGAACCTGGAAGCGCTGGACGTAAAGAGTGTAGCAGAATGACAGAAGATATTGTTGAATAAAGTCGTTATTTTTGTTTTGTTTTTGCACACAAAAAGTATACTCCGTTCCGAAGATGAACGAAGGTCTTACGGGTGTGGAACGACATGTGGGTGAGTAATTAATGACAAAAATTTCATTTTTGGGTTAACTAACTCTTTATAAGTCCACACAGGGGTACAGTTTGTTTTTTATATTGATTCGAGCATTTTGATTTGAACAACTGAAGATACTGAATTGATTGTTGATTAAAGTAATTTATGTGAACCTGTTGTTTAGGAAGAACAAGATTTTGTCAAAATAATCAACAATAAGTTTGGTTGCCTTTTTCTTAAATTAGAAAGTGTTTCAAAATGTTTTGATACTGAGATTAAGAAGCTGTCTGATCGATGCATAACTGCTAATTCTAGAGTTCTAATATGTTTAATGTGTCATTGAACGTGAATGTTCATCGTTGCTCAAGCTGCTTAAACTTTTAAAGTGATCTTAAGCATTATAGGTTTCTGTAAATGCTTGTTATTTCTTGGATTGTTATTCCTTTAAAATTAATTAATTAATTTAAAATAATTACCAGCACTGCATAAAACAAGTAAAATGTATTAAAAAGAGCAAATGGTTTTACTTAATTATATTAGTTACATCAGATTTTTAAGTAAAAATTACTCAATATAATTTAACAGGCCAAGTTATATGTACTTGTTCACTTTGTTAATTTTACTCAGCTTAGTTAAGTAGATTTACTTAATTTCCATGTGTGTGAAATTTACTTAAAAAATATTCGTGCAAAAACTTCCAAATAAAAATTGAGTAAATTCTACTTATTGTTTTTTTCAGTGTGGAGGCAACTCACCATGTTCTATAGCTTCATTAAACACACATAATAAAAACTCTGATAATTGTTCTTGAAATTCCTTGTAAAATTCGTTAACCAACCCATCGTTACCGGGAGATTTATTATCTTTTAATTTACTGATCCCAAATCTAACTTCTTCTATAGAAATATCCTTGTTGCACAACATCATACTATCCTGATCTATACATTTGGCATTTGCTTTAATGCTTTCTAAAAATAGTCTTGTATTGCCATCATCTTCTTTACTATACAACGTCTGATAAAAGGTTGATATATAATTAGAAATTTTAACATGATCTTCAGACATCTCCCCATTTATATTAAGTTTTAATAAAGAATTCAGCTCAGCATTTCTTTTTTCTAAATTAAAAAAGTACCTGGAATTTTTCTCCCCTTCTTCAAGCCATTTTCCTCTAGACCTTACAAATGCCCCTTTGGCTTTATATTCATACATCTCATCTAATTGTAACTGTAATTCAAATAACCTGAGTTTGTCCTGCTGATTCATTACATTAATACTTGTCAAATGAACTATCTCTTTTATTATTTGTTCCTCTCTATTTCTTTTAGACTGTGCTATTCTTTTTCCTCTAACTATAGCTTGTTTCCTTATAAGGTACTTCATGTACTCCCAATTAGTACCATATTTATCTGACATTTTTGCATTGTTCCAGCAAATCAAAATAATATTTTTAACTTCCTTCCTTCCTTCCTAATATTTTTAACAAGTCATCTTCCAATAATGCCTTATTTAATTTCCAGTGTGTTCATGTTCTTAAATTATTATCATTATTTCCAAATAAGTCAATAACTAGATAAATGACTTTATGGTCAGTAAGGACAGATGTTTCCACAGTAACCTGGCTTTCTTGATTTTCTAATACACTGGATTTCATTTAAAAAAAGGGAAACATTTTAAACAAAAAGCTGAGAAAATTGCATTTTTGTCAAGGACTATGTCCGGATGGGATTCAGAACAATGATCAAACAAAGACGGAGGAGATTGAGTCCATAAACACCCCCAAAGCTTCATAGTCCTCATAGTCCACATAACGTTTGGCAGTTTTTATTTATATGCAGTTTAATGTTTGATGATTGCTTTATTTTACATTCGCTTGAGTAATCTTCTATCGCTTGTTTCAGCTTCTTCTTCTCCTGAATTTTGATCTGGAGATTCTGTACTCTTTTAGAAGATGCATAACAGCGCCCCCTACCATATAGCCTGAAAATTCAGTCAATGGCGAGGAGAGAGAGAAGTAGATTTGAAGTAAATTCCTATGTACACTACCAGTGGACTAGCCTACACAAAAAATTCAGATACTCAGAATTAGGAATATATCTGTTTTCTTTATAAATCAATATTTTCAAACAATGTACTTTTATATTATACTTTTATAAATATACTTTTAAGTATATCTAGTCCAAGTATAGGCCAAATATACTTAGGCTTTTCTGTCAGTATAAGTCAAGTATACTTAAGTGCAATTTTAAGTATATTTCTCAGAAGTATATAAAAAGTAGACTGAAAGTATACTTTCTTATTTTTAGTTTAAAAGAAGTATGCTAATAGCACACTTGAATAAACTTCTTTTTCGTAAGGGATACTGTACAACCCAGCGAGAATAAGAGAACATACTGAGGAAAAAAATCACTTTTTGCAGTGCAGTGAATGCATATGTATTATCACAGTTCTGTCTTGTTGTTTGTTTGTGTTTATTCTCTCAGAACCGACAACTTCCAGCTCTGATCCATGTTATGATTATAAAACTCTTGATGAATCCTGGAGAGACATACGGCAAAGCCAAGTTAATGGACATGATGACACCCTTGTTGAATGGAGTGGCTGGTATCGGCTGTATTTGAATGGAGAAAGTGCCCAGATGTCTGAGTGGTGTGTGAGTTCTATGAGATGTGGTGGTAAAACTGCACTGTATCTCAGCGGTTCTCATCCAACACTTGAGGATGGAGTGGTGACCCGTGAAGTTGTGGGAACTAATTCATGGTGGTCATGGGGGTTTTCTCATGAGTGTAGTGCCTACAGATCCTCATCCATCCAAGTCAAAGCCTGTCCAGGAGATTACTACGTCTATGAATTTGTCAAACCCAACACATCAGCCTCCAGGCCTATGTACTGTGCAGGTGAAATTTTAAAGGCCTGTTCACACCAAGAACAATAAATATAATGTTCCTTGGTGTGAACTGACTCAACTTTTTCACTCTTGGGTTTTTGTGATGATAACGTGAGTTTTTTGAATGTTGATATCAAGACTAATTGTAGTATTAGATCATTTTACATGTATCATAATGGTTTGTTTAATGAAATTAAACTTGTTTTAGCCAGTTAGAACATTTTTCATCTTTCTTTCTTTCTTTCTTATAAATACAGCATTTTAACATTATTTTACTAAGATCTCTTTTGTCCATGACAGTTGCTTTCCAAAACATCAGCAGTGATCCCTGCTACAACTATGAGTCTCTGGATCGTCCCTGGAGAGCGAACAATGAAAGTGGAGAGAACATTTGTGATGAATCTTTCTCCTGGAATGGCTGGTACCGGCTTTTCTACTATGGAATGGACATCCGGATGTCAGAGACCTGTGTCAATTCATTCACCTGTAACGCATACGTTAATCTATGGCTCAGTGATCCTCACCCTCAGATAGAGGATGGAGTGGTGATCAGGGAGGTCTGTGGTGGTAATCAGGGAGACTGCTGTGATTACAAGACAAAACCCATCAGAGTGAAAGCATGTTCTGGCAATTACTATGTCTATGAACTTGTGAATCCACAATTCAGGTGTGCCGGATACTGTACAGGTACTGTGCTTTTTCCCATTTACTAACAAAGACTTTAAAACCTCTTGTAGGAGCCAAAATGTAATGATTGTTCAACCACTAGATGGCGGTGTGCACTACTGGTGTAGGTATAGGTCACCTGTTCATATCATATGATCAGTGTTGCCAAGTCCTGCGGAAATGGCATACTTTAAAGGGTTAGTTCAACTATTTTGTTTTGTTTTTTGTCACAAAAGTATTCTCGTCGCTTCATAACATTAAGGTTGAACCACTGTAGTCATGTGGACTATTTTAACCATGTCTTTAATACCTTTCTGGACCTCAAAAGGAGCAATGACATTGCTGCCTATGTGTGCTTCAGAAACCCTCGGATTTAAACAAAAATATCTTAATTTGTGTTCTGATGATGAACGAAGGTACGGGGTATGGGATGACATGAGGGTGAGTAAATAATGCCAGAAATGTCATTCAGTGAGCATTTTGGGTGAACTAACCCTTTAACACTGTTGCTGTGGGTTGTTTTTTATGTCCGCGGGTTGAAGCTACCCAAAATATCATGATATTTAGCCCCTTGAATGCGAATTTTACCAGGTTAAGCCAACCAAAAATGCAGATTTTACCCCCCGGAATGTGATTTTTGCCGGGGGGACCCCACCTGAAACGCGATTGAGCCAGTTTTGAGTAGCAATTGAGCAGGTTTTGTTGTGAACACCTGGCAACCCTGCATATGATATTTAAATTAAACTTCCCATTGCTTGTATCAGGAAGGGACAGGTGGCAGGATCATATGGTTCTTACCATAGAGCCACATTCAAATGGATATTGCTGTGTGGACATTGTTTATTCCAACATATGAGTGAAGACCATCTTACCCCCTTGCCCTGGCTTATAGGAAAGCCACTACAACTTTCACTACAACTATTTCAGTCATGTTTTGAATTTCCTTCTTTTTAGATGTCAGCACTATTTCACAGGTGGTTTTCACTGTGAGTCCAGATATAATCACTGGATCCAGCATCACCTTGAGTAAGATTACAGTATAATAATATATATGAATAATAATATTACAATTTATAATATTAATAATAATAATATTACAATTATTATTATTTTTTTTATGATTCTGCATTACAGTTTAAAATGGCACCTTTTATGGATGAACTTGTAGCATCTCAGATCATATTATATAGTCATACAGTTCAAATGGCTAATGCCTTATGATTTTTACTATATTGACAAGAAAAATTAGGCCTCACAAAGTTCCTTGTTTTGATCTCTTACACAGATTATGACTCGTGCAATAACTACAACATAATCGATAACTACTGGAGAAGCACAGTCATTTTTTGGCATACAAATGGATATGTAAATAGACATGATGACACTCTTGTAGAATGGGATGGCTGGTATCGACTCTTCATTAATGGATCAAGTGCTCAGATGCCTGAATGGTGTGCATCTTACATGTCATGTGGAGGTTTTAGTTCTCTTTACCTTGGTGACTCTCATCCTCGGCTAGAAGATGGAATTGTTACTGCGTGAAATTTATGGCTCGCATAATGATCAGTGCAGTCGCTACAGATCCAACCCAATCCAAGTCAAAGCTTGTCCTGGAAATTATTATATCTACAAATTTATCAGGCCAGCTCTATCAATCCCAGCTCCTGTATATTGTGCAGGTACAGTCATTCATCTTTATCTTTGACATGATTATCATGAATTGTATTGTAGATTTTCAAATGATAACTTCCTGTGCAGACCTATTGAAGTTATTCTTCTACTTGGTTACATTTAATCTTCAGTATATGACGTTCTCCTTCTAATTTTTCATAATAGTGCCTTTCTCCACTCCAAGTGTCGACCCATGCTACAACTATACTAGTCTGGATGAGCCTTGGAGAGCCACTGGCCATTATAACTTGGGCATGTGTGATTATAATGTGGAGTGGAATGGCTGGTACAGGCTGTTCTTTAATGGTCAAAATGCTCAGATGCCAGAATCATGTGTTAATCAAGGCATGTGTGGCACTGGTGACCCACTGTGGCTCAATGGCCCTCACCCACAGCTGGAAGATGGAGTGGTCACCCGTCAGGTCTGTGGTTCCTCATGGAATGGCTGCTGTATTTACAAATCCCACCCTATAAGAGTCAAAGCCTGTCCAGGAAATTACTATGTTTATGAGTTTTTCAAGCCAATATTTTGCGGAGCTTACTGTGTAGGTAGGTGAGCATTTACTCATATACATTTAAGTCATTTATTTTGAAAAAAGATTGCTGTTGATATAAAATGTTTCCTAAACCAGAAGCCTCAAGTCAGTCCATCCCATCAGCGTCTACAACAACAGAGACAATCTCACCCACAAAATCCATTACTCCACCAATCACAACCACTGGTAAAGTATTGACTTGACTTATTTATAAACCCTCCTTTTGTTGACCCATTGCAAGGGTGAAGAAAAAGTCATAGCAAACCTTACTTTATAGCATGTACTGTATGTACACAGATAAAGGTAAAAAAAAAAAAAAAAAGTTCAGAACTGATTCTTTCTATTAGGAAACAATGGGTCTTATTCACTACTAATTGTGTAAACTGTTCGTATACGCACATTTTAACTTCTCACAAAAAATGTTCACAACGTGTGTATGCACATGAATTTGTTCTTAACCTTGTTCTAATGTTGATGAATTCAAAGTATCCTAAATAAGTGACCGCGTGACCGAGGTAAGTAATTTACATAAAACACGCAATCCATGTCCATATCAAGGCATTCTGCATACCCTTTTCTTACATCACTCTCAGCGATCGTGACATTCTCTAAAGACACGTTCTCCCCTGAGAGCATGCGCAGCAGGATCTTCAAGCAATGCAAAGGGGGCCATCCTCAAAACAAGTTTAAACACGATAAACACCTGTTATATAGACATTACAAACCTCTGATTAGCCAGTACATATGCATATCTGCGTCTTTGATCTTTAAAACTTTGCAGACCTTTTACATTAACAAGCAGCTATATTACACACCGTATGAATGGTACTATTCGAAAAAGCATAATAGGGGCACTTTAAAACACAAAAGTAACAGCTTAAGTAAAGAGTGCTCTTGAGATAACAATTTCATATCACAACTTCTACTGTACGCAGAGATGGGCACAAATGCATCAAAAAGTATTTTGTTACAAATTACAAATAGCATACTTGCTCATCAAATGTATCTAAATACAATACAAAATACTAGCGTGAGAAATGTATTTAATTAAAATACAAAGAATTTGTAATTTGAAAAAGACAAAAATACGAAATTTACAAGCAATCATTTGAAGAATTGCAGGAGGCAGTGCCATTACAATAGAGTAAGATACAAGACATTTAGTAATAGTGGTGTTAGATACACATGGAAGAGAAAGAGAAGTGCTTTCCTCTCCTTAAACAACTTATAAAACAACACATTCTCTAACTCTAGACACTATATTGATATGTAAGCATTAGCCAGGATGGAGTGTATTCACCTTAATTTAGTGATTTATTAATTCATTTGAGAAGACAAAACTGACCTTACACAGACAGAGAGAACTCAGTAATAAAAAAACATTATTTTTATCCTCATGAGGTGGGCAGTATGATAAACATAATTTCAGTCCTCCTTTCCTGAAGGTCGAATCTTTCCCAAAAGTCCTTGATTACCAATCAAGTAGTCATGAACATCTTTACAAGACATGTGTTTAAAGTTGTATTGTGTACAGAGAAGCCCCTGCAATGTTTCCATCCACCTATTTTATCCGCATTTTGGGATATTGCATTAAAAAAATAAATAATAAATGCTAGATGGAAACACCACCCAGACAGCAACATAGTGTGGCCCAGATCCGGTCCACATCTGATACATGTGGATTACATGCAGACCAAATGTGGGCCGGATCTGGGCCGATACTATGTTGCTGTCAGGGCAAGATGCACACAAATTCTAAAAATGCACATAAAAAGACGTATGTGTAACCCTTGTTAAATAATTGTTTTATTATTATTTATTATAAGATTGCTTAAATAGAATATTATGACTATCCATATATCAGAAATTGTTTATAAATGAACAAATATATGTAAATATTTATATCTGAATTAAGTTGAGTAATGAATAACAACCAATCGGAGCATTGGATTGTTAGCTCCGCCCCTTTTGCCTACGAATCGCGTTGCGCAGTTCAGATGAGAGATGCAGAGCAACGGAGAATTGTGATCTGACGTGTGAGTTAAAAGGTGAAAAATATGATTCCTAGACTGTTTAAAGTTCACATAAACTGAACAAATTAGAGCTTAACTTTGAGATATTGGATGATCCAGCGTGATTGTGTCGATTGGGCACTTCAAGTTTACATTTTGACTCTGTGAGTTTACCAATGTTATAATTAGCCTTAAAAAACGAATGACAGCACATTAAATGTTGTAGTTTTTTATTTGTTTCATGCATGCAAGACAAAATTGGGTTAAATTGTGATATTGTATGGGCTGGATTGTTCATTTGCAGTGTGATTATGTCAGACCACATGGTGTATTGAGTGTTCACTGCCATTCGCTGACGCCATTTTGGTGACGCATTCCTGGGAAAGAAAAAAGAAGAGAAAGACGTGAATGGACAGGTATTTGAATATAATGTCACTTGTTATGATGATGGCATTCATGGAAGTATTTTATTTGTTTCTTGTGTTATGTTTAATTGCAAAGCATTATTGATATACAATATTGAATGCATATTCTGGTCTGTGATCAGGCCAGGTTTTTTTTTTTCTGTGTGAACATTTTTCAAGTTGGATTTCCCTAATCGATGGCGAGCCTCCCACTTCGACCCTGAAAGGATCACGTACCTAGAGGAAAGGACAATTTTTCTATTATTTTTCTTCAGACAAGTAAGAGAGAACACATTTCCAGAGACTGGTCCCTTGTATTTTTTTTTTTTTATGGGACTGAAACATTTCAGGAACACAATTGGGAAAATTTAAGACTGATCAGTTTTCCAATTGATAAAAACTTTGAAACTGGACACTGATTTCAGTGTGGGTTACATGTGATATCACTGGAAATTGGGTTGATTTGTATTCACATTGATTGTGATTACTGTAAATGAAAAGTAATTTAGAGGGTGCACCCAGGGTATATATATAGTTTATTGTATTTTCTCTGTTTTTGTTGTTATTTGGTGATCGAGAAAAAAAAAAGAAAATACTAAAGAAAAAGAAATCACTGAATATTCAAAGTAAAGTTATTATTGATTCAACTTACCTTCTGTCTCTGCCTTTTGCTCAGTATCACCGCCACCTCCTCTTACGTACCGTGCAGTCTTCTGATTGTATTTCTCTGGTCCAATAGTGAGTGAGTAAATACCCGCTACATATGTGCTCAACTAAGTCGGATTATTTCTCTTATTCTCCCTCTGCGCAGTACTGTTATAGGGGAGTTTAACTCTGAGCTCGAGCCGAGCCTCGGGTTCGAGCCTCCTTCGAGGACAGCAAGCCAAGTTTGTTTTACCATTAACCATTCAGACTGAATGGGCAGGAGAACTTGTGGAACAGGGATTCACACAGCTGGATTTTGCTCTTTTCTCTATCAGGACTGTGACTCTGGACACCAGCGGAGAGAGGGCAGGTCTCTGGACTTCCATGACAGTGCTTCTATATCCATATCTGATGTGGTCTGGAGGGAACACAGGTGAACATTTCATTTATTTTAATCATTTGTAAATCAAGGTTTCTGATGATTTCTGGCATTAATACATTTCACTGCATTTCATTATATTCTCTGTTCACAGATAAGTGGGTCCCAGACCAAGTGAAGGTATCTGAGGCTTCTTGTCTGTGTTGTTCTCTGATGGTGTTTCTTGTTCCTCTGATGAGTGTCCTGACCATCTTTTAGTTTGTTTCCATAGAAAATGTGTAACATTTTATTTACATGCATGTTATCTAATGGCATTTTAATCAATGTGGCACTGATGCCATAGTGGTTTTTGGTTTCTAAATGTTTCCTTATTTAATGAAGCCTTTGTCTATTTACCTAAATCATCAAAATTAATTATTTCATCACTTACATGAACTGTTATATAATACATTAATCTTATTTTACTTAAAATTGTGTGCTACAAGACAATCAGATTCTTGTTTCTTTAAATCAAGCATTAAAGGGGTTATTCCTATTCTTTGGTTTCTTTCAATTTCAGTTCAATTAAGTATTTCTATAACAGACTTTCAGAAAAGATGATGATGATGAAGTTAGTCATCTTAGTGAGGGATTGACAGTTTTCTTACATGAAGACATGAAATTGAAGTTAATTTTGATATTTAACCATGTTTTGACTTCATATTGTCAAACTAATTTGTATAATTGAATCAAACTAGATGTAATGTTTTAGACTGACAAACCGATTAGCGTTAGACATAGGAAAATTGATTTTCAGTTCAACAATATTCCCAATAAAACATGTTTTGATAATTTGATTAGAGGATTAGAGAAGTTTAATAAATAAATAAATAAATAAATTGTGCATTTTTCTTTTTCAAGTAATATAAAGTAATATTGTAAAGTATTATTTCAATTTAAAATAACTTTTTTTTCCAATGTGAATATATTTTAAAATTATTATTTTAAATTTATTTCTTTAATCAAAGCTGAATTTTCAGCATCATTACTCCAGTTTTCAGTGTCACATGATCCTTCAGAAATCATTCTAATATGATGATTTGATGCTCAAGAAACATTTCTGATTATTATTTTCAATGTTGAAAACAGTTGTGCTGCTTCATATTTTTGTGGAAACCATTATACATATTTTCAGGATTCTTTGATGAATAGAAAGTTCAAAAGAACAACTGTTGTACAGAAACCGGTAACACTTTAGAATACTGTTTCTTACTTACTGCATAACTAATAAGGAATTACTGTAAAACTAATAGGTAATTCTTCATTAACACTTAAGTCACTATAACTACTGGGAACTACTAGGGAACTAACTACTAGGAAGATGTGTTAACTAATCAGTATGTAATAGAATTTTATGATTATGTTAAGTAACAGTTAGCTAATCAATAACTAATGAATGTCATACCTCCTGAAGAACTACTATTAATTATCTACTAATTAAGGTTCAAGAAATATAACTATGAAGTAACTACTAATGAGTAAAATTACAACTGCTTTGTACTACTTTGTTACAGTCCATCACTTATTATTATTATTATGGAAATTAAATATGCATTTGTATGCTGCATAATGTACTGCACTCACAAAAAGACTCATTACAACAAATTGTTCAGAAGTTTTTGCCTGTATGGTGAATAACTACTTTGTGCGCATGTTCTGGTAAGAAATCAGCTTCGGAAAGCAACCCCATCCCCACTGCCTTGCCATAACTATCCAACTTACCACAGATATAAAATGTTTTATTTATTTATTTATTTATTTACCCAAACGCTGGGATGAGGCTGTTGAATCATTTTTGGGTTATTTTTTCAGTGTTGGGTAGTTTTTGTGTTGTTATTGACCAATATATATATATATCTGAGTCAGAATTATGTGGTAATTATTGTTTATTAATTACTAATGGGTTCTTTAAATCTTCACTTTAGAATACTGTTTCAAGTTCTAAATAATTACTGTAGAATTATCTAATAATTCTTTATGAATTGCTAAGTGGTTCCCTATATTTTCACTGTGGAATACTATTTTCAGGGTCTAAGTAAGCTAATTCCAGCAGAATTATCTAATTATTTATTAATTACAAATGAGTTCCCTGTATTTTCACTTTAGAATACTGTTTCAAGTTCTAAATAATTACTGTAGAATTATCTAATAATTCTTTATGAATTGCTAATGAGTTCCCTATATTTTCACTGTGGAATACTATTTCAGGTTCTAAGTAGGCTAATTCCTGCAGAATTATCTAATAATTCTTTATTAATTACTAATGGGTTCCCTGTATTTTCACTTTCCCTCAGTCATTGCCTTACATACTGGAATTTAGTCAATGGTAATGTGATATTGGATATGTGTATGCTGAGGAAAACAAACACACTTACAGTACCGTATGAAATATAAAAACTAATCTGAGGTAAGTTGGCTATGGCAAGGCATTTATAGTGGGGGTGGGGTTCCTTTCCGAAGTTGATTTCTTACAGAACATAATCACAAAATAATTATTTACCACACAGGCAAAAACCTCTATAAAATTAACTGTATTTATTAATAATGCATTTTCATACTACTACTGATAACATTAGTAAATAAGAAAGGACCACAACTCATTGTAATTGTGTTTGACTGTTCATTAGTAGTTACTTCATAGTTATTTTTCTTGAACATTAATTAGTAGATAATTAATAGTAGTTCTTCAGGAGATATGACATAATTCATTAGTTATTGATTAGCTAACTGTTACTTAACATAATCAGAAAATTCTATTACATACTTATTAGTTAGTACATACATTAGTTAGTACATTAGTTAGTACATACTTCCTTAGTAGTTAACAGTAGTGACTTAAGTGTTAATGAAGAATTACCTATTAGTTCTTCAGTAATTCCTTATTAGTTATGCAGTAAGTAAGAAACAGTATTCTAAAGTGTCACCCAGAAACCTTCTGTAACATTATTTATAATGGCTTTACTGTCACTTTAGAACAGTTTAATGCATCCCTGCAAAAAAAAAAAAAAAGTACTCTCTCTATAACAATTAACATTAACATCGCAGGGAATGTTATTGTCACAGACACGCCAGGTTCCACCCAATCACAGCGCACTCAATCCCCTGAATACTGATCACCAACACCTGCACCTCATCAACTCATTTATCAAGTCACTTTAAAAGACACTCACACACCCTCAGTCAGCGTCCGGTCTCGTTTGAGTCAAGTGCTACACATGCTTCACTCAAGGACTCCTTACCTGCGTACTTACCTGCCTTCAGTGTCTCGTCGTACCCTAGTGTGTGAAATCCCTGTGTGTGAGTGTCTCCATTCTCCAGCGTCTCCATTCTCCAGCGACTCCATTCTCCAGCACGTATCTGTAACTATAACAAAGACTATTTCATCATCTACTTCTATATATCAGCAACTCAACCATCATTTACTTACCTGTGTCACTATTACCTCTGCTGGTTGTGTAAATAAACCATCAATCTCAACTTCCTGTCTCCGTGATCTGTGTACTGTAACAGTTATTATGAGCCCCACATTAACACTGTGAGAAGTGAGTTTCTATTTTCAATTCTAAACGTTTTGAAGAATGCTGCCGCACTGGTTGAATTGTTCTAAGATAAGATGTGGTGAAGTTCAGTCATTCCTCAAAAAAACTAAATTATTTTTGTATTGTTCAGGTTGTAGATTTTAATTAAAGAAGACAAATGTGAACTGAAATGGAAGAGTTGGGTAGGACAGAGTAGGACAAAGTTCATATCTGAGCAGCCCTCTGACACTCCTCAAATACTCATACATCTTAAAGCCCCTGTAATGTACTTGGAAATGCATGACTTTCTAAATCTTATACTTTAAAAAAAGTCTTTCCAGTAGGAAAATGGTTGAAACTTCAGTATATGTTTATATCAGAGCAGTCCACTCACACTCCTGACTGCTGCATTCATCAACAGTCGGCTATGGCTGGCCAGTCGACAGTGATCATGTTGGTATGTTGGGATACTTAAATTTCGAAATTTACAAAGTATATCATTACAAATTTAAGAGTGTAAGCTCTTGTATGTAGATTGAAGCTATATTTAGTAAAACAAATTACATCCTCTGTGGCACGAGTCTCTATTGAACCTTTATGAGATTTGTGTTATATTGAGAGTCAATAGATCAATAATAAGCTTCTAATAATATTCATGTTTTGTGTTGTACATGTGTACAGGAGTGTCTGCTTGTCTGTTAGATTTTTGTCATAATTTTCTTTTTCCATTTTGCCACATAATCATGATCTGCTGCATTCCTTAAGTCTGACTCATGGTTAAAATTTCATTTTACGACGTGATAATGTGCACAATCTGTAGAATAAATCTACTAACACAGTGATGACGTCATGTAAGTATTATGGGGAAATCTTGATTGACTAGTTGCAACAGTTGGCAACACAGTTGCACTTGATAAAGTGAAAATCAACTGAAATCTGATCTGATGTTTTCCTGACCTTGAAATGAAAACAAACCTGAAAATCAAGTTTTACAAAACTAATTAGAAAATTTCCACAAGATGAAATCACATTATGGTGCAGTTCAGAGAACAAACTTTCAGTTTAGAGAATGTTTTTTCTTTCTTTTCTTCTTTATTTTGGTGCCAGGTTAGTTGCTGAAGTTGGTTGAAGCAGTTTCAATATAATAAACATGCTGGTGTCATTTGTCAATCTTGCACACTCACACATATATGCAAACAATAAATTAATAGCTGCCTGGGTGTAAATCAAAACTTGGTAACGCTTTTTAATATACTGCTGTTCATTAATACATGTTTGTTCTTAGTGCATTAATGTTAATTTATACAATTTGAATATGCAAAAATGAACAGTAACCTAGTTTAATAAATGCTTTAAATTGTTGTTGATTAATAATTCATGATACCAAATGCATTAACTAATGTTAATGAATTGAACCGAAACTCTTGGCATGATTTTGCCAAGAACATTTGAAAACAGGAGAATTATTAAAAAAAAAAAAGGTAACACTTTATTTTAGGGTCTTTTAACTAGTTGTGTATTAGCATGCATATTACTAAGATATTGGCTATTTATTAGTACTTATTAAGCACATATTAATGCCTTATTCTGCATGATCTTGTTCTACATTCTTAATCCTACCCAATACCTAAACTTAACAACTACCTTACTAACTATTAATAAGCAGCAAATTAGTTTATTAAGGAAAAAGTCGTAGTTAATAGTTTGTGTTCCCTTATGCTAAAGTGTTACCAAAAAATACAATACGATTAGAGAGTTAAATCAAGACAGTTCAAAGATAAAGCAACATTTAGCTTTTACTGCTTATTTATCTCCTTTTATTTACAATACATATTTAATGATTATTCCTCTATATTTGTATTAGTCTGTACATTTACAGAAGAGACATTCCTGTTAGAACACATTAATGTGCATCACATGAAGTTTTTGAATGATGAGCATCTCCTAAAATGTGCAGGTGAGGAATGTAGAACAGTGTATTTGATTGCTGTTTTACAAATGTGCAAAATAAACAAATAAAAAGCAGAATAAATGTAAGCAACATATGTGTATACACGTTGTACAGTATATGTGTGTGCAGGTGCAGGAGGTGCCGTTTCTGGCATTTCTTTAAGGCTTGAGGCATATGCTGATAGATTGCAGTGGCAGCTGTAAGATGTTGCTCCCAAAGAAACCATTTTTTGAGGAAAACACTGCAGCAAGCCCAGCTATACTTCCAGATAACCTAGCTGGCTTTCCCTTTCATCTTGCTCTCTGTGGACAGGTGGATTTTACACAGCTTCAATGGCCTGTGTGAAATAGATACCATCCACTCTTATATTCAGGTTTTGTGCTGTACATTTATACATGTCTTTGTCTCAGTGGTTAGATTATGTTGCCACAATTTACAGATAATTTCCCTTTTGCCACGTAATGATGATCTGCTGCATTTTTTTTTTTTATGACTCACTCATGGTTTAAAATAGATTATTTTGGCCACGTGTGATAATATGCATAAATTGCAAAAACTAAAGTTGTCTATACAAATAAAATTGTACATCTGTGTCTTAAATTTGATCTGATGGTTTCCTGGAAGACATATTTTTCATTTTGCAATGCCTCTGAATTATAAAAATGATGACAAACCTGACTATCCAGTTTGACTAAACAAAAGTTTTTTTTTTTTTTTTTTTTTATATTGGTGACAAACTTATTGGTGGAAATCTTGTTGCAGAGGAAGGTTGAAGCAAATTCCATACATAAATGATTTAATATTAATATTATAATTATTAATATTATTCAACAATAAAGTATTTAATAAATACAATAAGATTAGAGAGTAAGATTAGGGAGCATCAAAATAAAGATTCCCACTTTATATTAGGTTTCTTTAGCTATTATGTACAAACATTTAATTTAATATTTTGATGCAATGCACTTGTGTACTTGTTTTTACATTGTACTTATATTTTAAAATACTTGCATGTTGTCACAGTCTCCGTCTATCCTGGACTCCATTTCCCATCATCCTCCCTGGCCCTCACCTGCACTCACTCCACCATCAGCTGAGCACACACACCTGTTCCCCATCAGCACCTCATCACACAGGACTATATGAGCACACCACTCACCTCCCTCAGTTGTCTGGTCTCGTTATTATGAAGAGGACATTTCCATGTTAATCTCCAAGACTTCCAAGGACTTTTACCCATTCCATTCCAGCGTGTCTCCGTGTTTGTCTTCTGTGTGTGAGTTTACCTACCTTCTTCGTGTGATCATCCCGTCCACCATCATTCCAACATCCACGACCTGCATTACTGTCTACCCTGCTGTTTGTTCAAATAAACATCCATCTACACTCATCTCTGTGTCTCCGCCTATCTGTCCGTAACACATGTAGTTACAGGTGTAACTGATTTCTGTAATTACATCTATATTTACACTGTTGGGCCTTCCTTTACCCCTTAAATCTACCCATACCACCAAACTTGTCCCAAACCTTACCTGTATCCCACCTCAATAGCAGCAAAAGTGTTTTGCAATACAATATGAACTCAATAAGTACATAGTAGTAGGACACCTAATATAAAGTTTGACCAAATAAAGTGTTAGCAGATATTAAGCAGACAGTCTACAAATACTCCAATGACTGCTAGTTGACATGTTGAATAGTTACTGATAGTTAGCAGAATGTCTAAAGTGGACCTTTATATCAAATTAAATTATCAACCTATAAGTCATTAGCTTTATGTGTGTTTTTTTTTTTAAACTAAACCAAGTTCCATGAGTATTATTAGTTGCTGTTTTTCATTTTTGTACATCTCACAAACTCCACATTACTTGACTACCTGCATTTCTTTCAGTGGTCTTAAACATTTAAAAATAAATAAATAAATAAAATGACATTAATTTAATTAGTATGAATATTTGAGTCACCTTTGGTTTAAGGATTTGGGTGTTTAAGGTACTATTTTTGTAAAATTGCTTTGGGGAAAAAGTGCATAAATCAAACTGACTTGTCATCGTTCCATCTACATTCACATCTAGCCAGTTAAAGCACTGACCAAGTGAAAGAATGTCTTTCTGAATGCAGGTGACTACAAGGAAAAAAAATCAGTTCACTTAACAAATATCTTAGACAAATGAACTTGACAAATGAAAAACTGCCTTAAGCTATTGTTGAGAATTTACTTCTGGTTCCAGCAATGATCCTCCCACAGTTATTAAAGGCTCCGATAAGATTGTGAGATCTGCAGTTCAGCATCACTGTATTGAACTGCTGAAGAGAGTTTGCTTTGATCTCAGGTAAAGATACCTCTCTTCATTTTTTATCAAATTGGACTCTAAAGGTTTTTTAGAACATTGTCTTTTTTTAAAATAAACTGTTGTATATGTGTGTGCAGGTGGCGTTCGTCACAATGAGGTTTCTGATCTCACTGTGTGTGTCACTACTGCTGCTGATGAATGGTGAGTGATTCATAATCTGTCTGTAAAATGATTAAATCTTTTTATTTAGTTTATTAAATAATTCTGCTTATATTGTTTATTTAGGTGAAATAACCAGTGGACAAACATCAGGTACAATCAATTATTTCTCTTAGTCTTCACTTCACTTATTTAAATAAGTGTCAGAATAATTCATATGCTGACCATGTCATGTTTTGACAGTCTAAAACAGCCTTACACATCGTTATTCACAGTAAAATTATATTGTTAAATTATGTTATTTTTTAAATTCACAATTCAGAATGAATGAGTTGGTTCTCTACGGAGCATACAGTAGGCTATTTGATTTGTTTAACTACAGTAGTCATCATTTGAAGTGGATCAAAAAAGTTCATCAATGTTGTCCTAAGAATTAAGATGTCCTAGAAAGAAGGTTTTTGGACAACTTTGATGAAAGGTTTTGATGCACTTCAAATGTTGACTACCATAGTTTTCACATTAATAAACAATCAGCATTGAAGTGATAGTGCTAAAAGTGGCATTAGCAGACATGGGCCTCTCGGACATTAAGGCTGCGCAACTGGCCAAATTAAAGCTGAAATCGTTATATGAACTCTTAATGAACACATGCAGATGCACTTTTGGCCGAGGTCTGGTGTCCTTGTGTAATTCAGCCTGAGGGACGTGCTCTAATGTTGATTGACAGGCTCCTTCTCTCTCTCTCTCTCTCTCTCTCTCTCACGCATGCACACACACACACACATACACACACACACAAGCACACGCACACACACATGCACGTTGGTGCACCTGTCATACGAGGACATTCCTTAGGCATAATGGTTTTTATACTATACAAACTGTATATTCTATCCCCCTACACTAAACCTACCCATCACAGAAAACTTTCTGCATTTTTACATTTTTTTTTTAAATAATTATGGTTGTTGAATTTTCATAAATAATACAAATATAACAAGACATCACCCCCCCCCCCCCAAAAAAAAGCTCAGATTTTATAAAACAGGACTACACCGTAAAGGGTTAGTTCACCCAAAAATGAAATTTCTGTCATTAAGTACTCACCTTCGTGTCATTCCAAACCCGCAAGGCATTCAAGGTCCAGAGAAGTAGTAAAGACATGGTTAAACTAGTCAATGTGCCTACAGTAGAAGTAAACACGGAAGCTCTGTACTCCGTTCACTGCACCAACTGCATAGGAGACTGACAGGGAAGAGGAAAAAATGTTGAATAAAGTCGTTATTTTTGTTTTGGTTTTGCTCAAAAAAGTATTCTCATTGCTTCATAACATTAAGGTTAAACCACTGTAGTCACATTGACTATTTTAACAATGTCTTTACTACTGCTCTGGACCTTGAATGTTGTAATTTCATTGCTTTCTATGGGAGATTAAAAAAACACCTCTTGGATTTCATCAAAAATATCTTGATTTGTGTTACGAAGATGAACAGAAGTCTTACGGGTTTGGAACAACATGAAGGTGAGTAATTAATGACATAAATTTCATTTTTCATTCAAGGCACAGGCAAAACAGAGAAATCCAGGGCAACAAGCAAAAAAATCAAAAACCAAGACACAGGCAACCAGGATACAAGGCTTGGAAATGCAGTACAGACACATACAAGACTTTGCGAAGAGTGACTGAGTGAACCAGGCTTATATAAGGAGCTAATAAATAAAACTGATGCAGATTAACATACACTTTGCTGAAGTCTGATATTGTTTTGGTTCGGAGCGAGGCGAAAATAACGAGAAGACTCTGTATTGTCATTTTTTCACCTCAGATTTACACTGGAAAATTGTGTGGCTCTCTTGAGCTTGGGGAACCAAACAATATTCATACAAATAAGTTGAGACTTTCTGTTAAAAGCTTACCAAATGTCCATATCATTCAGTTTAGAGAACACAAATAGATACAGTTCTCAGAAAACAGTCAATAGAAATCTTGGTGGTAACTGTTATTTGAATAGTAAGAGAGTGGTATAAACGATACACTGGTTGTAGTCTATTTATCTAATCCATTCTCAGTCTACCATCCCAATATCTTTACTTTCATACAGACTGTCAACTGTGGTTGTTTGATCTGTTTAAGATCAGAGTTGGTTTTGCACTGTTTTTGTTCTCACTTCTAGTTAGTCTCTAATAGGTTACATATTGTGTAATTAGTCATGTCAGCTGTGTCTCGTTTCTTTGATTAGTTCACTGTGTATTAAGCCCTGTGTTTGGTTCAGTTGTCCGTTATTGTTGCATTTTATGTGGTTGTTCTGAGTATCCCAAGTTTTGTTAAATATATTTTGAAAACTGCTGCAATTTAGATCTGGTTTAAACTTCATTTGCAATACGATTGTGACACAGACACAGATGTTAGATGTTTATCTGAGTCTAATGTACTTTCGATTTTTGTCACTTATTCATTAAATGAGTATACATTACATCATATACTGTCTTTTTGTCTTTATTCACTCAGAGCCTACATCTTCCAGCTCTGATCCATGCTATGATTATCACACTCTTGATGAATATTGGAGAGACATACGGCAAAATCCATTTGAGTACTCTGGACACGATGACACCCTTGTTGAATGGAGTGGCTGGTATCGGCTGTATTTGAATGGAGAAAGTGCCCAGATGTCTGAGTGGTGTGTGACTTCTGGATGCGGTGGTGAATCTGGACTGTATCTCAACAGTTCTCATCCAAAACCTGAGGATGGAGTGGTGACCCGTGAAGTCGTCGGAACATACTGGTTCACTGATTGTGGCAGCTACAGGTCCACATCCATCCAAGTCAAAGCCTGTCCAGGAGATTACTATGTCTATGAATTTGTCAAACCCATCACACCAGCCCCCAGGCCTATGTACTGTGCAGGTACTGTTCAGCTCTGTTATTTGTAACACAATACCTCAAATCTCACAACATTTAAACTGTTCAACATTTAATATGCATACTGAATGGGAGCAGTAATATACCCAACAGTCCTCTTGGGCCAATTTGAAGTCCATTCTTTGTCAGAAGATGCTTGATTATTTGCACAGCTTTTAATTTTTTTTTTTTTTTTTTTTTAAACAATGTGTTACCCTTTTTTTGCAAGGCTGTGAATATACAGACCACTACTTGCCCCATTGTGGGCTTTACTGCACACCACTGGTTAAAAATCATGAAATTACCTGTCATTGTACTTTTAGTATGGAAAAATAAAATATCAGTCCATTCATCAAACCGCTTGTCCTATATAAGGTCAGGAGGTGCTGGAGCATCTCAGTCTGTAGTCTGGGCTAAAACAAAATCATCTTCCATGAAAATATTGAACTTCAACAGTATTTTATAAAGATCTCTTTTATCCATGACAGTTGCTTTCCAAAGCATCAGCAGTGATCCCTGCAACAACTACGAATCTCTGGATCGTCCCTGGAGAGCCAACAATGAAAGTGGAGATTTCATTTGTGATGAATCTTTCTCCTGGAATGGCTGGTACCGGCTTTTCTACTATGGAATGGACATCCAGATGTCAGAGACCTGTGTTAGTTCATTCACCTGTAACACGGTAATCAGTCTGTCGCTCAGTGGTCACCCTCAGATAGAGGATGGAGTGGTGATCAGGGAGGTCTGTGGAAAGACAAATTGGGGAGAGTGCTGTGAATACAAATCAAGACCCATCAGAGTGAAAGCTTGTCCAGGCAATTACTATGTCTATGAACTTATGAATCCACTATTCTGGTGTTCTGGATACTGCACAGGTAACATGCTTTTCCCACTTCATAACAAAGGCTTTAAAACCTTTTAAAGTGATTTCAGTCTTGTCTTGAATTTCCTTCTTTGTAGATGTCAGCACTATTTCACAGGTGGTTTCCACTGTAAGTCCAGATACAATCACTGGATCCACCATCACCTTTAGTAAGTTTTACATAATATTTGAGAGTTATTAAAACTAATCACATTTCAAAATTTGCTGTTTTGTTTTTTTCCAATAAAAGTTCAGCATTAAAGTGAAAATGACATTTTTTAAAAAATTTTTTTATATGAGCTTGTAGCATTTTAGCATGTTTGTAGAATGTTACACCATCATGTTGTGTACAAGTGATTTAAGAATGATCTGATTTTTACTGTGTTTGACTGGTTCAGACTTGCACTTGTGAAGTTCCTCATTTAAATATAATTTGTTTGTTTTGGTTTCATCATCTAACAGATTATGACCCGTGCAATAACTACAGCATTCTCAGCAACTACTGGAGAAGCACACTCAATTACTGGTCTATGTTTGGATACATATCTGATCATGATGACACTCGTGTAGAATGGGATGGCTGGTATCGACTTTTCATTAATGGATCAAGTGCTCAGATGCCTGAATGGTGTATGTCTTACATGTCATGTGGAGGTTATAGTTCTCTGTGGCTTGGTGGCTCTCATCCTCAGCTAGAAGACAGAGTTGTTACTCGTGAAATTTATGGCTCTTACCAGGATAAGTGCAGTCACTACAGATCCAACCCAATCCAAGTCAAAGCTTGTCCTGGAAATTATTATGTCTACAAATTTACCAGGCCGACTCTTTCAATCCCAGCTCCTGTATATTGTGCAGGTACAGTCATTCATCTTTTTATTTGACTATTGTCATGAATTATATTGTTGGTTTTCTTATTATCTCAATCAATTTAATCTGCAGTACATAATGCTCTCTACTACTTTTTCATAATAGTATCTTTCTCCACTCCAAGTGTCGACCCCTGCTACAACTATACCAGTCTGTCTGATTCATGGAGATCCACTAAAAACACTTACTATACTAACTATAACTACTATGCCAAGTGTGATTATAATGTGGAATGGAATGGCTGGTACAGGCTGTTCTACAATGGTCAAAATGCTCAGATGTCAGAAACATGTGTTAATCAATACTCATGTGGCACTAGTGACCCACTGTGGCTCAACGGCCCTCACCCACAGCTGGAAGATGGAGTGGTCACCCGTCAAGTCTGTGCTTCTTCATGGAGTGGCTGCTGTACTTACACATCCCACCCTATAAGAGTCAAAGCTTGTCCTGGAAGTTACTATGTTTATGAGTTTGTCAAGCCAATATTTTGCTCAGGTTACTGTGTAGGTGAGTATTTACTCATATGCGCTTCAATCAATTATTTTTCTGGATTTTGTTTGAAAATGAGTGATGTTGAAATAAAAAAATGTTCCTAATACAACCACAGAATCAGCTGAAACCACAACTACAGCAACAACCACTGAAACTACAGCCGAAATCACAACCACAAAAAGTACAGCTGAAACCACAAGCACAGAAACGTCAGTCAAATCCACAACCATGGAAACTACAGCCGAAACCACAACCACAGAAACAACAGTTGAATCCACAATCTCAGAACCTACAGCTGAAACCACAACCACAGAAACAACAGCTGAATCCACAACCTCAGAACCTACAGCCGAAACCACAACCACAGAAACATCAGTAAAATCCACAACCATGGAAACTACAGCCGAAACCACAACCACAGAAACAACAGTTGAATCCACAACCTCAGAACCTACAGCTGAATCCACAACCTCAGAACCTACAGCCGAAACCACAACCACAGAAACTATAGCTGAATATACAACCATGGAACCTACAACTGAAACTACAACCACAGAAACAACAGTTGAATCCACAACCTTAGAACATACAGCTGAATCCACAACCATGGAAACTACAGCTAAAACCACAACCATAGAAACAACAGTTGAATCCACAACCTTAGAACCTACAGCTGAATCCACAACCTCAGAACCTACAGCCGAAACCACAACCACAGAAACTACAGCCAAATATACAACCATGGAACCTACAATTGAAACTACAACCACAGAAATTACAACTGAATCCACAACCATAGAAACTACAGCCACAAACACTGAAACTACAGCTGAAATCACAACCACAGAAACTACAGCCGAAACCACAACCACAGAAACTACAAACGAAATCACAACCACAGAAACTACAGACAAAACCATGACTACAGAAACCACAGATGAAACCACAACTACAGAAACCACAGAAAATACAGCTAAAATCAGAACTATAGAAACTACAGCTGAAACCACAATCACAAAAAGTATAGCCGAATCCCCAAGCACCGAAACTATAGCCACAACTACAGAAACTACAGCCGAAACCACAACCACAGAAACAACTGTCGAATCCACAACCTCAGAACCTACAGCTGAATCCACATCCATAGAAACTACAGCCACAACCACTGAAACTACAGCTGAAACCACAGCGGAATCCACAACCACAGAAACTACAGACAAAACCACAACTACAGAAACCACAGAATCTACAACATATGAAACTACAACTACAGAAACCATAGATACTTCAGCTAAAACCACAACTACAGAAACCAGAGAAACTACAGCTGAAATCACAACCGCAGAATCTACAGCTGAATTCACAACCACAGAAACTACAGCTGAAACAATCACAGAATCTACAGCTAAAACTACAACTACAGAAACCACAACTACAGAAACTACAGATGAAACCACAACAGCTGGTAATATAATGTGTTGTATTACAATCTATAGGATTATTGTTTTCACTGTTATGTTTCTGTGATGCATCTAAAGAACTGACAGCATAATAGCATGTTGAAGGTATAGTTTAGAACTAGTTCTTTTGCAGATGTGTACTCGATTCAGGATCTGCCATGGCTAGTTTGAAAATAAGGAGCTACTGTGTGTTTTTAATAAAACATTTTAACATATTGCAAAAGAATTGTTAGCAATTACATTAAATGTAGGTGCATAGGCTGCAAGTTTGGTTTCAGTTGTTTGTAGGTAAATATCCACTTTATGCAGCACAGTTTTTGCTAATCAATTTACATGCAAGGAGCTTAAAGGGCATTTATATAAATGTAAAGGTACAGTAGATAAACAAAAACAAAACATCTTATTTAATTCTAACAGTAGGTGGGTGGAAAGTAAGGGACTAATATTATAAATGGACCTCAAGGAGAAAATTATAAATGTTAAAAAGATCCATTTAATTCATTAGAAAAAAAAAAATAACTTGAGACTAAAAGCAATAATCAATCAAGGGGCCTGAATGTAACAGTTTGTATCCACAACATTTGGTTATGATGAACGTGGAAGTTTATTTTCTCTTTGTGAGGTAGTATGTAACGCTGACATTTAATTGTTAATTATGACTGTGGGTTACTAAGCATTGTTGTAGATGATTATTTGTGTCTGAGAGAACAGGAGAATGCTCTTTTCCAAAGGAACTTAAATTAGAGGAACATAAGTAGTTTGTTACAGAGCCAGCAATATTCATAGTGTAGAGAAGAAAACGAAGATGATGATGATGATGATGATGATGATTATTTTGGTGAAGTTGTGAAGTCCTACTTTTAATCATTAACTCGGATACTACATTAACATGACTCAGTGTTTAATTGTTGTATTTCATCCTTCTAGTTGATGGAAACCCCTGTTCTGAGCTCAGCTGCTCTGAGGATGAAAGGTGTGGGAAGAAAAATGGTGTTTATGGCTGTTTATGTAAAAAGGACCATCACACACCACAACCACATTCCGACTCTTTTGGTTGGTATCTTTCCACAACAAAATGTATAACATACATTTTTTTTCCCCAGTCAATAATTACATTATTTTTTTCCTTATCAGATTTCTCAGAAAGCTGTGAAAGCAGCTCTGGCTCCATGTCTGTGTCTCGCTGTCAGCTCTTTGAGGCTGGTTTTCCAGCTGATGTCTTACACCTCAATGATCCCAGCTGCAGAGGAACGGTCCGGAATGGCAGAGTGGAATTCCATTATGATAACAATGAACACATCTGTGGTACAAATCTTGTGGTAGGATGAACTATGTAATCTACTCAAATACACTCAAATCTCAAACTGTAACTAACCAAAGGTATAAAAACATTTTCAATCTAAAGTTTTTGTTGTTGTTTTTACTTGTCTGATACTGAAGCCCATAGTGCTTTCATCAAAAGATGTTCTTCAGAAATAACTTTTTTTATTAAATTTAAGCTAAAAGACTAAATCTTAGATCTGCTTTCCATTAGGCCAACGGCACCCACTTCATCTATGATAACTTTATTCTGGCGACACCGAGGTCAGAAGGTCTCATCAGCAGAGAGAAAATCCTGAAGCTTTCTTTCAGCTGTGTTTATCCTCAAACACAAACACTTTCCATGAATGTGGAAATCAACCCACTGGAGAGGTGAGAGTCAAATTCAAGTTCTGGTAACAACGTATTTCGATAATCCACTTTAGACATTCTACTAACTACAGTATAAGTTACTTTGTAACTACATATCAACTTGCAGTAATTAGATTATTAGTAGATATTCTGCTTAATATCTACTAACACTTTATTTTGATGCTCCCAGCAGACATTCTACTGACTATAAGTAACTTTGCAAGTAAATGTCAACTTATTCTGCTCACCCTAAACCTAACAGTCTAATACTCTAATTTAAAGGGTTAGTTCACTCAAAAATGAAATTTCTGTCATTAATTACTCACCCTTATGCCGTTCCAAACCCATAAGACCTTCATTCATCTTCGTAACACAATAGATATTTTATACAAAAAGATATTATTGATGAAATCCGAGAGGTTTCTGAACCACCCATAGGCAGCAACGTCATTGCAACTGGGCAAAGGCACAGAAAGGTAATAAAGACATCATTAAATAGTCCATGTGACTACAGTGGTTCAACTGTGACGAGCGACGAGAATACTTTTTGTGAGCAAAAAACAAACAAAAATAACGACTGTATTCAACAAATTCTTCTCTTGAGCGAATTACTTTAGTTCTGTTCCTTAAACAGTTCCAGTTCTGTTACTTAAGTTATTGTATGACTTCAGAACATCTGAAATATAGTGCATGGATATGGACTTGTTTAATTATACCTTAAAAAATGTCTGATTTTTGACATAGTTTGGAATGTCAGTCTGGAAAAATAATTTTACCCTTTTTTTAAATTTTTTTTAAGCTCATAATTTTAACAGCATTGTGCACAAGACTCTTCACGCTGGTGAAGGCAGATATCGGGTCCGGATGGTTCCATATCAGGATGATGAGTTTACCCGGCCCTTCACTGGTGCAGTGGATGCAGAGCTCAACCAGGAGATGCATGTGGAAGTTCGTGTTGAGGGGGTCGACAGCCGCCAGTTTGCCCTGGTGTTGGACACGTGTTGGGCTACACCTGTGAATGATCCTGATTACAGCCTCCGCTGGGACCTCATCGTTTCAGAGTAAAGCAGTGCTTTTTTTATTCTTTTAAGCTTGGCCTTTACTCAATGTAACTGATTAATTAATTATTTTACTAAATAAATAATAATAATCATGTACTGTATTGCCTTTCATGCTTTGTCTTTCAGGATGTCAGAACTAAAGCACAAGATTCCATTTTTTGTACATGGAATGCAAATGTGTGATGATTTACAGCAGATCACTTTCGTATCGAATGTTTCAAATGAAAGATTTTGTCATTATTAATATTGTCAGATGTCGCAATCCAAATGACGACACAGTGGAGCTGCTGCAGAGCAGCGTCTCGACATCCAGCCGTTTCTCCTTCAGGATGTTTATCTTCACTGCAAACTCCACTAAGCTTTACCTGCACTGTGCTGTTCACCTTTGCCTTCTGTCAAGCAATCGCTGCTCAATGGTGAGACACTAATCTAAATATCAGCAGGAAAATGTCACCCTTAATGCTCAGGGCTGCTAAAATACATGTTTTGGCTGCCCTCTGCTGGAGACTTTGTGCTCTCCTTTATGTTTCTTGTTTGTTCAGTGATATTTACCAGGGATTCACACAGCTGGGTTTTGCTCTTTTCTCTATCAGGACTGTGACTCTGGACACCAGCGGAGAGAGGGCAGGTCTCTGGACTTCCATGACAGTGCTTCCATATCCATGGGTCCTCTGATGTTGTCTGAAGGGAGCACAGGTGAACATTTCATTTATTTTAATAATTTTGTAAATAAAGGTTTATGATGATTTCTGTCATTAATTAACATTACATTTAATTTCATTATATTCCCTTTTCACAGATAAGTGGGTCCCAGACCAAGTGAAGGTATCTAAGGCTTCTTGTCTGTGTGGTTCTCTGATGATGTTTCTTGTTCCTCTGATGAGTGTCCTGACACACCTTTAGTTTTGTAGCACAAAAAAAAAAAAAAAAAAAAAAAAAAGTGCACATTTTACATGCATATTGTTTGATGCCATTTTAATAAATGTGGCCCTGATGATACACTGGTTTTTGGTTTCAAATAGTTTCCTTATTTAATGTGACCTTTGTCTATTTACCTACGATCTTAAAAAATAATCTTACAATCCTATAATCTTAAAAAAAAAAAAAAATAATAATAATAATGTAAATTAATTCTTATTATATACTCATCTTATTTTACTCAAGAAGATGTGCTATAACAGATACAACAAGATTCATGTTTATTCAAATAATGCAAAAACACTAAAAAGTTTCTTGTTCTCTGGTTTCCGTCAGTTGTATTTCTTTTAAAATGTGAATATGCTTGTTTAGCAGTTTAAAGAAGCATTTCTGTAACAGACTTTCAGAAAAAGAATGATGATCTGGTCCATGAACAGAAGGGAAGAAGAGATGACGTTAGTTATTTGCTCACTGAGTGACAGTTACTGTTATCTAACATGAAGACAATAACTGATGTTTTAACCATCTTTTGAATTATTGATATTATCAAACTAATTAGTTTGATTTGATCAAACAGGATGTGTTTTAGGGTAATATTTCCAATTAAAACAGTATTCCCAAGAAAACATACTTAGCTATATAAATTTAAATTAGAGAAAAAAAGTATAAACTAAAGTATATTTTGTGCAGTACCATCTTTTAAAAATGTAGAGTTTAATATTTTATCAATATATTAAGACATGTGCACTATACCATTTAAAGGTTTGTGGTCGGTAAGGTTTATAATCTTTATGAAAAAAAAAGTTCACCAGAGCTACATTTATTTGGTCTTGGCGGAGTAGATGCTGCTGCTGTAGATTATTGCTGTTGTTGTAGAATATTGCTGCTGCTGCAGAGCAAGTACAGGAACTTGCTACTACCAATACATATGCCGACACGCTGCTGCTGCACAAATAGCATATCAATAACCCCATAGCAGATCTATACAGGTGGAGCTGGGGAAGGTGGAGGGTTTTAGAGGAACACTGAAGCACGCTGCAAACTGCTATAGTGAATGTAACCAGCCATTTAAATGTGTGAGCAACAAGCTCATTGGCTGCAGATGTGACATGGACCAATCAGCTTGTGCCAGGTTGTCAACACTGTAATTATCATCAGCTTGCATTAAGACCCATCAGCCTGTGCCATAGAGTTTCATGACAGAACTATTCCTGTGATCAAAGCTGAATTTTCAGCATCATTACTCCAGTCTTCAGAGTCACATGATCCTTCAGAAATCATTCTAATATGCTGATTTGGTGCTCAAGAAACATTTATTATTATTACCACAGTTGAAAATGGTTGTGTTGCTTTATTTTTTTTTGTATATTTGAGTGGAAACCATGAATAAAAACGTTTTTAAAAGAACAGCATTTACACTTTATTTTACAATGTCGTAGTTACAAATAAGGAGCCATTACTCAATGAGTAATTACTTAAGGAGTACATAAGAAGTAATTACTCAAATAAGTACTGAGTACTATTAATTAACTACATTTATTTTTTTAGAGTTACAGTTAGCGTTTCGTTTAGCGTTAGTTACTTGTAATTATGCATAATTTACTGTTATTACTATGGTGAGTACATGCAGTAACAGGTAACCACGGCACTGTAAAATAAAGTGTTACCTTTATTTAAAATATGAATCTTTTGTAACATTATAAATGTCTGTATGGTCATTTTTGATCAATTTAATATGTCCTTGTTAAATATAAGAGCAAAGTTTTCAAAAATAAATCTCACTGATCAATAACTTTGGAACTGCAGTGTATGATGAGTACATGAAAATGCAGTGTAAGCAAGGTGGCTTCACAGTCTTCCTTTTGTAATCAATTACTTTCAGTATAAATATTAGGAGTACTTTCAATTCTAAAGGCTTTGAAGAATGTTGCAGCGCTGGTTGTTCTTTCTTGTAAGGAAAGCTGCAACGAGGTTCAGCTCAAATAACCAAAATTGTTCTTATATAGATCAGATTTTAGTTTTTTAAAGAAGGTTAAGAGAAACTGAAATTGAAGTGCTGGGTGCGTTCAGTGTGAAAGATACAGTATTTGGACAAGGTTAATCTTACTAAAGTCCCTGTACTGAAAGAACAACCAGTGCTGCAACATTCTTCAAAGCCTTTAGAATTGAAAGTAAAAAAGCAAGACTGTTCTCATGCATATTATCATAGAATCGCTATGGAAAATAAGTACAATGATTGCAAAGATAGCAGTAAAAAGAGGATCAATCTGATCTGATGGTTTTTAGTAAGACCCAATTGTTCATTTGCCCCTGTTGTTCTGGAATCTAACAAAAAGGCGAAAAAACTTGACTATCAAGTTTGACTAAACAAATAAGGAAACACTGTTCTGACAGCTTATTTTTTTAAGGTGCTAAGCTTGCTGAGGAAGGTTGTAGCAGATTCCATAGAATAAAAACTTTGGCTGTGATTTGTCAGAGCTGCACACTTACACATATATATCAATAGTGCATGAATCATTAATTAAATATTATCAAGGAGTTGTGTAGCATGCTCCGATAGGAAGATCCTGATTCTCCTAATGTTGTATAAGGCAAATCTGCACAACCAGGCAGTTCTAGCAATGTGGTCTGTGAAGTTTAACTGCATGTGTGCCAAACAGATGGAGCTCAATTGAATAGGAGCGCAATAATTCTGACTAAAATAAACATTTTGCTAAAATATTTGTTGTTGAATTTTTGTTGTTGTTGTTGGCGAACATAAATGTGCTATATGTAGAATTTCAAACCTACAACTAAGTGTATTTTTATGGAGTCACCCCTTTGGTTGAACTCCAGCAAAGCTCACGATTCAAGTAGCTGGCTATTCTTACACATTCGGGCCTCCTTGCTAACCTTCAATTAGGTTGTAGTGAAGTGGTTTCCTCTCGTTTTGAGAGTCCAAGGTGATATGCTGAAACCTTCCACTCCCCTAAGCTCCAGATGTATCAAGACTTCAGGTATGGCCGTTTTCTTACATCACCCAGTGATGCGTGTTGCCTTTCTTTTTGCCTCCGCCCTGTCTAGGGTTCGGTGTAGTGTGCAGGCTTTTCCCTTTATCGCCGCCCTTTAGGCTACAGGTGTTTTACCTGTTTGAACATACCTGCCTCCTCTTGCCATTAAGACTCCTCTCGGCATGGCGGCGTGGGTATTTCATTCCCCAGTTGCATTCTAGAACGCAGTGCGAGTTCCTTTTCGAAAGGGAACGTCTCGGGTTACAGTAACCCTGTAACCCTGGTTCCCTGAGAACAGGGAACGAGACACTGCGTCTCGTTGCCATGCCTCCATTCTGCCTGCTGACAGTCACTTCAGACGAAAAGTGGATGACATGTTCTCCAGGTGCCGCTTTTATACTTCCTGGTTACACCTGAATTATGTCATAGGCTGTCGCCGGCCAATAGGATTGTCGAGATTGGACAGATTGTTTCAGACACCGGCCACGAGAGGGCGTTCCCCAGTTGCGTTCTAGGACGCAGTGTCTCGTTCCCTGTTGTCAGCGAACCAGGGTTACAGTCGTAACCGAGACGATTTAAAAAAAAAAAAATAATAATTCAAATAGAAAATGTACAAAATACTGAGATTATACATTGCCATTCAGTTCAAAAATACAAAGATATAATTTTTTGGCCATATCGCCCAGCCCTACATTATGGCATGCTTTAAATGCTTAATTTTCCATTTAGCTAAGCAGTAATGATACAGTATTATATCACTTGTTAAATGGATATTTAACAATTACATTCAGTCCTGCATTTCTAATTCTGTTTGTTTATGCCCCTCCAAAAATTTTTAGCACCAGCCGCCACTGAGTTTACTTCAGTTGTAGTTGCAATAAAAACACTATTTTTTGAAAGGTGCCTTGGAGAAAAAAAAAGTGCTCTAAATCAAACTGACTTGCAGTCATTCTACATTCCCATTTAATAGAGCGCAGAGTAAAAGAATGTGTTTTTCTTGTGTTTTTATGTACACAAGAACAACAGGTGTACACAAGGAAACAGTCAGTACAAATAACAATGCAGTACTGCGGCCCTGATAAGACTGTGAGATCTGCAGTTCAGCATCACTGTATTGAGCTGCTGAAGAGAGAATCTCACTGAGTTTGCTCTGCAGCAGCATCTGACCTCAGGTAAAGGTACTTCTCTTCATTTTATCACATTGGGCTCTAATCATTCTTTAGATTATTGGCTTTTGATTGATTTAGATTGTGCAAAATGTTTTATATATACAATAATCTTAATAACATATAATATATCTTTGAATATCATCTGTGTTATCATTTAAGTCGTTTTTGCAAATTTGCTCAATTAGCAATACAAGTTAACATAATCAATATAAGAAACATTTCAACTGTCTGTATGTTGTATGTGCAGGTGGCATTCGTCACAATGAGGTTTCTGATCTCACTGTGTGTGTTCCTACTGCTGATTAATGGTGAGTGCTTATAATGTAAAGTGGCTTAATTGTTTCCCAATATTAACTCATTATGCTTATGTTGTATTTAGCAGGTGAAATAATCAATGGACAAACAACAGGTACAATATATTTTTTTCACATTATCTAATCTTCACTTCTTACTTTTTCCATCCTTTGTTTTTCATTACAAATATAGAAGTAGGAAAAGTATGTTGAATGTTTTTGTATGTTTTTCTTCTTACTCACTGTTATTCACAGCATACACCAAAAGAAACAAGTTGCACTTCTGTTGTTTTGCAGTCTTATTATTAAATGTGGATTGAGAAACTCTCAAATTCAAATTTTTTGACTGCTAATTTAAATATTTGTGGGGCACTGGCTACTGTATAGACAAATGTTCAAATGTGCTATGATTTATTAAGGATTCTCAATTGAAGTGCTCTATGTGCCAAACATCCCCTAAAGCTTTTGTTAAGTCAAACATATTACTAATAGGACAAATAGGACAGTGTAAGTAGCTCAGTGAGTGCAACCATTTGACGTCATCGACATAGAATGCACTGTGCAGCTAAACAAAGTGGCGCCGCCCATTGTCCAAATCGGTCCAAATATGTCATGAATTTTTTAAATAACGTAAATCTTTCATGGGTTTTCTACTACATATATTTCAGTAAGAGACATCATTTACGTTATATTAAGCCATACAACTCTTAACACCAGGGGTTCCCTTTAAAACAGCTGATTCATTCTGAATGATAATATGAGTATGTATCATCATAGGACTGTCTTTTGTTTGTTTGACAGTTCTTTCAGATCTTACCACTTCCAGCTCTGATCCATGCTATGATTACCACACTCTTGATGACTATTGGAGAGACATACATACAATTGCATACCAATACTATGGATATGATGACACTCTTGTTGAATGGAGTGGCTGGTATCAGCTGTATTTGAATGGAGAAAGTGCCCAGATGTCTGAGTGGTGTGTGAGCCATATGGGATGTGGTGGTGAAACTGCACTGTATCTCAACGGTTCTCATCCAACACTTGAGGATGGAGTGGTGACCCGTGAAGTTGTAGGAACTTATTTATGGTGGTGGTGGTTGACTTCTCACAGTGAGATCTACAGTTCCACATCCATTCGAGTCAAAGCCTGTCCAGGAAATTATTATGTCTATGAGCTTGTCAAACCCAACGCATCAATCCCCAGGCCTACTTACTGTGCAGGTGCAATTTTAACTTTTTTTCTCTACCCATAGCACTCTCCTAGCGCTCATGTTATTTGTTACAGAATTTCTAAAATCTTGCAACATTAGACCGTCCATTCCCTGCTTTTTTCAGTCAATGTACTTAAATGACATGCGTGCCAACACAATTTATTTATCAGTTCACATACTCCTATAACAACCACGTCAGTGAAAGTAGTCATGAGGCAGAGCAACACATGATGTTGCTCTGCCCTGTTCTGCAGGCTGCTGTCAGGTATATATTGGCCGCAGTTTGAGTCTGCCTGCACACCACTGGGTAGAATATAACTGCTCAAAATCATGAGCTTAACCATCACTGTGGTTTTAGGATGTGATATGCAAAATCAGTGGTTCTCAATCCCGGTCCTGGCTTATCAGATAAAATAAACATTAATCACATTTATGAACAGACATTTATCACACTGTTTAGCACTGTTAATTGACAATTTATATTAACTGAATTAATAATATCTTAACATTTATATAAATGCGATTTCGACACACACACACACACACACACACACACACACACACACACACACACACACATGCACATATATACATATATACAAGGGCACCTCAGTCATTTCCTGCCAGTACTGAGAATCAAGCATGCAACCTTCGGGTTAACAGTCTGACTCTCTATTAGGGATGTATATATATACAGTATCTCACAGAAGTGAGTGCACCCCTCACATTTTTGTAAATATTTTATATCTTTTCATGTGACAACACTGAAGAAACGACACTTTGCTACAATGTAAAGTAGTGAGTGTACAGCTTGTATAACAGTGTAAATTTGCTGTCCCCTCAAAATAACTTAACACACAGCCATTAATGTCTAAACCGCGTGCCACAAAAATGAATACATCCCTAAGTGAAAATGTCCAAATTTGGCCCAGTTAGCTATTTTCTCTCCCCGATGTCATGTGACTCATTAGTGTTACAAGGTCTCGGGTGTGAATGGGGAGCAGGTGTGTTAAATTTGGTGTTATCGCTCTCACTCTCTCATGCTGGTCACTGGAAGTTCAACATGGCACCTCATGGCAAAGAACTCTCTGAGGATCTGAAAAAAAGAATTGTTGCTCTACATAAAGATGACGTAGGCTATAAGAAGATTGCCAAGACCCTGAAACTGAGCTGCAGCATGGTGGCCAAGACCATACAGCGGTTTAACAGGACAGGTTCCACTCAGAACAGGTGAGCCATGGTCAACCAAAGAAGTTGAGTGCAAATGCTCAGCGTCATATCCAGAGGTTGTGTTTGGGAAATAGATGTATGAGTGCTGCCAGTATTGCTGCAGAGGTTGAAGGGGTGGGGGGGTCAGCCTGTCAGTGCTCAGACCATACGCTGCACACTTCATCAAATTGGTCTGCATGGCTGTTGTCCCAGAAGGAAGCCTCTTATAAAGATGATGCACAAGAAAGCCTGCAAACAGTTTGCTGAAGAAGCAGACTAAGGACATGGATTACTGGAATTATGTCCTGTGGTCTGATGAGACCAAGATAAACTCATTTGGTTCAGATGGTGTCAAGCGTGTGTGGCGGCAATCAGGTGAGGAGTACAAAGACAAGTGTGTCTTGCCTACAGTCAAGCATGGTGGTGGGAGTGTCATAGCCTGGGGCTGCATGAGTGCTGCCAGCACTGGGGAGCTACAGTTCATTGAGGGAACCATGAATGAGCAGAGCATGATCCCCTCCCTTCGGAGACTGGGCCGCAGGGCAGTTTTCCAACATGATAACGACCACAAACACACCTCCAAGACGACCACTGCCTTGCTAAAGAAACTGATGGTAAAGGTGATGGACTGGCCATGACCTAAACCCTATTGAGCATCTGTGGGGCATCCTCAAACGGAAGGTGGAGGAGCGCAAGGTCTCTAACATCCACCAGCTCCATGATGTCGTCATGGAGGAGTGGAAAAGGACTCCAGTGGCAACCTGTGAAGCTCTGGTGCCCAAGAGGGTTAAGGCAGTGCTGGAAAATAATGGTGGCCACACAAAATATTGACACTTTGGGCCCAATTTGGACATTTTCACTTAGGAGTGTACTCACTTTTGTGGTCAGTGGTTTAGACATTAATGGCTGTGTGTTGAGTTATTTTGAGGGGACAGCAAATTTACACTGTTATACAAGCTGTACACTCACCACTTTACATTGTAGCAAAGTGTCATTTCTTCAGTGTTGTCACATGAAAAGATATAATAAAATATTTACAAAAATGTGAGGGGTATACTCACTTCTGTGAGATACTGTGTATATATATATATTAGGGATGGTAAGATTCACCTATTAGCATCAGTTTTAAAAAGTGTGCATCGGATACAAGTTGGCATTTGCATCGCAATGCATCATTTCTAACATATTTGCATCGGTATAAATTATTTATTTACATATAATTATTAGTAGATGCGCAATACTTTTATTGTTTAGAAAGTGACCAATAATTTGTTACCAATATGTTATTTCTGCCCTCTAAACTGTTTCTCAAGCGCATTCTCTCATCACCACTGCTGCTAGGTAAATATGACGTATCACAACACTACGGAGACCGAGGCGTGTCCTGAGAGTCATAGAATATAGATTTGTTTGTGAAAGGGCCATGTGTTAGAAGTCAAAAGGCACTAAAGTTAATTTATGATTTGAAATAAAGCGAATTATATGTACCATATTTAGGGCCCTATGATTTCTGCGATGCAGAAAACACAGAATTGCGGAATACATTCATAAAAACAGAATTTACTGTATAATGCGGAATGTCACAGAATTTGTCAAATTCTGGATGAGTAAATCAAATGTAGGGGGATACACTTACATCAAATTGTTATATGGACTGTTGTCTATGAATATTAAACCACAAGAAGAAAATGCATTTGAATATAATTCTTGCATGTTCTGCGTGTCTCTGTGTAAATGAATGGCGCAGACATGTGAATACGTACACATCCTGAAGCACGAGTGATGCTCGAGGTGTTTTTTCCAATGTTTGCCATCTGACTATATGACAACATGAACACATAAACTTCATCTCCAGAGCTGCTCTGAGAGTCACTTCATGAGCATTTTACCATTTAATTTGAGAAAAAAACTATTGTCATATACAATATTAATTAAGACTTTATTGTTGAAGGAATAATCACACAATTTTTTATCCATGTTTTAATTTTAACAGTGAACCTGTTGTGCAGCAACACAACCATCAATTTCATAGAGCCCTACATATTAAATTTCATAGCATCATATTATTTTCCATTGCATAGTATTGCATTTAATCGCATCGCGTTGAAATCGGAATATGTATCTTTAATGTATCGTATTGTTGGCTATGCATTGAGATACGTATTGCATCGGCCTCAGTTATGGAGATGCACATCCCTGATATATATATATTAAATGAAAGTATGGTGATTTATATTGTATTTATTAGGGGTGACCCCGAATAGTCGACGATTCAAAGCTTCGATAGGAGGAGCCTGATTCGACTACCAATCTCACAGTCGAATCTTCGCAGAGGTGTTATGAGACGAGATATGGGGGTGCTCAATATCTGATTTTACATAGACGTACCGGTTCTCTCCCAATAGGTTAATATACAGCCTATTATGATAATGCTGTAAATAAAAATGTGAAAAGAAAGAAGCTTTTAATAAATATTTCTAATGTGCGTGAATAAATCCAACCACCCCTGTGACAGAGTATAGTTTCACTTTCCATGATCCATGACCGACAGAGGAGCATCTTGGCTGCAGGGATTAAATCTTTAACAATGTCTTGGATAAGAAAATCTAAAGTGTAGAATTGGATGCACTTTGAAATAGTAAAAGATGATCCAAAAAAACGTATATGCAAGTTGTGCCAACAGCTCATGTCCTACCAAGGCCGTAACCATGTCTTGAAATTTTTTTTTTTAATAAAGCATAAAGAAACAAAAAAGTGAACGGAATTGCTGCTAATACAATGCACAATAACAATTGTAGGAAAAAAAAATAACATTATGATGTCCAGAAATCAATTTCAGTAGTACATTGAGATCTCATGTTTAATGTGATAGTTTCATAATCCAATTTATTGTTAGTTCCGAGATTCTTCAATTTAGTGAATAAATATATAGATCCGCAATGAATGTTTGAATTTTCTAGTGGTCTAGAAGTAGAATTTTTGTTAACAGTATCAAATGTTGCGTGTTCTAATCCGACCTCGCATAGTTTTTTTTTTTTTTTCCTCATTAAGATCAAAGATGTCCATCAATGGTTGTATATCAAGAGCAGGGACACGTTTGTGTGCATTTGTTTAGTGATTTTACTGGAAATAATAGAACCTTCGCAACAGCGTTAAGTGATCGATTGACGCACCCGTCTGTGCTGTGAAGACTGCATGAGCAAAAAGAGAACATAAACCCCACCTACTTTTTAATTTGATTGGCCATCTCAATCATTTTGACATTGACGAGCGTTCTTAGACAGCTGAAGCAGACCAGACTAAAAATGTAACTTTTAAACCTTTTTGTCATCCTAACAACATACAGAGTGCTGTAATGAAGTGCTGCAGAGCAGTGCAAGAATTTCAAATATTGGGGGGGACGATCTGGCCATTTCTAATTATTGGGGGGGACTTGTCCCACTCAATGTCTATGGTGGTTACGGCCCTGTGTTCTACCACTCAACAACGACAAACATTGTGGCGCGCTTCTGCCAGCCAACGTTAAGGAGTTGAATAGCGCGCTATTTGAAAAGACTCAAACGGACATGGGCAGATCACATGAAAGACTGGATTTTTATTTCGATCAGGTAGGGTACAAGTGATTTCAAAACATTTCAGCCGGTTCTAATTTGATTTTTGGATGCTGTGAATGTTTAGCTAAAAAGACCGCCACTCCAGTTGAGCGTTTATTGTCTCTGCAGTTAAAAAGACAAAGTTGACAATTCTGGCTATACTTTTGTTATTTTAATAATTTCTTTAATTTGTATTTATTTATTGATCACTCTGGGTTGTCTAATTGAACTATTTGTTTTGAATATACAGGTGCTGGTCATATAATTAGAATATCATCAAAAAGTTGATTTATTTCACTAATTCCATTGAAAAAGTGAAACTTGTATATTATATTTATTCATTACACACAGACTGATATATTTCAAATGTTTATTTCTTTTAATTTTGATGATTATAACTGACAACTTAGGAAAATCCCAAATTCAGTATCTCAGAAAATTAGAATATTGTGAAAAGGTTCAATATTGAAGACACCTGGTGCCACACTCTAATCAGCTAATTAACTCAAAACACCTGCAAAGGCCTTTCAATGGTCTCTCAGTCTAGTTCTGTAGGCTACACAATTATGGGGAAGACTGCTGACTTGACAGTTGTCCAAAAGACGACTATTGACACCTTGCACAAGGAGGGCAAGACACAAAAGGTCATTGCAAAAGAGGCTGGCTGTTCACAGAGCTCTGTGTCTGAGCACATTAATAGAGAGGCGAAGGGAAGGAAAAGATCTGGTAGAAAAAAGTGTACAAGCAATAGGGATAACCGCACCCTGGAGAGGATTGTGAAACAAAACCCATTCAAAAATGTGGGGGAGATTCACAAAAAGTGGACTGCAGCTGAAGTCAGTGCTTCAAGAACCACTACGCACAGAAGTATGCAAGACATGGGTTTCAGCTGTCGCATTCCTTGTGTCAAGCCACTCTTGAACAACAGACAGCGTCAGAAGCATCTCGCCTGGGCTAAAGACAAAAAGGACTGGACTGCTGCTGAGTGGTCCAAAGTTATGTTCTCTGATGAAAGTAAATTTTGCATTTCCTTTGGAAATCAGGGTCCCAGAGTCTGGAGGAAGAGAGGAGAGGCACACAATCCACGTTGCTTGAGGTCCAGTGTAAAGTTTCCACAGTCAGTGATGGTTTGGGGTGCCATGTCATCTGCTGGTGTTGGTCCACTGTGTTTTCTGAGGTCCAAGGTCAACGCAGCCATATACCAGGAAGTTTTAGAGCACTTCATGCTTCCTGCTGCTGACCAACTTTATGGAGATGCAGATTTCATTTTCCAACAGGACTTGGCACCTGCACACAGTGCCAAAGCTACCAGTACCTGGTTTAAGGACCATGGTATCCCTGTTCTTAATTGGCTAGCAAACTCGCTTGACCTTAACCCCATAGAAAATCTATGGGGTATTGTGAAGAGGAAGATGCGATATGCCGGACCCAACAATGCAGAAGAGCTGAAGGACACTATCAGAGCAACCTGGGCTCTTATAACACCTGAACAGTGCCACAGACCGATCGACTCCATGCCATGCCGCATTGCTGCAGTAATTCAGGCAAAAGGAGCCCCAACTAAGTATTGAGTGCTGTACATGCTCATACTTTTCATGTTCATACTTTTCAGTTGGCCAAGACTTCTAAAAATCCTTTCTTTGTATTGGTCTTAAGTAATATTCTAATTTTCTGAGATATTGAATTTGGGATTTTCCTTAGTTGACAGTTATAATCATCAAAATTAAAAGAAATAAACATTTGAAATATATCAGTCTGTGTGTAATGAATGAATATAATATACAAGTTTCACTTTTTAAATGGAATTAGTGAAATAAATCAACTTTTTGATGATATTCTAATTATATGACCAACACCTGTATGTTCCCCTGCACTTCAGGCATTTTGCACTTGTGACTTGATTATGACTGTTTCATTTTTTTAAAATTATTTTTATTTATTAGAACGGTATACTCTGATCTAATTCAATTCTGTAAATTAATTTTTTGATTGTTTTTCGGTACGTCAATGTTGCGCTGTAGATTAGTTAAAGCTTGCTCGCACAGGCAATTTAGCCGATTTCATTTGATTTGCCGACATGTGAAATGCATATCTATCTTCAGTGTGATCTTTATGCAGTTATTTATATATATAGTTATATATATATATTTAAGGTTTATTGATCCAAAATGTTTTTATTCATTTTCTTCTATATTTTTGTGTGATGTTTTGTACATTGTGGCTGTGAATGTTTATCCACATTGCCTTTCATTTCAGTTTAAAAAAGATAAAAATCATTGTCAGTTCCGTCTATCACTTGAAAGGCAGTTTGGTCGCTTTATTAGAAATATGTTTCTCTGTGCTGTGTGTAAAAGAAAATAAAAGTATTGTGCACAAGACTCTTCCCGCTAGTGAAGGCAGATATCGGGTCCGGATGATTCCATATCAGGATGATGAGTTTATCCGGCCCTTCACTGGTGCAGTGGATGCAGAGCTCAACCAGGAGATGCATGTGGAAGTTCGTGTTGAGGGGGTCGACAGCCGCCAGTTTGCCCTGGTGATGGACACGTGTTGGGCTACACCTGTGAATGATCCTGATTACAGCCTCCGCTGGGATCTCATTGTTTCAGAGTAAAGCAGTGCTTTTTTCTATTCTTTAAAGCTATTTTTTAATTGTAAAATTTTTTTTTATAAACTTTTGATCTTCTGATAGATTAAATAAATAATAATCCACATCACTTTTAGGATTGCCTGAGATTTGTATCTTTCAGTATTTCAGTACTAAAGCACATGGTATGGTTACATGAAATACAATAGTAGCCTACAGAAGTTACAGGAACTCACTTTTGTATTTAATGTTTCAAATAAAAAAAATTTGTCATTATTGATATTCTCAGGTGTCCCAATCCAAATGACGACACACTGAAGCTGCTGCAGAACGGTGTCTCGACATCCAGCCGTTTCTCCTTCAGGATGTTTATCTTCACTGCAAACTCCACTAAGCTTTACCTGCACTGTGCTGTTCACCTTTGCCTTCTGTCAAGCAACCGCTGCTCAATGGTGAGATTACAAAACTTCATATAATTCATAAAATGGTGATGTTACATTTTTAAGAGTAGCTTTAGTACTGTAGTTGTGATGAGTAAATGTGAAAGTTCCTGAATCTGCAGTTTATAAACCCTTGTTGATCAAACGCAAATATAAGTAAGGTTGGTATGATGTTAAGATTTAATTCAAGGCTGCAAATACCTTTTGTTTTTGCTGCCCTCCTCTGGAGACTTTCTGCGCCTTAATGTTTCATGTTTGTTCAGTGATATATTTAACAGGGATTCACACAGCTGGATTTTGCTCTTTTCTCTATCAGGACTGTGACTCTGGACACCAGCGGAGAGAGGGCAGGTCTCTGGACTTCCATGACAGTGCTTCCATATCCATATCTCATGTGGTCTGGAGGGAACACAGGTGAACATTTCATTTATTTTAATCATTTGTAAATCAAGGTTTCTGATGATTTCTGTCATTAATCAACATTACATTTTATTTCATTATATTCTCTGTTCACAGATAAGTGGGTCCCAGACCAAGTGAAGGTATCTGAGGCTTCTTGCCTGTGTGGTTCTCTGATGGTGTTTCTTGTTCCTCTGATGAGTGTCCTGACACACTTTTAGTTTAGTACCACAAAAGGGCAGAATTTAAATGCACATTGTCTAATTTTAATTAATGTGGAACTGATGTCACATTGGTTGTGGATTTCTAAATATTTCTTTATTTCATAACTGATCTTTTATGTGGCATAATAAATGAATTATTATTCAATCATTTACATTAATTGTTACTGTATATACTACATTCATTATGTATTACTTCAGAAGATGTGCTGCAACAAGAAAGACCATCAGATTCATGTATATTCAAATCATGCAAAAACAAAATTGGGTCATTACTGTTTTTGCAATTCCTTTTCAACTATATAATCCATTTAAACAAAATGAATTATGTAGCACTTCAAGAAATACTTCTATAAAGGGTTGACTTTTACACTTATGGTGAAAATGAAATATGTGATAGTGTAATAGTAGCAAACAAACTACTACTTTTTTTTTTCTAAACAAAATCTGTATAATATTATTCAGGCATTTATTAAGGCATGTATGCAAAAGGTCTTAATGATCCAAAAGGTAAATGAGGAAAAATAAATAAATTGATGGTTTGCCTCATAGTCTGTTTTTCCATTTATAATAATTTTTTTTCAGTAAAAGTATGAGAAAAATTAATGATCATAACATTATCTTGTTACTGCTGTATTTGCACATGTTCAGTTTAGAATATGGTTCCAAATGGCCAGTAACTCCTTTAGAAGGATGTACTTGACGCATCACTATCCAAAAACTTAGAAAAACCTTAAAAGCTTACAATGATTTCAGGCATTACTAGGGAGTTACCATGCTTTTCACTTACTTTTCACAGAATACTGTTCTCAATAATTAAATAAATTGTAGCCTATTCTGTACATTTACAAAGAAGACATTACTGTCAAGACACATTTTAAGTGCATATGTTTTTTTGTTGTTGTTGTTTTTGTTTTGTTTTTTGTTTTTTTGTTTTTTTGTTTTTTGCTGTTTTTTGAATGGCGAGCTCTTAAGTGTGCAAGTGAGGAATGTGGGACATTCTTAAAGAGTCAAATTGTTTCTTCACCAGGAAAACCTGAATATAGTTTTCACTCACTTAAACTTTCCAAGAACAGAGGCCAGAGCTGATTCTTTACTCTAAATTAAATGATCAACACGTGGGATGTGCATGTCTTATGAACGGTGCAAACAGTGCAAACAATATATACACGTATATGACAAATCATTTTATATTAAATAAACGTTAAGTGTAACACGTTCTCGCTTTAGGCCAAGACACTCTTGTAAAAGAGATAATTATCTCAATGAGAATTTTTCTTGATTAAATAAAAATACTATATTTGTAAAGCTACTTTGGATAAAGTGCTAAAAATCGAACTACTTGTGATCTACATTCATGTCTTTCCAAGTGACAGATGCTCACAGTTCAAATAACAAATACCTATGTCACATGAAAAATGAAAAACTGGTTTAAGCTATTGTTGAGAAATTACTTCTACTGTAGTTCCAGTAATGATCCACCCACAGTTATTAAAGGCCCTGATAAGACTGTGAGATCTGCAGTTCAGCATCACTGTATTGAGCTGCTGAAGAGAGAATCTCACTGAGTTTGCTCTGACTTCAGGTAAAGCTATTTCTCTTTATTTTAGCCCATTGGGCTCCAGATTTTGATGGATCTAAATTTTGAATTAATTTTTTTTTTTTTTTTTTTTTTTTTTAATATCTGTGAATGTTACAGTATAGTTGTTTTACAAATATCCACAACAAACATGGAATACAATATAAGAAAATATAAGAACATATTTCATGTGTGTATGTTGCATATGTGTGTGCAGGTGCCGTTCGTCACAATGAGGTTTCTGATCTCAGTGTGTGTGTCACTACTGCTGCTGATTAATGGTGAGTGTTTTATAATCTGTCATGTAAAATGTCAATATGAAATCGTCTTATCTTCCCAATATGAAATCATTAAGCTTATATTGTATTTTGACAGGTGAAATAATCAATGTTGGACAAACATCAGGTAGAATTATTATACTTAATCTTAATTTTTCCATCCTTTGTTTTTCATTAAAAATGTAGAAATTAAAGTAGTAGGATTTATTGATATGGCAAAAGAGTTTTCCTTTTGATACTAGTTGCAGGACATTATTACTAAATATGGATAATGTATTTATAATTATTACTATTGTTATTGTTATTATTAAATCTCACTGATATTGTAACCAACAAAAGTTTTGAGGCAAACCCCCCAAACCAAGCTCAATATGTTTGTAATTTGTGGCATCTATCAACAACACAACTTGTTTTGTGTTCAATCATAAAATCAAAATTTACTTTGTTAGCGCATATGACTAGTCTTGTGGTGAACAATTAATTTGTGCAAGTTAATACACAGAAAAAAAAAATGTTGTTGTAATCTTTAATCAAAATCTGAAAAGCTACTTCCTGTCTGGAATGGCGTTCCTTCTCTGATGACGTCAGTTTGACGGCTTGGGTTGAAAACGCTTAAACCACTCCCCTCCAACCGTTAGTCTGCTATGAGTGAGAGACGGAGAGGAGGAGCGCTAATGTAAAACCCTGCCCTCTATTCAATATTCCGTTTCACTTTGAAATATGTCACAACACTGGTGAAACGTCGTTTACAACTTCCGGTTTACGAGGTCTTTAAAGCAGACCACAGCCCTCACAACACACTTGTGACGTTTCCATTCAAATGTACACAAGTCCGTTACCACCTCAGATTAAAAATAAATTAATAAATTAGGTATTTCTGACTCTGTATCTCACAATTGTGACTTTATGTGTAGTCATTTCTAATTAATTTCACACCTGTGCAGGTAAATATATTTACTTATGCCCTGTGTATATATAATTTGTGTTGCTATTTTTTCTTTTTTTCCCCAGATGCAAGCAACATAAACAATACTGACATGCCAGAGACAACCACAGCTGAAACTACAACCATGGCCATTATGACTGGAAATATAATGTGCTATGTTACAATCTGGAAGATTCTTTTATTTATTTATTTATTTACACATAAGCACATTAACATCAAATAAACCCCAAACAAATATACAGTAACAGTTTATTGTAGTAGCCCACTTTAGACATTCTGCTAACTATAAGGCAAAGACTTTAGATATACAAAGACGGCGCACTCATATAGTATGAATGAGAGAAAGTGCAGCTATGGAATAAGTCCCGCCTTCTAAGTAAACAAGCCAGTTGGTAAAGTCATCGAGTCACTGTAGCTGCCATTAGAAGCTTTGTTTCCTATAGAATTAGGTACTGTTCTGAGACGCACGCTTATGACTGCACATGTGCATTGGCTTGCTTTTTTTGTTGTCCTGATTTGAGCATTTAGAAACAAACAAAAAATAATAATTATGAGACAGTTGTCAGATTACATTGGTGATTTCAAATATGAAATTTAATTGTAAGCTTGGTGAACAGTATCACACACAGTTTCTGCCAATCTCATGTTAATCTTGAGTACATATAGAGTAACAATGCTGTTTACTGTGAAACTGTCTATTTAGTGTTGTTTGTCTCAGTTAGGAGAAACATTGTTTATAAAGCATTCATTCATTATAAGTGTAAATACATCGAGTGATAACAAGCAGTTCAAGCGGTGTGTGCATCACTGCCCCAGATACATCACGGGTGGGGACACACACAAGCTTTGTGTGGACTGCTTGGGAGCACAGCATGCACAGGCAGGTCTTGAGGGGGCTGCCTGTGTTCACTATGAGTTGCTGCTGCTCAGAGTGCTGCACTCCCGCCTGGCCATGTTCGATGAGGCCAGGCTCTCACTCCCCACGGTTCGGGGCGTCTCAGGACCTGGGGACCGCAGATGGAGCTGGCAGACGATGTTAAGACTGCTTCAGCACTTCGCTCCGAAGCTCCCAATCCCAAAGCAGAAGCCCGCCTAGTAGTGATGGGCAAATGAAGCCTCATGAAGTACTGAGGCTTTTCCCTCATTGTTTCGGGAAAAGATTCAAAGCTTCGAGAGTGTTGAAAACAGCGCCATCTGGTGTTTAGTAAAAAATAAAGCAGCCAAAACCCTGTGAAAGAAGCTTCGTCGGACGAAGCAGCCACCACAGAGTTTCATGCTACTTCCTCAAATAAAAGCCTAATAGTGCGCGCATGTGTGTGTTGAATTTATCTCCGTGATAAATTAATTTACCCATTAAACTGTGGCATTTAATGCCAGTATGAATCTCAATATGATGTAACAGAAGAATAAACCTACACATATATGCATTGCATATGGCAAATATTTTATTTTCCTGAAATAATTTGTATTCTTCATATTACTTGTATGACTGGGTATTTAAAAATGTAATTGAATAAGTCTGAATGAAAACCTACTCATAAAGTAAGATCTGGGGGTTCGAACTTTCCTATACGCTAAGCGAAACGCGCGCGTGATTGGACAGAAAGTGAGGCTTCATTTGTCGTCGATCACATGACTCTGGGAAACCAATACACACCCCGATACGGGGCTTCACTAGAAATTGTGTTGCATGCGCGATACGCACATCGAAGTTTCAGTGTCATACATAACATCATTACCGCCTAGTGGCTTCATCCGCCCCGGGCGGGAGCCCGATGCTTGAGCTGTCTGCTTCTGAGGAAGGACAGGAAGGATCTTCTTCCTTGATACCCCACTCTCGCCGTCTGGGCTTTTTGCCAACGCAGTTAATTTGTGAAGCAATGAAGAGTAAAGGTGCATGAAAGTGATTTTGTGCCTCTTTGGGACGGCACCACAAGGTGCACCACAAGGTGCCGTTCACTTGGAGAACACAAGCTTCTGGAGGGCACATAGGTCTAAAGTAGAAGGTACAGGGGTGCAGAGCCAGTGGTTGTTCTGTAGGCAAACATCAGTGCCTTGAATTTGATGCGAGCGGCAACTGGCAACCAGTGGAGGTTTATGAAGACAGATGTGACGGGAGGTTTGCAAGGTTGAGTTAAAGGTGCTGGTCCTTCATCCAGCAAGAAATGTCTGTCAGGCAGGCTGAGATGCGAGCAGCTACTGTTGGATCATCTGGCTGGAATGAGAGGTAGTGATAGGAAAAACCATGATTCTGAATGACATGTAGATGGAGAAAAGAAGTGGTCCAAGCACTGAGACTTGAGGTACCCCAGGAGCTAGATGTTGTGACTTAGACACCCACCCCTCCACAACACCCTGAAGGACCTACCTAAAAGAGGCAAGACTTAAACCTATGAAGTGTGGTTCCTGAGATGCCCTTCATCATGAGGGTTGACAGGAGGATCTGGTGGTTAACTGTGTCAAAAGCAGCAGACAGATCCAGCAAGATGAGTACTGAGGATGTGGAAGCAGCTCTTGCCAGTCTCAGCGCTTCAATAACTGAGAGCAGGGCAGTCTCAGTTGAGTAACTGCTTTTGAAACCAGACTGGTTGTTGTTCAGGAGGTTGTTCTATGTATGAAAGTTAGAGACTTGGTTTAACACGACTCGTTCAAGTGTCTTAGCAATGAATGGAAGAAGGGATACTGGTCTGTAGTTAATTAGTGAGAGGGGTATAAAGGATACATTTGTAGATGTAGTCAATTTATCTAATAATCCATTCTCAGTCAGCCATCCCAATATCTTCTTTTATACAGACACAGATGTTTACCTATACTCTTGTTTTTGCCACCGCAGTGACTAAGTGAACTGTCTTTTTTCTTTATTCTCTCAGAACCTACATTTTCCATCTCTGATCCATGCTATGATTATCACACTCTTGATGAATCCTGGAGAGACATACAGCAAGGCCTATATCAGTACTATGGACATGATGACACCCTTGTTGAATGGAGTGGCTGGTATCGGCTGTATTTGAATGGAGAAAGTGCCCAGATGTGTGAGTGGTGTGTGAGTAATACTGGATGTGGTGGTTACACTGGACTATATCTCAGCGGTTCTCATCCAACACTTGAGGATGGAGTGGTGACCCGTTAAGTCGTGGGAACTTATGCACAGGGGTGGTTGTGGTGGTGGTGGTATTACAATCAGTGTGGAGGCTACAGATCCACTCCCATCCAAGTCAAAGCCTGTCCAGGAGATTATTACGTCTATGAATTTGTCAAATCCATCATATTAGCTCCAGGGCCTATGTACTGTGCAGGTGAACTTTTATCTCTTTTCTCTAAGATTTTTTTTTTTTATGTCAATCTGTGTGTCAGTGTGCAGTCCATTATCCATTCTTTATAAGTTAGTATGTCTGTCCCCCATACAAATCAGTAGCACTCATATAGATCTCATGTTATTTGTAACACAATTCTTTAAATAATTAATATGCATACTGTATGTGAACACATCGTAATATTACTCAACAGGCCTTTTGTGCTGATTTGCAGTCAAGTCTTTGTCAGAAAATCTTGAATATTTGCATAGTTAGATGGGTCTCTGATTTAGATGTGTACTCAGCCGATGCACCGTACCATTTAAAGTTGAAATATGTAGTTTCTGTGACATTAATGCCACTTAGGGACAAAATATGGTGTATTTTTGTCTCTTTTGTCTCAGACAATGGCATCAATATTATGAGCAGATTTTATCCATTTGGAACAGGAGACACAGTGAATGGACACATTGATGGAAGTGCATCAGTTATTTACCTCCAGCAGCTGTTTACATATTTTGCCCAACACTCCCTGTCACAATGTGGCAGCATATTTGACCTGGATTTTAAAATGGATTTTAACATTGAAATAGAATACACTATTTAAAAAATCACAATAGCTAAATACATAGGCTTTCTAGCATTAATATTAGGCTACTATAGCAACATTTTAGTTAAGGACAGTCTTTTAGTTTCATTAACTTTTAGGCCACGTTCACACAGCAGCAGAATACAGCTGTCAGTCCTGTATTTGAGTCCTTAATACGGTTATGTTCACACATGGTAAGGTTATTTACGGGAGTGACAACCGCATTCTATAACCGAACTCATACCCGTACATTTTCAGGACTCACAACCGCATTCTCAGAATATTCGCACTGTGAACAGAACTGTACTGGACAACTAGTTGTCTGTCACGTCATACAGTGCGAGAGAGCCGCTACACTAAGGGGTTTCATGTGTGGTTTCAATTTCGGTAACTTACAGTGAAGGAGAGATGAGCTGTGTGTCATCTGAAGGTTTTAGATCCAGTCACTCTATGCGCGACTCAAATGGCGTGTCATGGGTGGCTATAGCACGTGTTTACATTGAAGCTGCTGTCGGTTAATGGATGAACTTGTAGCTCAGCTGGACTCAAAAGTGATAAGACCTTTCAGTTTTATGGACATCACCATCTTTGAAATTACTTTGGTCACTGTCGCTATGTTTCCTGGGGTGCACTTGATGTGCCCTGATTTTAGCCCTCTGGTTTGAACGCTCTGTTTTAAGGGGCGTGTCTGCTGTGAGACTTCAGTGTAAACGCCCAATGCTGTGATCGGCTAACATCTTTCCATTTGAAATAGCCAAGTATTACTCTCTCTTTTAGCGTGTTTTTACTATTACAGCTCTAATCGTGAAAAGTGTTGCATTACATTTAGATCTATGGCATTATATTTAGATTGTGGCATGAAAGGATGCAGAGATGAACACTGTAGTCGATCGCAGACATGTTGTTGAGTGCATGAAAGCAGTGATCTCGTCATTGCAATTCAATTTCTGCACACTAACAAATGCTTTCATCTCCACTAACAGTGCAAACGTGATATAACTAAGAGATTAGTTGAATAAAACGGGAGTTTTGTGCGTCAGTCACTGATAAACTCGCCCTGTTTGATTGACAGCTCAGCGCTCGCTGCTCCAACGATTGCAAAGGGAGCTTTCTTTGATTGCTTTCTTTATATAATTTAATCACCATTAAATAACAGATTATTTTCATCCTACTAAAAGAAACAACACAAGTTGACGTTTAGTCACGGGTTTGATTTACTGACACACAGACAAAGAACATCTGACTGTAGCCTGAATCATTACATATCAGATCAGGCATTGTAAGGAACACAGTTACTTACATGTCGCATTACTGTCGAGTCCAGGCACTGCACAATATTTTGTAATCCTCAACGGCATGTTTATTGCTTGGTAGCTCTATCTGGTTTAGCACCAGGCCTATGTTACTTAGGCTACCTATTCTATGGGATGTCATGCGTGAATCGGTGGGCGGGGCTAAACAGGCAGTGATGAAGTAGGCGTTGATCTTCTTCTGTGAAGGCGGTGCTTGCTGCCCTTTGACGTCATAGATCCCCACTTTGAAAATCCTGTCGTTTGCTGGGTCTGGTTTCAATAAAAGCTTTTATTGGACTAACAAGGAAGTTTTCAGCTCTGAAACTTACAGGATATTCTTATAGTATGATGACCTCTTATATGTCAAAAGCTCAAGGATAATTTGATTTCTCAGTTCATCACCCCTTTAAGCTCTGGCTCTGTTTCACAGTGTCTGTGCTTTTTCTCTTAGATGTGAGAGATCGCTGCTCTGAACTCAGCTGCTTTGAGGATGAATGGTGTGGGAAGAAAAATTGTGTTTATGGCTGTTTATGTAACGATGACCAACCCAGACCAGAACCTGACTCTTTTGGTTGGTCTCATTCAACAACAACAACAACAACAAAAATGAAATATTATTTATTTATTTTAATAATTCTCAAAATCTTTTGGCTGTTTTCTCTCCCAGATTTCTCAGAAACCTGTGAAAGCAGCTCTGGCTTCATGTCTGTGTCTCGCTGTCAGCTCTTTGAGGCTGGTTTTCCATCTGATGTCTTACACCTCAATGATCCCAGCTGCAAAGGAACGGTCCGGAATGGCAGAGTGGAATTCCATTTTGATAACAATGAACACATCTGTGGTACAAATCTTGTGGTAGGTTTAACTATGTATAATCTATTCAAATACACCATCTAAATATTTGTAGTGTCTGATAGAACTAAAACAGTTTGATCTGACTACTTGGGGTGTCTCTGTTAGACTTTGAGAAGCATATAGGGAGGTCTGTAAGGGTACTGAATCTGTATCAACAAAATAAAGGGCTCAAACAGACCTCCCTATAAACCTCTCAAAGTTTCAAAGAGATTCAAAGGGAAATGTGCTCAACATCATGATGTAAAAGAGACTGGAACTTGTGCCCGCATTCGCCACCATTAATACGTCACCCAATTTTTCACTCGACTGATAAAATGTTTTTGGGCTTTGTAGTTTTAAATGTTATGTCTAATGTTGATTTATTTATTTTTTTTTAAAAAAAAGAAGATATCTATCACACCTGATTCAACTCATCTGCTCATTAGTAGAGACTGCAAGACCTGAAGATGGTGTGTCAAATAAGGGCTGGGGGTCCTCCGGGACAGGTTTGAAAACCCCTGGATTAAAGCAAATCACTTAAGGACATCACTACTTATCTACTGAGTTCTGGTGAACATGGTAAAGAGAGCATTAGTGCAGATTTCAGAACTGTCATTGAATAATGTTGGATGAATTGTCAACATTTTTGGTGAACTAATCATTTAAACAAAAAAAATAAATGTGCAAAAAAGTAAATTTATCATATGATAATATTCTCTAAACCAAGAAAACATATATGGTTTACTCTTAAAGAGGAATTTTACCCATAAAATAATAACGTTTTAACACATATCTATTCATTATTTCAATAGTATTGTGCACAAGACTCTTCTCGCTGGTCAAGGCAGATATCGGGTCCGGATGGTTCCATATCAGGATGATGAGTTTACCCGGCCCTTCACTGGTGCAGTGGATGCAGAGCTCAACCAGGAGATGCATGTGGAAGTTCATGTTGAGGGGGTCGACAGCCGCCAGTTTGCCCTGGTGTTGGACATGTGTTGGGCTACACCTGTGAATGATCCTGATTACAGCCTCCATTGGGATCTCATTGTTTCAGAGTAAAGCAGTGCTTTTCCCCTATTCATTTAAGTTTAGCCTTAACTCACTGTAACATTTTTACAGAATAAATAATAATCATATAACTTTTAGGATTGCCTTTCATGCTTTGTCTTTCAGTATGTCAGAACTAAAGCACAAGATTCCATGTTTTGTACATGGAATACAAATGTGTGATGATTTACAGAAGATAACTTTGTATTGACTTTCAAATTAAAGAATTTGTCATTATTGATATTGTCAGATGTCCCAATCCAAATGACGACACAGTGGAGCTGCTGCAGAACGGCGTCTCGACATCCAGCCGTTTCTCCTTCAGGATGTTTATCTTCACTGCAAACTCCACTAAGCTTTACCTGCACTGTGCTGTTCACCTTTGCCTTCTGTCAAGCAATCGCTGCTCAGTGGTCAGTTTACAAACCTTTCATAATTTATAAATTTGTGATGTTACATTTTCAAGAGTATTTTTAGTACTGTAGTTCTGAAATTATTTTTCAATATATGTTTTGAATACCAATCTAATTAATCGATTATATTAGCCAGTTTCTCTGTCTGTCTGTTTGTTTTTTCTGTGTATACAGAATATGGAGTGTAATATAAAATGTGGTGGGTAAATGTAAAGATCTGCAGTTTATAAACCCTTGTTGATCAAACACTAAAATAAGTAGGTTGGTATGATGTTTAATGTTAAAGGCTGCTAAAATGCCTTTTTTTTTTTTTTTTTTTTTCTCGGTTGCCCTCTGCTGGAGACTTTGTGCACTCCTTTGTTTCTTGTTTGTTTGGTGATATTTAACAGGGATTCACACAGCTGGATTTTGCTCTTTTCTCTATCAGGACTGTGACTCTGGACACCAGTGGAGAGAGGGCAGGTCTCTGGACTTCCATGACAGTGCTTCCATATCCATGGGTCCTCTGATGTGGTCTGAAGGGAGCACAGGTGAACATTTCATTTATTTGAATCATTTTTAAATAAAGGTTTGTAAATGTAAATACATTATACTTCACTGCATTGCATTATATTCCCTGTTCACAAATAAGTGGGTCCCAGACCAAGTGAAGGTATCTGAGGCTTCTTGTCTGTGTGGTTTCTTGTTCCTCTGATGAGTGTCCTGACACACTTTTAGTTTATTTCCACAACATTTTACATGCATTGTCTAGAGTCATTTTAATTAATGTTGAACTGATGCCACACTGATTGTGGGTTTCTAAATGTTTCTTTATTTCATGACTAATATTTCATGTGGCATAATGAATTATTTAATCATTTACGATAATTTTTATTGAGTACATCCATTCTGTGTTACTTGAGAGAATGTGCTGCAATAACAATGATCATTAGATTTATGTTTATTCAAATCATGCAAAAAAATCAATAAATTTGATGGTTGGCCTCATAGTCTGTATTTCTTTTTGTAATCATTTTCTTTGAGTAAAAGTTGTGTAGCAAAATGATCATAATGTTTTTATGTAATAAATTAAAATCTAACTTTTTTGTCTGGCTGTTAGGTGTTTTATATTGTTCTATATTGAGAAATTGTTTAGGATTAGGATTTGCTTTATAGACCCACGCTGATGTCTTGCTTTTCAAAATGAAAATACCCCATGACGACAAAATGATACCCCAATAATATGTAATTTTCATGAAGACAAAATTTCGATACCCTTTGCCTCAGTGGAGGTTTGACATGAAATGTTTCTCAATTCTCACTGAGAGCAATGCGTTACGGCCGCGTCGCTGGGACATTAACGCTTTACGTGGCTCAAGCCTACTAAAACAACAACCAGGGAGAAACTATTTTCCCGCACATTTTCTTGTCATCAACAGCATCTAAGACTACAAAGTGGAAGGACAATATTTTTATGTTAAGCGTTTCTAACGGTTTTCTGTAAGTGGAAAACACTGAATGTGTAAGCATGTTGCCTTCATATTCGGCCTGACCTGCTTGTCTAAAGCTTTATTGGTCGTTTAATATCACTGTCTTAATGCATTAAGCGTTTTCTTTATAACTGTATTTTATTTTCTAGGAAAATGCTTAATGTGTAATTAATTGCGTTCGTAGTGTGGGCTTATCTGCTGGGCCGGTAGACATAGCCTATGCTTTATTTATAAAGTGTGTACTGAATTTGCTCCTCCAATATCACTTTCTTAGTATATTAAGCCACATTAAGCATTTTTCATGTTTTGCGCTCGAATGTCCCGCTTCACTGGGCGCGTTTGCCGCCAGTAGGTTATAGCATTCTCTTGGACATGCAGCAGTATCGGACCCCTCGTGACCCCATTTTTAATTTTGGTTTATAAAGATGCAAAATGTAATAAACATTTTGCATCTTCTCTGAAAAGAAGTCAATATCTATTTTGTGCACATGAAATTTGTGTATTTGGATTTAATTAAAATTTTGGTATTCAACATAGCATTTAAAAATACAGCAACCATTCGTTTTTTGTTTTTCTTGATGTGGTTAAAAAACAAAAAAAAGGAATAGATGCAAAAGTAGGCCTACACAGACCTGATAATATGCATGAAAAGCTATTTTACTTTTAGTTCTTTAAAGAATGTTGCAGCACCGGTTGAACTGTTTTTTCTTAGAAGACAAGATTGGGTGATGTTCAATCCAAAAAAAATGTTTGTGTATTGTTCTAGTTTTCAGGAATAGAAGGTGAAGAGAAACTGAAGTTGAAGAGCTGGTAGGACAGAGGGCATGTTCACATTCAAGCAGTTCTCTGACAGTGCCCTCGATTGACCCTGTTGTGTGAGAACGTGACATTAATAACTGTTAACTAAGACCTACTGCTGCTTTTAAGCTTTATGCAACATGCAGATAAAACTCTTAATATTTTTGAGTTTTTATTATTATTATTTATCAATACCATATTATTGAATGTTGTGTGAAAGTGTTTCTATTACGAAACATGTTTGGATTTGACAACAAAATATTACAAATCAAATACTTTCTACATTTGATCAAAAACAATCAGCAATATGTCAGTAGACAATTACCATATTGTGTGATTCAGATTGCAAATTCCTTTCAAAAGTGTTAAGATAAATATATGAGCTATTTAGATAGATAAAGTATGACAAAATATAAAGTAAAATAAAGCATGTTTTTGTATGTAGTTTTAACCTATAAAAGGTATTAATTGTGTTCCAGTTGACCTCTAAGAGTTAACATGATGAATGTGTGAAAGACTCTTTGGCCTGGTATGTCAGTATAGCTGGTATATTCAGCCAGTATAACAGGTTTCTGAATGTCAGCTTATTTTTCATTGCACATCCATTTACCTTAGACTGTGTAAAGCAAAAGTGGTAACACTTTATTTTAGGGACTTATAACTAGTTGCTTATTAGCATGCATATTACTAGAATATTGGCTATTTATTAGTACTTATTAAGCACATATTAATGCTTTATTCTGCATGACCTTATTCTACATTCCTAATCACCTAAATTTAACAACTACCTTACTAACTATTAATAAGCAGTAAATTAGGAGTTTATTGAGGGAAAAGTCATAGTAAATAGTTTATATGTGTTCCCTATACTAAAGTGTTACCGCAAAAGTCTCCATTTCAATTCAATGAGACACTAATAAGTTTAAATAGCTTGTTTAGTGAATAATTAGAGAATCTTCATCCTCTTCAGTGTGTCTCTATAACACCTTTATACATGAGGTTTGAGCTTCACTGAGAGCCAATAGATATGATCAGCTCATGCTGTATGTTAAACGGCATTTGCAACAATTACTGGAGAAATCCACTAACAACTGCACTTTGGTGACTTGAGAAGAATCATTCATTATCTGGAATCCATTCTGGTAATTTCCTAAAAGCTGTGAAATGTGTAAAAAATGACAGTGAACCTGACTGTCTGTTTTGACTGCACATACAATGAAATACACAGTACTTCTCATGAGATGCTCATACTATACTGTAGATCAGAGGATGAAATGCCAAGTTAGTGCCAGATGTACTGTGTAAATTTAAACTAGTCAACTAAATTATACATAATGCAATAAATAAATTAACAATGCTCAAAGCATTTATTACATTTTTAAAATATACTCCTGTTCATTATTAATTCATGCGTCTTCTTCTTAATACATTAACTAATGTTGATTTATTCAGCTTGTTAAAAATGTATTAGCATACATACAATTTAATACTAACCTGGATTTGCTGTAAATGCTGTATTAGTGCTAATGATTCTCAGTTCATGTTCATATAATGCATTAACCTCTTCCTGTTTTGACAAGGGAGCAAAAGATATATTACAGTTTTTCTCAATTGCTAACACACTGTAACTGATTCATTTTGCTCAATCTCCCAAACCATTAATACAACACATTTCTCAAAGCTATAAACACATTTAAACTAGCTGTTTTCACAGACATTCCAATTTGCTCAAAGTTTTCTGCAGAACTTTACACAAAAATGCCCTAATTTTTAATGTTCTCAGTGAGAAGACACAAGTACAGATTATAATTAACTCAAGCCGTCATAATGTGAACTCAAATAACAAAATTATGTAGTAAATCTGATGACACACTAATCAGAATCCCAGGATAATATAAATAGGGCCGCAGGTGATTATGTGCTTTGTTAAATGCATCCTAACACTGGTGGGAATGTCACTGAACAGTGATACTATTTTCTTTTTAGAGCTGCTTTACAGCAGAATTGCATCACTGAATCATTGTAAAGCTGCTTTGAAACAATCTGTATTGTATAAAGTGCTATAGAAATAAAGGTGAGAGAGAGAGAGAGAGAGAGAGAGATGAAAAAAGTGGGGGAGGAAGAGGAAATTAAAAGAGTAGGCGACTCAAAGAACATTTGTCATTACAGTCCAGATGAGAGAACTTTCACTGTACATGTTCCACACCCTCCAACTCATAACTGTTAAATTGATTTGTAGCCAAGTACTACTTATTTTTGCAGCACTGAGAGGTGACTGCCTTGCACAATTACAAAGTCTTTTGTTAGAGGACCCATGAACTGCTATAGTACTGTAAATATGGTCATTGCCAATACTGCAATGCATTGCAGCTGTGCCGACTGCCGAGGATGCTGTGGGTGCTGATTTTATTTACAGTTTTTCTGCATTGCTAGAACACTAAACCCCATTCTCTGAACCAAATTCTCAATAGCCTAAACCAATTGGTCGAATAAATCATTGTTTCTGTAAAACCTTAAACAGGTTTAGGCAGTTAGACACCATTTGCAAATCTCATGCACTCTTTTTTGCAAAACTCTAAACACATTCTCAATCACTAAAACACATTTCGCACTGTGATGCACTTGTGTTGCAAAACGCTAAACACAGAATTTTACTCTATCTGCACTCTTTTATTTATGTTGTATACTGTAATAGACACTGAGTTGCCAAATTATTCTTGAATACCAATAAGATGCATTTTTGTTACAGTGTTATGAATTGATCTCACTAGCGTTCACTGTGTCTTTGAAGGTTTTGTGTGTCATCTGAGACCAAAGTTTGATTTTGACAGAAGTGAATAAGTTTTTGACTGAAATATTTGATTTTGACATGGAAGTTTGATGTTTGTACAAGTTGGTGTGTAGTTACGAGATTGTGTTTATAGTTGTGAGAAAATGGTGAATTGTTTCATGAATTGTGTGGTAGCAATTGAGAAAAACTGTAATTTAGTTAATTCATCTATACATCAGCTCTGGAGAAAACAGTGATGTCATCGTCCAGCTCAGTTCAGTTTGCATACAATGATGTCAATGCAAGCAGATCAATAACATTGTTGAATATCAAAAACACTGTTGAACAAGGTATGGAGAGTGTTGTCAAGGCTATTGTGAGGGTCGATTGTTCTCCCGCGGTAGAAACCGCCCGGGGCACCGCGATGCGACCGCAAAGGTCTTTCACTTTCGCAATCAAAGGGGCAGGAGCTCAAGAATTAAAACTTTTTTCTTTTTTAAATGGTTTTCATCTACTGTAAGGTCATTTTACAGATGAAAATTGTTGTATTTTATTGTATCTGTACCCTTCCATTTATGTTGCATACTGTAATAGACAAACTGCATGACTCCTGATTCCCAATTAGAGGTTTTTGTTTTGAATTGATCTCACTGCTGTTCTCTTGGCAGTGGAGTAGTCTGTGTATTTGTTTGGTTTGTGCGTCATCTGAGGCCAAAGTTTGATTTTGACAGAAAAGAATGTGTTTTTGACTGAAATATTTGAGTTTGATGTGGAAGTTTGTACAAAGTGGTGTGTGTGTGTAGTTATGAGATTGTGTTTATAGTTGTGAGAAAACAGTGGATTGTTTCATGAATTGTGTGAAAACTGCAATGTCATGACTAATGTTAACATGATGGGCTTGTAAAGTGTGCAGGCGAGGAATGTGGAACATTCCTAAAGAGTCTAATTGTTGCTCCTCTGGTAAACCCTTGAATATAGTGTTCACTTCCTTAAACTTTCCAAGAACAGAGGTCAGAGCTGATTATTTACTACAAATGAAAAAAAAATTCACGGGGTTTGCACGTCTTATGAACGATGTTGTATCAATTCAAACAATATATTAAATGTATACATATATGACAATTATGACATTCTCGCTTTAGGAAAGTGCCAACATTTGTCTGTTTGGCCTTATTTTATGTATTCTCTGCAGTCTTTGTAAATTAGGTTCTATTATTATTTGTTTCTCATTGTTTTCCCAAATATTAGACACCTATTTGTCTAATGCTAATCTGCATGCTGTTTCCCAGCCGTTTTAAACAAACTTACAGTTTACTTTATGGTTTATATATATATATATATATATATATATATATATGATCTGTATTTCTGCATTCCTGTTATGATCTTGCTAGTTTACACATCTTACAAACCCTGTTTTACTTGACCACTGCCTGCATCCTTCCAGATGTTTTAGGGATGATCCTAGCTTTTAATAGCTTTTAATAGCTTTTAATGTGACCATTATTATTATTTAAACTTATAATTAATTACAATCATTAAATGAACATGAATCTTTCCAGTGGCGCTTGAGTCACTCACACACTGACCCGTCGACATTCCATATTTATTCATCTATTCAAGCACAGAGTGAAAGAATGTTTTTTTCTGAATGCAGGTGTACACAAGGAAACTATCGAATAACAAATAACTCAATGTCACATGAAGAATGACAAACTTGTTTAAGCTTTTTTTTTAGAATTACTTTTAGTTCCAGTAAAGGTCCACCCACAGTTATTAAAGGCCCTGATAAGACTGTGAGATCTGCAGTTCAGCATCACTGTATTGAGCTGCTGAAGAGAGAATCTCACTGAGTTTGCTCTGCAGCAGCATCTGACCTCAGGTAAAGATATTTCTGTTTTATCCCATTGGGCCACCAGCTTTTGATGGATCTAAATTATTTTGTAAAGTTTGGCCATTTCTTATATTTTGTAAAATTCACCTTTAAGTATCTGTGAATGTTATAGTTGTTTTACAAATGTGCACAAACAAGAAGAAAAAAATATAACAAAATATAAGAAACATATTTCATATGTGTGTATGTTGTATATGTGTGTGCAGGTGGCGTTCGTCACAATGAGGTTTCTGATCTCACTGTGTGTGTCACTACTGCTGCTGATGAATGGTGAGTGTTTTATATCTGTCATGTAAAATTACTAAATATTTTCCCAATAATAAATTATTATGTTTATTGTGTATTTAACAGGTGAAATAATCAATGGACAAACAACAGGTACATTCTTTCACTTCATCTAATCTTCAAAGTATCATTTGTTTTCCACTAAAAAAAGTAGAAATAAAAGTAGTAGAAATAATTCATATAGTGAAAAAGTTTTCCTATTGATATAAACCCTTCTCATAATATTTTAGCACAAATTAATATTCATATACTGCAAAAAAAATAAAAAAATAAATAAAATAATAATAATAATAATAATTTTAACAGTTAAAGACTGCAAAAATGTGACAGTAAGAGATTGTTAATTGGTTAACAGTAATTTCCTGTACTACAAACAGGGAAAACTGTATTAGATCTAACCTTACATTTCAGTAAATACTGTTAAATGTACCATTTTTTGGAAATAAAAAGGACAAATCTTATTATTTACAGTGAAAAACTGTAAATTGGCATTCCCAGATTCCACTGCATGGCACTTCACATTTGATGGTTTTTAATTTTAATAATTTTAATAATTATGTTTCTTCTTTTTTTTTTTTTTTTTCTTATCAGTTCTGTACATTAGGGTTTTATGTTACATACTATGTTGTTAATTAAATATTTTTTTAGTGTCGTGTGTTATCATGATGGTGTTTTGTGTTTGTGTGTAAGACACTGCGTGCGCCTTCTTTATATTAGTATTTACCTCAGCTTGTGTTAACACTACTTGTGATGTACTTTGATTCGTCTCGTCTTTCTCTTTACTACCAGTACTTTTGTTATGGTGGATGTCAGTATGTGTAAGATGTACAAAACAGCATAGTTTTAATAGCAGCATGGTCTTGCTAATTCAGCAGAAAAGGTCTGTTGGATTTACCGGTTTATTTATTTATTTTTAATTACAGCTCTAAATTGTAAAATTGACATGTTTGTTACGGCCTCCCCTGTGTAGGGCAGTAAAAATAATGATAATAATAATAATAATAATAATAGGCCCTGTCTCCCGTCCCAGCAGTATTCAACAAAACACAATCTTGCATTATCAACCATAAAAAAATTATTTAGGGAACATAGGAAAACAGTAACAAAGAAACTAAAAATCCTTATGGAAGCAATAATTGTCACAGTTCCCGTGTTCCCGGACTCCATTTCCCATCATCCTCTTGTTTCCACACCTGCACTAACTTCCTAGTCATCTCCCCATCATCACTGATCACCTGCACCTGGACCTCATCATCTGCACTCCTATATAATGGACTCACTTTCCCTTCACTCCTTGTCTGTTCTTATGTTAGTTTAAGTGTGTGTTGCTGTTCATTCTTCCCATGGTTATCAATAAAGCCCGTATTATTGTGGATTTCCGTATTCGCCTCGTCTCTACAGCACCACCCGTAACAGAAGAACAGACCATTACCGACTGGAAGTCTACAATTCTACATGGGCTTGTTCGTCTCCGAGATCCTTATGTCTCCCGTGCCTTGGATCCAGTTACGGCATCGGATTGCCTTTGTAGGTGCTGACAGGACGGTCGCTCGCTGGAGGAGTTTGTCGAGCTAGCTTATTTGGCGAATTGGCCAGATGCCTGTTTGAACGCAGTGTTTCTGGCGGGCTGGACAAGGACACGATTCGTTTTAAAGAACCTGCCTGCTACTTTTCCCTAGTTGAAGCCATTAATCTGGTTCTGTTCCTAAATTGTTCTGATTTCGTCATTGAGGAGGTTCTTGAGAAATCGTGTCATCCTCGTCCAGTTTCCTCAGAAACACCGGCGGCCTGGCCAGTTCGCCAATTGCCGCTTTCCTCCGCATGCCCCTCCAGTGAGTTATTCCCCGGTGTCCTGCCGGACCTAAAACCCCTGAAGGCCAATGATAAATCCTCCGCTGGGCCAAAACGTCCGAAAAGGAGGAAGAAGAAAAAGCCCCAATCTCCTGAGTTCTCTGCCTCCGAGCAGCCCCAGTCTCCTGAGTTTTCTGCCTCCGTGCAGCCCCAGTCTCCTGAGTTTTCTGCCTTTGTGCAGCCCCAGTCTCCTGAGTTTTCTGCCTCCGAGCAGCCCCAGTCTCCTGAGTTTTCTGCCTCCGAGCAGCCCCAGTCTCCTGAGTTTTCTGCCTCTATGCAGCCCGCGCCTGTATCGGTGGGGCTTTTGGTCGAATATGAGGGGATGGACTGGGCCCTATTCTCTGCTCCAGCCTGTCACGAGCCCGCTGCTCCTGCCGCCGCCGCCGAGCCCGCTGCTCCTGCCGCCGCCGAGCCCACCTTGCCATCCACGGGAAATCCCCAAGAAAATTTGGGGGCCAGGTACCCGTGGGTGGGGAACTCCTGGGTGGGGAACTCCTGGGTGGGCTTCTAGGTTCATCAGAGCCTGTTAAGGCTCCAGACCCGCCATGGCAACCTGCCAAGTCTCCAGACCCGCCATGGCAACCGGCCACGTCTCCAGACCCGCCATGGCCACCTGCCAAGTCTCCAGACCTGCCATGGCCACCGGCCACGTCTTGCCTGATCTCCTAGATCCGCCCTGGAGACCTCCGGTCCCGTCTGCTCCTCTCCCTGCACCTGCGTGAGGTCTTCAATCGCCCACCCCCTCCCGGTTGCTCCTTCCACGGTGCGAGGCCGCGCTACCGGGAGGGGAGGTACTGTCACAGTTCCGTGTTCCCGGACTCCATTTCCCATCATCCTCTTGTTTCCACACCTGCACTCACTTCCTAGTCATCTCCCCATCATCACTGATCACCTGCACCTGGACCTCATCATCTGCACTCCCTATATAATGGACTCACTTTCCCTTCACTCCTTGTCTGTTCTTATGTTAGTTTAAGTGTGTGTTGCTGTTCATTCTTCCCATGGTTATCAATAAAGCCCATATTATTGTGGATTTCCGTATTCGCCTCGTCTCTACAGCACCACCCGTAACAATAATTAACTTCAGGAGAGGGCAATGCCAAAATAACAAACAAAAGAAGTCTAACCTTTTTAGTAAGATAAACCTAAACAAAATAAAGAAGCAAACAAAAGACAGGAAACTAAAACTAGCTTCCTCTCAGTGCAATCAGGAGAATATATATATATATATATATATATATATATATATATATATATATTTATACAAAATAAATGGCGCCACCTATACAGCTTTCTTAAATTAAAAGGGCGATGAATTGAGAAATCAACTTTTCCTTGAGCTTTTGATATATAAGAGGTCATCATATTATAAGAATATCTTGTAAGTTTCCAAATTGAAAACTTCCTTGTTAGTCAAATGTAAGCTTTTATTGACACCAAGCCCAGCAAACGACTGATCCTGGAATGTGCCTGTCATGGATAGGTGAAACACTACCTCCGCAGAATAAATCAAGGACTCCTTCATCATTGCAATGTTAGCCCCATCCACTGGCATATTAGTGAGACGACAAGCAGACTAAAAAAGATACAGGACTAAAAATAACATTACCTTTCAAAGGATCCTAATGCTAGGAATATGATTAGTTATTTTCAACAGTGTGAATGCCCCAGTTGAGCATTATTTATTTGTATTCTGTACATTTCACTGTGGATTCTTTGGTAAATCAATCGCATTTCGGCGCAGGTTTTGCAAACAGACTTTTACGATATGGACTCGACAGTAATGCAACAACATGTAAGAAACTGTGTTAATTCTAATGCCTGATCTGATATTAATGATTCATGCACAGTCAGATGTTCTGAGATCTGGACTTGTGCCAAAACTCCTGTTTTAATCAACGGATCTCTTAGTTACATCACATTTGCACTATTAGTTATGATGAAAACTTTAGTGTGCAGAAATTGAGTTACAATTAGGAGATCACTGCATTCATGCGCTCAACAACATATCTGTGATTGGCTACAATGTTCATCACTGCAACCTTTCATGCCACTATCTAAATATAATGCCGTAGATCTAAATGTAATGCTAATCAACACTTTTAATGATTAGTTAACCTTAAGAGATGTAATAGTAAAAAAAGTGCTAAAAGTTTTCGAGAGAGTAATACTTTTTTAAATGGAAAAATGTTAGCCAATCACAGCAGTGAGCATTTACATTGAAGTCTCACAACAGACATGCCCCTTAAAAAAGAGAGTTCAAATATAAGAGCTAAAATCAAGGTAGGAAATATGCCTTTTATTTCTAAATTATGACAATTTTTGATGTAAAGCATACTAACATTATAAGTGCACCCAAGGAAAGTTTATAAAACATTGCAGTTCATGACCCCTTTTATAAATGATATAAACCATTAAATAAAGAATGAAACTCAATCAATGCAACAGGTCCTCCACTGCAATAATCTCACACACAGCTAATATACCTTACACGGTGCATAAAAACATGGGGAGAAAATGAGCAAATGTCTGAAACAGGATAAAGGGACTCTCTGCAAGAGAGACAGTGAGGGAGACCTCCAGGCTTCTGTCTCTGCGGCACTCAAGTGGTGCTTCTCACTGCTCAAATTAATGCTTCCTCGTTTCCTTGCTCCTCCGTCATCCAGCCCATGATCCAGAAACCAATCGAACTCAGCCATCTTGAAAATCTCAATTTTCTAATTGCACCATAAGGGGGCAAGGAATGAGGAGCGAGGAAGCTTCCTAAGGAGTCATGAGCTTGGATACTAAGGGGTGAAGCTAAGATGAGAGGAAAGGAAGTGAGTAAAAGATACGAGGATGCACAAATGAGAAATGAGAAGCACCCAAGAAGTGGCCGCTTTTGTATGAGAGCATATAGCTGTGAAAGCAAATCAGAAGAGGAGACACTCAAGAGTGCTGATTAAAGGATTAGTTCACTTCTGAATGAAAATTTCCTGATAATTTACTCACCCCCATGTCATCCAAGATGTTCATGTCTTTCTTTCTTCAGTCGAAAAGAAATTAAGGTTTTTGATGAAAACATTCCGGGATTATTCTCCTTATAGTGGATTTCAATGGACTCCACTGTTGAAGGTCAAAATTACAGTTTCAGTGCAGCTTCAAAGGGCTTTAAATGATACCAGATGAGGAATAAGGGTCTTATCTAGCAAAATGATTGGTCATTTTCTAAAAAATTCAAATGTATATGCTTTATAAACACATATGATTGCCTTGCGAGCGCTTCCGTCTTCCGTATCCTTCAAAAAGCTTACGCTGTATGTCTTACGCCTTTCCTATTCCACTTACGGAAAAAACTGAACTCGTTCGTTCCTTAAGTTGAATAGGGAAGGTGTAGGACATACAGCGTAAGCTTTTTGAAGAAGATTACGTAAGTAACACCCCCACACTTTAATTTACAAATCCACTGAATTGTAAATAAGTAACTTATACCCTAAGGACTATACACTCTAGATAAGGCATCAGCAACCACATTTTCAGAGCCTTTTTGATGTCAAATTTCTAGGCTGTATTTTTGGATTATTAGACCCCAGCACATTAACTGTTGGTTGGTTTTGTACAAAAATATAATTGGGTTGAGGTCAGTGTACACAATTACAGTGCTGCTACCACCCACATAAACTTCAGTGTTGTAAAGCTAGCATTAAAGCTAAATCCTCCTTATCGATGGTACTGTAATGAAGATGACACTTTGAAAATTTCTTTAAGTATGAGGATACAGGATGATCCACACCTCCAACATCAGCACCACTCCTGCCCCCATAGCACTTGCATCTACCTGCAACTTAAATGGTAGATCAAAATTTGGTGCAGAGAGAACTGGGGCGTTACAGAGAATGTCTTTGGCAGCTAAAAATGCAACATTTCTACAAAACCTTCTGTAATAACCTGTCATTACCAGGAACCGTTTGTTCGTGGGAGTGGGGAACTCTAACATGGCAGTAATATTGTCTTCAATTGGTCGTACTTGTCCTTGACTGACCTTTTTGCAAGGATACAATTGCTTTTGCACATTCACATTTCGTCAAGTTCAGGGTAAGAAAAGCTTTAGCCAAGCATTGGAAGGCACACTCAAGATATTTAGATGGTCTTGCCACTCATTAGAATAGATGACTATGTCATCCAGATAAGCTGCACAATTTGGAACGTTAGCCAGTACCTTATGCATCAACCTCTGGAACATCACAGGTGCATTTCATATCCCAAAGGTGAGAACGGAATACTGCAAGAAGTTATCTGGCGTTACAAACGCAGAAATTTCTAAAGCTCTCTGTGTTAAAGGAACTTGCCAGTAGCCTTTCAAAAGTGTCTCTGTCCACATAATCTTCTACGCAGGGCAATGGAAAAGAATTTGAGTAATACCATTCATTTTGCGATAGTCCATGCAAAAGCTAAAGTTTGAATCTGGTTTTGGGACTAGTAAGCACAGTGAGCTCCAGGGACTTCAGCTTTCATAACTTCACGCTTAGAAGGATAAACTCTATATGGAAACTGTTTAATGGGCAGACTCTTTCCTACATGTCATGAACAAGAACATTAGTCTGGCTTGGAACATAAGAAAATAAAGTAGGTTATTCTCTGATCAATTTACCCACTTAACTACACTGGTGTTCAGGAAGATAAGACAGGTAAGAATCTAAATCAGACAGTATGGGCAGAGTTCTGCAAAGGTACAAACGAAAGCTTCGCATCACACCCAGTCAATCAATAGTCTTCAGGACTGTAAAATGTGAGAAGAACAACATATATGACTAGTAAAGTCATCAGTCATTAGCTTTACCGCCATCCCTAACAATATAGGGCTTCATCATAATGTGACAGACTTGAGTTTGCCGCTTACGATCAGGTCTGCGAATTGCATAGTCTGTCTCACTCAGTTTTTTATTAACAGTTTAGGGACCAGACAATTTGGCTTGTAAAGCTGACCCAGGTACAGGTAGTAAGACAAGAACATCATAAGCAACTTGGAAACTGCGTGCTACACTGTTTTTTATTAAAATGTGCTTTCATTTTGGACAGCACAGATGCCCGATGAGTTTTTGCTGTCTCACAGGCTTTATGAAGCCTTTCACAAAATGAACTTGCTTACTCAAGAATAGATGTGGGTAAGGAATTTTTAGACAGCAATTGCTCTTTGCTCAAAAGTCGCCATGAAATCAAAATTTAAGTTTTTTTGGCTTTTAGTATGAATATGTTAGTCTTACTGTTATCTATAAGTTAGTGTAGGGGATAGGGAATGATTAAGACAGTGTAAATATGCCTTCCATTGGGGCGAATGAAGTTTGGTTTCATGTTAGTGTCAAACGAACCGCCGCAGCGAGCACACAGTCTGCTCCGGTCCAGAGACACAATAGAACAGAGCGGATGATATGCACGAGTCAGCGCAGATCACAAAACGTATCAGGCCAATTTGAATTCTGCACACAATGCTATAGAGTGGTCTGGCAGAAGCTAGTTATTTTACTTTATAATGTGTTAAAGTAAAATAACTAGCTTCCACCAGACTGCCTTCTGTATTCAACTTACGGAAAAAGCGTAACTGACGTTGCAATGCATTTGTATAAGAAAACGACTTTTAGATTTTTAGGCCGTGGCATTCCCGAGATATAAAAGTTCTTTGATTTATCCAGAGGTGGACAAAGTACACAAATACATTACTTAAGTGAAAGTATAGATCAAATATTACTCCATTACAAGTAAAAGTTGTAAAGAGAGATTTTACTTAAGTAAAAGTACAGAAGTACTTGCTTTTAAAAGTACTTAACTGTTAAAAATAAATTACCTTTGATATGTCAACACATTTATTATTGTTGTATGAATGCATGCCATCATGGTGGTTTAAGCCAGTCAGTGATGCTCCACCCGACATACATAGTTGCATACGACTACCTTGAACTCATTTAAATAATTATTTAAAAGTTACAAAGCTCTTTTCAAAGTCAAAAACATTCTAGAAAAGAAAGGTTTATTTGACAAGATTTTGCTGAAACATATTTCTGGAAGGATTTCATAATCTTATTAGCCCAACTACATTTTTGCATGCTAACTAATGTCATTGTCGAACCTTACCTATGTGTTAGCGGTGTATCCACAAGGCTATGGCAATGTGGCAGGTAAATCCTAAAAAAATCATTTGACCAACTATACTTACAGAAGCCTTAGCTCTAAAAGCACAGACAATTTCCATTTTAAGCTTTCATCAGAAATTAAAAGTTTACATACCTCAATATGCTTCCGCAATTTTTTTAAGGCTGTGATATGGTTCATTTTAGGCAAACATTTAAAATGAAACAAATCTTTAATATTTTCAGAAAACTGTCTCAGTATTCAGAGACCCGCCTATGATAGCTTTCATATGTTGGGATATATTTGCATGCATCAGGGAGCCCCTTTCAAAATGCGGGCTATTGAAATCGCATTTGAATGTGAACTCTGATTCCACTACATTCGACTCTGCAGCTCGTTAAATGGTTTTTATTTCTATAAAAAGCAAAATGACAGTGGAGGGGTAATGTAAATGTCACAGTCACCTGCACCGGCACTACATTTCCCAGCATCCCTCCTGTTCCTCACCTGCACACGATCATCAATCTCCCGCACCTGAAGACCATCACCATCATTACCACTCATTAGCACTCCCTTCTTAAGCAGTCACCATCCTCACCACAGTGTCTGGTCTCGTATGTCTATTGTGTTGTGCTGTGTTCATTCCTGTTCCTGTATCTCCCATTGGATTGCCAAGTAAAGACTTATTTGATCTTTATCCTCTTCGTTGTGTGTTCCAGCGCAAGCAACACGTTACAGAAGACCGGACCACCACGATTTCCTGTCTTTTTCGTCTGCGTTTTTCCACCTTGCCGTCACCAGCCTGCTGGAGGATGAAACCCTGAAGACCTTGTTCTGGATCGAGGCAAACTTCCATGGCCCCAGCAACCTCCCAGACACCACCGGCTTGAACTGGAGGGAAGCTTTGTTGAAGTGTCTGGAGAGCAAACGGCCCTGATCCAGAACCCTGCCCAGCCCAGTTCCCAGTCAGAGACCCACCGCAGATGGAGTGAACGACTCTGCCGTGACGTCAGAGCCTGCGCCTGGAGGAGCGACTGAGCATGACATCACCCCGGAGCCTGAGGGGTTTCCATCTGAGGAGAGGTCCGAGTCGGCAGTCCCATTCAGCGCCGAGGGTGTCGGAGATTAAGAGCTGGTCAGAAGCCCCGCCCACCCGCCCGTCACTTAGAGTGAGTTTACCAACATCTACGCAACTCCTCATCTGCCTAACCATTCTATACTGGACTCACTGGTCCCACCCAGCCTCCCTCTCCCACATCCTCTCCTAGATGTTTCTGTCAGCTGGTTGTCCCAGCCTTCTTCGCAGATCCCAGCCACGTCTGCTGTCCTGCCCGAGCTGTCCCCCATCAGTCCCGCTGTACCACCGTTATCTCCTCTCAGTGACGTGGTTACATCGCGGGCCTACTGTGAGCCACCTCCTTCTGGGTGTGAGAATCCTGTGGCTCCGCCGCCGGCTTCTGTCCTTGTCTCTCCACCTCGACCCGTCACCCTGACTCCTCCACCTGTGCTCCTCCCTCCATCAACGTCTGCTGGGACCTACGAGCTTTCGGCTTCGCGGAGCTTCCTAGGACCGTCGGCTTCACCCGGATTGGACGTTGCGTCACCTGCGCCACGGACTTGCGAGCCGTCCATTGCTCTCTGGCCCTCCACCCCTACTGCACCGGCTAGCTCCGCCCTCCCTCAGGCTCCATATACGCCCTCAGTCGCTCCAGCTACACCTCAGCCCTCCGGACACCTGCATCCTCCGGACCCCTGCAACCGTCCTCCTCCTGAGCCACCTCCAGCATCTTCCATCTCACCTTCACTCCGTCCACCTACAGGACCCCCTCTGGCCCTCCCCTTTGGATCTTCCATTTCAGCACGAGGATGCGCCTCGCCGGAGGGGGATGTACTGTCACAGTCACCTGCACCGGCACTACATTTCCCAGCATCCCTCCTGTTCCTCACCTGCACACAATCATCAATCACCCACACCTGAAGTCCATCACCATCATTACCACTCATCTTAAGCAGTCACCATCCTCACCACAGTGTCCGGTCTCGTATGTCTATTGTGTTGTGTTCATGCCTGTTCCTGTATCTCCCATTGGATTGCAAAGTAAAGACTTATTTGATCTTTATCCTCTTAATCGTGTGTTCCTGCGCAAGCAACACGTTACAGTAAACCTAGCGGTGGCATATTCTATCCTAATTTCACCCTCACACTCACGTCATAGCAATATACGAGACAGCTTTTCACCTTGATAAGAAATCTTACACACATCACATTTTAATCTCATGAGATCTCGTCACCCCAATTAAGTACAATACTCAAGTAAATGTACTTCCTTACTGTTTACTTCTGGATTTGGTTTACTACTGTTTACCTCCTCAAAACATAGGATTAGAAAATTATCCATATTACAAAAATAAAACAATGCCAATATTACAAAATGTACAGCAGGAGTTTGCGTCTCTCGTGCCTCCTCTCGGCTCATAGAAAATCAACAGACCCCCCTAAAGCATGCGGGTTTAGTGGTTTAGTGGGGGGTAATTGAGAATGAATGGGGGAAAGTCACTTGAGAGGAGGCAATGCCTCCATTGCGCTATGACTGGATATGATTGGTTTGTGTGATAAATCCCGCCTATTGTTTACAGTCGTGTTCTGTGCGTCAGTCTGAATGAACAAAAGGATGGCGTCAATGGGAAGACTAATTAAAAAGTAAGCAAACAGCTCACCCACTTAGATATCACCACTTTATGTGACGTCAAAATCTAACTTGAAAAGACCTGAAAACATGATGACTGCAGGGGTTTTTACTAGAGAGCAATCAGCTTGGGAAAATTAAAGATCCATCTTCGTGTCTGTGACAAACAGTGTTTACCGAGCATGACTGATGATCCAAAATAAGTTTACTATTACAAAGAACAGCTGAACATCAATATTCAAATAAAATATATCGTTTAACTTGTTACTGCCTTTAGTTATTATTTTGGAATAAATTAAAAAATGCTTAAAACACTAACTTGATGAGATTGACTTGGTTTTAATAAATAGAACATTAAAAACATTGTCAATGTAAAAATACTAAATAGAATCATAATTGGCTTCTTTTTGATGTAATATAATGTTCATTTAATATATATATATATATATATTGTATATATATATATATATATATATATATATATATATGTGTATTTTATATATGTGTATTTCTTTATACATAATAAATATACACAGTACATACACACATATTATGTAAACACAAACTTTTAGTTCTCGTTTTTTTTTTTAAAGTGATGAGTTCTTTGATTTGTCTCTCCCCAACTTCCAGTTTCATCATACTTACAGAATTCTGACTTGTAAAAACTGCTCACATCTTTATTTGTGTTTTTTGTGTTCTTTCTTTTGGCAACACCAGGGATATTCTATCCATTCGGCTCAGCAGCAGGAGACACAGAACATTCTCTTAATAATTATTATGATGATGAAAGCTACATATCTGTTGGCCTATCCACTCCATATACGTTCTTTGGCCGCACATACAACCAGTTATACGTGAGAATTCACTTCCATTGCCAATCTAAATATGAATGTAAATGTTGTGATAAGCCAGTTCTACATTCCTGGTGGATTTGAACTGATTTCTTATATTACAGGTTCATTCTAATGGACTCCTTACATTCAACCAACCTCAACCAGCATCAGGACCCAACTACAATCCCACCAGTGGAGCTGAAGATTTCATTGCTCCTCTCTGGAGTGATGTTGACGACTATTACAGTGGCGTGTTCTCATATCAGCAGTACACAAATGGAAATGTGCTCACTCGTGCCACTCGGGATATAAAGCAGTATTTCCCTCAGATAAGATTCAATGCTTCTTCAGTCTTTGTTGTCACTTGGGAATTTGGTGATCGCACAAGCCCAGTAAGTTTTTATTTATTTATTCATTTACTTTTTAGACTGCAGTGTAGACTATGAATCATGATGTTGTGTTTTCTTTTCTTTTCAGGCGATCAAGTTTCAAGTGGTTTTAATTTCTGGTGGAGGTTTTTCCTTCTTTCTGATCAATTATGGCGACTGTGCTGTGCTATATGAACAAGTTCAGGTAAAACAAACATCACAGGATTGAATTAATATTCTATACTCTATACCAGCTCTGTATGTATTGTGTACATAACATTTGCTTTCAATGGTTTTAATAGGCTGGATATGACACAATAGGCTCCACAGACTCCTTTGTAATTCCTGATTCAATTAATGGCAACTACCAAAACCTCAAGAGCACAAGCAACGTAAACGTCCAGGGTCGTTGGGCCTTCCTTGTAAACGAAGGTAGCAGTTTTGTCAAGAATGTTTCTTACTATTATCAGTTTGTTTATATTATGGTGTTATAATTATATATTATGTGTGTGTCAGTTGAGAGTTACCTCATTTGCTCTCTAGAATGAGAATGTTACCTCTGCTTTCACAAGCTCAACAGCTCTCACATGACGTTTTGATCAACTGACAAGAAAAAAAATGTATAAAGACTGTTCATACAACATTTCAAAACTGTCAAAGATAATATACACAAAAAGCCAATGGCTTATTTCTATTGTGGTCTCTATGTTCACAAATGGAAGAATAGATCATATACAGTATGGAGTGAAATCACCATCAAGTTCAGCATCTCACAATACATCACCTCTAAACTTTCGATACAAAAACTATTTTTACCGTGATTTTAAACATTAAGACTCTTTCTCAATACCCAAAAATACAGCATGTTATTTACATAAAATATTATTTATTGAACAATAATATTTAAATTAACAACAAAAGCCATTATAGTGCAGGATTTAATTTCAATGTAAATAAAGTTATGAAACTTAATATAACCTTAAGCCAAATCAGTTAGCTCTGGAACAAGTAATAGATTAATAAGACCAAAGATTGCCTGTTTGATATACCCAAAACGAATTATACCTCACGTTTAAACACTATCTACATAAAAGGATTTTATGAAATCCAAGTGATCGCGCAGGCACCTCGTGCGCACACACATCAGTTCTAGCGTTTAGAACTTGACATTTCTGCCATTCATCATCAAAATAATATGCAGTCAACCAAACATAAAAGTTACACTGCTCAAATTAAATGGTCCGCTTTAGCTAAATCAACATGCCCAGTGCCCAACCACACACATTTTTGCGCATGTGAAGGATGCTGATTTACGTGGATTGGGACGCGATTGAAGTAGCCTACAAAACTTTAATTGTTGACATAATGAATAATAATTTAGCAACCAAAATGTTTCATGCAAATATAGAAACACATTTGGATTCCTGACAAATGAAAGAGGTGAGCCCATCAGTTTCCCTTTTGCCTAAAAAAAAAAAAATAATAATAATTTTAGCTTGGCTATGTGTCACGGTTGCTGGTTGCAGCACAAACAAATATAATCAGGATCTTGATGCAGCAGTGTTCTTTATTTAAACAAACTCCAAATACTGGGAACAGAACAACCAAACATTACAATGACGAGGACAGACAGAGAACTGAAGGAAACACAGGGTTTAAATGCACAGCAAACAAAGGAAACTGAACAAGATAATTAATAAGAAACACCTGAACTCAATCTGTAACCAAGGGAACTAAATGATGGCGGGAAAAACTGAACAAAAGGAGGACAAATTACAAAAACAAACAGAGTCCAAAACAGATGTAACCCTAACACTATGCTGTTTATAATGAATGCCATCTAATTTATGTTTTATTTATAGTTTATATAATTTTACAATTTCTTTTTCATTCTTGTTCTAATAATAATAATAATAATACTAATAAGTTTTATTTATATAGCGCCTTTCCAGGGCTCAAGGACACTTTACAATATACAGTTATCAAGGAAGAGATAATACAAGTAGACAATGATGAAAAACAATAATGGACAGGAAGCATACAGAAGAATAGCGTCAAGTACAAAAATACAAAACAGGACTTAAAAGACATAACATAACATTCAGAGAACTATTAGTAATGATGCAGAGCAATCAATTCATCAAATCAGAGGTATAACATTCAGAAAACAGGTGAGTTTTAAATAATGATTTAAATTCAGAGATATTGTTAACACAACAGAGTGAGCGGGAGAGAATTCCAGAGTTTGGGCGCAATAACACTGAATGATCTGCCCCCAATTGAAGAGAGGCGATGCCGAGGACAACGAGAAGGCCAGAGTCAGAGGAACGTAGTGAGCGAGTCGGGGTGTAGGGAACGAGCATATTACAAAGATAAGGGGAGCCAAGCCATGCAAAGATTTAAAGCGACTGGAAGCCAGTGGAGATCATATAAAATTGGGGTGATGTGAGCAGAACGCTTGGTATGGGTGAGTATTCTATTGGTAATAGAGGTAATATGAGACTGAAATGAAAGGGTGGAGTCAATGATTACACCTAAATTTTTAACAGTATTGGATGTTTTGATGTGAGTACCAGCAATCTCACAGGTGAAATTGGTAGAAATATTGCTGGTAAGTGAGGGAGTTCCAATGAAAATAATCTCAGTTTTGTCCATGTTGAGTTTCAGAAAATTTGAATTAAGCCAATCTTTTATGTCTTTCACACAAGCAGAGATTTTGTCTGTTTGGGGAGGTAGAGTAGGTGTGCAGATAGAGTATAATTGAATGTCATCAGCGTAAAAGTGATAGTTTAGACCATGACGTTGTAAAATCTGACCAAGTGGCATTATGTAGATTATGAATAATAAAGGCCAGAGAACTGATCCTGGGGAACACCTTGCTTCAGGGGACAGTAGGTGATCGAAAATCCTTAACTAAGATGTAGAATTGTCTGTCAGAGAGATAGGAAGAGAACCAAGAAAGAGCAGTACCAGAAATACCCAAATCAGAGAGATGAGAAACAAGTAATTCATGGGAGACGGTATCGAAGGCAGAGCTGAGGTCAAGTAGCAAAAGTATAGACAGAGAACCAGAGTCACTAGAAAGCAGTAGATCATTCACTACCTTTACAAGTGCAGTTTCAGTACTATGGAGGGCGAAACCAGATTGAAAGGGATCAAAGAGATTATTTTCAACTAGAAAAGACTGGAGTTGGGAGGCAACAGTGCTTTCCAGTAATTTAGCTATGAAGGGTAAATTTGAAATAGGACGGTAATTAGATAGAACTGAGGGTCGAGGTTGGGTTTCTTGAGAACAGGGTAACTGCAGCAGTTTTGAGTGGCAGAGTAAATGAAGCAGAGGTAAGAGATGTATTGATGAAGTGAGAAATAGGTGCAGAGATAAAAGAATGGCAAAGTTTCAGGAGAGAAGTAGGAGCAGGATCAAGTTGACAGGATGAAGAGTTGGATTTCAAGATTAACTTAGAGACAGAAGATGGGGTCGTCAAAGAAAAACAAGACAGAGTTTGACTGGATAGATTTGGTGGATAGTTGAGCTTTGTATCAGTAGAGAAGCATTAGTGGATGGCATCGGTCTTTTCAAGCAAATAATCCAGAAAAGAAACAGCAAACCTCATTAGAAGCAAGGGCGTCTTGGGGTGGAGGTTTAGTAAGCTTATTTATTGTATTGAATAATGCTTTTGGCCTGTTACTTGATTTATTAATTGTGGCAGAGACAAAACTAGAGCGAGCCGAGATGAGTGCAGATTTGTATATTTTGAGATGATCAAGAAAAGCTAAATAATGTACAGTAAGACCAGTTTTTCTGTAGAGACGCTCAAGCCGTCTACCAGTAACCTTGAGAATACGGAGCTCAGGGGTATACCAAGCAGAAGAGTGGGAAGAAGGGACACTTCTGGTCTTAATAGGAGCATGCTGCTGTAAGATTTCAGAAATTATGGAGTGATAGTTAGATAATACCATGGAGGGATAAGATATATCAAAGACATCAGAGAGGTTCAAAGAAACAATAGAGGTACAAAATGATGCAGTATCAATAGCTTTCAGATTGCGGTATGAAATAACAGTTTTAAGGCATTTCTTACGCATAGGCAGACTTAAGCTAAAATCAAGAAGTTTGTGATCAGAGATACCAGTGTCAGAAGAAGAGATGGAACAGATATCAACCCTTGATGTACATATCAGATCAAGGATATGACCACGAGTATGGGTAGGAAAATGAACATGCTGAGTCAGATTAAAACATTCAAAAACAGACATTAATTGATTAGTATTAGAGCAAACAGTATCAACATGAATATTGAAGTCACCAAGCAGGAGAATGGGAAATGACAATGAACAGGCAAGGGTTAACAGTTCACTGAGTTCAGAAAAAAAGTTGGACAGGGCTTTAGGAGGACGATAGAGCAAGATAATTATAAGAGAGTCAGCCTTCAACACCATATATTCAAATGAATTGGTATCATGAAAATTAAGTTGCGTGAGTCGGAGATTGTCGATGAATGACAGCGAGACCACCCCCTTTACCATGCAGTCGAGGTCGGGACAGATACTTATATCCTTCAGGTGCGGGAAGATTTAACTGCAGAAAATCATCCGGAACTTGTCTGGAAGAAAAATGTCAAGCTTATTGTCAGTGATAATTTCACTGAGATAAGGGCTTTGTCCAATATTGATGCGACAGTTCAGAAGCGCAAAATTACGATGCAGGAATTCAAGTTAGCGATGCGTTGCTGGGCATCAGTGTGATAAATTAAAGAGCGATGTATAGTATTGCCGGAGGGTAATTGTCTGGGCATGGACGGCAATCTATGGTTAGTACAGATGCGGAAGGGTATCAGGCTTAGAGCAAGGTACTCCTGAAGACACGCTGTGAGGGTGTATGTGTCGTGGCGCGGAGAATCCCTAGACTCCGGCAGCATTCATACGTCACAGAATCAAGGCGGAGTGGCAATTCAAGGCCCTAAGCTGCGATGGTAAATATCCAATATCCATTATGGAAGTGAGATAAAAATGAGGCAGATAAGAGAAGAAAAAGAAAAACTTTTGCCCGAGGCATGTTAGTACTGGGCAAATGCAAGCGATCACAGGCGAAAACCACGTTAGCCAGACCCTGAACGCCACTTCACCAAAAACAGCAGACTAAATAGGAGACAACACACCCAGATAGCAAGCAATTAAGCGAACAGCGCAACCGACTGAGAGAGCGGTAACTCACCCATCAGAAGAGCCAAGCGTGGTGGAGCGTTAACAGGTAGAGGGCTCGCAGCAGCCCGGTGGCAAGCTCACAGACAACAGGAGTTTGATAATGACAATAGTCCAGTTCAAAGATCAGCAGTGAGAAATGGAGTAATCCAGACAGAATACTATAAAAATAATCCGAACAGAACGGTGGAAAAACATGTAGCAAAACATACAAACAGTCCAGGTGCGAAGCGGCAGCACAGACGGTCACAGCGTTCTCGACCGGAAAGTAGATAAGTTCTGTTCTGAATACCGTTGAGGGAACTACAACAGGGCTATGAATGTTTCGTTTTATTTACTGGTATTAAATATACATATAAATGAATGTATATTGTTTGCGATTACGAGGTTAACGGGTGTTTTTGGTGCAAAATTAATTTCTCTTTCATGAGATTACTTTCTCTTCTTGGCGGGTTACGTTTCTCTGCATCGCAAACTCTAGGCGAGGCTTCCAAACCATGAATTTTTAGGGAGTGATATTTAAAAGGCGATTGTTTTCAGCCGCCACATTTATCAACGCGTTTGATCATTCGTATGATAGGATTGGCAGCATATGAATGTTTGATGAATCACACGTGAATCCTATCGTTGATGATTTCTGCGCTCGGATCTGTGCTCTTTTCTATATCAGGTTGATAAATGAGGCCCACTATGTCTTATAAAGGCTAATGTTTTATGTATTTGAAGAGCGGAGAAGAGTCTTCGTCTGATATTTTCTGTCTAGTTGTAGCCAATATGCTATGCTATAGAGGATGTAAGTTAAATACAGCCTTAATATTAAATTATCAAAATTAACATAGCACAATTCAATTTGCTCTGGAACAAGTAATAGATTAATAAGACCAAAGATTGCCCATTTTATGTACCCAAAATTAATTATGTCTTATGTTTAACCACTATAAGACACAACAGCAAATCCACGAAGCACTGGCCGAGATGAAGCTGTTCTCATTGGCGACAGCTGACGGCCTGGAGCTCGCATCTCCGAAAACGTCTAAACAAATTGTAAAATAGGCACTATGATTAGTCACATATTTCATGTCTAAACAACTACATTCTCACCTAAAAAAAACTCTTAAAATTACAGTTCGTGGTACAAGTGTAGTATTCGCAAAAACTATGGTGGATTTGCTCGGCCGCCATGACAGTCGCTTTAAGCGGAGCCAATATTCTAGTAATATACATGCCAATAAGCAACTATTTAAAAGACCCTGAAATAAAGTGTTACCATTTGTCTTTGATTTGTCTCACCCCAACTTCCAGTTTCATCATAATTACAGAAATCTGACTTGTAAAACCTGCTCACATCTTCATTTGTTTTTTTGTTTTGTTTTTTTTTTGTTTTTTTTGTGTGTTCTTTTGTTTGGCAACACCAGGGATATTCTATCCATCCGGCTCAGCGGCAGGAGACACAGAATATTCTCTTAGTAATTATGGTGATGAAAGCTATGTATCTGTTGGCCTATCCACTCCATATACGTTCTTTGGCCGCACATACAACCAGTTATACGTGAGAATTCAGTTCCATTGCCAATCTAAATATGAATGCAAATGTTGTGATAAGCCGGTTCATATTTCCTGGTGGATTTGAACTGATTTCTTATATTACAGGTTCATTCTAATGGACTCCTTACATTCAACCAACCTCAACCAGCATCAGGTCCTAACTACAATCCCACCAGTGGAGCTGAAGATTTCATTGCTCCTCTCTGGAGTGATGTTGACGACTATTACAGCGGCGTGTTCTCATATCAGGAGTACACAAATGGAAATGTGCTCACTCGTGCCACTCAGGATATAAACCAGTATTTCCCTCAGATGACATTCAATGCTTCTTCAGTCTTTGTTGTCACTTGGGAATATGGTGATCGCACAAGCCCAGTAAGTTTTTATTCATTTATTTGATGTTTAGACTGCAGTGTAGACTATGAATCATGATGTTGTGTTTTCTTTTCTTTTCAGGTGATCAAGTTTCAAGTGGTTTTAATTTCTGGTGGAGGTTTTTCCTTCTTTCTGATCAATTATGGCGACTGTGCTGTGCTATATGAACAAGTTCAGGTAAAACAGACATCACAGGACTGAATTAATATTCTATACTGTATACCAGCTCTGTATGTACTGTATACATAACATTCACTTTCAATGGTTTTACTAGGCTGGATATGACACAATAGGCTCCACAGACTCCTTTGTAATTCCTGATTCAATTAATGGCAACTACCAAAACCTCAACAGCACAAGCAATGTAAACGTCCAGGGTCGTTGGGCCTTCCTTGTGAACGAAGGTAGGAGTTTTGTCAAGATTATTTTTCTTACTGTTAACAGTTTATTTATATTATGATGTTGTGTGTTATGTGTGTGTGTGTCAGCTGAGAGTTACCTCATTGCTCTCTCCTCTAACAGCACCTGCCCCTGACTAGCAATAGCAAGTAGCAAATCATTCTGGCTGGGTATTGACTCAGAATTCACGATTTGATTCCAATTTACAAGCTCTTGATTTCCATTTGGTTCTCTATGTTTATAAATGGAAGAACAGATCATATATGAGTGAAATCACCATCAAGTTCAGCATCTCACAATACATCAACTCTAAACTTACGATAAAAAAGCCATTTTTAACTTCCTTTCTAAAAACACTTTCAGCTTTTATCTGCTTTGTACAAGGTAAATCATTACAGGCTATAGAACTAGTACATAAAAAAAAGAATTATTCCCATTAAACTTTTAAATCTACAAGGATAAATATCAGTGATTCTCCCCCTTGTGGAATGACTATGCACATCTCTTACAAGTACATAATATTCTGTCAGGTACCTTGGAACACTTTTCTTTATTATTTTAAACGCCAACACTAATTTAAGAAAAGTTAGCCTTTTTTAACTTTTAAAAATCCATGTTTCATAAAGTGATCATCGTTCAGATGCAGCTGAGGATATACATTCAATATAACCCTGCACAACTTATTTTGAGCAGTCTGCATTTTTCTTTTGGTTTGTTTTGTACTACCACTGAACCAAAATGTTGCAGCATAATAATATTGTGACTGCACTAATGCTCCAGCTAAAAGTTGTAAAGTTTAAGTATCTAAGAAATCCACCAGTCTTACTAAAAAATGTATCCTATTACATATTTTTGAATGAACTAAAACAGCCTTCTTTTCTCATGTCAGTTTATTATCTACTACACATCCCAGGTAATTTACTTCTTGTTTAGGTGCAATAATTATATTTCCAACATTTACCTCTAATCTGAAACCTTTTTTCAATTTAGCAGCCCAACCAAATAATATAGAGCTTCAGTTTTCCCCATATGTAAATGAAAGCATATTATGAATAAACCATTTGGAGACATTTTCTATCTCTATACTGAACTAATTTTTAACATTTTCTTTCCTCTCATGAGAAACAGTTATTGCTGCATCATCTGCATATAAATAAACGTTAATTAGAACAGGCCAATTTTAAATCATTAATATACAATAAAAAATAAAGGACCTAATACACTCCCTGTGAAACTCCACATTAAATGGGCAAACAATCAGAAAACACCCCATTTAAATCCACTATTTGACTCCTATTTGCAAGGTAAGACTTGATCCATTCACAGGCCATATTACTAAATCCCATTGCTTTTACTTTTAGAAGCAGAATGGTTTGATCAATTGTATCGAATGCCTTCTGCAAATCCAGCAACACCATCCCGCTTAATTTGCCTTTATTTGTTGCTTTTTTTATATGATCTATTAAAAACAATATTGTTGTCTCTGTGGAGTGCATCCTCTTAAAACTGGACTGGAAAGTGTACAGTATATTAAATTTAGAGATATATTCTTCAACCTGATCATATATAATCTTTTCCATCACTTTAAATAAAGCACTCATGATTGAAACTGGCCTATAATTATTTCGCTCAAACCTACTATCTTTCTTAAAGATCGAAATAACTCTTGTTTGTTTTAACTCACCAGGAACCTTTCCTTGTGTAACTGAAAGATTTATAATATGTATAACCACAGGGGTAACACTAGAATATTATCTAACTGTGTTGCTTTACTACTTTTCAAAGCATGTAAGCTCCATGCCCTATTGCAACTTCTGGTGCCCCACTGAGGTTGGGAACAACTGCACTAGAAAACACAGACCTCTATATAAACTGAATCAATCCTAAGTCTTTAACTCGTAAATGTGTTGAGCATTCTTCAGCAACTGTTTTCATGAGTTTCTATACTATTTTAATTAAGTTGAATGTTTTAAAATGTAGCATATGGCTTTGGCAGAGAGGTAGGCTATGATGATTACAATTTAGCTTTACCTAATTTATTATAGCATATTTAAACAATTTTAATATTAATTAAAATTGGCAAATCAACATTTTCAACCTGGCCCTACAAATAATGGATTAATGCATTGTTCAAAAGCTATTGGCTTTTTATTTATTTGTTTTTGTTTTTTAAAGTGATGAGTTCTTTGATTTGTCTCACCCCAACTTCCAGTTTCATCATAATTACAGAATTCTGACTTGTAAAACCTGCTCACATCTTCATTTGTGTTTTTTGTGTTCTTTCTTTTGGCAACTCCAGGAATATTCTATCCATTCGGCTCAGCAGCAGGAGACACAGAATATTCTCTTAATCTTTATTATGATGATGAAAGCTACATATCTGTTGGCCTATCCACTCCATATACGTTCTTTGGCCGCACATACAACCAGTTATACGTGAGAATTCAGTTCCATTGCCAATCTAAATATGAATGCAAATGTTGTGATAAGCCAGTTCATACTTTCCTGGTGGATTTGAACTGATTTCTTATATTACAGGTTCATTCTAATGGACTCCTTACATTCAACCAACCTCAACCAGCATCAGGTCCTAACTACAATCCCACCAGTGGAGCTGAAGATTTCATTGCTCCTCTCTGGAGTGATGTTGACGACTATTACAGTGGCGTGTTCTCATATCAGGAGTACACAAATGGAAATGTGCTCATTCGCGCCACTCAGGATATAAACCAGTATTTCCCTCAGATGAGATTCAATGCTTCTTCAGTCTTTGTTGTCACTTGGGAATTTGGTGATCGCACAAGCCCAGTACGTTTTTATTTAATTATTTATTTATTTAATTTTTAGGCTTTGTAGACTATGAATCATGATGTTGTGTTTTCTTTTCTTTTCAGGCGATCAAGTTTCAAGTGGTTTTAATTTCTGGTGGAGGTTTTTCCTTCTTTCTGATCAATTATGGCGACTGTGCTGTGCTATATGAACAAGTTCAGGTAAAACAAACATCACATGATTGAATTAATATTCTATACTGTATACCAGCTCTGTATGTACTGTATACATAACATTCGCTTTCAATGGTTTTACTAGGCTGGATATGACACAATAGGCTCCACAGACTCCTTTGTAATTCCTGATTCAGTTAATGGCAACTACCAAAACCTCAAGAGCACAAGCAACGTAAACGTCCAGGGTCGTTGGGCCTTCCTTGTGTACGACGGTAGGAGTTTTGTCAAGATTATGTTTTTTACTATTATCAGTTTGTTTATATTATGATGTTATGTATTATTATGTGTGTGTCAGTTGAGAGTTACCTCATTGCTCCCTAGAATGAGAATGTTTCTCCCTCTAACAGCACCTGCTCCTGACTAGCAATAGCAAGTAGCAAATCATTCCTGCTGTTTATTTACACAGATTTCATGATTCGATTCCAGTTTTCAAGCTCTTGATTTGACTCCCAACTCAATTAAATTAGATTTGATATTGATTAATTTGTTAATATTTTAGGTACATGTCAGTTTTTCTTAAGAAAAAAAATAAATAAAAAATTCTTGATTAATTAGGGCTGCAACTAATGATTATTTTGATAATCGACTAATCTAAAGATTATTGGAATGGTTATTTAAATATTGGGGCAATTAATGCAGCATTTAATCATTTGCTCTTAACTGACTATTCCGACACGTGTAAATGGACATAATGCTTTGGTCAGGTTTTGGTGGTGATGAAAGGAGTGAGGACTCAATATGCAGGATTAATGGGCTTTTATTTAATAATAAAAATAAAACAAAACACAACAAAAACTACCCCAATGGGAGTTTTTCTTTAATAAAGTAGTTTGTATTATACAGACTTTGTAACAGCGTTTATTATTTTACTCAAGCCCTGTGGAGACGCTGCCCACGTCATATTCACCATACCTCTCACTGTATAAGCAAGCTCACATGTTTTTCATTATAAAAAATTGATCGGTTCATGTGATTGGCAAGCTGTGAGACCATTTCTAGAAACTACCCATGAAAAGGGTGTATTTTGCATTCATATTTGACCTCAAAGCATATAATCTCTGTGCCATATTGTGAACTCTGGCGCCCCCCTAAGGTGGGGAACCACTAGAAACCACTTACCTCTATATAAACTGAATCAATCCTAGGTCGTTAACTTTTAAATGTGTTCAACTTTCTTCAACAACTATTTTTTTGAGTTTCTAGACTATTTTAAGCAGACAGGTAGGTTATGTAATGATCGTTATAAGAGGGCCAGAGGTTACCTCTGCTTTCAATAGCTCATCAGCTCTGACATGACCTTGCTTGCAAAATCCTGTAGGATTTATTTGAAACATTGTAAATAATACAGTACTACAACTTCTCAACTTCAACAGGCTTCTCCAAGGGCGGAGGTTTGATTTTGACATTAGTGCGGACATAAAAGCACTTTTGAACACAATTTCATGTCATCTAAAGCCTTCATTTATAGATATGGCAGCCAACCCACTCATAACTCATAAAATAATTTTGATTATGTAAACAACATTACAATTTACCTTTACTTTATTATAGCATATTTAAACAATTTAAATACTGATTACAATTGGCAAATCAATATTTTCATCCTGGCCCTACAAATCATGGATTAATGCATTCTTCAAAGGCAATTGGCTTTTTATTTATTTGTTTTTGTTTTTAAAGTGATGAGTTCTTTGATTTGTCTCTCCCCAACTTCCAGTTTCATCATAATTACAGAATTCTTCTGACTTGTAAAACTGCTCACATCTTCATTTGTGTTTTTGTGTTCTTTCTTTTGGCAACACCAGGGATATTCTATCCATCCGGCTCAGCGGCAGGAGACACAGAATATTCTCTTAGTAATTATGGTGATGAAAGCTACGTATCTGTTGGCCTATCCACTCCATATACGTTCTTTGGCCGCACATACAACCAGTTATACGTGAGAATTCAGTTCCATTGCCAATCTAAATATGAATGCAAATGTTGTGATAAGCCAGTTCATACTTTCCTGGTGGATTTGAACTGATTTCTTATATTACAGGTTCATTCTAATGGACTCCTTACATTCAACCAACCTCAACCAGCATCAGGTCCTAACTACAATCCCACCAGTGGAGCTGAAGATTTCATTGCTCCTCTCTGGAGTGATGTTGACGACTATTACAGTGGCGTGTTCTCATATCAGGAGTACACAAATGGAAATGTGCTCACTCACGCCACTCGGGATATAAAGCAGTATTTCCCTCAGATAAGATTCAATGCTTCTTCAGTCTTTGTTGTCACTTGGGAATTTGGTGATCGCACAAGCCCAGTAAGTTTTTATTCATTTATTTGATGTTTAGACTGCAGTGTAGACTATGAATCATGATGTTGTGTTTTCTTTTCTTTTCAGGCGATCAAGTTTCAAGTGGTTTTAATTTCTGGTGGAGGTTTTTCCTTCTTTCTGATCAATTATGGCGACTGTGCTGTGCTATATGAACAAGTTCAGGTAAAACAAACATCACATGATTGAATTAATATTCTATACTGTATACCAGCTCTCTCTGTACTGTATACATAACATTCGCTTTCAATTGTTTTACTAGGCTGGATATGACACAATAGGATCCACAAACTCCTTTGTAATTCCTGATTCAGTTAATGGCAACTACCAAAACCTCAAGAGCACAAGCAATGTAAACGTCCAGGGTCGTTGGGCCTTCCTTGTGAATGGTAGGTGTTTCATCAAGATCATGTTTCTCACTATTATCATTTTGTTTATATTATGATGTTATGTGTTATTATGTGTGTGTCAGTTGAGTTTTACCTCATTGCTCTCTAGAATGAGAATGTTCCTCACTCTAACAGCACTTGCCCCTGACTAGCAATAGCAAGTGGCAAATCATTCCTGCTGTTTATTTACACAGATTTCATGATTTGATTTCAATTTACAAGCTCTTAATTAGGGCTGTGCAATTTGAATCGGAATCACGATTTGGCTTTGTGCAATTATGACACTGTAAAGGCTGTGATTTTTTTTTTTTTCTTTTTTTTTCAGTTTTTAATTATATAATTATGTACACAGTGTGTTAGTGAATAGCTGCTCTGTGATCAGTAGTAAATGATGCTCCATCTGAAAGAACTGCATTAGAAAAAGCAACACACTTCAAACATACAATCTTTCCAAACATAAGAAGCATTTATGAACCTCTTGTCCAACAAAAGACAACATTTAATAACGTGTTTTTACTCCAAACTCACTTCATAACGTCAGTCGAGTGTTTGAAATAGCATTTTGATTAGCATTGCATTATAAATATACTTTATTATTATGGAAATACTAGAGAAGGCTTGAAGAAGACAGATAAACCATGTATTGTCATTGTTTTTAAATGGTTCTTGTGCAAGACATATTTGGAGTATCTGCTCAAGGGTGCCCTCCGGCGTCCATGATGAAACAGACGTGTTTAGTGCCAAGTAAAGTTCACTCAATCCTAATCTGTTTTGATCGTTTGATTACCCACATCAATATTTGTTTTGCCATATGTCTGTTCATTTCGTTACACCTTTACTTATTGATTATTTTGCCTAGTGTGTTCTAGAGTCTGATCTAGAGACATGTTACAGCTTTTTGATAAAGCTCTAATTGGTTTCCTTTGGAAATATGTTTCAAATTCACACCGAATGCATTTATGATAATGTAAAGCGTGTCTGTGTGTGTCAAAATCGTGATTAAAACCGAAATCACAATACTGATAAAAGAAATTGTGGTAGTTTTTTCGCCCATATCACACAGCCCTACTTTTGATTTGACTCCAATCTCAATTCAGTTTGATTTGGTATTGATTCATTTATAAATATTTTAGGTACATTTCAGTTTTTCTTCAGGAAAAAATATTTCTCGATTAATTAGGGCTGCAACTAATGATTATTTTGATAATCGTCTAATCTAACTATGATTAGAAGGATTAATCAACTATTTGGGTGATTAATCTAGCGATTAATAATTAGCTCTTAACTGACTATTCCAACACGTGTAAATGGACACATTGCTTTTAGACTAAAGTGTTTTTTTACAAACCATAAAATGTTTTTTTCATTGTGTGGCATTTTCTGTCACATAATGCTTAGTCATCATATTTACTGCATTACTTGAACATTTATATGAAATGCACTTCCAACTTGTATGACTTTCCCTTTTCCGCAGAAGGTTGTACATTTTGTTAGCCTGCTTTTAATTCTTCTTTTACTCTCTTTTATTTAAATTTTTAGCACTGTGCATGATAAAATGTATAAAATGTGAGCTATAAATATGAATAGTGAAGTCAAGTCACCTTTATTTATATAGCGCTTTTTACAATGCAGATTGTGTCAAAGCAGCTTTACAGTAGTAACAGGTAAATAATTTTGGCTACACAGCAGTTCTTAAAGAAAATGGTGTCACCTTTATTCCATGCTGCCATGTGAGTTGCTCATAACTCAACGTCTCCACATTCGCCATAGCAGCCAGTTAAAACAAAACAACAAAAACTACAAACCATATTTCCATTTGCTTTCCAATATTTCCAGTGCTTTCCGACAATACACAGTGAAAAACGTAAATAAAAACAGTGAGAGAAACTACACTTACGTGAACAGACCTTTGAAATGGGAAAGGACTCCAGTCACTCACTCAGCAAACACCTACGCATGTGCAATGAGAGAGAGAGAGAGAGAGAGAGACTGAAAGAGAGTTGATAGTAGACGTGAAGAGTTATTTATTAATTTGTTTATTTTAAGTTTATTTTTGAATTGTTCATATACAGTACAGCATCACCCTCTTTAATTATCTGAGGATGATATTGAATGTTGTTCCCTTTTTTATGTTTTGTTTCAGTGGGAAAATAATTATACTTAACTATTTGAATCTCACATTTATCATCAAAGTTACAAAACAAAGTATAAAATTGTAGGTTTAGTCAATTTATCTAATCCATCCTTATTTTACCATCACAATATCTTCTCTTTCATGCAGACATAGATGTTAGATGTTTTTCTGTACTCTTGTTTTTGCCACCTCATTGAATGAATGAGTCTTCTTTTTATTTATTCTCTCAGAACCTGATCCATGCTATGATTATAACACTCTTGATGAATACTGGAGAGATATACGGCAAAACCAATACTATGGATATGATGACACTCTTGTTGAATGGAGTGGCTGGTATCGGCTGTATTTGAATGGAGAAAGTGCCCAGATGTCTGAGTGGTGTGTGAGTTATGTGGGATGTGGTGGTCAAACTGGACTGTATCTCAACGGTTCTCATCCAACACTTGAGGATGGAGTGGTGACCCGTGAAGTCCTGGGAACTCATTCATGGTGGTGGTATTCCAATCAGTGTGGAGCCTACAGTTCCACGTCCATCCGAGTCAAAGCCTGTCCAGGAGATTATTACCTCTATGAATTTGTCAAACCCATCATATCAGCTCCAGGGCCTATGTACTGTGCAGGTACAATTTTAACTCTTATCTTTAGTTTTAACATACATCTTTTGTTTTATGAAAATAAGAATGTTTTAACTAGTTAGAATCTGTGGTATGCAGTTCATTATCCATTCTGTACAGTAGGTTATGTTGGCTCCCCATTCAGATCAATAGTACTCACCTAGATCTCTTACAGTTCCTCAAATCACACTCTAGGCAATTTATTCAATAATTAATATGCATACTGTATATGAAAACATCATAATATTACTCCACAGTCCTCTTGTGCCTATCTGCAGTCAAGTTTTTTCTGAATAAAACTTATTTGCACACCTTTTGGCATATGTAGCCCCGCCCCAAGTGTTGCTCTTCCCTGTTCTGCAGGCTGCTGTCAGCTACTGTAGACTTGCTCAATTTGAGCCTGATAATACACCACTGGTTAGAATATAATTGCTCAAAATCATGCAATTAATCATCATAATGAGTATTAGGCTATACAACTATTATGCTCTTTAGGATATAATATGTTTTAACAGTACTTTTGCGCACTCCATGACAGTTGCTTTCCAAAGCATCAGCAGTGATCCCTGCTACAACTATGAGTCTCTGGATCGTCCCTGGAGAGCCAACAATGAAAGTGGAGATTACATTTGTGATGAATCTTTCTCCTGGAATGGCTGGTACCGGCTTTTCTACTATGGAATGAACATCCGGATGTCAGAGACCTGTATTAGTTCATACAGCTGTAACACATACTATAATCTGTGGCTCACTGAACCTCACCCTCAGATAGAGGATGGAGTGGTGATCAGGGAGGTCTGTGGAGGGTCTTATTGGGGAGGCTGCTGTGAATACAAGTCAAGACCCATCAGAGTGAAAGCTTGTCCAGGAAATTACTATGTCTATGAACTTGTGAATCAAGGAAGTTGTTCGGGATACTGTACAGGTACAGTGCTTTTCTCATTTATTTAAGTATTTCAAAACTTTTTTTAAATGATTTCTGTCATGACATGAATTTCCTTCTTTTTAGATGTCAGCACTATTTCACAGGCAGTTTCCACTATAAGTCCAGATATATTCACCGGATCCAGCATTACATTGAGTAAGCTGTAAATAATATGAATTAATATGAGTGTTATTAAAAATAAGTTATTAAAATCTTTTTTTCCAATTAAAGATTTGCATTACAGTTTTTAAATGGCAATCTCATGGGATCTCATGATTATTACAGTCTTTGACAAGTTCAGATTTGCACTTATGAAGTTCCTCATTGAAATATAACTTGTTTGTTTTGGTCTCATCATCTCTCACTAACAGATTATGACCCGTGCAGTAACTACAACATACTCGACAACTACTGGAGAAGCACACTCAATTACTGGTATTGGTATGGATACATATCTGGACATGATGACACTCTTGTAGAATGGGATGGCTGGTATCGACTCTTCATTAATGAATCAAGTGCTCAGATGCCTGAATGGTGTGCGTCTTACATGTCATGTGGAGGTTATAGTTCTCTGTGGCTTGGTGACTCTCATCCTCAGCTAGAAGATGGAGTTGTTACTCGTGAAATTTATGGCTCTCGCTATGAGCAGTGCAGTCGCTACAGATCCGACCCAATCCAAGTCAAAGCTTGTCCTGGAAATTATTATGTCTACAAATTTACCAGGCCGACTCTTTCAATCCCAGCTCCTGTATATTGTGCAGGTATAGTCATTCATCTTTATATTTGGCATGCTTATCATGACTTGTATTCATTTATATTCATATTATCAATTTGAATTTATTCAATCTGCAATATATAATAATTCTATTTTTTCCGTAATAGTACCTTTCTCCCCCAAGTGTCGACCCCTGCTACAACTATACCAGTCTGGATGAGCCTTGGAGATCCACTAATAACTCTTATTATAATAACTATTACTACTATGGCATGTGTGATTATAATGTGGAGTGGAATGGCTGGTACAGGCTGTTCTACAATGGTCAAAATGCTCAGATGCCAGAATCATGTGTTAATCAAGGCATGTGTGGCACTTATGACCCACTGTGGCTCAACGGCCCTCACCCACAGCTGGAAGATGGAGTGGTCACCCGTCAGGTCTGTGCTTCTTCATGGAGTGGCTGCTGTACTTATACATCCCTCGGTATAAGAGTCAAAGCCTGTCCAGGAAATTACTATGTTTATGAGTTTGTCAAGCCAATATTTTGCGGAGCTTACTGTGCAGGTGAACATTTACTCATGTGATCTTCAGCCATTTGCTTTTCTGGATTTGTTTGAAATTTGTTTGAAAATGATTGCTCTTGATATAAAATGTTCCTAATACCAGAATCCTCAAGTCAGTCCATCTCATCAGCATCTACAACAACAGAGACAATCCCATACATAGAATCCATTACTCCACCAATCACAACCACTGGTAAAGTATCGTCTTGCTTCCTTTATAAACTCTCATGAGCATCTTTTTGGACATGCATTTTATTAAACATGAACTCTTGAAATGTTCCTGTTAACTACATTAAGTAAATTCATAGCTGAATTAATTTCTGCAGAAAAGGTTAACAAAACACAAAAGCTGCACATGCTCGTCACTCTTTACCTTTGCCCATGGCACGCCTCCATGAGCTCAGTTGTTTTTTGAAAGATTCGGTACAGGAATCTATTTTTTTTTATAAATCTGATAAAACTAAAGACTGTTTGGAGATATGAAGGATGCTATACTACTCTATAAGTACTCAAGATTAACATGAAATTGGCAGAAACTGTGTGTGTTATGTATCCTTTAACAAAATCACTTTAGAAAGAAGCAATGCAGCTCACAAATGATTATGCAATTCAAACTCTGTATGTTAATATGTAAACATAAAATGCATTTTTAGACAAAGTGACATACTGAAACTTGTTAATAGTTAATAGTGAAAATCTCAAACTCAGTTCATAACATCACTCACTCCAACCATCAGAGAAAGAAAAATTACTGCATGTACACACATAATAATATAATAACAATAATAATAATAATAATAATAATAATAATAATAATAAAATAGTATAATTTGATAGCCTTTTATACATTCATACACTTTTATAGTATATTGTTGTTCTTTGCCTCATTATTACTTACTATTGTTTTTGGTGAGATTTTTGGACCCCTGACTATTTTAGACAGACCCCAGTTTGAGAAATACATGGGGAAAAAAGCAAAATAAAGTAATTAGCAAAACAATACATACAAATGCAAGCCATGAAATGAAATTAAAACAGTAGTTTCAAATAATGTTTTGTTTTGACTGGGACTCGGGAAAAACAAATCAAAAGTATATACAGAAACAAGATTGTTTTCAATTAATGTCTTTTTTGACTGGGAGTGTGTCAGTTCTCAAAGTTGTTTTAAAGTTGAAAGAACAAACAAAATTCAAATTTTCAATCAATAATGGCAAAAAAGTGGCAAAGAGTGTTTTGAAAGTACTGACGTTTTGAAGTCAATTTGCTTGTAAACTTTGTGCTCAGTTGCAAAGTTCGGCTGTTTTTATCACTTGTTTTGTCAGCTAAATCAGAGGAGATATTCTGAAAGCTCAAGACAGATTGTCCTTAGCTTCAACTTAAAATGCAAATGAAACAGGGAGCTTAAGTAAAGAGCTTCCTGGAGATAACTATTTCATTACATAACCACAACAAAAAAGAAAAAGAAGTGTGTGTGTGTGTGTGTGTGTGTGTGTGTGTGTGTGTGTGTGTGTGTGTATATATATATATATATATATATATATATATATATATATATATATATATATATATATATATATATATATATATATATATATATATATATATATATATATACACACATATACATACATACATACATGCATACATATACATATATACACTACCAGTCAAAAGTTTGGAATCTGCATTTATTTAATTAAAAATAGAAACATTTATTGTGTACAATTGACAAAATATTTGTGTACAATATTTTTTTTTTTTTTTGGATTCTTTGAACAGAATCTTTTGTAACATTATAAATGTCTTTACTGTCATTTCTGATCGATTTAATGTATCCTTACTGAATAAAAGTATTAATTTCTTTAATTTCTTTTAAAAAAATAAAAATACTGACCCCAAACTTTTGAACGGTAGTGTATAATGTTACAAAAGCTTTGTATTTCAGATAAATGCTGTTCTTTTGAACTTTCTATTTATCAAGGAATCCTGAAAAAAGTACACAACTGTTTTCAACATTGATAATAATCATAAATGTTTCTTGAGCAGCAAATCATCATATTAGAATGATTTCTGAAGGATCATGTGACACTGAAGACTGGAGTAATGATGCTGAAAATTCAGCTTTGATCACAGGAATAAATTACTTTATAAAATATATTCAAACAGAAAACAGTTATTTTAAATTGTAATAATATTTCACAATATTACTGTTTTTACTGTATTTTTAATTAAATAAAATGTGTGTGTGTGTGTGTGTGTGTGTATATATATATATATATATATATATATATATATATATATATATATATATATATATATATATATATATATATATAATATGCATAAAATGCATTTATTTATTCAGCAAAATTTATATTTGTAATTTTCCATAACAACAGCTCCCCTGTTGACCCCTGCTACAACTACAATGTCCTGAATGATTCATGGAGAGCCACCAACAATCAACATTCCTCTCAAATAATGTGTGACATTTGGGTCAGCTGGAATGGCTGGTATCGTCTCTTCATTCAGGGTCAGAGCGTTCAGATGCCAGACACATGTGTTGATGAGTATAGTTGTGGCACTCATGCCCCACTGTGGCTGAACGGAGGACATCCAACAGTTGAGGATGGAGTGGTCACTCGAGATGTCTGCGGTCACTGGGACAATAACTGCTGCCTTTTCCAATCCAATCCCATTAAAGTCAAAGCCTGTCCAGGAGATTATTATGTCTATGAGTTTGTAAGCCCAACAACCTGCCATTTGGCATACTGTGCAGGTAGATATATTTACATGTGCTCTTTGTTTATATAAGAGATAATTGTTTTTTATTGAATATTTTCATTTCTTTCAGATTCAAGCCACATAAACACTACCACTACAACTGTCATGCCAGAGACAACCACAGCTGAAACTACAACAACAGAAACTACAACCATGGACACTACGACTGGTAATATAATGTACTGTGTTACAATCTGGAGAATTATTGTTTGGCATTAGCAAATCAGATCCATGTTTTGGGTTAGTGATTCATGTAAAAAAATTAAAATAATTTATAAAGTTATATAGGCTGTTATATTATCAGTCATTTTAAAGTGATTCAGCCATAGGCAAAAGGCCAAAGGTACAGATATAGGTCATAAAGCTGTATCGTGCATTTCTTTATGCAGAGATTACAAACATTATGATGGGGACACTGAGGTAAATGAAAGTGAAATGATGTCTATGACATTAAAATGTTCAATACTGTTTCTCTCTCTCTCTTTTTTTTTTTTTTTCTTTCTCAGACAATGGCATCAATATTATAAGCAGATTTTATCCATTTGGAACTGGAGACACAGTGAATGGACGCATTGATGATGGAAGTTCATCAGTTATTTACCTCCAGCAGCCATTTATATATTTTGGGCAAACATACAACCAAATTTATGTAAGTCAATCTAATGTGAGAGGATCTTGGATTATGAGTGTCTTTAACCTATGTCTTTAAACATTGTATTCTTGGAGAAAAAGTAAATGGGAAAATGATCATTCACTGCAGTTTAAATTACTGTTACAAACAATTATGCATCTTTTATAAGAATTCTGCACATGGTAATCAGTCCTCTTCTATTTCAGGTTAACAACAATGGACACTTGACTTTTGACAGTGCATGGTCCAGCTTCTCTCCATACCAGTTCCCAGCTTATGGAGGGAAAGACCTCATTGCTCCATTCTGGACAGATATTGACAACCGTTGGAATGGTGTTATCTCATATCAACAGTACACCTCTGGCAGTGTCCTTACACAGGCGACCCAAGACATAAACCAATACTTCCCTGCCTTGAGTTTCTCTGCTTCATGGGTCTTTGTTGCAACATGGGATAGAGTTGCATACTACTACAATTCAGGAACAGTAAGTAGCCCAATTTGGTACCATGGAAACCTTCATGTGCCCATAAAAAAATTAAAATCGGTATACCACGTGTTTTCTTGCTTCACTTGCAAAGAAGAAAAAAAAACTTTTTTTTTTTGTGTGTGTGTGTGTGTCTTTTTAAGGAAACATCTTTCCAAGTGGTTTTGATTTCAAATGGCCATCTCTCATTTGTTGTAATGAACTATGGTGCAATCGCTCCAACGCAACGATATGTACAGGTATGCATAAGATGACAGATTGATATAATAAGTATTGCATTGTCTATGACTAACTAATCAGACATCTGGATGTCTTCCTTGTCATTAGGCTGGTTATGACACCATCGACTCAAGTCACCATTTCTCAATTACTGGATCACTCCAGAATGACATCACATCCCTACCATACAGCAGCAATGTCAATGTGCCAGGCAGATGGGCCTTCAGAACAGATCAAGGAACACGGGGCTGTCAGTTTAATGGTAACACTGCTTTCCTGATTGCAAGCAATATTTGCTATTTGCAAAAGACTATGAATGACCTATTCAAATGTGATTATACCATGCTAGTGAGCCAGAGGTGAAGACTTCCAGTAAATTACACAAATGATTTTTGGTGTTTACATTCATAAACTCTTTGTTATAGGTTTTCCAGTGCAGCTGGGAGACTCCTTCTGGAGTGATGCTGCTTGTCAGGAGAGATGCACCTGTACTAGAAGTGGTCTCCAGTGCAGCTTTGAGACCTGTACTTATTCCCAAGCTTGTCGTCCAGCTGCTTTCCAATACTCTTGTCAGAACATTCAGCGGCAAACATGCACCATCTCCGGTGATCCTCACTACTACACCTTTGACAATCAGATATTTCACTTCCAAGGAACCTGCACATATGTTCTGTCTGAGGTTAGTAATGTTAGTAATGTTGTTATAGCTTTCTATTTATTGTAGAACAGTTTCTGCAATCATTTACTGATTCTGAATTTGTATCATTGTTTAGGCTTGTGGAAATGGTTTACCGTACTATCGTGTTGAGGGCAAAAACGAGCATCGGGGTAGTACACATGTGTCATGGACTCGGATGGTCAGAGTATTTGTCTATAATGAAGAAATTGAACTGGTCAAAGATCATTATTATGAGGCAAAGGTAAATATCACTATATTGCTGTAATGTTGATTTGAGCCATCCTTACATTTTCCTAATTTCTTTTTTGTCAACATTGTCAAGGTTAATGGGACCTTTCTAGCAACACCATTCACCCTCCACAATGGCTCCATCCAAGTCTATCAGTCAGGTTTTTCCTTGGCCATCAGCACAGATTTTGGTCTCCTAGTGACCTATGATGCATATAGCTATGTCACCATCTCTGTACCTTATGACTACCAGAATGCCACATGTGGTCTGTGTGGGAACTATAACCTACATCCTGAAGATGACTTCCGCTCAATCTCTGGGAGATCTTGAGCTCGGATGTTGACTTTGCCAACTCTTGGAAGGTAGAGGGGACACAGATCCTGAATGCCATGATGTCAGGTGCACAGGTCTTGCTTGTGTAGTTTGTACCAGCAGTGAAATGAGCCTTTACAGTGATTCAAACCACTGTGGAATCCTCGGAGATGTTTGGGGCCTTTTGCATCTTGCCACTCTGTGTTTTCGCCACAGACCTACATAGAGAACTGTGTCTATGATCTTTGCTTAGGAGGAGGGTACCAGCCTATTCTGTGCCAGGCTCTCAATGTGTATTCTGCTCAATGCCAACAGCAGGGTGTACAACTAGGACAGTGGAGACAACCAGGCTTCTGTGGTAAGTGCCTTGTTATATCTTTTATTAGAAGTAAGTTTGGCACTCAACCTAATGTAACTTAAATATTTGTGCAAGTTGAAAGATCACAGAGTTTTATGCATATTCTTATTTCTGCCCTCAATTTCCAGAAATCATATGCCCTGATAGTCACAGTCATTTTGAGTCCCACGGAACAGGCTGTCCTGCAACTTGCAGCAACCCATCTGCCCCAATAAATTGTCCCTTGCCCAGTCAGGAGAGCTGTATTTGTGATGATGGGTACATCCTCAGTGCTGGGCAATGTGTGCCTGAAGTGAACTGTGGCTGCACATTTGAGGGCTTCTATTACTCTGAGGGACAGTCAGTAGTGTTGGACGAGGACTGTGGGAGACAGTGTGTTTGCAGTAGCAGGTCAATGGTCTGCTATCAGCACCAGTGTGGTCCAGCAGAGGTGTGTGGACTCCATAATGGTGTGAGGGGCTGCAGACCCATCAGTTATGCTACCTGTTCGGTTGAAAGCCTGGGTTCATACCACACCTTTGATGGACAAACTTTCAGATACCCAGGAGCTTGTGGACTGACCCTTGCAAGAGTGATGGGGCCATCCCAACTACCATACTTTGTTTTGACAGTGGAGAAAGTACCCAGAGGCCTTCAAGAGTTTTCCAGGTTCCTAAATTTTGAGGCAGGAGGAACTCATGTTTCCATTGAATTGGGAGAAGGTAGCAATGTACAGGTAGGCTAAAGAATCTCAGCTTTTCATTTATTTGAAGCAGTTTATTTATATTATTTTAAACTCATATGCTAGATCAATTAACATTTTTATTTTTCTCAGGTGGATGGGCAGGTGGTTAGTCTACCCATCAGTGTTGGTTCCAGTCAGATCCACATCTATCACAGCAGTGTGAGGGGTTTTGTTTTGGAGACAAACTTTGGAGTGACCGTTAGAGCTGACTGGCCGCACATTGTCCGAATCACGGCTCCAACCACTTACAATGGTACACTTGGAGGTCTGTGTGGCAACTTGAATGGAAACATTAATGATGAATTCTACAGCCCAGATGGTGTCCTGCTGGATGACTCTCAGCTTTTTGCGGACAGCTGGCGTGACGGATCCCTGTCAGCCCACTGTGAGGACCCAGCTGACATTTGGGAACCAGGAGTTTATCAGAATAGGAGTGAGTTCAATGAGCTCTGCAGCATCATGGCAATGAATGATGGACCTTTTGCTGAGTGCAGCAGAACACTGGACCCCTGGCAACGGATTGAAGACTGCATTCATATGCTGGAGCAGACGGAGGGTGCCAGGGAGGCTCTATGTGAAGCCCTGCGAGGGTACACACTGCACTGCCAACAGAGTGGCATTGCAGTTGGAGAGTGGAGGAGCATCACCCACTGTGGTTAGTATCTTGTGAGGTGATAAGATTTTCAGAATAAAAACTATATATCTTCTTCAAAATTTTGATCATTGATTGCCTTTTCCATCCGGTTTGTCTTAATTTTCCCAGATCCCAACTGTCCAGCAAGTACTCATTTCGAACTGTGTGGCACATCCTGTCCTGCGTCCTGCCCTAGCCTCTCATTTCCCTTCCAGTGCACTCTGCCATGCCAGGGGGGATGCCAGTGCAATGATGGACTAGTGCTGGATGGAGATCGCTGTGTTCCCCCCACTGGTTGCGGCTGCCACTATGATGGCCGTTATCGGCAGCCTGGAGAGCAGTTCTGGCATGGTGAAGAGTGCCAGTTCCTGTGTGTCTGTGATGGAATCACTGGAAATGTCCGTTGCACACCATCATCTTGCAGCGAACAGGAAATCTGCAGTGTGGTGGATGGAGAGTATGGCTGCCATCCTAATCCACATGGTAGCTGTTATGCTTCTGGAGATCCCCATTATATCTCCTTTGATAGAACCTACTTTGACTTTCAAGGCACATGCCGATATGTGCTGGCCGCAGTGTGTGATGATACTCGTGGACTTCCACACTTCCAGGTGGAAGCAAGAAATCAAGCATGGAATGGATGGCCTGTGTCAATAACTGTTGAAGTTTTTGTCAACGTCTCAGGGCATCTTGTGCACATGTCACAGGACATGAACAGTTATTCTACTGTTAAGGTGAACAAATCCCACTCACTGTAGTTTGCCGTGGAGTATATGTGACAGGAAAACATTACTGTTGAAATTATTAATAAGATTGTTTTGTATTAACAAGCTCTACTTTTTCTTCAAATAGGTTGATGAAGAGACCAGAAACCTCCCTGTCTATCTTGACTCTGGTCGGGTGTCTGTCTACTCCACAGGACAGTTTATATATGTCTCAACTGACTTTGGTTTCAGTGTCAGTTATGGTGGCTCCTGGGAGGTAAACATTGTTGTGCCAGCAGAATACAGTGGAGTTATGTGTGGCATCTGTGGCAACTTTAATGGCCATCCTGAGGATGACTTCCTCACTCCGTCAGGTGATCTGGCACCGTCAGCAGACCAGTTTGGGGCAGCATGGAAGGTTGAGGAGGACATGCCATGCAATGACCGTGAGGACAACGGTCCTGGCCATTGCCAAGATGAGAGCACAACTCTGATCTCACAAGCCTTGTGTCAGATCATCAGAGACAATCAGGGCCCCTTTAGCTTCTGTCATGGATCTGTAGATCCACAGGCCTACTTTGATAACTGTGTGTTTGATGTGTGCATCTCTGGGAACCATAATGATGTTTTGTGTCGCTCTATCCAATCCTATGTGAGTGCTTGTCAATCTGTCAATGCCATGGTCTACCCCTGGAGAGAACTTGCCTCATGTGGTAAGTGACTGGAGGTGTGGCTGAGATATGTAAATAGACCAACAGATGAATTAGTTTTCTATATTACATTTTCCTTTTATCACAAAGATTTAAAGTTGTACAAACTATTAATTGCATTGTATAAATACATTTTTATTTGCATTTCCAGTCATGGACTGCTCATCAAACATCCCAAACAGTCATTATGAGGTGTGTGGCACAGACTGTGGTCATACGTGCGCCAGCAGCATTCTCGATGCTAGTTGTGAACACACATGCTCAGAAGGTTGTTTCTGTGATGAGGATTTGTGAGGAGTGGAGGACTCTGTGTACCAGTGGAGCAATGTGGCTGCTTGTATGATGGATTCTACTATCATGTGAGGTTTAAAACATTATGTTTTTATGTTAAACCTTATTATATAGGGCAGTGGATAAGGGGAAGCACAGCCTTAGCATATTATGGCAACATACATCATCTCAAAATGCCATGGTACAAAGATGGTATAATCATAGTATTTTCATATATACCATATATTTACTTATCATTGCATTTGCATGGTACTCCTGGTGATACCAGGATGCTTTTCAGTATGTAAAAATACTCACTGTCACTGATGTTATGTTATGGAATTGTAAAGTTTGTTGTCATTGTTGATTTTGTAGATTGGTGAACAGTTCTGGGATTCAACATGTTCCCAACACTGTCAGTGTTTTGCTCCGAATGATCTACGCTGCACTGCATCTCTCTGCCCAGCGGCCATGGAGTGTGCGGTCAGAAGTGGACGTCGTGATTGCTACAGTCCAATGTCCACGTGCACAGTCTGGGGCGACCCCCACTACATCACCTTTGATGGGGCTGTGGCCCACTTTCAGGTATGAACTGGTAAACTCTGTTGTTTTTTTTGTTTTTGTTGTTTGTTTGTTTTTTTTTTGCAGACAACTACCTTAACTGTTGTGTAAGGCTGGGACAATAAATCATTGAATCGCAAATCGAAAAATGATTCTGGATCCATTCTGAGATTTTCCAAATGCATTGCGATTCTCTCTCGATTTGATTCTGAGCTCAGTTTTTAACAGCAGACGGCACTGCGTGCTTTAGAACAGCTGTACTCTGCTTGCTTCAAATTCCTTACACACACCACTTGAACCTTCTGTAAAATAATCTTTCATAAATTTCAAAAAGGTTGAAGTGAATTACAAGGGTGTCTGAGGTGAAAGTATATAGTTGAACGCACAAGCCGCTCTTCTTCGTGAGCATTTGAGCGTGTGGTTAAAAACTAGCCTAGAGCACCGTCTGCTGTTAAAAACTAAGCTCAGAATCAATTCAAGAGAGAAACGCGATGCATTCAGAAAATCTCAGAATCGATCCACGAATAGAGATAAAACGATTTATTGTCCCAGCCCTACTGTTGTTTTGTGTCCCAGTAGTAGGGGACAAATGACTTAGCATTCAAGTTTATTCAAAGGAGAGTTATTGGTGTTAGAATGTATAAACAAGTTTGACTGCAAATGTATTTATCATAATAAAGATATGAAGATATATGAATGTATGCAATGTCAAGATATTTTTGTGAGGGAAGTGAAAGAAATGGAGACTAAGTGTATTGTGTTAATCCTATCAGGGAACGTGTTCGTATGAGATTGCCCAGACCTGCGGTAACATTACAGACAGTGATCTGGAGTTCCGTGTGGTGGCCACCAACATGCACCGGGGGAACATGGTAGTGTCATTTGTTTCTGCAGTGGATGTTTGGTTGACTCAGCATGAACAACAGACACACATCACTATTGGGCAGAACAGGAGAGTTAAAGTAAGTTACACTTCAAATGATATAAATCAATCAATTTTCTCTCACTTTCTTATGTCAAAATTGTCTAATTCCCCTCCAGGTTGATGGAAATCCTATTGACACACCAGCTTATCAAATCAATGATCTTGTGGAGGTACATGAGGAGCAGGGATTTGTAATTCTAAATGCATTCAATGAATTCATTGTCCATTTTGATGGACATAACAGCCTTCTAGTCAGAGTGAGCGAAAGATTCTTTGGATCTCTCTGTGGAATGTGTGGAAATTTCAATGGTAATCCTGCGGATGACAAAGTGCTGCCCAGTGGAGAACTCGCTTCTGATGACATTTCATTTGGCCACAGCTGGAAATCAGACACCAGCATTCTAGGGTAAGAACCATGAGACTTTAGAACAGTAATTTTTTTTTGGTGGGTCATGATCCAAAAATGTGTCACGGGTTTGTTTTGATGGATTGTGTCAGGTTGGGTTTCCAGTGCCATGCAGGTTAGATAAATTAGATGCACTAAATTTCCAATAGAGTAAGTGTGAGTGTCCCAGCCAGTAAGGTTGCACATGTTACTGCACTCTCAGGGTTGCATCAATTAAGGACTTTAAGAACCCTGTGGGAGTAACCAAAATAGTGAGACACTGACCTGTATTCCTTCTATTCTTCAGCTGTGGTACCAGAGACCAGCCCGGTAATGCTGATGAGTGTCCATCCAGGCAGAGGTATTCTGATCTCTGTAGTATTATCACCAACACCACTGGCCCCTTCCAGAACTGCCATCTTCATATTGACCCTGCACCTTACTACTACTCTTGTGTGTATGATCTGTGTCTCTACACACGTGCCAATGGCATGCTATGTTCAGCTGTTGAGGCCTATGAGACATCTTGTGCCATCTTGGGGACACAGATCTCAGAATGGCGCTCGGGTCTGCGGTGTGGTAAGTCAAAATTGCATTTCGCACAGATTATTTTGTGATTTTGTCACCAGTGTTACTGAAAATGTAGGTTGCTGAACTAACCTGAAAGCTGACCTTTAGAGAAAGTAGCAGGGTGGGGTAGTAGGATCCACTGAATACAAGCTTGTTTTTGTCCTCTGTGTTCCTGTTATGGTTTGTGGAGCGAGAAACTGGTTCCAAATGATTCAGTGGATGAATGAGCTGTCTGAATGATTCACAGTCATTATCTGATTTTGATCATTTTTATAACTTGTTTGACTAATCCATAGAAAAGAATGACAATGTAAAAACATGATTAATTCACAAATTGGACATTGCTAGCTCTTAATAGACTATCCCCTGATTTCACAGACAAGGATTAATCTAGTCCCAGACTAAAATGGATGTTTGAGCTGTTTTAACTGAAAGTAACTTGTAACAAATATATCAGTGCAATTGTTTTGTCTCAAGATGCACCAGTATTTATTATTCTTTTTTTTCTTTTCCAGGTATGTTTATAAAACTTAAATACCCCAACTGAACTAATTAGGCCTAATTCTGGCTTAGTCTAAGCCCTGTCTGTGAAAACAGGCCTATGATTTTAATAGCTGTGATTTTAAAATATAGCAGCACTACCATTAAGCTTTTTAGCAATGCTACTGTCCAACACTGCCTGTTACATTGAGGCAGCAGTATATTGGACTTGACCGCAAATCATGGGTAAAAGTAACCTCTGCTTCACATTTCACTTTCGGAGAACTTGGAGGGCATTTATATCAAAATGACCCGGCAATTAAATTATTAAGGTCAGGTGGATGGAATGTGAATGTGGATCTAAAGGGAAAATGATTAATAATTAAATGTCCCATTTAATTCACTAGGAAAAACTTTTATTATATTGAGGAATACAGAGCAATAATCATTCAGGGGCCCAAAATGTTAAGCCCTGGCTCTGATAACATGACTCATGTCATTTCATGTCATTTATCTGTGTTTTTACTTAGATGTGAGAGATCCCTGTTCTGAGCTCAGCTGCTCTGAGGATGAATGGTGTGGGAAGAAAAATGGTGTTTACGGCTGTTTATGTAACGATGATCAACCCAGACCAGAACCTGACTCTTTTGGTTGGTATCAATCAACCAATATGAATATGAAATATCTTTTTTTTTTTTTTTTTTTTTTTTTTCAGTCATTAATTGGCTTTTTTTTTTTTTTTTTTTTTTTAAACTCAGATTCCTTAGAAACCTGTGAAAGCAGCTCTGGCTCCATGTCTGTGTCCCGCTGTCAGCTCTTTGAGGCTGGTTTTCCAGCTGATGTCTTACACCTCAATGATCCCAGCTGTAAAGGAACGGTCCGGAATGGCAGAGTGGAATTCCATTTTGATAATGATGAACACATCTGTGGTACAAATCTTGTGGTAGGTTTAACTTTGTATAATCTGTTCAAATACACCATCGAAATATTTGTAGTGTCTGATAAAGCCAACACAGTTTGATCTGACCACCTGGGAATGTCTAATAGACTTTGAGAAGTCTCTAGAGAGGTCTGTAAGGGTTCAGAATCTGTAACAACAAAATAAACGGACCTCTCTATAGACTTCTCAAAGTCTCAAAGACATTCAGTGGGGAAGGAGTGCACAACACCATGCCATAAACGAGAATGGAACTTGTACCTGCATTCAAAATCTTTTTTGGCCCACCTCATTGGCACAGGGTATTTACACTAACTTTGATTAAGCCAGACAAAAAGAAACACATCTGAAAACAGAGTTTGAATCGGTATTTTTCCAAGTTCATTCTTCTCCCTTTTACCGTTGCATATCAGCTCCGAGATGTGTTTACTTTAAAGAAAACAAAGAAAATTTGTGAAAAGTGAAAATAAAGTGGCAAATAGGAATATAGTGTTTAACAGGTATTTAATTGACCTGTAATTGAAACTGGATGTGGTGTCCTCGTATCCTCGTATTTTTTTCTCCATTTTAACACAGAAGTCTATTTGCCACCTGTTTGCCATCTGATGTCACCTGTTGGAGTTTGGGTCCCTTGTCGCTGTCGCCTTTGGCTTGCTTAGTTGGGGACACTTGACATTTGATATTCAACAGTGCTTTGATCTGCCGACATTGACACTATTCTTTAAGAGCTGCTGTGCAGCCAAAATTATATACCAGTTATCAATGTAAAGCTGCTTTGACACAATCTGCATTGTAAAAAGCGCTATATAAATAAAGGTGACTTGACTTGACTTGATCAGACGGGCTGAGACATTGACCGCGACACGTGCGTTCCTTCGCGGACAACTTTACTGATCAGCAGGTTGAATATGGTAGGGTTAGGGGTAGGGGTGAGCTTTAGGGACATGGACAAATAATGTCCCAAAAGGTACCATCCATGTATGATTATCGCAGACTGTTTTATAATAGTATTCTACAATAGGTGCAAATAGTATCTGCCACTATCTAACAAGTTTTTTTTTTTTTTTTTAATTGGTGCAAAGAAAATACTGCTATAGTGCAAATAGCTGCTGCCTTTTTAAACACCTTGAATTCAATTTAGGTTCAATTACAAAATGTTATATTTGTTGTCCACAGGCTAACGGCACCCACTTCATCTATGATAACTTTATTCTGGGGACACCGAGGTCAGAAGGTCTCATCAGCAGAGAGAAAATCCTGAAGCTTTCTTTCAGCTGTGTTTATCCTCAAACACAAACACTTTCCATGAATGTGGAAATCAACCCACTGGAGAGGTGAGAGTCAAATTCAAGTTCAGGTTATAAATAGCAACACTATTTTTATTAAAAGAGTAGTTCACCAAAACAATGAATTTTTCTCTCCCTCATGTTATCCAAACCATAATGTCTTTATTTGTTCCAACGAAGACAGAATTTTACTGGTCTCACCTTTCAGTGCTTTAGTGGCAGTTTTGTCAACTGGTTTCCTTGGAAATACTTAATAGAGCAAATCACTTTAGGATATCATTATTTCTCTACTGAGCTCTGGTGAACACGCTAAAGAGAGCATTAGTGCGGATTTCAATATTGTCAGTTTGAATAATGTTGACTGAATTGTCAACATTCCGGTGAATGAATCCTTTTAGCAGAATAATAACTGTATAAAAAGTAAATATACTGTATGGTAATATTCTCTAAACCAAGAATATATATGGTTTACTGGGTAAATAATGGGTAAAATATTTACCCATAAAACAAAGTAGATTTAACACAGATCTATTCATTATTTCATCAGCATTGTGCACAAGACTCTTCCCGCTGGTGAAGGCAGATATCAGGTCCGGATGGTTCCATATCAGGATGATGAGTTTACCCGGCCCTTCACTGGTGCAGTGGATGCAGAGCTCAACCAGGAGATGCATGTGGAAGTTCGTGTTGAGGGGGTCGACAGCCGCCAGTTTGCCCTGGTGTTGGACACGTGTTGGGCTACACCTGTGAATGATCCTGATTACAGCCTCCGCTGGGATCTCATCGTTAACGAGTAAAGCAGGGCTTTTTTTTTATTCTTTTAAGCTTGGCTTTTACTCAATGTAACTGATTAATTAATTATTTTACTAAATAAAAATCATGTACTGTATTGCCTTTCATGCTTTGTCTTTCAGTATGTCAGAACTAAAGCACAAGATTCCATTTTTGTACATGGAATGCAAATGTGTGATGATTTACAGGAGATCACTTTTTATCAAATGTCTTTGAAATGAAAGAATTTGTCATTCTTGATATTCTCAGGTGTCCCAATCCAAATGACGACACAGCGGAGCTGCTGCAGAACGGGCGTCTCGACATCCAGCCGTTTCTCCTTCAGGATGTTTATCTTCACTGCAAACTCCACTAAGCTTTACCTGCACTGTGCTGTTCACCTTTGCCTTCTGTCAAGCAATCGCTGTGCATTGGTGAGTTTACAAACTTCCCATAATTCATAAAATCGTGATGTTAAATATTCAAGAGTATCTTTAGTTTTGTAGTTGTGAAATAATTTGTCAATACATGTGTTGAATTTCAATCTAATTAATCAATTATATTAGCCAGTGTCTGTCTGTCTGTTTGTCTCTCTGTGCATATATCTATCTATAGTAAAGTATCTATAATAAAATGTGGTGGGTAAATGGCACATGTAAAGGTTTAGAAATCGTTTTTTTTTTTTTTTTTTTTTGGCTGCCCTCTTCTGGAGACTCTTCCTTTGTGTTTCTTGTTTGTTCAGTGATATTTAATTTTGATTCACACAGCTGGGTTTTGCTCTTTTCTCTATCAGGACTGTGACTCTGGACACCAGCGGAGAGAGGGCAGGTCTCTGGACTTCCATGACAGTGCTTCCATATCCATGGGTCCTCTGATGTTGTCTGGAAGGAACACAGGTGAACATTTCATTTATTTTAATCATTTGTAAATAAAGGTTTGTGATGATTTCTGTCATTAATACATTTCCCCTCATTTCATTATATTCTCTGTTCACAGATAAGTGGGTCCCAGACCAAGTGAAGGTATCTGAGGCTTCTTGTCTGTGTTGTTCTCTGATGGTGATTCTTGTCCCTCTGATGAGTGTCCTGACCATCTTTTAGTTTAGTACCACAATATTTTACATGCATATTGTTTAGAATAATTTTAATTAATGTTGAACTGATGCCACAGTGGTTGTGGGTTTCTAAATGTTTTGTTATTTCATAACTGATATATGTTATGTGGCATAAAAAATGAATTATTATTTAATCATTGTTCATTTTTATGTAGTACATTTATTCTGAATTACTTGAGAGGATATGCTACAAAACAATGATCATCAGATTTATGTTTATTCAAATCATACAAAAACATAATTAGGTCATTCCTGTTCTGTGGAAATCTTATATTATAATAATAGAAAACTAACTAATATGATTTTATTTCCTTAAAAATTGTGTTGTAATATTTTATTCGAATTATTTAGTATAAGGCATGAATGAAAAGGTGTGAATGATCCAAAATGAGTAAAAATATATAAATAAATTTGATGGTTGGGCTCATAGTTTGTTTTTCCTTTTGCAATCATTTTATTTCAGTATAAGAAAGATTAATGATCACAGTATTATCTTTTACTGCTATCTTTGCAATCGTTTTCATTATTTTCCATCGTGATGCTATGATAATAAGCCTGAGGAGAGTCTTGCTATTTTACTCAATTCTAAAGGTTTTGAAGAATGTTGCAGCACTGGTTGAGCTGTTTTTAGAACGTAAGATGGTGTGATGTTCAGTCAGTGGTCAGATTGCCAAAAATGTTCATGTATTGTTCTAGTTCCCTTTCATGGGAACATCGACGCTGCATAAAACGCTTTGGGATCACTTCTGCATGATTACATCTTGAAGCCCTTGTGAAATCAAACCAATATGGTGACGGGATGTTTGAGCGGGTGATGTCACGGACCAGGAAACTATAAAGATTACAAACTATAAACATACACAGGGAACTTAAATTGCTCTGAGCATACAGCTAGTATGAAGCAGGGTGTCATATGTTTAATACCTAAACCTAAAAAGGATACTCTGTTTTTAGATAAATGGAGACCTATCAGCTTTCTTAATAATGATTATAAACTTTGCCCTAATCTATCAGGTTTCATGAAAAACCGTCATATTTTTAATAATATTAGACTTGTCTTTGACCTCATTGATTACTCAGATCTTATTAAGGATGACAGCTTAATTCTTTTTTTAGACTTTTTCAAAGCCTTTGATACTATTGAGCATCCATTCTTTTTTTTTTTTTTTTTTGGGCCCTATTTTTGTAACGCTATGAAATCTTTGTATGCTGGGGGGAAATAGCTCTGTGAAATTAGCAAAGATTTCTTCTAGAAAAAGGAATTCGGCAAGGCTGTCCAGTCTCTGTGTATCTCTTTCTTATTGTTGCACAGGTCTTCTGTCATTTTATTAAAGATAGTAAGCTAGAAGGAATTCATATTGCTGGTAGAAGCATTTTAATTAGTCAACTTGCAGATGACACAGCCACTGATTGACTTTATCACGTCTCATAGTCACATCTGGTGTTGACAGACAAGCTGCTTGTCGCAGGAATCTTAATGGTGTTATGTCAAGTTTAGGCTTACAACCAGGGTTAGATGCTTCTACATCAGTGTTATTCACCTATCATTTCCCTCTGATAGGGATAACTTATGGGTAGAGTTAGGTTTAGGGTAGGGTATGTGCTGCATTTTTCAATGTTGTAACTAGCCTTTTGAAACTAGCTTAACCAGCAAAATGACTTTGGTCAAACAGATTCATTGTCTTTTGTTGGGGAACAGCATTACTAGTGTCCATTAGTTAGATCAGGACCAAACCAAACTAGCATAAACAAATGATAATTAATAATTAATAATTTCTGGTAGAATGGAAACTTCTTCCAAATATTTCTCAATGGGTACTGCTCACAATAGAAAAGGGTTACAGAATTGGTCTCGCCCGCCCCAGTTCAGCGGGGTCTTCCCTATAGTGGTGGACCACTTGCAGTCTCTGGGATTGGAACAGGAAGGTCTGACGCTCTTGCAAAAAGGAGCTATAGAAAGGGTTTCTCCTCCCAGCAAGCTGTCAGGGTTTTACAAGCCTGTACTTTGTTCCAAAGAGGGCTGGAGGGTACTTTCATGTATCCATCCATCCTCAGCACAGGAGGTTCCTCAGATTTGCTTTCGGGGAAAGCTTATCAATACAGGGTTCTTCCTTTCTGCCTAGCTCTTTCACCCCACACCTTCACAAAATTAGTGGATGCAGCTCTGGCTCCTTTGAGATTCCAGGGCATTCGCGTGTTGAATTACATCAACGATTGGTTGATTTTAGCTCAATTTGAGCACATGGCAGTCCAACATCGAGATGTTGTTCTGTCTCACATGAGAAGGTTAGGGCTGAGACTTAATGCCAAGAAGAGTGTGCTTCTTCCAGCTCAAACTACCAACTATCTAGGGGTAGTCTGGGATTCCATCACGATGCAGGCACGTCTGTCTCCTGCTCTGGTGAATTCCATTCTCTCGGCCGTGAATGGGGTGAAATTAGGCCAGTCACGCACTGTAAAACAGTTTCAGAGACTGTTGGGTCTGATGGCAGCTGCGTCCAACGTGATACCTTTTGGCCTGCTGCACATGAGACCCTTACAGTGGTGGCTCAGGACCAAGGGGTTTTCTCCGAGGGGAAATCCTTTTCGCATGATCAAGGTCACGCGGCAATGCCTTCGTGCCTTAGTCATGTGGAAGAAGCCTTGGTTCCTGTCCCAAGGACCTGTGTTGGGGGCTCCTTGTCGTCGCGTAATGCTAACGACGGATGCTTCCCTCACAGGCTGGGGGGCGATCATGAGTGGTCGCTCGGCTCAGGGTCTTTGGGAGGACCATCTACTTCCTGGCACATAAATTGGCTGGAAATGATGGCGGTATTTCAAGCACTCAAATATTTCCTCCCAGACCTGAGGGGCCACCATGTGTTGGTTCGCAAAGACAACATGTCGGTGGTCTCTTATATCAACCATCAGGGGTCTGAGGCCTTGCCAGTTGTGCAAATTAGCCCTTCTGATTCTCCTGTGGGCCCAGGAAAGCTCCTCTGCCTGAGAGCAGCTCTTATTCCGGGGCATCAAAATGTGAGAGGCAGGGGCCGAGGCCCGGGAATGGAGTCTCTACCTCGAGGTGGTGGAGCTCATTTGGAAAAACTTCGGTCGTGCAGAAGTTGACCTATTTGCTTTGAAAGAACATCTCTTTGCCCACTGTGGTGCTCTCTGACTCATCCAGCCCCTCTGGGATTGGATGCCATGGTGCAGACGTGGCCGAGGTGACGTCTGTACACATTTTCCTCGATCGCTCTGTTCCCAGGAGTTCTGGAGAGGGTTCACCGGGACAGGGTCCATCTCATACTGATAGCCCCATTCCAGCCGACCGAGTTTGATTTGCAGACTTGGTGTCTCTTCTAGACGGCTCCCCATGGAGATCCCCATCAGACAGGACCTTCTGTCTCAAGTGGGCGGTATGATAATTCACCCCGCCTGTAATTGTGGAAACTCTGGGCCTGGCCACTGAGGGGGCTAGGCTCATAGAATCCGGTCTCCCAACTGAGGTTGTCGAGACCATACTCCACTCCAGAGCTCCTTCCACGAGAAAGCTATACGCATATAAATGGAAATTGTTTTCTACTTGTTGTAGACAACGTCAGCTGGACCCGTTCCACTCCTCTATCAGTCTTGTGCTGCAAATTCTCCAAGTATAAATCTTGGATGGTTTATCTCCTTCTACCTTGAAGGTTTATATAGCGGCTATTTCCGCTTATCATCTCTCAAAAGAATTGAGATCTTCAAGCACTTTCGTTGCTCCCTCATGTTTGGAATTTGTGCCTGGTATGTTCAGGGCTTTCATTCATCCTAGACCTGGTTATATACCCAAGGTCCCCACCAACGTCCGAGGACCGCTTTGTACTGCAGGCCTTTGTCCTCCTCCTTTTACTAATCCGGATCAGGAAGAATGAACAAGTGGGTGGTCGAGGCCATCTCTCTTGCTTATGAGTCATCCGGGCAGCCTTCACCTTTGGCTGTCCGGGCACACTCTACTAGGGGTATGGCTGCCTCAAAGGCTTTGATCTCGGGGTCCCCTCAATGAGATATGTGATGCGGCTGGGTGGTCCTCTCAGCATACCTTCATTAGGTTTTGTAACCTTGATTTGGGCTCCACTCCGGGGTCCTCGGTCCTCTCGTCTCAAAGATAACAGACAGGCACTTGGTACTATGGCATAGTTGGGATAGGGTTCCCAAAGCGTTCTACGCAGCGTCGATGTTCCCATGAAAGGGAACGCCTCGGAGTTACGTCTGTAACCCTGGTTCCCTGAATAGGGAACGAGGCGCTGCGTAGTCTAGCCATACTCTCTGCACGCCTGTGAGCGCCTTGCTTCAGCCAATCAGAAGCTGGCGTTCTTTGTTCTCAGGAGTGCTTTATAGTTTCCTGGTCCGTGACGTCACCCGCTCTGACGCCCCGTCAACCTATTGGTTCGATTTCACAAGTGCTTCAAGATGTAATCACGCAGAGGTGATCCCAAAGCGTTCTACGCAGCGCCTCGTTCCTATTCAGGAAACCAGGGTTACAGACGTAACCCAAGACGTTTTCAGTTATAGAAGGTGAAGAGAAACTGAAGGTGAAGAGCTGGTAGGACAGAGGGCATGTTCACATTCAATCTCTGACACTGTCCTCGATTGATCCTGTTGTGTGAGAGTGCAACATTAATAACTGTTGACCACTAAGACACACTGCTGCGTTTATGCAACATTCAGATAAAACTCTTTTAATATTTTTGAAATGTATTATTATTAATAATTTTATTATTACCATATTGTTGAATGTTTTGTGAAAGTGATTCTATTATTAAACAAAAAAAAAAAAAAATATAACAGATCAAATACTTTGGTGACTTGATAGGAATAATTAATTGTCTGGAATCCATTCTTTATGGGTTTAAGCTCTGAAATGTGCAAAATGACAGTGAACCTGACTGTCAGGTTTGACTGCACAAATAAGGAAAGTACTTCTCATGAGATGATCATACTATGCTGTAGATCAGAGGATGAAAGAAAGTATTGTTGTCGTTGTTGGGTTTTTTTATATCGGTGCAAAGTTAGTACCAGATGTACTTTGTGTAAATTAAAACTCATACTCAAACTTATTTATACTTAATGCAATAAATTAACAATGAACAAAGCATTTATTAGATAGTATTTAAGATACACTCCTGTTCATTGTTAATTCGTGCTTCTTCATAATACATTCATTTATTCAACTTGATAAAAATGTATTGGCATACGTACAATTTAATACTAACCTGGATTTGCTGTAACAGTGTTGATGATTCTGAGTTCATGATGCATCAGCTTCTTCCTGTTTTGACAAGAGAGAATGTAAAATATATATAGCAGTTTTTCTCGATTGCTAACACACTGTAACTAATTAATTTGCCTCAATTTCCCACACCATTAATTCAGTTATAAAGACAACAACACATTTCTCAAAACTATAAACGCATCTGTCTATCTATCTATCTATCTATCTATCTATCTATCTATCTTTTTTTTTTTAATGATGAGCTTGTGCATTCTGCAGGTGAGGAATGTGGAACATTTCTAAAGACTGTAATCGTTGCTTCTCCGGTAAACCAGTGAATGTAATGTTCACTTCCTTAAACTTTTCAAGAGCAGAGGTCAGAGCTGATTATTTACTTCAAATGAATGGATTTGATATGTATTTCTGCATTCCTGTTATGATCTTGCTAGTTTGCACATCTCACAAACCCCATCTTATCTGACCACTGGCTGCATCCTTCCAGATGACTTAAGGATGAACTCTAAAGCTTTTAATGTAACCATTAATTATTTATAGTTCTTTACAATCGCTAGAACACATTTCTCAATACTTAGGTCAGTTTTTCCAAAACTCTTCACTCTGTTCTCCTAACCAAATTTTAAATTGCCACAGCAGTTAATTTTTACATTCAAAATGCACTAAAACTACCAAAACACTTCATTAATGTCTCAAATCAACTCATTCTTCCAGAAAACTAGCCAAGGATTCATCTAATAAACACACTTTATCAATCATAAAACACAGACCTAAAACACACTGCTTATAATTCACTGCAGTTTATGTTTACAGTACAGTACAAAATTATTCAAAAAGTGACCTAAGTATTGAGAAATGTGTCCCAGTGACTGTAAAAAAAAAAAAAAAAAAACCTTTTAACTAACAATTAATTACCATCATTAAATGGTCATGAATCATTCACTGGGTGTTTTAAGGTATTATGTTTGTACATTTGCCTCTGGAAAACTGTGCTTAACAAATCAAACTGACCCGTCATCATTCCATCTCTATTGACATCTATTCAAGCACAGAGTGAAAGAATGTCTTTTTGAACGCAGGTGTACACAAGGAAACTATCAGTTCAAATAACAAATATCTCAATGTCACATGAAAAACTGGTTTGAGAAATTTCTTCTAGTTCCAGTAATGATCCACCCACAGTTATTAAAGGCCCTGATAAGATCGTGAGATCTGGATTTCAGCATCACTGTATCGAGCTGCTGAAGAGAGAATCTCACTGAGTTTGCTCTGCAGCAGCATCTGACCTCAGGTAAAGATATTTCTGTTTTATCCCATTGGGCCACCAGCTTTTGATGGATCCAAATTATTTTGTGAAGTTTGGCCTGTTTCTTATATTTTATAAAATTGACCTTTTATTTAAGTATCTGTGAATGTTATAGTTGTTTTACAAATGTGTGCAACAAAGAAAGAATAAAATATAGCAAAATATAAGAAACATATTTCATGTGTGTGCAGGTGGCGTTCGTCACAATGAGGTTTCTGATCTCACTGTGTGTGTCCCTACTGCTGATGATTAATGGTGAGTGTTTTATAAGCTGTCTGTAAAATGACGGAATATTTTTACAATACTAAAAAATATGCTTTAATTGTGTATTTAACAGGTGAAATAATCAATGGACAAACAACAGGTACATTCATTCATTCTTTCACTTCATCTAATTTTCAGTTCATCCCCTTGTTTTCCATTAAAAACAGAGAAATAAAACTAGCAGAAATAATTCATCTGGTGAAAGAGTTTCCCTATTGAAAAAAACCTCATAACATTTTAGCACAAATTGAAATTCATATACTGTAAAAAAATAATAATAATAATAAGATTGTAATTTAACAGTAAAAATGCGACAGTAAAAACTTAATTGGTTAACAGTAATTTCCTGTACTATATACAGGGATGTATTAGTATTAGATCTAACTTTACATTTCAGTAAATACTGTTAAATTTACCATTTTCAAAAAAAAAAACAACAAAAAAACCTTAATTTTCTTAATTTTACAGTTAAAAACTGTAAACTGACATTCTCATAATTCCTGCATGGCAATTCACATTTGATGGTTTTTATTTGAATAATTATGTTCCTTTTTTTTCTTTTTCTTATCAGTTGTGTATATTAGGGTTTTATCTTACATACTATGTTATTAAATGAATGTTTCTTGCATTATTTTAGTGTCGTGTGTTATCATGAAGGTGTTTTGTGTTTGTGTGTATGACACTGTGTGCAGCTTCTTTATATTAATATTTACCTCAGCTTGTGTAAAAGCTATTTGTGATGTACTTTGTTTCATCTTGTCTTTCTCTTTACCACCAGTGTTATTATGGTGGATGTCAGTATGTGTAAAATATACAAAACAGCAAGATTTTAGTAGTAGCAGGAACTTGCTAATTCAGCAGAAAAGGGCTGTTGGATTTACCAGTTTAAAAATGTATTATTATTATTGTTTTATATATATATATATATATATATATATATATATATATATATATATATATATATATATATATATATATATATATATATATATATTATTTATTAAATACAGTTGTAAAAACAAAAATTAAATAATTTAAATAAACTAAACAAATTAAACAAAACACAATCTTGCAAATCAACCATAAATATTTATTCAGGGAACATAGGAACAAAGAAACTAACAATCTTTACATGAGAGCAATAATTAACTTCAGGAGAGGGCAATGCCAAAATAACAAACAAAAGAAATCTTTAGTAAACTAAACCTAAACACAAAATAAAGATGCACACAAAAGACAAAACCAAACCAAACTTCCTCTATCAGTATAAACAAGAGAAAAAGATATACAAAATAAATGGCGCCCATCTCCCTACAGCTTCCTTAAAATGAGATATAAACCATTAAATAAAGAATGAAACCCAAGAAAATATCTGTATTGCTCTGCACTAAGGGATGAAATGGTGGAAAAATCCATTAACAAATCTGTGCAACAGGTCCTCCCCTACAATAATCTCACACACAACTAATATACCTTACATGTGTTACATCTCTGCCTTATTTAAATAAATACACAAACACACATTTTGTTGCTGCACTGTGTACCTCTGAAGATTCACACACAGGTTTCCTTTTACATGTAACAGCGCCCTCTAACGACGGATACCGGTAACAACCACAGTAATCCTAATACATAGTCTGGAGCCTTGCTGTAAGGAGCTATATTGATACCTGAACCCTTAAAATTAGCTAACCTAATGTAGTCAGTTTGATTCAAACATGATAATTATATTTTTGACTTGCGAGCACTGAAAAAAAAGTTAACATAAATTAAGTGGTTCGACCAGTTAATTTATGCATCCAGCATTCAGATTAATAATATTATGTATTATAATGAATAAGAATCAGTTTATTCATGCAAGACGACTGATGCTGACTGACACATTCAGGTGACTGACATCTCATACCTCTGTTTTGCATTGCATTAATAAAATGATTTACAGCACTGTAAAGACTTTATAGACAAAATAAAATGTATACAAACCTTTATTTTACTGAAGTAAAGCACCAATTCAGCGGCGTAGAGATCTGCTCTCTCCTGATGAGGATGCAGAAAGCCCACACTCTGTGTAATCTAACAGCTGGGTTGCTGTAGTAAACTAAGCCACCACTGGGGACCTGTTTCCACCTGGTACTAAGATGTGTCTTGGTCAATTTGATCACAAGTAGAAGACGCTAAATACAGGTGTAAACGGGCTGTAAAACTTTTTGAGCTTGTCCACTTTTGACCACTTCCAGAGGTAGTCGAAAATGCATTTGACAGGATTGAGTTCATGGTGTAGACGCTCATGTGGTCGCTAAAGTCTGCCTGTTGACACAATAAACATTATGGGAATTCAGAATCAGAATCAGAAGGAGCTTTATTGCCAAGTGTGCTTACAAACACTATTTTTTCTTGGTACTGAAGCTTCCAGTGTACATAAACAAATACAACAGGAAGAAATATAGTAATAAAATGTAAGAATAAGATATAAAAAACAAAGTATAAAGTCAGTTAGGTTTAGTCATAATAAACATGACAGAACACCATTCTCACCGAACACCATTTCTCTAAACAACACCAAAAAACATCAACAGAGAAACAAAAGTTTAAAGGATTAGTTCACTTTAAAATGAAAATTACCCCAAGCTTTACTCACCTTTACTGACTTTCTTCTTTCTGATGAACACAATCTGAGTTATATTAATAAATAGACCGCCTTCCGTATTCAACTTACAAAAAAAGCGTAACTGACGTCGCGTCAAGAAAGTCATATACACCTATGGCTCGAGGGGTGAGTAAACCTTGGTGTTATTTTAATTTTCTGTTATTTATTAATTTGTTTATTTGAATTTTATTTTGAATTGTTCATACAGTACAGCATCACACTCTTAATTATCTGAGGATGATCTTCAATGTTGTTCCCTTTTTGTACATTTTGTTTCAATGGGAAAACAGTTTTACATTATTATTTGAACTTTGTAATTTCTATTTGGTGAAAACAAATATAAATATACTTCCAAGAAATGAATCATTTGAGATCTTGATGGCAATAAAATCAGTAATTATAAAAAGAATTTATAAATGAAATATCAATCCATCAATAAATGGTTCAAATTAAAAAGAGATTTACTAAAAACAACATAAAACACCCAATAAATACATCATTTAAAAATACATTAATGAATTCATAAATAAATAGTGGAATTTCAAATTGTATTAGAAAATGCAATTTAAAAAGAGAAATAAGTAATTGGATTCAGAAATTGAATTACTAATATAGGTTTAAAGTGTTAGTTCACCCAAAAATGAAAATTCTGTCATTAATTACTCACCTCATGTCGTTCCACACCTGTAAGACCTTCTGTTCAATGGCCAGAAAGCTACTAAAGACATATTTAAAACAGTTTATGTTAGTGGTTCAACCTTAATGTTATGAAGCGACCAGAATATTTTTGTGTGCCAAAAACAAAAACAAAAACAAAATAACGACGTTATTCAACAATATCTAGTGATGGGCGATTTTAAAACACTGCTTCATGAAGATTCAAAACTTTACGAATCATTTGTTTGAATCAGTGGTTCAAGCGTGTATCAAACTGCCAAAGTCACGTGATTTCATTAAACAAGGCTTCGTTACGTCATAAGTGTTTGAAACATTTCAAAATTTCAAAGGTTCACCACTGGGGCGATGATCTCTGTGAACTAGTGATGGGCAGAGCGAGGCTTCGTGAAACACTGAAACAGTTGAAGCAAATGAACCGAATTGTGTCGAGGGTTCAAAACATATCTGACACCCGTCTCCACGGTGACATTTATTGGTCACTTGCATGTGCTGATCTGAAATAACCTTGACAACGATTCAGACAAGTGCTGACGAATTATAACATACATGTTGTTTGCGCCAGATAAGGAAGTGTGTGGAGTGGATAGTGCTATAAAAACTCATGCAAATAAACACCTTTTACAAACCCATTGCAAATGTTTTATTGAAAGTAAAATCTATTAATCACATAATAAGATTGAATATCAAGAGTTTGTACAAAATGCCTTCTTGTATCAATTTTCAGGGCTTGTTTTGTTTGTTCCGTGGATAACTCAGCTAAACAGGCCAATAAGAGACTGTTAACTACTATTATTATAGGCCTACTAATGTCTAATTAAAACATCTACAATTGTATAAAACAGATCAGAGATCAGGTAAAACCTATAGACTTGATTCATGGGTTCACAGAGATCATCGCCCCCCAGTGGTGAACCACTGACATTTTGAAGCATTTTGAAACACTTGTGACTTAACAAAGCCTCGTTTACTTTGGCAGTTTGATACACGCTCCGAACCACTGATTCGAAACAAAAGATTCATAAAGCTTCGAAGCTTCATGAAGCAGTGTTTTGAAATCACCCATCACTAGATATTGTTGAATAAAGTCGTTATTTTGGTTTTTTGGCGCACAAAAAGTATTTTTGGCGCTTCATAACATTAAGGTTGAACCACTGTAGTCACATGAACTGTTTTAAATATGTCTTTAGTCTCTTTCTGGGCATTGAAAGTGTTAATTATCCTGCTGTCAATGCAGGACTCACTGAGCCATCGCATTTAATCAAAAATATCTTAATTTGTGTTCTGAAGATGAACAAAGGTCTTACGGGTGTGGAACAACATGAGGCTCAATGACACTAATGATAATTAATGACAGAATTTTCATTTTTGGGTGAACTAACCCTTTAATTGCCCTTTTTAATGGCTGATTATAACCTACATTTGAAATTCAGTTTCTGAATCCAATTATTTATTTCTCTTTTTAAAAAAATTCCATTTTCAAATACAATTTGAATAAATAAATAATTTGAAATTTCTCTATTTATTTATAAATGCATGAATGTATTTTTTTTTATGATGTATTTATTTTATGTTGTTTTTATTAGAACCCTTGTTAATTTGAACCATTTGTTGATGGATTAATATTTCATTTATAAATTTTTTTTTATAATAACTGCTTTTATTTATTGCCCATTAAAAATCAAATATTTAGTCTATTTATTTATAGATTAATTAATTAATTAATTTGTGAACACATTTATTAATGCCCCTTTTTATTGTACAATTAGTTATTAATTGATTAAATGCTTTATTACTATTTCTGTGACACTTGTGGTACTCCATAGGTATGTAGATGTAGTCAGTTTATCTAATCCATCCTCAGTTTACCATCCCAATATCTTTTTGGACACAGATGTTAGATGTTTACCTGTACTCTTGTTTTTGCCACCTCAGTAAATGAGTGAACTGTCTTTTTTCTTTGTTCTCTCAGAACCTACAACTTCCATCTCTGATCCATGCTATGATTATCACACTCTTGATGAATATTGGAGAGACATACGGCAATATAACTACTATGGATATGATGACACCCTTGTTGAATGGAGTGGCTGGTATCGGCTGTATTTGAATGGAGAAAGTGCCCAGATGTCTGAGTGGTGTGTGAGTTATGTGGGATGTGGTGGTGAAACTGCACTGTATCTCAACGGTTCTCATCCAACACTTGAGGATGGAGTGGTGACCCGTGAAGTCGTGGGAACTCATTCATGGTGGTGGTGGGGGGGGTATTCCCGTCAGTGTGGAGCCTACAGTTCAACGCCCATCCGAGTCAAAGCCTGTCCAGGAGATTATTACGTCTATGAATTTGTCAAACCCATTACATCAGCCCCAGGGCCTATGTACTGTGCAGGTACAATTTTAACTCTGGGATTTTTGTTTTTTTTTTTTTTTTTTTCACTACAAAGAGTAAATGCTCTTATCTATTAGATAATTTAACATTCATCTTTTGCTTTATGAAAATAAGCATGTTAACTATCAATAGTACTCACCTAGATCTCTTTGTTGCACAATTACCCAAATCACACTTTAAACCATTTGTTCCATAATTAATTAATATGTATACTGTATATGAACACATCATAATATTACTCCACAGTCCTTTTATATTTTCAGTCAAGGGCCCTATCATACACCCGACGTGACGCAAGTGTTTTTTGCTAGGTTCAGCCCAACGCAGTTATAATTTTCACGTCCAGAGCCATGTTGTTTAAAGAATTATATATATACACACTACCAGTCAAAAGTTTGGACACGGTAAGATTTTTGATGTTTTTAAAAGAAGTTTCGTCTGCTCACCAAGGCTGCATTCATTTAATTAAAAATACAGTAAAAACAATTTAAAATAACTGTTTTCTGTTTGAATATATTTTATAAAGTAATTTATTCCTGTGATCAAAGCTGAATTTTCAGCATCATTACTCCAGTCTTCAGTGTCACATGATCCTTCAGAAATCATTCTAATATCTGCTGCTCAAGAAACATTTATGATTATTATCCAGTTGTGTACTTTTTTCAGGATTCCTTGATGAATAGAAAGTAAAAACAAAAACAAACAAAAAAAAAAAAAAAAAACAGCATTTATCTGAAATACAAAGCTTTTGTAACATTATACACTACCGTTCAAAAGTATGGGGTCAGTAAGAATTTTTATTTTAATTTTTTTAAAAGAAATTAAAGAAATTAATATTTTTATTCGGCAAGGATGCATTAAATCGATCAAAAGTGACAGTAAAGACATTTATAATGTTACAAAAGATTCTACAAAAGATGTTTCTTGAGCAGCAGATCATCATATTAGAATGATTTCTGATGGATCATGTGACACTGAAGACTGGAGTAATGATGCTGAAAATTCAGCTTTGATCACAGGAATAAATTACTTTATAAAATATATTCAAACAGAAAACAGTTATTTTAAATTGTAATAATATTTCACAATATTACTTTTTTACTGTATTTTTAATTAAATAAATGCAGCCTTGGTGAGCAGATGAAACTTCTTTTAAAAACATTAAAAATCTTACCGTGTCCAAACTTTTGACTGGTTGTGTATGTATATATATATATATATATATATTATTATTTTTTTAAAGTGCGTTAGTAATATGCGCTATAAGCAGGTGCACAACGCGCATACATTCTGTTTATTATAAACACAGGAACGCAGCAGCACACAATCATACCAAATATTAAAAATAAAATGATTACAATGTAAAAGATTATTATTGTGTGCATAAAGATAAAAATGCTTTGGTGGAATCCAGCTTGTCCCGTAGATGGTCCTTGATGATCCTTTTCCTCACTAGAGATGCATTCAGTTTTTCCGCTTGCAAATTTTGTCATGTAAATAGCGAATCCGCCATGGCGCGAGCACAACTGGCTTTTAAAGGGAATGGGAAATGAGACTGGTTTATTGCATGTTACACCCAAAACACACCCTTTGCTCATTAAGAGAATAGGGACAACCCTTTTAGACCATGCGCTGGCTCGTCAACCATTTTTCCTGTTGTTAAACTAGCAAAAGTGGTATCGGACATGCCCTAAGTGCACTTGTGCCGTGTGCTTTTAGACCATGCACTTAGATCGTTAAAATAGGACCCCAAGGTCTCTGTCAGAAAATACTTATTTGCGTAGCTTTTGGCATATGTAGCCCCACACAATGGGGCACCTCATTTTCAGACCAGCACACCCATGGGCGCACAAATGGGCATAAATGCATTTGCTCTTTAAACAAAGTGGCGCAGACGTGAAAATGATAACTGCGTCGGGCTGAAACTAGCAAAAAACACTTGCGTCACGCCTGGCGCCTCATTTTCCATTTTGAGCCACTGAGCGTTTCCCCATTTCTCAAAATCATGTAATTCATCATGTAATTATATATACATATATATATATATATATATATATATATATATATATATATATATAATAACAGTACTTTTGCAAATTCCATGACAGTTGCTTTCCAAAGCATCAGCAGTGATCCCTGCTACAACTATGAGTCTCTGGATCGTCCCTGGAGAGCCAACAATGAAAGTGGAGATTACATTTGTGATGACTCTTTCTCCTGGAATGGCTGGTACCGGCTTTTCTACTATGGAATGGACATCCGGATGTCAGAGACCTGTATTAGTTCATACAGCTGTAACACATACATCAATCTGTGGCTCACTGAACCTCACCCTCAGATAGAGGATGGAGTGGTGATCAGGGAGGTCTGTGGAGGTTCTTATTGGGGAGGCTGCTGTGAATACAAGTCAAAACCCATCAGAGTGAAAGCATGTCCAGGAAATTACTATGTCTATGAACTTGTGAGTCAAGCATTGTGGTGTTCAGGATACTGCACAGGTACTGTGCTTTTCTTGTTTGTTTAAGTATTTCAAATTGTTTAAAATGATTTCTGTCATGACATGAATTTCCTTCTTTTTAGATGTCAGCACTATTTCACAGACAGTTTCACTATAAGTCCAGATATATTCACTGGATCCAGCATCACATTGAGTAAGTTGTAAATAACACACACACACACACACACACACACACACACACACACATGGAATGATTATTACGGTGTTTGACTGGTTCAGATTTGCATTTATGAAGTTCCTCATTGAAACTTGTTTGTTTTGCTCTCATCATCTCTCACTAACAGATTATGACCCGTGCAATAACTACAACATACTCGACAACTACTGGAGAAGCACACTCAATTACTGGTATTGGTATGGATACATATCTGGACATGATGACACTCGTGTAGAATGGGATGGCTGGTATCGACTCTTCATTAATGGATCAAGTGCTCAGATGCCTGAATGGTGTGCGTCTTACATGTCATGTGGAGGTTATAGTTCTCTGTGGCTTGGTGACTCTCATCCTCGGCTAGAAGATGGAGTTGTTACTCTTGAAGTTTATGGCTCTCGCTATGAGCAGTGCAGTCGCTACAGATCCGACCCAATCCAAGTCAAAGCTTGTGCTGGAAATTATTATGTCTACAAATTTACCAGGCCGACTCTTTCAATCCCAGCTCCTGTATATTGTGCAGGTACATTCATTCTTATTTATATTTGTCATGGTCATAATTAATTGTATTGGTTTCTATTCATATTATTATCTTGATTATATTTAATCTGCAATATATAATGTTCTTACTACTTTTTTCTTAATAGTGCCTTTCTCCACTCCAAGTGTCGACCCCTGCTACAACTATACCAGTCTGGATGAGCCTTGGAGAGCCACTGACAACTATACTGACTATTACTACTATGGTCCGTGTGATTATAATGTGGAGTGGAATGGCTGGTACAGGCTGTTCTACAATGGTGAAAATGCTCAGATGCCAGAATCATGTGTTAATCAGTACATGTGTGGCACTAGTGACCCACTGTGGCTCAACGGATCTCACCCACAGCTGGAAGATGGAGTGGTCACCCGTCAGGTCTGTCTCTCATCATGGGGTGGCTGCTGTACTTACACATCCCACCCTATAAGAGTCAAAGCCTGTCCTGGAGATTACTATGTTTATGAGTTTGTCAAGCCAATATTCTGCGGAGCTTACTGTATTGGTGAGCATTTATTCATTAGACTTCAGTTCTGGATTTTGTTTGAAAATTATTGATGTTAATATAAAATGTTCCTAATACCAGAATCCACAAGTCAGTTCATCTCATCAGCGTCTACAACAACAGAGACAATCCCATCCATAGAATCCATTACTCCACCAATCACAACCACTGGTAAAGTATTGTCTTGCTTCCTTCATAAACTCTTTTGAGCATCTTTTTGGACATGTGTTTTTTGATCTCTTGAAATGTTCCTGATAATCACATTAATTAATTCATAGGTAAATTAATTTCTCCATAAAAAAATATGAGCAAAAATCACATTAGGAAGAAGCAGTACAGCTCACAATTGATTATGCAATTGAAATATTAAAATTAGGGCTGACAACATTAACATAATACATGCGATTGATTCAAAATTCTTAACGCATTAAAATAATTTAATGCAAATAATGCAAATAAATTACTGAAGCATGTGAATTGCGTCATTAACGTAAGCCTAATTTACGTCAGGCAGTTAAGATGATCTTAGAAGTCGGGAGTTTATCACACTGAGCATCTACAATGGTGCAAGCACCTGTAACCCTGGTGGAAATTTCTAACCCTGATTTCAATTCTCTGTTTGCAATCAGATCATTTTAAGCCACTAAACTCAGGGATAGTTCATTCAGTCTAATGATAAGCAAATTCCTTCATTCAAATCATTCATCAGAGATGGCAGAGAGAATAAACACTCACTTTGCGTTTTCAGTGAATTATTAATTCCAGTGTTTATTTTGCTTTAACATGAGCTCTGTCATATTCTGTGAGTGTGATTGTTTCTGAAGAGCGTGAGTCTATGTGAAATACAGACTAAATTCTTATATCACAGTTTAAGTCACTTAATATCACTGTAACTGTATGTATAGGCCTATATGCTGACCATACATACTCTATATCCCGGACATGGCCATAAAAATAATTCAGTCAGGTTTCTATGTCTTGGCACACATGAACAGAAGAAATGTCTCGGTTATGTATGTAACCCTCGTTCCCTGAAGGGGGCAACGGAGACGCACGTCAGTAGTGACCGACAAATTGGGATATCGCTAGAGAGCCCTATCAGCTTCGAGTGAACTACAACAAGCCAATGAAGTTGGCATGCGATATTTGCATAATGCGCACCGCCCCGCCAGCTGGTATAAATAGGGGAGCAGATGCAATCGCACTCTGTTTTTCGCTGAGGAGACAATCTAGTCCGCACTACAGCGAGGGTACAGCAACTGTGGTGGACGGGACGACGTCTCCGTTCCCTCCTTCAGGGAACGAGGTTACATACGTAACCGAGGACGTTCTTTCAGTCGGTCACGCTCGACGACGTCAGTAGTGACCAACGAATTGGGATCCCAAATAAAGCGCCACAGTATGAACCCCTTCCAGTGCCCAGCGCAGTTTCCAGCCACCTGGCGCACCAGTGGGACGGGAAGGCGAGCTTACGCCGAGAGAGTCTACTGCTGTTCCGATAAACCCACTAAGTAAACTAGACTACACTGAGGAAGCGAACCCGTGAGGGGACGCCATGGAGACCACTACCCACCCGTAGGGGAGGAATTTACGTGGAGAGTACACATATGGACTGGCCGTGGGCAGTACGCATATGGAGTCCCTGGGATGGCTCCACCTGGGTAGGGGAGACTCATCTGACAGGTGACAGCAGAGCTGGCTCTGCTAAGGGAAAGACACGGGCTCGCCGTAGGGAGTTGACCGTGGACAAATACACACATGGGACCACTCACGTGGAGGGGTCACGACATGTGGAACCCAGCCAAACGTCAGCGCCAGTGACGGAGGTTTGGCCTGGCATCAGACACTCCGCAATGTCCGAGCCGAAGGGGGAGGCGGAGGAACTCGACAGGGTTCGCCAAGCGGGAACTTCGACTGGAGTAAAAGGATGCACGTATCCGGCCCAGGGGCGGGAGTGGCATTGCAAGCCGACACTAGAACAGGTTCTTCGCGTCTACCGGCTGGTGGAAGCGAGTACACGGAAGATACCGGTTCTACACGAAGGCTATAGAATCTAGCGAACGTGTTAGGTGTCGCCCAGCCCGCAGCTCTACAGATATCTGTCAGCGAGGCGCCAGGCGCCAGCGCCCAGGAAGAGGCCACTCCTCTGGTGGAGTGGGCTCTCAACCTGAACGGGCAAGGCACGCCCTGGGACTCATACGCCAGGGCGATGGCTTCCACTATCCAGTGGGCCATCCTCTGCTTGGAGACAGCCTTTCCTTCTGCTGGCTTCCGTAACAGACAAAGAGCTGGTCTGAGGTCCTGAAGCTTCGCGTTCTGTCCACATACAGGCGCAGAGCGCGGACGGGACAGAGCAAAGCTAGGGCTGGGTCTGCCTCCTCTGAAGGCAGCGCTTGCAGGTTCACTACCTGATCTCGAAAGGGAATGGTAGGAACCTTGGGCACATATCCAGGCCGGGTCTCAGGATAACGTGAGAGTCACCGGGCCCGAATTCCAGGCACGATTCGTCAACTGAAAATGCATGCAGGTCCCCTACCCTCTTGAGCGAGGCCAATGCAACCAGGAGGACGGTCTTTAGGGACAGTAATTTTAACTCGACTGATTGCAAAGGCTCAAGGGACGACCCTGGAGAGATGTAAGAACCAGGGTCAGATCCTAAGAGGGTACAGAGGGGGCCGAGGATTCAGTCTCCTCGCCCCCTCAAGAACCTGACGATCAGATCGTGCTTCCCTAGCGATTCACCATCAACTGCATAGTGATGTGCGGCGATAGCGGCAACATACACCTTGAGGGTGGAGGGAGACAGCCTTCGCTCCAGGCCCTCTTGCAGAAAGGAAAGCACGGTTCTGACTGAACATGATCGGGGTCCTCTCGCTCTGATTGAGAGGAGCACCATTCGACGAACAGGTTCCACTTCAACGCATAGAGGTTCCTCGTAGAAGGAGCTCTAGCGAAGTGATAGTGTCTGCATCAGCTATGGAGATCACTCAGAACCTCCGCGTCCGTCCAGGGACCACACATGGAGTTTCCACAGGTCGGGACGCGGGTGCCAGGGGGTGCCCCGTCTCTGAGTCAGGAGGTCCTTCCTCAGAGGAATGGGCCAGGGAGGTGCTGTCGCGAGGAGCGTGAGGTCCGAGAACCAGGTCCGAGTGGGCCAGTATGGAGCCACTAACAAGACCTGCTCCTCGTCCTCCCTGACTTTGCACAGGAGTTGTGCGAGAAGGCTCACTGGGGGAAACGCATATTTGCGTAGGCCCTGGGGCCAGCTGATTGCCAGGGCATCCGTGCCGAGCGTGCCGCCGGTCAGGGAATAGAACAACTGGCAGTGAGCAGTCTCCGGGGAGGCGAACAGATCTACCTGTGCCTCGCCGAAGTGCTGCCAGATCAGCTGGACCACCTGGGGATGGAGTCTCCATTCGCCCGGAAGCGGAGGCTGCCGTGAGAGCTCGTCGGCTGCACGGTTGAGCACGCCTGGGACGTGAATGGCACGAAGCGACCTCAGATGCTTCTGACTCCATAGCAAGAGATGGCGGGCGAAGTTGCGACATACGGGCGTGGCGTAGACCACCCTGATGGTTGATGTACGCAACGCCGCAGTGCTGTCCGAGCGGACCAGTACGCGTGCTTGTCTGACAACAGCTTCTGGAAGCGGCCCAGTGCAAGACGTACTGCTAGCAACTCGAGGCAATTGACATGCCAATGCAGTTGGGGCCCCGTCCACAGACCCGATGCTGCATGCCCGTTGTACGTGGCTCCCCACCCCGTGGCGGAGGCATCTGTGTGGACCACAGCATGCCTGGACACTTGTTCGAGGAACTCCGCCCGCAGGAACGAAGGGTCCGACCACTTGGTGAGGGTGTGGCGGCAGTTTGGTGTCACGGGACACGGAACGTGCACGGCGCTGCCATGCCCATCTCGGGACCCGCCGCGAAGCCAGTGTTGAAGCGGCCTCATATGAAGCAATCCAAGCGGCGTGACTGCGCTGCGGATGCCATATGCCCCAGGAGCCTCTGAAAGTGTTTCAGTGGGGCCGCTGTCCTGCGCGTGAGCGAGCGCACTCAGGCAGGTCAACACTGACTGGACGTGCTCCTCAGTGAGGCGCGCGCAGTCCGGGCGATCGAATCCAGTTCCATACCGAGATAAGAGATCCTCTGCCCGGGGTGAGTTTGCTCTTGTCCCAGTTGACCCAAGACCCAACCGACTGAGGTGAGCTAACACCATGTCCCTGTGTTCGCGCACAACTGCTCTCGCGAGCTGGCCAGGATGAGCCAGTCGCCGAGGTAGTTGAGGATGCGAACGCCCTGTTCCTGAGCGGAACAATGGCCGCCTCCGCAACCTTCGTGGAAGACGCGGGCGACAGGGCCAGCCCGGCGGGTAGGACTTTGTACTGATATGCCCGACCCTCGAACACAAACCGTAGGAAGGGTCTGTGACGCAGGCAGAATCGAGACATGAAAGTACGCGTCCTTCAGGTCGATCGCTGCAAACCAATCCTGGGGACGGACGATTCAAAATGCGCTTCTGCGTAAGCATCTTGAACGGCAGCCTGTGAAGGGACCGGTTCAGGACACGCAGATCCAGGATTGGCCGTAGCCCACCGTCCTTCTTCGGTACAATGAAGTAGGGGCTGTAGAACCCTGACTTCATATCGGCTGGAGGGACCGGCTCGATTGCATTCTTCGCCAGGAGGACAGCAATCTCCGCCCGGAGAACAGGTGCATTGTCCAGGGACACCTGAGTGTAGTGGACACCCCTGAAGACCGGGGGACGCCGGGCGAACTGAATCGCATAGCCGAGTCTGATAGTGCGAATGAGCCAGCGGGATGGGCTGGGGAGCGCTATCCAGGCTTCCAGACACCGAGCCAGCGGGACCAAAGGCACCACAGACGCACCGGGGGTGGGGCAGCGAAGCAGAGTGCTGGAACCCGACTCGGACGGCACAGCGGCCCGAAGTGAGGTCAGACTCTGCGAGGTGGCAGTGTGAATGGGAGACGGCTGAGGGGCGGCCTCGACCATCACACTGGGACCTGCTGGCGAAGTGAGAGTGGGCTGCGAGTGGCAAGGGGGGGCCTCGCGCACTGACAGCCGCAGTCTCTTGTGACCTGGAGGATTGGGAAACTGCTCTTTTTGTGACAAAGTGGGTACCGCTGGACTCGGAGAGCCAGCGGCGGGACAGACAAATTCACAAATTCCCCGGCCCTCCTCCGGGGTGGGAGAGACGATGGAGTCCTCTCCCGAAGAGCAGGAACCTTCCTCCAGGTCGCCCGTCTCAGGTTGCGTCTTCCTCGACCTCTTGCCACCTCGCTTGGCCTGAGCGGGCTGGGCGCCGCGTCGCGACCGGCACCCTGCTGTTTGGCTGGTGAAGGCTGCTGCTTTGCCGACTTAGCAGGGGCGGAGGACGACGCAGGCGGCGCCACGGCGACGAGCAGGCTGAGGCCAGCGGCCGGGCGGCGGGGTGGAGGCAGCAGCAGACCGCCGGGCAAGACGTGTTTGATGGCCTCAGCCTGCTTCTGGGCAGCAGAGAACTGCTGGGCGAAGCTCTCTGCAGCGTTGCCGAAAAGGCCGACCTGTGATATGGGGAGTCCAGGAACCGATACTTGTCGGTATCCTCATATCAGCAAGGGTCAGCCACAGGTGGCGCTGCTGGACCACCAGCGTGGCCATCGCTTGACCAACAGAACGATGCCGTCACCTTAGTCGCCCGGAGGGCGAGGTCCGTGGCGGCACGCAGCTCCCAAGCAGCTGCTGGTCAAGACCTCCTGGGGCATTTCCATCAACGCTTTTGCTTGATGAACTTGCAAAAGAGCCATGGCATGCAGGGCGGAGGCGGCCTGTCCACAGGCTCTGTAAACTTTCTCCGTCAAGCCCGACGAGAATTTACAGGCCCGGGATGGGAGACACGGCTCACCGCGCCAGCCGGAGGTCGTTGGACACAGTTGCATCGCAACAGACCTCTCGACTGGGAATCCGCGTATATCCCCTAGCCTCCCGCCATCCAGGTTGGTGAAGGCGGACGAGGACCAGGTCTCGCGACGAACGCTATACGGCATCCGCCAGAACCTGGTCACCTCATCATGCACTTCCGGGAAGAATGGCATCGGGCGGGCGCTGGGGACCAGCGCGCCGCCCGAGATACCAATCATCGAGTCGAGAAGGCTCGGGACACGGTGGAGGATTCCAGACGAGCCCAACCTTCTCGGCAGCCCGGGAAAGCATAGCCGTTAACTCAGGATTGGGCTCGGACAACGCTACGGTCCCAGAGGGAGGTAACGCAGCCGAGTCCTCATCTCCCGAGGACTCTTGCTCGCCTTCCGATGCTGTGATCGACATACGGTCATCTGCCGGGCGCCGAAAGAGACGGCTGGTCGCTCCGTGAGAGGGACCAGCACGTTCAGTCGGTAACACCACCGGTTGCAGTGAGGTAGAGGGGCCCACGGAGCAGCGCCGGCGGGGAAGCCCTGACCGTAATCCTCAGATCACCCTGTCTACACGCCGACACACTGTCACCTCGGCCGAAGCCAGAGAAAACGGCGGCACGGGGCATAGGAGAGGGGACTCCCGCTCCCTGAGAACCAAGGAACAAGAGTCTCGATCTCAACACTGCAATAGTCATGTTCCCACAATGAGAACATGAACTATCCACAAAAGCTGCTTCAGCGTGCTGAACGCCCAGGCACGTGATGCAGCGATTGTGGCCGTCAGCGGGGACCAATGAACGACCGCATCCAGTAGTGCACAGACGAAATGACATCTTGAAAAAGATGCAGGGTTCGTCTGTGAAGCTCTTTTAGAAGGGGGAATTCAGCTCTCTTGTGCTGAAGCACACAGGGAGTGTCACGATGAAACTGGAAAAAACAACAGCTGGGAAGCTCGCGACCTCGCTGCAGTGCCGTCACACCAACACAAAAAGAGATTTTTCCTTGGCTTGAAGAATTACTCGAAGTCTGAAAGCTGGAACAACTAGATGGCTCCGAAGCGAAAGACAGAGTGCGATGGCATCTGCTCCCCTATTTATACCACCTGGCGGGGGCGGTGCGCATTATGCAAATATCGCACGCCAACTTCATTGGCCTGTTGTAGTTCACTCGAAGCTGATAGGGCTCTCTAGCGATATCCCAATTCATCGGTCACTACTGACGTACGTCGAACGTGACCGACTGAAAGGGAACAACATCTTTAATAGATCTGATAACAGACACGGAAGCGCATGCATTAAGACAGTATAAAAGACCATATTCAGTACACAACTTATTATATACAAAAAAACATACTATGTACTACAATCAAGCAAAGGAGCCCATAATATAAACGCAACAAGTTCAATTGTATGTTAAATGTTTTTCTTGAGACAGTGATATTTAAGTACCAAATTCAGTATAAAGTTTGTTAATAAGATACAAGGCCTATTATGTACAGGAAAGCAGATGAGCACAAAATATGAACGCAAAGCACTTGGCACGTTTCGTTCATATTCTGGGCTCATCTGCTTGCCTGTACATTCTTTATTAATAAGGTGTGTACTGAATTTCGTTCTTTAATATCACTGTTTAATGCATTTATTTATTTATTATTTAATGGTTTTCTATGGGAGGAAAACGCTTAACATGCAATTAAGCATGTTGCTTTCATATTCTGGGTTCTTCTGTGTCTCTGCTTTATTGATAAGGTGTGTACTGAATTTGGTAACTAAATTCATTTGTTTTTATACAGAGATAGTAGGCCTATGTTAAAAGCACATTTTAGTTCATATTCATGGTGTCTCAAAATAGCACAGTTGAGTAGACTTAGATTTTCTTAAGATTATCTTAAAAAGTACTAAAGAAGAATTTTTAATACAAAATTAGATCAAAATAGGGCAAATCACCTTTTGAAAGTAAATGGGTTCTTCAAATAAAGATTGAATCAATTACATCATTACACCAGTAGGTGGTGATAAATGATTGTTAAAAAATGTATGTCATTGAATCATTCATTCAAGAGATTCGTTCAAAAATGCTGATTCATCCAATAATAAAACAGGGCTGTGTTTAATTCCAATTTTTTATGCCCTTACACACCCACCCACCCCACCCACAAATTATGCCTGTGTGTGTGTGTGTGTGTATATGTATGTGTATATATATATATATATATATATATATATATATATATATATATATATATATATATACATATATTTCTGAACCTGGCAGCGTGCAACTAATTGTTGGTCCTCACAGCAACATAAACTCATTCAATGAATTTCATATAACCAAAATCCTTTCAAGGAAATCTGTTTACTCGGCGACCACATTCGCAACCCCTCCAGGCAGCCACCACGGCCATCCAGACCAAGTCCTATCTGTTCTGAATGGAAGAATCCTGAAATCTCAAAAACTCCTTGCTGAACTCACAATTAAATAACATATTTCAAAACAGCAACAAAATTTGACAGGAGTTGTTCCATAAATGTTGTTATGCTCAAATATGTTAAAATTTTATTTATTTATTTTTTTAGACCATCCAATGCGTATGTGCAGTCCTATGCGCGAGTCACAGGTTTCTATGGGAACCGGAGCTATTAACGGCAGCTGCAGTGACGCAAAGACTTTACCAATCAGCGACTGGCTCTTTAACTTAGGACGTATTTCACCATATTGTGCGTTGCAGTTTCTCCCATTCATAAGTTATAGGAGTGAGCCGTCTTTCTATATCTATAGTCTTTATAGCATGCAAAGTCTAGCCCCTTTACAAACACGTAAAACTGTCACTCATCTCATCTTTACCCATAGCAATCTCAGAAAGCCCTGCTACATCAATGAGCTGTCCACGCTATACACAATGATCTCCCAGTCACAATCCTGTTGTTAAGGCAAATACTCCAGCGTTCTGAGCAGTGAGTGATTCTGACTGATATAAACACCTCTGATGGCCACAGGATCAACAACGTGTCCATGATCGCCACACCGCCCACCGCTGCAAAACTGAAATGATTATTTAATTCTTAAAGTGACAGCAGTGATGTCAGCTTACCTCAAACCTACTAAAGCTGACGATATGATATACCGATTAGCACAAATAGCTGTTCGTCCTGTAGTTATGAAAATAGTTTATGCCCAAATACTTTTCTGCCCGTAATGCAGCTGCTTGCATGCTTTATATGTAAATATGTGAATACATTGATTGCATTTTAATCATGTCATTGCATTGCGATTCATTAGCCACCACATGACTGTTAAAGGGTTAGTTCACCCAAAAATGAAAATATATAAGTAACCTCATGTGTAGCTACTTCATAAGAAACCGATAAAGCAGACCACGCAAAAACGCACAGTGATATAGCACAAGAAAACCGTTCACTTATATATAGATGTTAAAATCCAGAGGAACTCTGAAGCGCACTGCAAACTGCTATTAGTGAATGTAATGAGCCATTTAAATGTGTTGAGCAACAAGTTCATTGACAAGTTCAATTATTATATAATATATAATAATTTATTTATTCAGCAAAATTCATATTTGTAATATTTCCATAACAACAGCTCCCCCTGTTGACCCCTGCTACAACTACAATGTCCTGGATGATCCATGGAGAGCCACCAACAATCAACATTCCTCTCAAATAATGTGTGACGCTTGGGTCAGCTGGAACGGCTGGTATCGTCTCTTCATTCAGGGTCAGAGCGTTCAGATGCCAGACACATGTGTTGATGAGTATAGTTGTGGCACTCATGCCCCACTGTGGCTGAACGGAGGACATCCAACAGTTGAGGATGGAGTGGTCACTCGAGATGTCTGCGGTCACTGGAGCAATAACTGCTGCTATTTCCAGTCCAATCCCATTAAAGTCAAAGCCTGTCCAGGAGATTATTATGTCTATGAGTTTGTGAGCCCAAATGTCTGCCATTTGGCATACTGTGCAGGTAGATATATTTACATTTGCCCTTTGTTAATGTAAGAGATAATTGTTTTTTTTTTTAATGTAATATTTATCATTTCTTTCAGATTCAAGCCACATAAACACTACCACTACTACTGTCACGCCAGAGACAACCACAGCTGAAACTACAACAACAGAAACTACAACCATGGACACTACGACTGGTAATATAATGTATTGTGTTACAATCTGAAGAATTATTGTTTGGCATGAGCAAATCAGATCTATGTTATGTGTTTGTGATGCATGTAAATAATTTACAGAAACAAACATGAAATAGGCCTACATGGTAGCAGGTTGAAGCCTCTTATAGAGTAAAATGAAGCCCTGGTATAATTGATTCTAAAAATAAAGGTCATAGTAACCCACTAATAATGACTGAAGTATTACCAAATCCTTCAGAAGGAATTACTGTACAAAACTGTACAAAAATGTACAAAAACCTTTCACAATAACTCCAGTAGTTACTAGAGAGTTATCTTTTTTTTTCACTTTAGAATACTGATCCAAATAATTAGTAATTCCTTCTGAAGGATTTGGTAATACTAGAGTCATTACTAGTGGGTTACTATGATCTTCACTTTAGAATTAATTATACATTATGCATTATTCATATTAATTATGAACCTATATATAGTAGTTCTTAGTAATTCTCTGGGAGGAATGGAAAAACAGTAGTTACTGATTAGCTAATAGGGAACTACCACCTTCAACTGAGAACTGTTACTTACTAATTCATTAATCAGTTTCTTGTTAGTTAAAGTTACTAGAGTGTTAATAATGCGTTACTCATTTGTTCCTGTGTAGTTATTCATTAATGAAGGATCAGTAATCTAAAGTGTTACCTAGAGTAGTTTTACTGCCAAACATTTACCATTAGATCGCAACAAAGCTCCAATGGTATAGACAGCGGTTGTATTTGTGATTTGCAGTACAGTATAATTTCTCTCTGTCAGACATTATACACAGAAACACACGCACACACAAATACACACATACCACACTCTAACATTCATGCCAACACACACACACAGACACACACACACACACAGACACACACACACACACACACACACACACTTTTATTGCTGCATAATTTATCCAATTGGCTTTATAATACAGCAGAAGCAGAAAACAGGAAAAAGTGAGTATTTGCTTTAAACCCGAGAAAATGGTCCCATTTGGTGAAAAGTAGTAAAACCTAAAATTTTGAAGCCTTGCCAAAAGAATGAAAGCCTAGATAAACAAGAACTACAGTTTATAATTAAATGGCCCTTGGATTAATATTTTCAATGGGGACATTTTTGTCTTTAATGTCCTAACTATTTTGTGTACCTAGTGTAAAATAGATTTATAAATAGAATGAGGTGAAATATGATGAAAAATGATTTTAAAAAAATGATAATGATAAAAAAGATCCTTAAGGACACACACGTGTTAAACTGTTTATTATTTATAGATTTCATTGTACTGAATCGATTTTATACATCAGAAGGCACAGATTGGACTCAAATGCAAGGGTGAACTAAGAGCTTTAATAGAAAAAACAAAATCATGCAAGAATTAAAAAAAGAAAGCACAACGTAAGGAACGATCTGGGGTGTGTTTCTCAAAAGCATCATTAGCTTGATCACAAGTACAGTCCTTATAACACAGTTCAACGATTCAGTGTTTCACAAAACTACAGTTCCAACAAACATTCACGAACATCATTGCAAGGTTGTGTCTGGTTGGAAAAGTCTTTGACTCTCGACCTGTGTTAAGAAGCATGGTTTCTTCTTAGCATGACATGTAGACTTAAAGAGATCATTCAAGCAAGCTAACATGCAGTGTATAATATATAGTTATATACACACAAATGTCATTCTACATCTTTTAGTTTGTCAAGAGAATGAAAACACCATTTTTGAAGAGTGCGAATGTGCGTAAGTGCTCTAAAACCCTAGAGTATGATGCAAGAGGAAACACAAGATTGAGTCAAACATCTAGAAATAAAGCAAAACAACGGGAACAAAGTTGCTATTTTTTTTAGATACTGTGTTGATACTAGAAGAAAGTTGTGTCTTTTGTTCTGGAAACGCACCCTGGCTGAGAATTCCTGGAGAAAACAGGTGTATATGAATGTAGATAATGAGATGGTAACGATGAACAGGTGAATTGGGTGGAGGAACAGGTGGGATGATTCATGATTGACAGCAGAACAGTAACACCAGACTTCACCTGCTGGTCAGAGCAGGAACAGAAAAACCTGAAAACCAACAAGAGAGATAGAGAAAGACAGAGAGAGAAATGATAGTAGATGTAAAAAGGATAACAGGAAATTTCTAAATGACAAATATATTGGAAATAAAAATATATACATTTGGTACTGAAGGTAGAGTATTTTGTGATCTGGATAAGAAAAAGCATGAAATCATATGATTTTACAGCTTAATTTGTCCATTACAAATAAGGACAAATAAGGTTTTTGTGTTTTGTATATTTTGTTTCAATGGAAAAATTTAACTTAAATATTTAAATATCACATTTATCATCAAAGTTCCAAAACAAAGTATAACATTGTAATTTCTATTTGGTGAAAACCAATGTAAATACAGTTCCTAGAAATCACTCAAGTGAGATCTACAGTAGATGACAACTCTTTTTAAAATAGTGATAAAGGGGTATAAATAATGAACTTGTTGTAGCTTAGTCAGTTTATCAAATCCATCCTCAGTTTACCATCCCAATATCTTCTCTTTCATACAGACACAGATGTTAGATGTTTACATGTACTCTTGTTTTTGCCACCTCAATGGGCGAATGAGGGTTTTTTTTCTTTTCTTTTTTCTTTATTCACTCAGAACCAACTTCCATCTCTGATCCATGCTATGATTATCACACTCTTGATGAATATTGGAGAGACATACGGCAAAACCAATACTATGGATATGATGACACTCTTGTTGAATGGAGTGGCTGGTATCGGCTGTATTTGAATGGAGAAAGTGCCCAGATGTCTGAGTGGTGTGTGAGTTATGTGGGATGTGGTGGTGAAACTGCACTGTATCTCAACGGTTCTCATCCAACACTTGAGGATGGAGTGGTGACCCGTGAAGTCCTGGGAACTCATTCATGGTGGTGGTATTCCAATCAGTGTGGAGCCTACAGTTCCACGTCCATCCGAGTCAAAGCCTGTCCAGGAGATTATTACCTCTATGAATTTGTCAAACCCATCATATCAGCTCCAGGGCCTATGTACTGTGCAGGTACAATTTTAACCCTTTTCTTTAGGATTTTTTTTTTTTTTTTTTTTTAATGTCACTATAAAGAATAATTGCACTATTAATTCGATAACATTGATTTAACATACACCTTTTATTTTATGAAAATAAGCATGTTTTAACTAGTTATAATCAGTGATGTGCATTCATTATCCATTCTGTACAGTAGGTTATGTTGGCTCCCATTACAGATCAATAGTACTCAGATCTCTTTGTTGCACAATTCCTCAAATCACACTTTAAGCCATTCATGAAAATATTAATATATATAATGTATATGAACACATTGCAATATTACTTCATAGCCCTCTTCTGCCTATTTGCAGTCAAGTCTTTGTCAGAAAAAATTTATTTGCACAGCTTTGGTCATTTGTATCCCCAATTGTTGCTCTGCCCCGTTCTGCAGACGGTGAACATGATTTTACCAAGTACAACATGTTCCTGGGTCAGCATCTTTGTTGATCCTGAAACAACATTCCAATCAACCAATCAGATTTGAGGGAAAAGTTTAGAGTTTATGTCAAGTTTAGGCTTACAACCAGAGTTAGGTGCTTCTACGTCAGTGTTATTCACCTATAATTTCCCTCTGATTTTAGGGATAAATTATGGGTAGGGATAGGTTTAGGGGTAGGAATAGGGTTATAATAGGGTTACTAAATTTTCAGACAAGAATGTTGTTCCAGGATCAACAAAATATGTTGAACCAGGAACATGTCTTGGCAAAATCACGGTGACCCAGGGCAGGCTGTTGTCAGCTACAGTACACTTGCCCCATTTTGAGCCTGAAAATACATTACTGGCTAGAATATAATTCTCAACATAATGAAATTAACCATCATAGTAGGTATAAGGATATAATACTCTTATACTCTTTAGGATAATATTTATATACTATTTTTAATATTACTTTTGCAAACTCCATGACAGTTGCTTTCCAAAGCATCAGCAGTGATCCCTGCTACAACTATGAGTCTCTGGATCGTCCCTGGAGAGCCAACAATGAAAGTGGAGATTACATTTGTGATGACTCTTTCTCCTGGAATGGCTGGTACCGGCTTTTCTACTATGGAATGAACATCCGGATGTCAGAGACCTGTATTAGTTCATACAGCTGTAACACAGACATCAATCTGTGGCTCAGTGATCCTCACCCTCAGATAGAGGATGGAGTGGTGATCAGGAGGTCTGTGGAGGGTCTTATTGGGGAGACTGCTGTGGATACAAGTCCAAGACCCATCAGAGTGAAAGCGTGTCCAGGAAATTACTATGTCTATGAACTTGTGAGTCAAGCATGGTGGTGTTCAGGATACTGTACAGGTACAGTGCTTTTCTCATTTATTTAAAGGGGTCATGAACTAAGAAATAAAAATTCCCTTGATCTTTTGACATATAAGAGGTCATTGTACTATATAAACATCCTGTAAGTTCCAGAACTCAAAATTTTCTTGTTAGTCTAAAAACAGCTTATATTGAAGCCAATCTGCCAAAATGACAGGTCGTGGAATGTGCCATTTTTACATAATAGTGTGGCTAAACACCGCCTCTGCAGAAGAAGATTAACGCCTGCTTCTACACCACTCCCTGTTTAGCCCCGCCCACCGCATGCCATATAGTAGGTAACAGAGAGACGCTATCACTGGGTTACTAGAGCTAGCAAGTGGTAAAGATGGCTTTGGGGATGGCAAGATGTAAATGTCTAAGTTGAACATTATTTATTTGTATTTGGTACATTTCACAGTGGATTACTCATAGTGAATCATTTCAAAAGAGTCCGCACACTCCACCAAAGAAGAAAAACATCAAATGCGAGACAAAAACAAGATTTTTACTGAAAAAGAGCAAACGTTTCAGTTACATGTGACCTTTGTCAATACCAAACTTACTAATCAGCGTAGGAAAATGCCTTTTATTTCTATATTATGACCAATTTTGATGTAAACATCATTCTAACATTATAAGTGCACCCATGAAACATTATAAAACATTACGACAATGCAGTTCATGACCCCATTAAGTATTTCAAACCTTTTTTAAAAATTATTTCTTTCATGATATGAATTTTCTTCTTTTTAGATGTCAGCACTATTTCACAGGCAGTTTCCACTGTAAGTCCAGATATATTCACTGGATCCAGCATCACACTGAGTAAGTTGTTAATAATATATATGAACAAATGTTTAAAAATGGTTTAAAAATCTGTTATTAAGAATGATTATTACAGTGTTTGACTGGTTCAGATTTGCACTCATAAAGTTCCTCATTGAAATATAACTTGTTTGTTTTGCTCTCATCATCTCTCACTAACAGATTATGACCCGTGCAATAACTACAACATACTCGACAACCACTGGAGAAGCACACTCAATTACTGGTATTGGTATGGATACATATCTGATCATGATGACACTCGTGTAGAATGGGATGGCTGGTATCGACTCTTCATTAATGGATCAAGTGCTCAGATGCCTGAATGGTGTATGTCTTACATGTTATGTGGAGGTTATAGTGCTCTGTGGCTTGGTGACTCTCATCCTCAGCTAGAAGATGGAATTGTTACTCGTGAAATTTACGGCTCCCTTAATGATCAGTGCAGTCGCTACAGATCCGACCCAATCCAAGTCAAAGCTTGTCCTGGAAATTATTATGTCTACAAATTTACCAGGCCGACTCTTTCAATCCCAGCTCCTGTATATTGTGCAGGTACATTCATTCATCTTTATATTTGACATGCTTATCATGAATTGTATTGATTTAGATTCATATTATTAATTTTAATATATTTAATCTGCAATATATAATGTTCTTTTTTTCTGTTTTTTTTTTTTTTTTTTTTGTTTTTCACTTAATAGTGCCTTTCTCCACTCCAAGTGTCGACCCTGCTACAACTATACCAGTCTGGATGAGCCTTGGAGAGCCACTGACAACTATTACTATAATAACTATTACTACTATGGCATGTGTGATTATAATGTGGAGTGGAATGGCTGGTACAGGATGTTCTACAATGGTCAAAATGCTCAGATGCCAGAAACATGTGTTAATCAAGGCATGTGTGGCACTTATTACCCACTGTGGCTCAACGGCCCTCACCCACAGCTGGAAGATGGAGTGGTCACCCGTCAGGTCTGTGTCTCATCATGGGGTGGCTGCTGTTCTTACGCATCCCACCCTATAAGAGTCAAAGCCTGTCCAGGAAATTACCATGTTTATGAGTTTGTCAAGCCAATATTTTGCGGAGCTTACTGTGCAGGTGAACATTTACATATTTGCACTAAGTCATTTGCTATTTTTGATTTTGTTTGAAAATTACTGATGTTAATATAAATTGTTCCTAATACCAGAAGCCTCAAGTCAGTTCATCTCATCAGCGTCTACAACAACAGAGACAATCCCATCCATAGAATCCATTACTCCACCAATCACAACCACTGGTAAAGTATTGTCTTGCTTCCTTTATAAACTCTCATGAGTATCTTTTTGGACATGTATTTTATTTATTTATTTATTTATTTATTAAACATGATCTGGTAACACTTTACAATAAGGTTCAAGTCAAGTCAAGTCACCTTTTTTTATATAGCGCTTTTTACAATGCAGATTGTGTCAAAGCAGTTTTACAGTGATAACTGGTATATAATTTTGGCTGCACAGCAGCTCTTAAAGATAATGGTGTCAATGCAGGCAGATGGAAAGCACTGTTGAATATCAAATGTCAAGGTTCATTAGTTAAACATTAGTTAATGTATAAACTAACATGAACTAACCATGAACAATACATTTATTACTGAATTTATTAATCATTAATGTTAGTTAATGGAAATACAGTTGTTCATTGTTTGTTCATGTTAGTTCCCAGTGCATTAACGAATGTTAACAAGATTTTAATAATGTATTACTAAATGTTGAAATTAACATTAACAGAGATTAATAAATGCTGTATAAGTGCAGTTCATTATTAGTTCAAAGTAACTAATGTAGTTAACTAATGTTAATTAATTAACCTTACTGTAAAGTGTTACCCATGATCTCTTGAAATATTCCTCTTAAACACGGTAAGTAAATTCATAGCTAAATTAACGTCTGCAGAAAAGATGAACAAAAATCAAATTAGGAAGAAGAAATACAGCTCATGTAGAATGCATTTTTAGAACAAGTGAAGTACTGAAACTTTGTTAATAGTGAAAACTAAATCACCAGTGTTTCTCAAACCCATGTTCACATGCCCCAACCAACAGAGACAGGACATTATGAAAAGTACAGACAGATATATAAAAATACAAGAATCAGAATGTAATTTCAGAGCCTTTTATACAGTCATACAATTTTGTAGTGTACTGACGTTCTTTGCCTCAATGTCACTTATTATGGTTTTTGTTGAGATTTTGGACCCCACTGGCTATTTTTTTATTTATTTATTTTTATTATTATTTTATTTTATTTATTTATTTATTTTTGCAAATAAGTAGCAACGTTTAAAGCAAACTGTCTTCAGCTTTGAACTTAAAACTCAAATGAAACAGGGAGCTTAAGTAAAGTGCATTCTGGAGATTCATAGCGTGACAACTCGAAAAATTATACATTCATTTATTCATTTAACAAAATGTACACTTGTAATATTTCCATAACAACAGCTCCCCCTGTTGACCCCTGCTACAACTACAATGTCCTGGATGATCCATGGAGAGCCACCAACAATCAACATTCCTCTCAAATAATGTGTGACGCTTGGGTCAGCTGGAACGGCTGGTATCGTCTCTTCATTCAGAGTCAGAGCGTTCAGATGCCAGACACATGTGTTGATGAGTATAGTTGTGGCACTCATGCCCCACTGTGGCTGAACGGAGGACATCCAACAGTTGAGGATGGAGTGGTCACTCGAGATGTCTGCGGTCACTGGAGCAATAACTGCTGCTTTTTCCAATCCAATCCCATTAAAGTCAAAGCCTGTCCAGGAGATTATTATGTCTATGAGTTTGTGAGCCCAACAACCTGCAGTTTGGCATACTGTGCAGGTAGATATATGTGCCCTTTGTTTATATAAGAGATAATTGTTTTTTTTTTTAATTAATATTTATCATTACTTTTAGATTCAAGCAACATAAACACTACCACTACTATTGTCACGCCAGAGACAACCACAGCTGAAACTACAACAACAGAAACTACAACCATGGACACTACGACTGGTAATATAATGTATCATAATACAATCTTGAGGATTATTGTTTGGTATTAGCAAATCAGATCCATGTTATGTTTTTGTGATGCATTTGAATAATTTAAAAGAATTTATAAAGCTAAATAGGCTATTATATTATCAGTCAGTAATTCAGCCATAGGCTCAAGGTCACAGGTGATCACAGCTGTGCAGATATGAGTCATTATGCTGTATCATGAGCATTTCATTATGCAGAGATTGCAAATATTATGATGGGGACACTAAGATAAATAAAACTGAAATTATGTCTATGACATTACTAATAAATGTTCAATACTTTTTGTGTTGTTGTTGTTGTTGTTTTTCTTCAGACAATGGCATTAATATTACGGGTCGATTTTATCCATTTGGAACTGGAGACACAGTGAATGGACGCATTGATGATGGAAGTTCATCAGTTATTTACCTCCAGCAGCCATTTATATTTTTTGGGCAAACATACAACCAAATTCATGTAAGTCAATCGGATATGAGAGGGTCTTGGATATACATTGTACCCTTGGAGAAAAAGTAAATAAGGGAAACTGCAGTTTAAATTACTGTTACAAGTGATTTTGCACACTTTATAATTCTTAATTCTTAATAGTTATAATTCTGCACATGGTAATCAGTCATCTTCTATTTCAGGTTAACAACAATGGACACTTGACTTTTGACAGTGCATGGTCCAGCTTCTCTCCATACCAGTTCCCAGCTTATGGAGGGAAAGACCTCATTGCTCCATTCTGGACAGATATTGACAACCGTTTGAATGGTGTTATCTCATATCAACAGTACACCTCTGGCAGTGTCCTTACACAGGCGACCCAAGACATAAACCAATACTTCCCTGACTTGAGTTTCTCTGCTTCATGGGTCTTTGTTGCAACATGGGATAGAGTTGCATACTACTACAATTCAGGAGCTGTAAGTAGCCCAATTTGGTACCAGGAAACCTTCATGTGCCCATTAGGAAATAAAAATTGATATACCACGGTTCCTTGCTTCACTTGAAAAAAAAAAAGAGAAAAAAAAGACTTTTTATTTTCTTTTGTCTTTGTTTGTTTTTGTCTTTTTAAGGAAACATCTTTCCAAGTGGTTTTGATTACAAATGGCCATCTCTCATTTGTTGTAATGAACTATGGTGCAATCACTCCAACGCAACGATATGTACAGGTATGCACAAGAAGAAAGATTGATATAAGTATTGCATTATTTATGACTACCTAATCAGACATCCGGATGTCTTCCTTGTCATTAGGCTGGTTATGACACCATCGACTCAAGTCACCATTTCTCAATTACTGGATCACTCCAGAATGACATCACAGCCCTACCATACAGCAGCAATGTCAATGTGCCAGGCAGATGGGCCTTCAGAACAGATCAAGGAACACGGGGCTGTCAGTTTAATGGTAACACGATTAAATTGCATGCAATGTTTGCTGTTTGCAGCATTCAAATTTGACCTATTAAAATTTGATTGTACCGTGCTAGTGAGCCATAGGCAAAGTCTTTCAGACTTTAATTACACAAATCCATAAATTCTTTGTTATAGGTTTTCCAGTGCAGCTAGGAGACTCCTTCTGGAATGATGCTGCTTGTCAGGAGAGATGCACCTGTACTAGAAGTGGTCTCCAGTGCAGCTTTGAGACCTGTACTTATTCCCAAGCTTGTCGTCCAGCTGCTTTCCAATACTCTTGTCAGAACATTCAGCGGCAAACATGCACCATCTCCGGTGATCCTCACTACTACACCTTTGACAATCAGATATTTCACTTTCAAAGGAACCTGCACATATGTCCTGTCTGAGGTTAGTAATGATGTTATGGCTTTCCATTTATTAAAACAGATTTTATAAAATTGGAAATCCAATAATGATTCAGATTTTTGCAATTGTTTAGGCTTGTGGAAATGGTTTACCGTACTATCGCATTGAGGGCAAAAACGAGCATCGGGTAGTACACATGTGTCATGGACTCGGATGGTCAGAGTATTTGTCTATAATGAAGAAATTGAACTGGTCAAAGATCACTATTATGAGGCAAAGGTAAGTATCACTGTTTTGGTGTAATATTGATTTGAGTTCAGCCATCCTTCCATCTTGCTAATTTCATTTTGTCAACATTGTCAAGGTTAATGGGATCTTTATAGCAACACCATTCACCCTCCACAATGGCTCCATCCAAGTCTATCAGTCAGGTTTTCCTTGGCCATCAGCACAGATTTTGGTCTCCTAGTGACCTATGATGCATATAGCTATGTCACCATCTCTGTACCTTATGACTACCAGAATGCCACATGTGGTCTGTGTGGGAACTATAATCTACATCCTGAAGATGACTTCCGTTCAGTCTCTGGGGAGATCTTGAGCTCGGATGTTGACTTTGCCAACTCTTGGAAGGTAGAGGGGGACACAGATCCTGAATGCCATGATGTCAGATGCACAGGTCTTGCTTGTGCGGTTTGTACCAGCAGTGAAATGAGCCTTTACAGTGATTCAAACCACTGTGGAATCCTCGGAGATGTTTGGGGGCCTTTTGCATCTTGCCACTCTGTGTTTTCGCCACAGACCTACATAGAGAACTGTGTCTATGATCTTTGCTTAGGAGGAGGGTACCAGCCTATTCTGTGCCAGGCTCTCAATGTGTATTCTGCTCAATGCCAACAGCAGGGTGTACAACTAGGGCAATGGAGACAACCAGGCTTCTGTGGTAAGTGCCTTGTTATATCTTTATTAGAAGTAAGTTTGGCATTCAACATAATGTAACTTAAATATTTGTGAAAGTTAAAAGATCACAGAGTTTTATGCATATTCTTATTTCTGCCCTCAATTTCCAGAAATCATATGCCCTGATAGTCACAGTCATTTTGAGTCCCACGGAACAGGCTGTCCTGCAACTTGCAGCAACCCATCTGCCCCAATAAATTGTCCCTTGCCCAGTCAGGAGAGCTGTATTTGTGATGATGGGTACATCCTCAGTGCTGGGCAATGTGTGCCTGAAGTGAACTGTGGCTGCACATTTGAGGGCTTCTATTACTCTGAGGGACAGTCAGTAGTGTTGGACGAGGACTGTGGGAGACAGTGTGTTTGCAGTAGCAGGTCAATGGTCTGCTATCAGCACCAGTGTGGTCCAGCAGAGGTGTGTGGACTCCATAATGGTGTGAGGGGCTGCAGACCCATCAGTTATGCTACCTGTTCGGTTGAAGGCCTGGGTTCATACCACACACTTTGATGGACAAACTTTCCAGATACCCAGGGGCTTGTGGACTGACCCTTGCAAGAGTGATGGGGCCATCCCAACTACCATACTTTGTTTTGACAGTGGAGAAAGTACCCAGAGGCCTTCAAGACTTTTCCAGGTTCCTGAAATTTGAGGCAGGAGGAACTCATGTTTCCATTGAATTGGGAGAAGGTAGCAATGTACAGGTAGGCTAAAGATTTTCATTTATTTGGAGCAATTTAACTATATTATTTTAAACTCATATGCTAGATCAATTAACATTTTTATTTTTCTCAGGTGGATGGGCAGATGGTTAGTCTACCCATCAGTGTTGGTTCCAGTCAGATCCGCATCTATCACAGTAGTGTGAAGGGTTTTGTTTTGGAGACAAACTTTGGAGTGACTGTTAGAGCTGACTGGCCGCACATTGTCCGAATCACAGCTCCAACCACTTACAATGGTACACTTGGAGGTCTGTGTGGCAACTTGAATGGAAACATTAATGATGAATTCTACAGCCCAGATGGTGTCCTGCTGGATGACTCTCAGCTTTTTGCGGACAGCTGGCGTGACGGATCCCTGTCAGCCCACTGTGAGGACCCAGCTGACATTTGGGGAACCAGGAGTTTATCAGAATGGGAGTGAGTTCAATGAACTCTGCAGCATCATGGCAATGAATGATGGACCTTTTGCTGAGTGCAGCAGAACACTGGACCCCTGGCAACGGATTGAAGACTGCATTCATATGCTGGAGCAGACGGAGGGTGCCAGGGAGGCTCTATGTGAAGCCCTGCGAGGGTACACACTGCACTGCCAACAGAGTGGCATTGCAGTTGGAGAGTGGAGGAGTTTCACCCACTGTGGTTAGTATCTTGTGAGGTGATAAGATTTTCAGAATAAAAACTATATATCTTCTTCAAAATTTTGATCATTGATTGCCTTTTCCATCCGGTTTGTCTTAATTTTCCCAGATCCCAACTGTCCAGCAAATACCCATTTTGAACTGTGTGGCACATCCTGTCCTGCATCCTGCCCTAGCCTCTCATTTCCCTTCCAGTGCGCTCTGCCATGCCAGGGGATGCCAGTGCAATGATGGACTAGTGCTGGATGGAGATCGCTGTGTTCCCCACTGGTTGCGGCTGCCACTATGATGGCCGTTATCGGCAGCCTGGAGAACAGTTCTGGCATGGTGAAGAGTGCCAGTTCCTGTGTGTCTGTGATGGAATCACTGGAAATGTCCGTTGCACACCATCATCTTGCAGTGAACAGGAAATCTGCCGTGTGGTGGAGGGGGAGTATGGCTGCCATCCTAATCCACATGGTAGCTGTTCTGCTTCTGGAGATCCCCATTATATCTCTTTTGATAGGACCTACTTTGACTTTCAAGGCACATGCCGATATGTGCTGGCCGCAGTGTGTAATGACACTCGTGGACTTCCACACTTCCAGGTGGAAGCAAGAAATCAAGCATGGAATGGATGGCCTGTGTCAATAACTGTTGAAGTTTTTGTCAATGTCTCAGGGCATCTTGTGCACATGTCACAGGAAATGAACAGTTATTCTGCTGTTAAGGTGAGCAAGTCCCACTCACTGTAATTTGCCATGGAGTATATGTGACAGGAAAACATTACTGTTGAAATTATTAATAAGATTGTTTTGTATAAATAAGCTCTACTTTTTCTTCAAATAGGTTGATGAAGAGACCAGAAACCTCCCTGTCTATCTTGACTCTGGTCGGGTGTCTGTCTACTCCACAGGACAGTTTATATATGTCTCAACTGACTTTGGTTTCAGTGTCAGTTATGGTGGCTCCTGGGAGGTAAACATTGTTGTGCCAGCAGAATACAGTGGAGTTATGTGTGGCATCTGTGGCAACTTTAATGGCCATCCCGAGGATGACTTCCTCACTCCGTCAGGTGATCTGGCACCATCAGCAGACCAGTTTGGGGCAGCATGGAAGGTTGAGGAGGACATGCCATGCAATGACCATGGGGACAGCGGCCCTGGCCATTGCCAAGATGAGAGCACAACTCTGATCTCACAAGCCTTGTGTCAGATCATCAGAGACAATCAGGGTCCCTTTAGCTTCTGTCATGGTTCTGTAGATCCACAGGCCTACTTTGATAACTGTGTGTTTGATGTGTGCATCTCTGGGAACCATAATGATGTTTTGTGTCGCTCTATCCAATCCTATGTGAGTGCTTGTCAATCTGTCAATGCCATGGTCTACCCCTGGAGAGAACTTGCCTCATGTGGTAAGTGACTGGAGGTGTGGCTGAGATATGTAAATAGACCAACTTCAGATGAATTTGTTTTCTATATTAAATTTTCCTTTTATCACAAAGATTTAATATTGTACAAACTATTAATTGGATTGTATAAATACATTTTTTTGTTGCATTTCCAGTCATGGACTGCTCATCAAACATCCCAAACAGTCATTATGAGGTGTGTGGCACAGACTGTGGTCATACGTGCGCCAGCAGCATCGATGCTAGTTGTGAACACACATGCTCAGAAGGTTGTTTCTGTGATGAGGGATTTGTGAGGAGTGGAGGACTCTGTGTACCAGTGGAGCAATGTGGCTGCTTGTATGATGGATTCTACTATCATGTGAGGATTAAACATTATGTTTTTATGTTAAACCTTATCATATTTGGCAGTGAATAAGCGGAAGCACAGGCTTAGCATATTATGGCAACATACATCATCTCAAAATGCCATGGTACAAAGATGGTATAATCATAGTATTTTCATATATACCATATATTTACTTATCATTGCATTTGCATGGTACTCCTGGTGATACCAGGATGCTTTTTAGTATATAAAAATATTCACTGATCTTATGTTATGTTATGGAATTGTAAAGTTTGTTGTCATTGTTGATTTTGTAGATTGGTGAACAGTTCTGGGATTCAACATGTTCCCAACGCTGTCAGTGTTTTGCTCCGAATGATCTACGCTGCACTGCATCTTTCTGCCCAGCGGCAATGGAGTGTGCGGTCAGAAGTGGGCGTCGTGACTGCTACAGTCCAATGTCCACGTGCACAGTCTGGGGCGACCCCACTACATCACCTTTGATGGGGCTGTGGCCCACTTTCAGGTATGAAGTGGTAAACTCTGCTGTTTTTTTTTTTTTTTTTTTTTTTTTGCAGACAACTACCTTAACTGTTGTGTGGGGCTGGGACAATAAATCATTGAATCATGAATCGAAAAATTATTCTGGATCAATTCTAAGATTTTCCAAATGCATCGCTATTCTCTCTTGAATTGATTCTGAGCTTTTTAACAGCAGACGGCACTGCGTGCTTTAGAACAGCTTTTATAAAATAATCTTTATAAATTTCAAAAGGTTGAAGTGAATTACAAGGGTATTTGCAGTGGGCTGTTTACATTAATCTCGCATCATAAAAGCATTCTGAGGTGCAAGTATATAGTCGAATGCATAAGCCGCTCTTCTTCGTGAGCATTTGAGCATGTGGTTAAAAACTAGCCTAGAGCACCGTCTGCTGTTAAAAACTAAGCTCAGAATCAATTCAAGAGAGAAACGCGATGCATTCAGAAAATCTCAGAATCGATCCACGAATAGAGATAAAACGATTTATTGTCCCAGCCCTACTGTTGTTTTGTGTCCCAGTAGTAGGGGACAAATGACTTAGCATTCAAGTTTATTCAAAGGAGAGTTATTGGTGTTAGAATGTATAAACAAGTTTGACTGCAAATGTATTTATCATAATAAAGATATGAAGATATATGAATGTATGCAATGTCAAGATATTTTGAAGTGAAAGAAGTGAAAGAAATGGAGACTATGTGTATTGTGTTAATCCTATCAGGGAACGTGTTCGTATGAGATTGCCCAGACCTGCGGTAACATTACAGACAGTGATCTGGAGTTACGTGTGGTGGCCACCAACATGCACCGGGGGAACATGGTAGTGTCATTTGTTTCTGCAGTGGATGTTTGGTTGACTCAGCATGAACAACAGACACACATCACTATTGGGCAGAACAGGAGAGTTAAAGTAAGTTACACTTCAAATGATATAAATCAATCAATTTTCTCTCACTTTCTTATGTCAAAATTGTCTAATTCCCCTCCAGGTTGATGGAAATCCTATTGACACACCAGCTTATCAAATCAATGATCTTGTGGAGGTACATGAGGAGCAGGGATTTGTAATTCTAAATGCATTCAATGAATTCATTGTCCATTTTGATGGACATAACAGCCTTCTAGTCAGAGTGAGCGAAAGATTCTATGGATCTCTCTGTGGAATGTGTGGAAATTTCAATGGTAATCCTGCGGATGACAAAGTGCTGCCCAGTGGAGAACTCGCTTCTGATGACATTTCATTTGGCCACAGCTGGAAATCAGACACCAGCATTCTGGGGTAAGAACCACGAGACTTTAGGAGAGTCATTTTTATTTGGTGGGTCATGATCCAAAATGTGTCACAGGTTTGTTTTGATGGATTGTGTCAGGTTGGGTTTCCAGTGCCATGCAGGTTAGATAAATTAGATGCACTAAATTTCCAATAGAGTAAGTGTGAGTGTCCCAGCCAGTAAGGTTGCACATGCTACTGCACTCTCAGGGTTGCATCAATTAAGGACTTTTTAGATGATTATGAATGTGGCATATCCGGTTACTCTGTAACCGGATATGCCACATTGGGAGTAACAAAATAGTGAGACACTGACCTGTATTCCTTCTATTCTTCAGCTGCGGTACCAGAGACCAGCCCGGTAATGCTGATGAGTGTCCATCCAGGCAGAGGTATTCTGATCTCTGTAGTATTATCACCAACACCACTGGCCCCTTCCAGAACTGCCATCTTCATATTGACCCTGCACCTTACTACTACTCTTGTGTGTATGATCTGTGTCTGTACACACGTGCCAATGGCATGCTATGTTCAGCTGTTGAGGCCTATGAGACAGCGTGTGCCATCTTGGGGACACAGATCTCAGAATGGCGCTCGGGTCTGCGGTGTGGTAAGTCAAAATTGCATTTCAGCACAGATTATTTTGTGATTTTGTCACCAGTGTTACTAAAAATGTAGGTTGCTGAACTAACCTGAAAGCTGACCTTTAGAGAAAGTAGCAGGGTGGGGTAGTAGGGTCCACTGAATACAAGCTTGTTCCCTTCGTGGGAACTATCTACGCTACATATATATATATATATGATAATGGCGGATAAATCTAACAAACAACAGTTTGTCAAGTGTGTGCCTCCCTGCACGCGATTCATCTCGGTGGGGACACACACGAGATGTGTTGTTTGCCTGGGAGTTGAGCATGCACAGGCAGCTCTCGAGGGGCTGTCTGTGTACATTGCGAACGGCTCACTCTCAGGGTGTTGAGATCGCGCCGGGCGCTCTTGAGGAGGCGCCTCGGCGAGTGTTCCCAGCGGATCGGGTCCCGCTGCTGCCGAGGCACAGCGGAGGCTGCATTCGTGGGGATCACAAATGGATCTGGCAGAGGGGAGAGACGGGCCCAGCCTTATCGCCTCCCTTACCTGCCAGACCCAGTGTCTCTCCTTTGGCGGTGGAAGCACGCGCTGCGGTTTCTTCCCCTGGAGAGACACCGGCGCTCAACATTTCTTCCTCTGAGGAGGTTGACGTGATGAGCGTCGAAACTGGAGATGAGGACCCGACATTGCCCACTAAGCCACTTAAGACAACATTGAGCTTGGTGGGCAAGGCTTATTCGGCGGCGGTCAGGCTGCAGCTTGCCTCCATACTATGTCGATTTTGCAAGCTTACCATGCTGACCTGCTGGGGAGATAGATGAGAGCGGTGAAGCGACATTTGAGTCCATACAAGAGCTAAGAAGGCGACAGATCTAGCTCTCCGGGCCGCAAGGAGACGGCCAAATCAATTGGTCGCTCTGGCAGCCCTGGTGGCCACGGAGAGACATTTATGGCTCAATTTGTCGGATATGAAGGACAAAGATAAGAACGTCCTCATGGATGCGCCGCTGTCTCCTGTGGGCCTATTCGCGACGCAGTATCATCTGTCGTCGATAGGTTCCAGGAGACACGTAAACAATCTGCGGCCTTCCAGAGATTCCTTTTCTCACCCCCTGGGGCTGCTGAGCGAGGAGCAGCCCCGGCCGACGACCAGCTCCTCAGCGCATAGAGCTTGGGGACCGGGCGGTCGACACAGGCGAAGCCTTCTGGGGGTAAGACGGATCTGAGGACCGTCATTATTTCCCGGAAGGCTTCAAAGAAAAAGTCCTAACGCCAGATGCTCAGGACTCATGAGGGCAGCCCCCTTTGGCGCCCTCCGAGGGCCGTTCTGCCAACCCTGCCACCCAGTGTGCGTCAGGGTGCAGCGGTCTCCACCGATCCTCTGAGGAGGGTTGGTTGTCTCTCGGTTCGTTCATCTGCCGGTGCGCGCGTCAGAGCAACGAGCCGAGTGCTCAAAACACCAGAGGCCAGTCTCGAGAGACTGGTTCCCTTAGTAGAATTTTTAGAAGAATGGAAACTTCTCCCGAACATTTCAGGAAATGGGTGCTGCTTATTATAGAACAGGGCTACAAAATACAGTTTTGCTCTCGACCGCCCAGGTTCAACGGGGTCCTTCCTACAGTAGTGACCCCAGAGCAGTCTCTGGTTATGGAACAAGAGGTTATGACACTTTTGCAGAAAGGAGCTATAGAAAGGGTTCCTCCTCCCAGCAAGCTGTCAGGTTTTTACAGCCGCTACTTCATTGTTCCCAAGAAGGATGGAGGGCTACGTCCGATCATAGATTTACGTGTGCTGAATCGATCTGTACAAAAGCTAAAGTTCAAGATGCTTACACTCAGACAGATTATCCCTCAGATCAGGTCCGAGGACTGGTTTGTGGCGATAGACCTGAAAGATGCATACTTTCACGTATCCATCCATCCTCATCACAGGAAGTTCCTCAGGTTTGCTTTCGGGGGCGAAGCTTACCAATACAAGGTTCTTCCTTTCGGCCTATCTCTATCACCCCGCACGTTCACGAAGTGCGTGGATGCAGCTCTGGCTCCGCTGAGACTCCAGGGCATTCGCGTACTGAACTATATCGACGACTGGTTAATACTAGCTCAAACAGAACAGCTGGCAGTTCAACATCGAGATGTTGTTCTGTCACACATGAAGAAGCTTGGGCTGAGGCTCAATGCCAAGAAAAGTGTATTGGTTCCGAGTCAAATTACCAACTACTTAGGGGTAGTCTGGGACTCCACCACGATGCAGGCATATCTATCCCCTGCTCAGTGTGAGTTCCATTCTCGGGGCCGTGAATGAGGTGAAGTTAGGCCAGTTACTCACTGTAAAACAGTTTCAGAGACTGTTGGGTCTAATGGCAGCTGCGTCCAACGTGAAAATTTTTGGCCTTCTGCACATGAGACCCTTACAGTGGTGGCTCAGGACCAAGGGGTTTTCTCCGAGAAATCCTTTTCGCACGATCAAAGTCACGCGGCGATGCCTTCGTGCTCTGGTCATGTGGAAAAGCCTTGGTTCCTGTCCCAGGGACCTGTGTTGGGGACTTCTGTCGTCGTGTTATGCTTACGACAGATGCTTCCTCATGGGCTGGGGCGATCATGAGTGGTCGCTCAGCTCAAGGTCTATGGGAGGACCATCAGCTCTCCTGGCACATAAATTGGCTGGAGATGATGGCGGTATTTCTTGCATTGAAACACTTCCTCCCAGATCTGAGGGACCATCACGTGTTGGTCCGCACGGACAATACGACGGTGGTCTCTTATATCAACCATCGGGGTCTGCGGTCTCGCCCGACTCTGCAACTTGGCCCGTCGGATCCTCCTGTGGGGCCAGGAAAGCTCCTCTAATTAAAAGCAGCTTATATCCCGGGGCATCAAAATGTGGGAGCAGACGCCCTGTCGAGGCAGGGGCCGAGGCCCGGGAGTGGAGACTCCACACCGAGGTGGTGGAGCTCATCTGGAAAACCTTTGGCCGAGCGGAAGTCGATCTTTTGCATCAAAAGAGTCAACCCAGTGTCCTCTATGGTACTCCTTAACGCACCCAGCACCTCTGGGGCTGGATGCCATGCTACAGGCGTGGCCGAGGCTACGTCTGTATGCTTTCTGGAAAAGATACGCCAGGAGGGTCAGCCTAATACTGGTGGCCCGTGCTGGCCGACCAGGATTTGGTTCGCGGACCTAATGTCGCTGTTAGACGGCTCTCCAATGGAGCTTCCTCTCAGGCAGGATCTCCTGTCTCAAGCGGGCGGTACAATACTCCATCCCCGCCCAGAGTTATGGAAACTGTGGGCCTGGCCTCTGAGGGGCAAGGCTCATAGATTCTGGTCTCCCAACCGAGGTTGTGGAGACCATTCTTCATTCAGAGCTCCCTCCACAAGGAAGCTATATTCATATAAATGGAAGTTGTTTTCTACTTGGTGTAGTCAACGTGATATGGACCCTGTCCAGTCATCTATTAGCCTTGTGCTTCAGTTTCTCCAAGAAAAGTTCTCCAGAAGGTTTATCTCCTTCGACGTTGAAGGTCTACGTAGCAGCCATTTCGGCTTACCATGATCCTGTAGGGGGCTCCTCGGTAGGTCGAGACCCCCTTGTCATACGTTTCCTTCGTGGTACATTGAGGCTGAGGCCTGCAGTGCGTACAAGGACTCCAGCCTGGGACCTGGCTATAGTGTTAGAGGGGTTAGCTGAGGCTCCTTCGAACCACTAGAAGAGGTATCAGAAAAATTCCTCACTTTGAAAACCATATTTCTTCTGGCAATCTCGTCTCTTAAAAGGATAGGAGACTTACAAGCACTGTCGGTTGCTCCTTCCTGCCTCGAAGTTGCGCCTGGCATGGTTAAGGCTTTCCTGCACACTAGACCTGGCTATGTGCCAAAGGTCCCCACCAACGTCCCGGGTCCTATTGTACTCCAGGCTTTCTGTCCTCCTCCCTTCTTAGACTCCGATCAGGAAAACGTAATCTGCTCTGCCCGTCAGGGCTTTAGATGCATACGTCCACAGAGCTGCCCTGTGGCGGAAATCAGATCAATTGTTTGTTTGTTACGGGTCCCCAAAAAAGGGGGCCCAGCATCTAAGCAGAGGATGAGCAAGTGGGTGGTTGAGGCCATCTCTCTTGCCTATGAGGCTTCCGGACAGCCATGCCCTTTAGCTGTCCGGGCTCATTCCACCAGGGGTATGGCGACCTCTAAGGTGTTAATGTCAGGAGTGTCTTTAAATGACATATGTGATGCAGCTGGATGGTCATCCCAGCACACGTTTATCAGGTTTTACAACCTAGACACAAATCCTACTCCGGGTTCCTCGGTTCTGTTTACAAGATTACAGACAGGCACTCAGTGACACGGCATAGTTGGGACAGCGTTCCCATCACGTCATTCGGCGTGGCGTCGATAGTTCCCACGAAGGGAACGTCTCGGGTTCTGGTGTAACCCTTGTTCCCTGAGTTGGGGAACGAGGCGCCACGTCACGTTGCCTTACCCCAGCGTACCTGTGAGCGTCTTGCTTCAACCATAATCCAGAAGCTAGCGTTCTTTGTTCTGGGTATGCTTTATAGTTTCCTGGTCCGTGGCGTCACCCGCTTCTGGCGTCGTCTCATCATTGGTTAGATACAGAGGTGCTTCACGACGCCAATCACGCAGAGGGTTCCCATCACGTCATTCGACGTGGCGTCTCGTTCCCCTACTCAGGGAACAAGGGTTACACCCGTAACCGAGGCGTTTTTGTCCTCTGTGTTCCTGTTATGGTTTGTGGAGCGAAAACCATGATTCCAAATGATTCAGTGGATGAATGAGCTGTCTGAATGATTCACAGTCATTATCTGATTTTGATCATTTTTATAACTTGTTTGACCAATCCATAGAAAAGAATGACAATTTAAAAACATGATTAATTCACAAATTGGACATTGCTAGCTCTTAATAGACTATCCCCTGATTTCACAGACAAGGATTAATCTAGTCCCAGACTAAAATGGATGTTTGAGCTGTTTTAACTGAAAGTAACTTGTAACAAATATATCAGTGCAATTGTTTTGTCTCAAGATGCACATTAGTATTTTTTTTTTTTTTTTTTTTTTTTTTTTTCCAGGTATGTTTATAAAACTTTAATACCCTAATTGAACTAATTAGGCCTAATTCTGGCTTAGTCTAAGCCCTGTCTGTGAAAACAAGCCTATGATTTTAATAGCTGTGATTTTAAAATATAGCAGCACTACCATTAAGCTTTTTTAGCAATGCTACTGTCCAACACTGCCTGTCACATTGAGGCAGCAGTATATTGGACTTGACCGAAAATCATGGGTAAAAAGTAACCTCTGCTTCACATTTCACATGCGGAGAACACAGAGGGCATTTATATCGAAATCACCCCAACAATTTAATGGTTATAGTCAGATGGATGGAATGTGAACTTTCTGTGAATCTAAAGGGGAAAATGATTAAAAATTAAATGTCCCATTTAATTCGCTAGAGAGAGAAAAAAAAAAAAAAAAAATTTTATTACCTTGAGTAATACAGAGCAATAATCATTCAGGGGCCCAAAATGTTAAGCCCTGGCTCTGATAACATGACTCATTGTCTTTAATGTCATTTATCTGTGTTTTTTTACTTAGATGTGAGAGATCCCTGCTCTGAACTCAGCTGCTCTGAGGATGAATGGTGTGGGAAGAAAAATGGTGTTTATGGCTGTTTGTGTAACGATGATCAACCCAGACCAGAACCTGACTCTTTTGGTTGGTATCAATCAACCAATATGAATATGAAATATCATTTTTTTTTTTTTTCAGTCATTAATTGGCTTTTTTTTTTTTTTTTTCAATAATTCTGACCATTTTTTTTTTTTTTTTAAACTCAGATTCCTTAGAAACCTGTGAAAGCAGCTCTGGCTCCATGTCTGTGTCTCGCTGTCAGCTCTTTGAGGCTGGTTTTCCAGCTGATGTCTTACACCTCAATGATCCCAGCTGTAAAGGAACGGTCCGGAATGGCAGAGTGGAATTCCATTTTGATAATGATGAACACATCTGTGGTACAAATCTTGTGGTAGGTTTAACTCTGTATAATCTGTTCAAATACACCATTTAAATATTTGTAGTGTCTGATAAAGCCAACACAGTTTGATCTGACCACCTGGGGAATGTCTAATAGACTTTGAGAAGTCTCTAGAGACGTCTGTAAGGGTTCAGAATCTGTAACAACAAAATAAAGGGTCCAAACGGACCTCTCTATAGACTTCTCAAAGTCTCAAAGAGATTCACTGGGGAAGGGTGCACAACACTATGCCATAAACGAGAATGGAACTTGTACCTGCATTCAAATTTTTTTTTATTTTTTTTTTGGCCCACCTCATTGGCACAGGGTATTTACACTAACTTTGATTAAGCCAGACAAAAAGAAACACATCTGAAAACAGAGTTTGAATCGGTATTTTTCCAAGTTCATTCTTCTCCCTTTTACCGTTGCATATCAGCTCCGAGATGTGTTTACTTTAAAGAAAACAAAGAAAATTTTCGAAAAGTGAAAATAAAGTGGCAAATAGGAATATAGTGTTTAACAGGTATTTAATTGACCTGTAATTGAAACTGGATGTGGTGTCCTCGTATTGATCAGACGGGCTGAGACATTGACCACGACACGTGCCATTCCTTCACGGACAACTTTACTGATCAGCAGGTTCAATATGGTAGGGTTAGGGGTAGGGGTGAGCTTTAGGGACATGGACAAATAATGTCCCAAAAAGGTAGCATTCATGTATGATTATCGCAGACTGCAAAGAAAATACTGCTATAGTGCAAATAGCTGCTGCCTTTTTTAAACACCTTGAATTCAATTTAGGTTCAATTACAAAATGTTATATTTGTTGTCCACAGGCTAACGGCACCCACTTCATCTATGATAACTTTATTCTGGGGACACCGAGGTCAGAAGGTCTCATCAGCAGAGAGAAAATCCTGAAGCTTTCTTTCAGCTGTGTTTATCCTCAAACACAAACACTTTCCATGAATGTGGAAATCAACCCACTGGAGAGGTGAGAGTCAAATTCAAGTTCTGGTTATAAATAGTAGCACTATTTTTTATTAAAGGAGTAGTTCACCAAAACAATGATTTTTTTCTCACCCTCATGTTGTCCAAACCATAATGTCTTTATTTGTTCCAACGAACACAGAATTTTACTGGTCTCACCTTTCAGTGCTTTAGTGGCAGTTTTGTGAACTGGTTTCCTTGGAAATACTTAATAGAGCAAATCACTTTAGGATATCATTATTTCTCTACTGAGCTCTGGTGAACACGCTAAAGAGAGCATTAGTGCGGATTTCAATATTGTCAGTGAATAATGTTGACTGAATTGTCAACATTCCGGGTGAATTAATCCTTTTAGCAGAATAATAACTGTATAAAAAGTAAATATACTGTATGGTAATATTCTCTAAACCAAGAATATATATGGTTTACTGGGTAAATAATGGGTAAAATATTTACCCATAAAACAAAGTAGATTTAACACAGATCTATTCATTATTTCATCAGCATTGTGCACAAGAATCTTCCCGCTGGTGAAGGCAGATATCAGGTCCGGATGGTTCCATATCAGGATGATGAGTTTACCCGGCCCTTCACTGGTGCAGTGGATGCAGAGCTCAACCAGGAGATGCATGTGGAAGTTCGTGTTGAGGGGGTCGACAGCCGCCAGTTTGCCCTGGTGTTGGACACGTGTTGGGCTACACCTGTGAATGATCCTGATTACAGCCTCCGCTGGGATCTCATCGTTTCAGAGTAAAGCAGTGCTTTTTTTTATTCTTTTAAGCTTGGTCTTTACTCAATGTAACTGATTAATTAATTATTTTACTAAATAAATAATAATAATCATGTACTGTATTGCCTTTCATGCTTTGTCTTTCAGGATGTCAGAACTAAAGCACAAGATTCCATTTTTTTTTGTACATGGAATGCAAATGTGTGGTGATTTACAGGAGATCACTTTTGTATCGAATGTTTCAAATGAAAGATTTTGTCATTATTAATATTGTCAGATGTCCCAATCCAAATGACGACACAGTGGAGCTGCTGCAGAACGGCGTCTCGACATCCAGCCGTTTCTCCTTCAGGATGTTTATCTTCACGGCAAACTCCACTAAGCTTTACCTGCACTGTGCTGTTCACCTTTGCCTTCTGTCAAGCAATCGCTGCTCATTGGTGAGTTTACAAACTTTCCATAATTCATAAAATCGTGATGTTAAATATTCAAGAGTATCTTTAGTATTGTAGTTGTGAAATAATTTGTCAATACATGTGTTGAATTTCAATCTAATTAATCAATTATATTAGCCAGTGTCTGTCTGTCTGTTTGTCTTTCTGTGCATATATCTATCTATAGTAAAGTATCTATAATAAAATGTGGTGGGTAAATGGCACATGTAAAGGTTTAGAAATCTTCAGTTTATAAACCCTTGTTGGGTTGTGTTTTTTTTTTTTTCTTTTTAATTTTCTTTTTTTGGCTGCCCTCTTCTGGAGACTCTTTTGTGTTTCTTGTTTGTTCAGTGATATTTAACAGGGATTCACACAGCTGATTTTGCTCTTTTCTCTATCAGGACTGTGAATCTGGACACCAGTGGAGAGAGGTTAGGTCTCTGGACTTCCATGACAGTGCTTCCATATCCATGGGTCCTCTTATGTTGTCTGAGGGGAACACAGGTGAGCATTTCATTTATTTTATTCATTTGTAAATAAAGGTTTATGGTGATTTCTGTCATTAATACATTTCCCCTCATTTCATTATATTCTCTGTTCACAGATAAGTGGGTCCCAGACCAAGTGAAGGTATCTGAGGCTTCTTGTCTGTGTTGTTCTCTGATGGTGATTCTTGTTCCTCTGATGAGTGTCCTGACCATCTTTTAGTTTAGTACCACAATATTTTACATGCATATTGTTTAGAATAATTTTAATTAATGTTGAACTGATGCCACAGTGGTTGTGGGTTTCTAAATGTTTTGTTATTTCATAACTGATATATGTTATGTGGCATAAAAAATGAATTATTATTTAATCATTGTTCATTTTTATGTAGTACATTTATTCTGAATTACTTGAGAGGATATGCTACAAAACAATGATCATCAGATTTATGTTTATTCAAATCATACAAAAACATAATTAGGTCATTCCTGTTCTGTGGAAATCTTATATTATAATAATAGAAAACTAACTAATATGATTTTATTTTCTTAAAAATTGTGTTGTAATATTTTTTTCGGGTATTTAGTATAAGGCATGAATGAAAAGGTGTGAATGATCCAAAATGAGTAAAAATATATAAATAAATTTGATGGTTGGGCTCATAGTTTGTTTTTCCTTTTGCAATCATTTTATTTCAGTATAAGAAAGATTAATGATCATAGAATTATCTTTTTACTGCTATCTTTGCAATTGTTTTCTTTATTTTCCATCGTGATGCTATGATAATAAGCCTGAGGAGAGTCTTGCTATTTTACTTTCAATTCTAAAGGTTTTGAAGAATGTTGCAGCACTGGTTGAGTTGTTTTTTAGAACGTAAGATGGGGTGATGTTCAGTCAGTGGTCAGATTGCCAAAAAATGTTCATGTATTGTTCTAGTTTTCAGTTATAGAAGCTGAAGAGAAACTGAAGGTGAAGAGCTGGTAGGACAGAGGGCATGTTCACATTCAATCTCTGACGCTGTCCTCGATTGACCCTGTTGTGTGAGAGTGCAACATTAATAACTGTTGACCACTAAGACACACTGCTGCGTTTATGCAACATTCAGATAAAACTCTTTTAATATTTTTGAAATGTATTATTATTAGTAATTTTATTATTACCATATTGTTGAATGTTTTGTGAAAGTGATTCTATTATTAAACGTTTGGAACAAAATATAACAGATCAAATACTTAGACGATTTCTACATTTGATCATAAACAATCAGCAATATGTCTGTAGTCAATGATCATATTGTGTGATTCAGATTACAAATTTCTGTCAAACGTGTTAAGATAAATATAAGAGCTATTAGACAGAAGTATGACAAAGTATAAATTAAGATGAACTGCTTTAATATAAAGTTTAACCTATAAAGGCATTGATTGTGTTCCAGTTGTTCTCTGTGTTAACATGCTGCACATGTGAAAGACTCTTTGGCCTGGTATGTCATGTTGTAGTATAGCCGGTTTATTCATTCAGTATAACAGGTTTCTGAATGTGTCAGATATACATCAGCTTATTTTTCATTGCACATTCATTTACCTTAGTCACACAAAATGCAAATTTATGATGAGCATTTAGGTCAAAGTTGTCTGCATTTCAGTTCAACGAGATGCTAAAAGACTGAGTTTGTTTAGTGAATAATTAGAGAATCTTCATCCTCTTCAGTGTGTCTCTATAACTCCTTTAAACATGAGGTTTGAGCTTCACTGAGAGCCAATAGATACAATCAGCTCCTAATAATGTTCAGGTTTCATGCTGTACATTCATCGAGGAGTGTCTGTTTGTTTCAATCGATGGTTAGATTATCTCACCGCAATTTTCAACCCTTTTACTTTTTTATGACATAATCATGATTGGCTGCATTCTTTAAGAAAATATAATGTTAATCATGTAATTTCCAGTCACTGGAATTAACACGATTGACATGATTATTATAATTTGTAAAAATTGCAATCATCATATTTGCCATTGTGTAGTAGTGCAAAATAAAATAAAAAGACTGTTAATGCGGTGACAGTCATGTCAATGAAGTTCTGAGGAATCTTGAACAACTGTGTTAACAGTGATGGAAAAATCCACTGAAAACTGCACTTTGGTGACTTGATAAGAATCATTAATTGTCTGGAATCCATTCTTTATGGCTTTAAGCTCTGAAATGTGCAAAAATGACAGTGAACCTGACTATCAGGTTTGACTGCACAAATAAGGAAAGTACTTCTCATGATCATACTATGCTGTAGATCAGAGGATGAAAGAAAGTCTTGTTGTCGTTGTTGTTGTTTTTTTTCTTCTTCTTCTTCATATTGGTGCAAAGTTAGTACCAGATGTACTTTGTGTAAATTAAAACTCATACTCAAACTTATTTATACTTAATGCAATAAATTAACAATGAACAAAGCATTTATTAGATAGTATTTAAGATACACTCCTGTTCATTGTTAATTCGTGCTTCTTCATAATACATTCATTTATTCAACTTGATAAAAATGTATTGGCATACGTACAATTTAATACTAACCTGGATTTGCTGTAACAGTGTTGATGATTCTGAGTTCATGATGCATCAGCTTCTTCCTGTTTTGACAAGAGAGAATGTAAAATATATATAGCAGTTTTTCTCGATTGCTAACACACTGTAACTAATTAATTTGCCTCAATTTCCCACACCATTAATTCAGTTATAAAGACAACAACACATTTCTCAAAACTATAAACGCATCTGTCTATCTATCTACCTTTTTTTTTAATGATGAGCTTGTGCATTCTGCAGGTGAGGAATGTGGAACATTTCTAAAGACTGTAATCGTTGCTTCTCCGGTAAACCAGTGAATGTAATGTTCACTTCCTTAAACTTTTCAAGAGCAGAGGTCAGAGCTGATTATTTACTTCAAATGAATGGATTTGATATGTATTTCTGCATTCCTGTTATGATCTTGCTAGTTTGCACATCTCACAAACCCCATCTTATCTGACCACTGGCTGCATCCTTCCAGATGACTTAAGGATGAACTCTAAAGCTTTTAATGTAACCATTAATTATTTATAGTTCTTTACAATCGCTAGAACACATTTCTCAATACTTAGGTCAGTTTTTCCAAAACTCTTCACACTGTTCTCCTAACCAAATTTTGAATTGCCACAGCAGTTAATTTTACATTCAAAATGCACTAAAACTACCAAAACACTTCATTAATGTCTCAAATCAACTCATTCTTCCAGAAAACTAGCCAAGGATTCATCTAATAAACACACTTTATCAATCATAAAACACAGACCTAAAACACACTGCTTATAATTCACTGCAGTTTATGTTTACAGTACAGTACAAAATTATTCAAAAAGTGACCTAAGTATTGAGAAATGTGTCCCAGCGACTGTAAAAACAAACAAAAAAACAACAACAACAACAAAAAAAAACCTGTTAACTAACAATTAATTACCATCATTAAATTGTCCTGAATCGTTCCAGTGACATTTGGGTCACTCACTGGGTGTTTTAAGGTATTATTTTTGTACATTTGCTTTTGGAAAACTGTGCTTAACAAATCAAACTGACCCGTCATCATTCCATCTCTATTGACATCTATTCAAGCACAGTGTCACATCCACACGCCACATGAACTGTCAGTTTGTTTGTTTTTCTTCTGTCACGTGTTTCTTTGTTTGAGTTTCCCGCCACAATCTGTTTCCATGGACATTAATCATCATCATCACAGCTGTTAGTCATTTGAGTTCATTAGTATGTGTATTTCAGTTCAGTTTTGTCAGTGTGTATTTGTCGGGTCTCGTTTGTATTAAGGAATGTGTTGGTGTATGTTCTGCTCTGGATTTGGTGTTTCTCCCTGTGGATTATCAAGTAAAGACTTATTTACCTTTACTCTTCCTCGTCGTGTGTTTGATACACCACCATTACTTAACACACAGAGTGAAAGAATGTCTTTTGAACGCAGGTGTACAAAAGGAAACTATCAGTTCAAATAACAATATTTCAATGTCACATGAAAAACTGGTTTAAGCTGTTGTTGAGAAATTTCTTCTAGTTCCAGTAAAGGTCCACCCACAGTTATTAAAGGCCCTGATAAGATTGTGAGATCTGCAGTTCAGCATCACTGTATTGAGCTGCTGAAGAGAGAATCTCACTGAGTTTGCTCTGCAGCAGCATCTGACCTCAGGTAAAGATATTTCTGTTTTATCCCATTGGGCCACCAGCTTTTGATGGATCTAAATTATTTTGTAAAGTTTGGCCGTTTCTTATATTTTATAAAATTGACCTTTTATTTAAGTATCTGTGAATGTTATAGTTGTTTTACAAATGTGTGCAACAAAGAAAGAATAAAATATAGCAAAATATAAGAAACATATTTCATGTGTGTGTCCAGGTGCTGTTCGTCACAATGAGGTTTCTGATCTCACTGTGTGTGTCCCTACTGCTGATTAATGGTGAGTGTTTTATAATCTGTCTGTAAAATGACTGAATATTTTCCCAATAATAAATAATTATGCTTTGTGTATTTAACAGGTGAAATAATCAATGGACAAACAACAGGTACATTCATTCTTTCACTTCATCTAATTTTCAATTCATCCCATTGTTTTCCATTAAAAAACAGAGAAATAAAACTAGTAGAGTATAATTCATATGGTGAAAGAGTTTCCCTATTGAAATAAAACCTCATAACATTTTAGCACAAATTGAAATTCATATACTGTAAAAAAATAAATAAATAAGATTGTAATTTAACAGTAAAAGACTGTAAAAATGCGACAGTAAAAACTTAATTGGTTAACAGTAATTTCCTGTACTATATACAGGGATATATAAGTAATAGATCTAACTTTACATTTCAGTAAATACTGTTAAATTTACCATTTTCAAAAAAAAAAAAAAAAAAAGAAGAAGAAGAAGAACAACAAATCTTCTTAATTTACAGTTAAAAACTATAAACTGACATTCTCATAATTCCCTGTGAGGCAATTCACATTTGATGGTTTTTATTTTAATAATTATGTTCCTTTATTTATTTATTTATTTATTTTTCTTATTAGTTGTGTATATTAGGGTTTTATCTTACATACTATGTTATTAAATGAATGTTTCTTGCATTATTTTAGTGTCGTGTGTTATCATGATGGTGTTTTGTGTTTGTGTGTATGACACTGTGTGCAGCTTCTTTATATTAATATTTACCTTAGCTTGTGTAAAAGCTACTTGTGATGTACTTTGTTTCATCTTGTCTTTCTCTTTACCACCAGTGTTATTATGGTGGATGTCAGTATGTGTAAAATATACAAAACAGCATGATTTTAGTAGTAGCAGGAACTTGCTAATTCAGCAGAAAAGGGCTGTTGGATTTACCAAAAATGTATTATTATTATTATTATTATTGTTGTTATTATTTGTAATATTTTTTATTAAATACAGTTGTAAAAAAAAAAATAATAATTTAAATAAACTAAACAAAACACAATCAACCATAAAGATTTATTCAGGGAACATGGGAACAAAGAAACTAAAGATTTTACATGGGAGCAATAATTAACTTCTGTCAAAACAACAAACAAAAGAAATCTTTAGTAAACAAAACCTAAACACAAAATAAAGATGCACACAAAAGACAAAACCAAACCAAACTTCCTCTATCAGTATAAACAAGAGAAAAAGATATACAAAATAAATGGCACCCATCTCCCTACAACTTCCTTAAAATGAGATATAAACCATTAAATAAAGAATGAAACCCAAGAAAATATCTGTGTTTCCTTTTACATGTAACAGCGCCCTCTAACGACGGATACCGGTAACAACCACAGTAATCCTAATACATAGTCTGGAGCCTTGCTGTAAGGAGCTATATTGATACCTGAACACTTAAAATTAGCTAACCTAATGTAGTCAGTTTGATTCAATGATAATTATATTTTTGACTAAACTGGTCGAACCAGTTAATTTATGCATCCAGCATTCAGATTAATAATATTCTGTGCTGACTGACACATTCAGGTGACTGACATCTCATACCTCTGTTTTGCATTGCATTAATAAAATGATTTACAGCACTGTAAAGACTTTATAGACAAAATATAATGTTTACAAACCTTTATTTTACTGAAGTAAAGCACCAATTCGGCAGCGTAGAGATCTGCTCTCTCCTGACGAGGATGCAGAAAGCCCACACTCTGTGTAACCTAACAGCTGGGTTGCTGTAGTAAATTAAGCCACCACTGGGGCCCTGTTTCCACCTGGTACTAAGATGTGTCTTGGTCAATTTGATCACAAGTGGACGACGTTAAATACAGGTGTAAACGGGCTGTAAAACTTTGAGCTTGTCCACTTTTGACCACTTCCAGAGGTAGTCGAAAATGCATTTGACAGGATTGTGTATTCAGGTATTCAGAATCAGAATCAGAATCAGAAAGAGCTTTATTGTAAAGTGTGCTTACAAACACTATTTTTCTTGGTACTGAAGCTTCCAGTGTACATAAACAAATACAACAGGAAGAAATATAGTAATAAAATGTAAGAATAAGATATAAAAATCACAGTATAAAGTCAGTTAGGTTTAGTCATAATAAACATGACAGAACACCATTCTCACCGAACACCATTTCTCTAAACAACACCAAAAAACATCAACAGAGAAACAAAAGTTTAAAGGATTAGTTCACTTTAAAATGAAAATTACCCCAAGCTTTACTCACCTTTACTGACTTTCTTCTTTCTGATGAACACAATCTGAGTTATATTAATAAATAGACCGCCTTCCGTATTCAACTTACAAAAAAAGCGTAACTGACGTCGTGTCAATAAAAATGAAAATTCTGTCATTAATTACTCACCCTCATGTCGTTCCACACCTGTAAGACCTTCGTTCAATGGCCAGAAAGCTACTAAAGACATATTTAAAACAGTTTATGTACAGTGGTTCAACCTTAATGTTATGAAGCGACGATAATATTTTTGTGCACCAAAAAAATAAAAATAAATAAATAAAAAATAACAACGACTTTATTCAACAATATCTAGTGATGGGCGATTTCAAAACACTGCTTCATGAAGATTCGAAACTTTACGAATCATTTATTTCGAATCTCTGGTTCGGAGCGTGTATCAAACTGCCAAAGTCACGTGATTTCATTAAACAAGGCTTCGTTACGTCATAAGTGTTTCGAAACATTTCAAAATTTCAAAGGTTCACCACTGGGGGGCGATGATCTCTGTGAACTAGTGATGGGCAGAGCGAAGCTTCGTGAAACACTGAAACAGTTGAAACAAATGAACAGAATTGTGTCAAGGGTTCGAAACATATCTGACACCCGTCTCCACGGTGACATTTATTGGTCACTTGCATGTGCTGATCTGAAATAACCTTGACAACGATTCAGACAAGTGCTGACGAATTATAACATACATGTTGTTTGCGCCAGATAAGGAAGTGTGTGGAGTGGATAGTGCTATAAAAACTCATGCAAATAAACACCTTTTACAAACCCATTGCAAATGTTTTATTGAAAGTAAAATCTATTAATCACATATTAAGATTGAATATCAAGTGTTTGTACAAAATTCCTTATCAATTTTCAGGGCTTGTTTTGTTTGTTCCGTGGATAACTCAGCTAAACAGGCCAATAAGAGACTGTTAACTACTATTATTATTGGCCTACTAATGTCTAATTAAAACATCTACAATCGTATAAAACTGTTTAGAGATCAGGTAAAACCTATAGACTTGATTCATGGGTTCACAGAGATCATCGCCCCAGTGGTGAACCACTGACATTTTGAAGCATTTTGAAACACTTGTGACGTAACGAAGCCTCGTTTACTGAAATCACGTGACTTTGGCAGTTTGATACATGCTCCAAACCACCGATTCAAAACAAAAGATTCATAAAGCTGCGAAGCTTCATGAAGCAGTGTTTTGAAATCGCCCATCACTAGATATTGTTGAATAAAGTGGTTATTTTGTTTTTTGGCGCACAAAAAGTATTCTCGCCGCTTCATAACATTATTGAACCACTGTAGTCACATGAACTGAATTTTAAATGTCTTTAGTCTCTTTCTGGGCATCTGAAAGTGTTAATTATCTTAATGTCAATGGAGGCCTTACTGAGCCATCGGATTTTATTAAAAATATCTTAATTTGTGTTCTGAAGATGAACAAAGGCCTTACGGGTGTGGAACAACATGAGGCTCAATGACAGTAATGATAATTAATGACAGAATTTTCATTTTTGGGTGAACTAACCCTTTAATTGCCCTTTTAATGGCTGATTATCACCTACATTTGTAATTCAGTTTCTGAATCCAATTGTTTATTTCTATTTTATTCTTCACTTGTGGTACTCCATAGGTATGTAGATGTAGTCAGTTTATCTAATCCATCCTCAGTTTACCATCCCAATATCTTTTTGGACACGGATGTTAGATGTTTACCTGTACTCTTGTTTTTGCCACCTCAGTAAATGAGTGAACTGTCTTTTTTCTTTGTTCTCTCAGAACCTACAACTTCCATCTCTGATCCATGCTATGATTATCACACTCTTGATGAATATTGGAGAGACATACGGCAATATAACTACTATGGATATGATGACACTCTTGTTGAATGGAGTGGCTGGTATCGGCTGTATTTGAATGGAGAAAGTGCCCAGATGTCTGAGTGGTGTGTGAGTTATGTGGGATGTGGTGGTGAAACTGCACTGTATCTCAACGGTTCTCATCCAACACTTGAGGATGGAGTGGTGACCCGTGAAGTCGTGGGAACTAATTCATGGTGGTGGGGGTATTCCAATCAGTGTGGAGCCTACAGTTCAACGCCCATCCGAGTCAAAGCCTGTCCAGGAGGTTATTACGTCTATGAATTTGTCAAACCCATCATATCAGCTCCAGGACCTATGTACTGTGCAGGTACAATTTTAACTCTTATCTCTGGGATTTTTGTTATGATTTTTGATTTTTTTTTTTTTTTTTTTTTTTTTTTTTTTGTCACTACAAAGAGTAAATGCTCTTATCTATTAGATAATTTAACATTCATCCTTTGCTTTATGAAAATAAGCATGTTAACTATCAATAATACTCACCTAGATCTCTTTGTTGCACAATTATTCAAATCACACTTTAGACCATTTGTTCCATAATTAATTAATATGTATATAAAAAGGAGTCCATGGTGCAGGAAGAAACCAAAAGCATACTCACAAAAACACAGAAAAAAACAAAAAAAAAAAAACAACACTGATGACAAAAACACGCCGCTACTGTTTTGGTCGGGTCTTCTGTTAAGTAATGGTGGTGTATCAAACACACGACGAGGAAGAGTAAAGTTTTAAAGTAAAGTCTTTACTTGATAATCCACAGGAGAAACACCAAATCCAGAGCAGAACATACACCAACACATTCCTTAATACAAACGAGACCCGACAAATACACACTGACAAAACTGAACTGAAATACACATACTAATGAACTCAAATGACTAACAGCTGTGATGATGATGATTAATGTCCATGGAAACAGATTGTGGCGGAGACTCAAACAAAGAAACACGTGACAGAAGAAAAACAAACAAACTGACTGGAATGGAAGATGAGACTCTGATTAGTTTATTGCACGTTACACCCAAAACACACCCTTTACTCATGAAGAGAATAGGGACAACCCTTTTAGAACATGCGCTGGTCTCACAACCATTTTTCCCGTCTTTAAACTAGCAAAAGTGGTATCGGACACGCCATAAGTGCACTTGTGCTGTGCACTTTTAGACCATGCACTTAGATCATTAAAATAGGACCCCAAGGTCTCTGTACTTTGGTCTTTGTACTAAATACTTATTTGCGTAGCTTTGGGGCACCTTGTTTTCAGACCAGCACACCCATGGCCGCACAAATGGGTGCAAAAGCATTTGCTATTTAAACAACGTGGCGCAGATGTGAAAATGATAACTGCCTCGGGCTGAAACTAGCAAAAACACTTGCGTCACGCCTGGCGCCGCATTTCCCAATTTGAGCCATTGAGCATTTCCCCATTTTCCCCATTTTCCCCATTTCTCAAAAATCATGTAATTAATTATGTAAAAAAAAAGAAAAAAATTATATATATATATATATATATATATATATATATATATATATGAGCAATATCACACGAGTAGCCGTGGGATATGGCTATATATCAGCATGGCTGTGATTCGACCGTAGGCACGAGGTCGCAGGTAATCACAGCGTGCTGATATACAGCCATATTGCACGGCTACGAGTGTGATATTGCGCTTATACAACAGTTCAACAGCACGAGTGTGTAAATAAATAAGAAATAACAACGGAGTGTCTTTAAAAACCTCTTTTGTGCAGCACTACTTCCTTCCGCCACGGATTCAAATCTCAAGTTGACAGTTTGATCAAGCCTGTTACTAATTCTAAAAGCGTCACTTCAGAACTAGTAACGAAGGAACGTTGAGTCCTCCATTGAAACTCGTTGTATTTTGTGCAGTATTATAGAGAGAGAGAGAGAGAGAGAGAGAGAGATTGCCTGAGCGAGTATTACCTGTGTCTGAAATAACATTCATTCTTATATCCATTATAAAAGTCCGTTTCAATGTCCGCTGAGGAAAGTGATCTTTGTATTTGTCCTTTTACAGCTAAGGGAATTTTCCATAACATACAGCACTAAAACAACTTCCTTTGCAAAAGTTCCTTTCAATTTAAAAGTCTCTTGTGACTGACTGACTCATTCACTCGTACAGTTTTGCCGCCATCTAATGGCGTATTAATGTAACTTTCACTCAATCTATATTGTTGTGATACGTAATATGCACATGAATGTACCGGAAATTATGTCATGTTGAATATGTTGAGCACAGAGTAAAGACATTCGTAGCAACTTACAATGCTGTCCAGTATTACTTCATGGTGGCAGCGGTAAACTACTACAGTGTCATCCGTGTGAGTGTTCGTGACCAGTGAAGTGGAACTAATCATGCCGCGAGTCTAATCTGTGGCTGATTGCTGTGCAGATTGCTGAGAAGAATGCACGACTCCACTTATCGACGTGGGACCGGGAAAAAGCACATTCTCTGCGTGATAACTGCTAATCGGTCCAGAAAATAACAAAACACGGAAAGTAAACGACTGCTTTTAACGTGAGTACAAGATAAACGCGATAAAATGGCATCACATTTACCAATGATGAACTGGTCTGACCCTGATCTGAGTGAGGCAATGTCTTTATTCAAGCAAAAATGAATCTGTACCTGGAGGATGAAGAAATAACAGATGCAGAAAAACAAGCTAGAAAAATATGTAGAGGCATTGGAGATGAAGGATTAAAACGGCTTAACGCAAGTGGGCTCGGTGATGCAGATAACAGAAAGCCTGACACCTTGTGGAATTTTTCTGAAGGACAACTAAAATTGAATGTGAACTTCAGAATTCACAGGCTTCATCTCATGCAGTACAGGCAAAACCAAATGAGAGCATCGACGACTTTGTGACTAGAGCCAGAACTTTAGCACTGAAATGTCAGTTTACTGATGATGAGCTAAATGAACGCGTTTAGTTGAACTTCTCATTGCCAGTACTCCTTTCGATGGTTTAAGAAACGACCTGTACAGCAAGCCTAAAGGTCACCCCATTGCTGACGTACTTGCAGAGGGGCGAAAGTATGAAGCCTTAGCAGCTGGTAACGAACAAATACAGCAGCTTGGCACGTCACACACTGAAAATGTCCATAACAAGAGGATGAACATGTCAAAACTGTGCCCTACATACGATACATGCTCTGTGTGTGGTTACAGAGGCCACTGGGCAAAGTGCTGTAAAAGGGCAAATGACAGAGACAGTTATCCAGCCAGCACAGAAGAAGTAAGTCACGAACACAATAGATGCCAAAGCCACATTAACCCAAGGAAAGACCACAAACGCAAAGATGAGCCCAGCATTAACGTTGGAGACAGCACAAAAGACGATGATGAGTATACATACCAAAAACACTTTTAATCCATTTCTGTCAGTGCAAAATGTATGCATAGCATCCATGTGAAACCACCCAGAGACAAGGCATATACAACTCTGAATGTCAAACCACCTCTCCTGCAAGGACATGGATACACGCTTCGCCTGAAAATAGATACTAGGGCATCTGGAAACACACTTCCTTTGTGTAAGTTCAAACAAATGCATCGTGCATCACCACAAAGCATGGAACATCTAAAACCAGCATCCAATGTAAAGCTAACGTCATACACTGGCAATGTGATTCCCTGCTTTGGAACCATCAACATGCCATGCCAGTACAAAAAGTCCAGATGGATAGACTATCTATGTTGTTGACGTACCTGGACCTGCTGTGGTTGGACTACCTGCAAGTGAGCTCCTCAGCCTTGTGACAGTAAATGTTGATGCAGTGGCTGAAAAAGAAAACAATGGAAATGAGGGAAGACAAACAACAGAGAGTACACGACAACACATAAAAACATCAAAGAACTAAAAGAGAAATACCCAGACCAATTCGATAAAATTGGCAGTTTTAATGGCACAGCAAAGCTCATCCTAAAGGAAGGTGCCAGTCCATTCATCGACCCACCACGCAAGTGCAGTATCCACATCAAGGACAAACTTCAAAATGAGTTAAACAAGCTTGTCGACCAAGGAGTCCTGCGAAAAGTAGAAGAGCACACGGATTGGTGTTCTAGTCTTGCCTTCAGCACAAAGAATGACGGGTCACTTCGAATCTGTCTAGACCCACAGAAACTAAATGCAAGCCTGAAGACTTCCAACTGTGGAAGATCTAAACCCAAAATTTGCAAATGCAAAAGTGTTTAGCAAGCTAGACGCAAAAGCTGGATACTGGTCGATACATCTTGACGAGGAGTCACAAATCCTGACCACGTTCTGCACTCCCTTTGGCAGATACTGCTGGAGACGCTTACCATTTGGTCTCAATGTGTCCCAAGATCTTTTCCAAGCCAAAATGGACCAAATTCTTGAAGGTCTTCATGGTGTAATCAGCATTGCAGATGATGTTGCAGTGTGTGGAGCTGACGAGGAGGAGCACAACAGGAACCTGATAAGCCTGATGGAAAGAGCTGTGAAAACAGGCCTGGTGTTTAACAGTGACAAGTGTATAATCAAACAGCAGAGCATATCTTTCTTTGGCAACCTGTATACAGACAAAGGCATCAGACCAGACCCAGCCAAAGTCCACAATATACAAAAATGCCAACACCACAAAGCAAAGATGAACTTCATCGATTCATGGGCATGCTAAACTACCTGTCGCCCTACATACCAAAGTTTGCAGATAAAGCCCACAATCTGAGGACTGCTGAAAAGTGATTCACAGTGGACATGGGACACTGATTATCAGAAATGCTTCGATGACCTAAAGACAACAGTGACTGTTGATGCTTAAAATGCTACAATCCAGCAGCCACCCTCACACTGGAGGTAGATGCATCACAGAGAGGCATTGGTGAAGCACTGGTGCAAGACAACAGGCCCATTGCTTTCGGTTCAAAGACACTAACTGAATGTCAATCAAGATACAGCAACATTGAGAGAGAAATGCTTGCTATTGTGTATGGTATGCAGCGATATCACACATACTTGTAATCATTCATTGTGGTAACTGACCACAAACCTCGTCACCATTTGCATGAAGCCTCTACATGCTGCTCCCAGACTTCAATGCATGCTGATCAAGACACAGGGATACAATTACAGCATCATGTATCGTCCTGGAATCCAAATGATTCTAGCCGACACACTCAGCCGCCTGCCAAACCCTGGAAAACGATGAAGACATTGAACTTGATGAACGCATTGATGGGCTGGACACAGAATTTGAAGACCCTGAGCATCATACTGTTGCAATTGTTAACTTCTCCCCAAGCAAACAGGAGGTTCTCAGAACTGAGACTGCGAAAGACCCCAAGCTCAGTGCATTAAAAGAAATCATCCATCAAGGATGGCCAGAAAGAATACAAGACCTGCCAAAAGACCTACGCAGCTACTGGCCTTTTCGAGATGAACTTGCCATAGAAGCAGGAGTTGTATTTAGGGAGACAAGTGCTTATTCCAGAATCTATGTCAACTGACATTCTGACTCAACTCCACGCAGGCCATCAAGGTATTGAAAAAACACGCAGGTTGGCTCGAGAGAGTGTGTATTGGACAAAGATAAACTCAGACATTGAAAAAACGTGCAAATCTTGCAAAACCACAACCAAAAGAGCCTCTCATTCCACACAAAACACCCACAAAGCCATGGCAGTACCTGGCGTCTGATCTGTTTGAGATCCATGGACATCAGTACCTACTTACTGTGGACAGGTATTCCAAATTCCCATTGGTCGATGAAATGCGCATTCCAGTAGGCAGCCATGCAGTTGCACAAAATATGCAAAAGTACATGTCTTTATTTGGTAGACCAGATGAAATAATGACATGTATTGGACCACAGTACACAGGACAACGTTTCAGGAAATTCATAGCTGACTGGGGAATAAAGCACACAACAAGTTCACCACACTACCCAAAAAGCAATGGATTTATTGAAAGACACGTGAGACACATCAAATCCATCATCAAAAACAATACAACACAAAAGAGATATACAAGTGGCCCTGATGCAGGTGCGAGCAACTCCCATTGACAGTGATTTACCATCCCCTGCAGAATTACTCCTTGGCAGAACCATCACCACACTCCTACCAAGTCATGCAGATCCAGGTAAACTGGAACACAGACAGCACCTGGAAGAAAGGTCAACAAGGATGAAAAGGCATCACGATGCTTTCCTGTAGCTCAGTGGTTAGAGCATGGCACTAGCAATGCCAAGGTCGTGGGTTCGATCCCAGGGATTGCACATACTCAGATACAAATGTATAGTATAATGCAATATAAGTCGCTTTAGATATAAAGCGCCTGCCTGGCTTGTTGTGATATCGTAATACGCACATGCGTGTACCGGAAATGATGTCATGTCGAATATGTTATATGCACAGAGTAAAGATGTTCGTAGCAACTTACAATGCTGTCCAGTATTATTTCACATATTACGCACTAATGGACCCTTTCTCAATACCAAATACAACATATTTATATGTGTACAACAAATTAACAACAATTGCCATTAAAAATGACAGTAGAAAATAAACTATTGTACAGTTCATTCAACCGCATAAAAGCACCAGTGTGCCTGTGACAGGTTATCAAGTGTGCCAAGCTTGTGCCAAAACCTTGTAACTCCATCGGATCCTCAAACTGTCAGTCAAACCTCATAAATCTGCCCTCCTCTATGAAGTGCCACACACAGTTTGGAGATCTCTGCTTCTTTGCAATGCAAAGGCAAATAAAGATCTGATGTTTGAAAAAACAACATGCATTTTCGGTAACACTTTAGAATAATGGTCCGTCATTAATAAGTAACTATGCAGGAAGTAATGCAGGACTAATGAGTAGTACTACATTAACACTTCAGCTACTACTATTAACTAATATAGAAACAAGCTTAACTAATCAGTAAGTAATATGAAATTTAGAACTAAGATAGTTCCTTATTAGCTAATCAGTAATTACAGAATGAGATTGGCATCATTAAGAACTAATAGATAACTGTGACAAATTATAAAGAATTAGTAATTATTATTAAAGAATTATTAATTAATTACTAATCACAACATTAAAGTGTCTGAGATGTGAGCAATTGCCTTTTTTACTCTCAACGTGGTCATAAAATGCATCATTAATTACTCAAGTGTTACTTAGTCACTATGCAGGAACTACTAATGATCAGGACCATTATTTTAAAGAGAAAAACATCTTTTCACTTTAAAATAATGGCCCAGATCACTAGTAGTTCTTGAAGATTGTCCTTTTTACTCTCAACGTGGTCATAAAATGCATCACTAATTACTCAAGTACCTAGTCGTTCTTCAAGAACTACTAGTGATCTGAACCATTATTTTAAAGTGAAAAGATGTTTCGCTTTTAGCGGAGTGATACAAACCGTAAAACGGTAGGAGTGCTGTTATCACTAAAATATTGCACGGCTATCAGCCAATCAGATTCGAGAACCAGAAAGAACTGTTGTATAAATCATATATATATATATATATATATATATATATATATATATATATATATATATATATATATATATATATATATATATATCTAACAGTACTTTTGCAAATTCCATGACAGTTGCTTTCCAAAGCATCAGCAGTGATCCCTGCTACAACTATGAGTCTCTGGATCGTCCCTGGAGAGCCAACAATGAAAGTGGAGATTACATTTGTGATGAATCTTTCTCCTGGAATGGCTGGTACCGGCTTTTCTACTATGGAATGAACATCCGGATGTCAGAGACCTGTGTTAGTTCATGCAGCTGTAACACAGTCTATAGTCTGTGGCTCAGTGATCCTCACCCTCAGATAGAGGATGGAGTGGTGATCAGGGAGGTCTGTGGATTGGCTTATTGGAGTGGCTGCTGTGAATACAAGTTAAGACCCATCAGAGTGAAAGCTTGTCCAGGAAATTACTATGTCTATGAACTTGTGAAGCAAGAATGGTGGTGTTCAGGATATTGTACAGGTACTGTGCTTTTCTTGTTTGTTTAAGTATTTCAAATCTTTTAAAATGATTTCTGTCATGACATGAATTTTCTTCTTTTTAGATGTCAGCACTATTTCACAGACAGTTTCCACTATAAGTCCAGATATATTCGCTGGATCCAGCATCACATTGAGTAAGTTGTAACTAATACACACACACGCACACACACATGCACGCACACAGGGTTGTTTTTGTGAATTGTGGGGACAATTAATAGGCGTAATGATTTTTATACTGTACAAATCATATTTTCTATCGCCCTACACCAGCCCTACACCTAAACCTACCCATCACAGGAAACTGTGCACATTTTTACTTTCTCAAAAAACACTTTTGAAAAATGGGGACATGGGGTAATGTCCTCATAAGTCACACTCTCCTTGTAATACCTATGTCATACCCATGTCATTATACAAATTTGTGTCCTGATATGTCACGAACACACACACACACACACACACACACACACATATATATATAATATTTGATCTTTATACATGAACATTTTCACTTTACATGGTCACATTGTGTAATGGTTTATTTCATGATTATTACAGTGTTTGACTGGTTCAGATTTGCACTCATAAAGTTCCTCATTGAAATATAACTTGTTTTGATCTCATCATCTCTCACTAACAGATTATGACCCGTGCAATAACTACAACATACTCGACAACTACTGGAGAAGCACACGCAATTACTGGTCTATGTATGGATACATATCTGATCATGATGACACTCGTGTAGAATGGGATGGCTGGTATCGACTCTTTATTAATGGATCAAGTGCTCAGATGCCTGAATGGTGTTTTTTTATATGCAATGTGGAGGTTTTAGTTCTCTGTATCTTGGTGACTCTCATCCTCGGCTAGAAGATGGAGTTGTTACTCGTGAAATTTACGGCTCCGTGATGGTCAGTGTAGTCACTACAGATCCAACCCAATCCAAGTCAAAGCTTGTCCTGGAAATTATTATGTCTACAAATTTACCAGGCCAGCTCTATCAATCCCAGCTCCTGTATATTGTGCAGGTACATTCATTCTTATTTATATTTGTCATGGTCATAATGAATTGTATTGGTTTAGATTTATATTATTATCTTGATTATATTTAATCTGCAATATATAATGTTCTTACTACTTTTTCTTAATAGTGCCTTTCTCCACTCCAAGTGTCGACCCTGCTACAACTATACCAGTCTGGATGAGCCTTGGAGAGCCACTGACTACTCTTACTTTAATAACTATTACTACTATGGCATGTGTGATTATAATGTGGAGTGGAATGGCTGGTACAGGCTGTTCAACAATAGTCAAAATGCTCAGATGCCAGAATCATGTGTTAATCAGTACACGTGTGGCACTTATTACCCACTGTGGCTCAACGGCCCTCACCCACAGCTGGAAGATGGAGTGGTCACCCGTCAGGTCTGTCTCTCATCATGGGGTGGCTGCTGTACTTACACATCCCACCCTATAAGAGTCAAAGCCTGTCCAGGAAATTACTATGTTTATGAGTTTGTCAAGCCAATATTCTGCGGAGCTTACTGTATTGGTGAGCATTTATTCATTAGACTTCAGTTCTGGATTTTGTTTGAAAATTATTGATGTTAATATAAAATGTTCCTAATACCAGAATCCACAAGTCAGTTCATCTCATCAGCGTCTACAACAACAGAGACAATCCCATCCATAGAATCCATTACTCCACCAATCACAACCACTGGTAAAGTACTGTCTTGCTTCCTTCATAAACTCTTTTGAGCATCTTTTTGGATATGTTTTTTTTTTTTTTTGATCTCTTGAAATGTTTCTGTTAATCACATTAAGTAAAGTCATAGATAAATTAATTTCTGCAAAAAGATGAGCAAAAATCACATTAGGAAGAAGCAGTGCAGCTCACAAATGCACAAATTATGCAACTGAAATATTAAAATTAGGGCTGACAACATTAACATAATACAATACTGATTTCAATTCTCTGTTTGAGATCAGATCATTAAGCCGCTTAAACCCTGGGATAGTTTTCAGTCTAACGATAAGCAAATTGGCAGAGAGAATTGACACTCACTTTGCATTTTCAGTGAATTATTCATTCCAGTGTGATTGTTTCTGAAGAGTGTGTGTCTATGTGAAATACAGACTAAATTCACTGTTTAAAGTCACTTAATATCGCCATAACTGTATGTATAGACCCATATGGTGACCAGACTCATCCCAGATATAGCCATACAAATCGTCACGATTTCTGTCTTGGCACACATGAACAGAAGAAACAACATCTTCAATAGATCTGATAACTGACATGGAAGTGCGTGCATTAAGACAGAATAAAAGGCCAAATTCAGTACACAACTTAAAAAGCATACTATGTACTACTACAATCAAGCAGAGGAGCCCATAATATAAACCCAACAAGTTCAATTGTATGTTAAATGTTTTTCTCAAGCGTAGAAAATCATAGAAAATGCTTAACGTGGCTTAAATGGACTAGTGATATGTAAGTACCAAATTCAGTATAAAGTTTGTTAATAAGATACAAGGCCTATTATGTACAGGAAAGCAGATGTGAAATATGAACGCATAAAGCACTTAGCAAGCTTCATTCATATTCTGGGCTCATCTGCTTGCCTGTACATTCTTTATTAATAAGGTGTGTACTGAATTTTGTGCTTTAATATCACAGTCTAATGCATTTATTTATTTATTTATTATTGGTTTTCTATGGGAGGAAAACACTTTACATGCAATTAAGCTTGTTGCTCTCATCTTCTGGGTTCTTTTGCGTCTCTGCTTGGTGTGTACTGAATTTGGTAACTAAATCCATTTTTTTTTTTTTTTAATACAGAGATAGTAGGCCTATGTTAAAAGCACATTTTAGTTCATATTCATGGTGTCTCAAAATAGCACAGTTGAGTACACTTAGATTTCTTAAGATTATCTTTAAAAATACTAAAGAAGAATTTTTAGTATATTAAGTACAATATTAGTGCTTGTGAAAATAGAGCACTTTAAGTACATTATGGAAGTCTACCTTTTTCACTGTCTAAAATGTAAACAAGCTCTTTGCTGTTGCACTGTACACATAATAGAGCTGCACAATTAATCATTAAAAAGATTGCGATCTCAATTCAAACACCTAAGTCAGGGTTTTCAAACTTTTTGTCAGCCGAACCCCTTTAGCCCAATAATTTACTTGAAGTACCCCTGAGATTTTAAATATATATTTCAATAATTTAATGGCACATTTGTATGTTTACTTCAAAAACATTGATTGTTTATCCTTTTTAAATTTTTATTTAGTATTTTACATTGCTATTGTTATTACACAATTGAACTAGGGATGTGACGGTGAGAAAATTTTCCTACCCGTTTAATTGACGTGTGACAACACCGCAGTGGCTTTTAAATCGCTAATTCAAAAGTGAAAGTAAAATGTTCATGGCACGGGCATTCATAACGGCTCCGTGCCAGTGGACACAGGGTTATGAACGCCCGTGAACGCTGCTTTTAATGATGGGTTCATTATTATTCTTAATGAAAAACACAACAAAACATATGACAAACTCGCTTAAGGCACTTTTACATTTCGCTTTGAAGCCACATCTTCCTCCATCATCTTATCAGTCAAAGGTGAGGCGAAATGGGCGAAGTGAGGTGAAAACTGACTCCTGCAGCTGATCTGTGCTGCGACTCGTTCAGCCCACGCTGATGCACGGTTACTTCCTGGTTGTCGTTAAGCCAGCTCGGGCATTTCCGTGAACTGTTCATTCTGTACTCGCTGTACATCGACACAAAACCATCAATGGTTGACTTTTTAATGTTGTATTCATATTTTAATGCAGTTATCACCTTTACCTAATTTGCCAATAAACCAGTTTTATTGAGTGCAATAAAGACAAAGCTATTAGGACCGTTTAAAAACACCTTGTCTGTAATTAGACACACACACACATTTTTTCCCCAGCACTTCAAATGTTATTTTTAATGCAGATTAAAGAAATAAAATAATATTTTTGTTAGCAAGTTTTTTGTTTTTTTAGATTTTTATTTGAATAGTATTTAGCATATTTGTTTGATTTTTAATGATTTAATTATAATTTAATTAATTGCTTGTCATCAACTTACGAACCCCTGCAACCCTGACCTAAGTGATCTTATTCCTTAATGACAACGATTGTTTTATTAATCCTTTGACAAATACGATCAGCAGAACATCCAGATCTGTGTTGGCACTGCCGCTGACCCAGAGAAAGCAGTAATCATGTAGGCTATAGGTATTAAACAGCTTCACAAACAGTTGTTTCAACCACACAGTATCACTATTTCTGTTACAAATATTCAAATTATCACAGAAGTACTGGGATAAAAGTTTATAGTTTGTCTAAGGTAACGATCAAAATAGAGCAAATCACCTTTTGAAAGTAAATGGGTTCTTCAAATAAAGATTGAATCAATTACATCATTACACCAGTAGGTGGTGATAAATGATTGTTAAAAAATGTATGTCATTGAATCATTCATTCAAGAGATTCGTTCAAAAATGCTGATTCATCCAATAATAAAACAGGGCTGTGTTTAATTCCAATTTTTTATGCCCTTACACACCCACCCACCCCACCCACAAATTACGCCTGTGTGTGTGTGTGTGTGTGTGTGTGTGTGTGTGTGTGTGTATATATATATATATATTTCCGAACCTGGCAGCTTGCAACCAATTGTTGGTCCTCACAGCAACATAAACTCATTCAATGAATTTCATATAACCAAAATCCTTTCAAGGAAATCTGTTTACTCGGCGACCACATTCGCAACCCCTCCAGGCAGCCACCACGGCCATCCAGACCAAGTCCTATCTGTTCTGAATGGAAGAATCCTGAAATCTCAAAAACTCCTTGCTGAACTCACAATTACATATATTTCAAAACAGCAACAAAATTTGAGTTGTTCCATAAATGTTTACATTTTATTTATTTATTTTTTTAGACCATCCAATGCGTATGTGCAGTCCTATGCGCGAGTCACAGGTTTCTATGGGAACCGGAGCTATTAACGGCAGCTGCAGTGACGCAAAGACTTTACCAATCAGCGACTGGCTCTTTAACTTAGGACGTATTTCACCATATTGTGCGTTGCAGTTTCTCCCATTCATAAGTTATAGGAGTGAGCCGTCTTTCTATATCTATAGTCTTTATTATAACCACGAGAGCATGCAAAGTCTACCCCCTTTACAAACACGTAAAACTGTCACTCATCTCATCTCAACCCATAGCAATCTCAGAAAGCCCTGCTACATCAATGAGCTGTCCACGCTATACACAATGATCTCCCAGTCACAATCCTGTTGTTAAGGCAAATACTCCAGCGTTCTGAGCAGTGAGTGATTCTGACTGATATAAACACCTCTGATGGCCACAGGTTCAAGAACGTGTCCATGATCGGCCACACCGCCCACCGCTGCAAAACTGAAATGATTATTTAATTCTTAAAGTGACAGCAGTGATGTCAGCTTACCTCAAACCTACTAAAGCTGACGATATGATATACCGATTAGCACAAATAGCTGTTCGTCCTGTAGTTATGAAAATAGTTTATGCCCAAATACTTTTCTGCCCGTAATGCAGCTGCTTGCATGCTTTATATGTAAATATGTGAATACATTGATTGCATTTTAATCATGTCATTGCATTGCGATTCATTAGCCACCACATGACTGTTAAAGGGTTAGTTCACCCAAAAATGAAAATATATAAGTAACCTCATGTGTAGCTACTTCATAAGAAACCGATAAAGCAGACCACGCAAAACGCACAGTGATATAGCACAAGAAAACCGTTCACTTATATATAGATGTTAAAATCCAGAGGAACTCTGAAGCGCACTGCAAACTGCTATTAGTGAATGCAACTAGCCATTTAAATGTGTTGAGCAACAAGCTCATTGGCTGCAGATGCAACATGGACCAATCAGCTTGTGCCAAGTAGTTAATGCTGAAATATATATACAATGAAATAGTCATAGTGTAAGTTGATAGCTTTTTATACATATAGTTCTTTGCTTCAAAATTTTGGTGAGATTTTTTAAACCACTGAAAGTATATATATATATATATATATATATATATATATATATATATATATATATATATATATATATATAATTTATTTATTCAGCAAAATTTATATTTGTAATATTTCCATGACAACAGCTCCCCTGTTGACCCCTGCTACAACTATAATGTCCTGGATGATTCATGGAGAGCCACCAACAATCAACATTCCTCTCAAATAATGTGTGACACTTGGGTCAGCTGGAACGGCTGGTATCGTCTCTTCATTCAGGGTCAGAGCGTTCAGATGCCAGACACATGTGTTGATGAGTATAGTTGTGGCACTCATGCCCCACTGTGGCTGAACGGAGGACATCCAACAGTTGAGGATGGAGTGGTCACTCGAGATGTCTGCGGTCACTGGAGCAATAACTGCTGCTATTTCCAGTCCAATCCCATTAAAGTCAAAGCCTGTCCAGGAGATTATTATGTCTATGAGTTTGTGAGCCCAAATGTCTGCCATTTGGCATATTGTGCAGGTAGATATATTTACATTTGCCCTTTGTTTATGTAAGAGATAATTGTTTTTTTTAATGTAATATTTATCATTTCTTTCAGATTCAAGCCACATTAACACTACCACTACTACTGTCATGCCAGCGACAACCACAGCTGAAACTACAACAACAGAAACTACAACCATGGACACTACGACTGGTAATATAATGTACTTTGTTACAATCTGGAGAATTATTGTTTAGCATTAGCAAATCAGATCTATGTTATGTGTTTGTGATGTATGTAAATAATTAACAGATTACATTTTACAATTAGTAATTCCTTCTGAAGGATTTGGTAATACTAGAGTCATTACTAGTGGGTTACTATGATCTTCACTTTAGAATTAATTATACATTAGGCATTATTCACATTAATTATGAACCTGTATATATTAGTTCTTAGTAATTCTCTGGGAGGAATGAAAAAACAGTAGTTAGTGATTAGCTAATAGGGAACTACCACCTTCAACTGAGAACTGTTACTTACTAATTCATTAATCAGTTTCTTGTTAGTTAAAGTTACTAGAGTGTTAATAATGCCTTACTCATTTGTTCCTGTGTAGTTATTTATTAATGAAGGATCAGTAATCTAAAGTGTTACCTAGAGTTGTATTACTGCCAAACATTTACCATTAGATCGCAACAAAGCTCCAATGGTATAGACAGCGGTTGTATTTGTGATTTGCAGTACAGTATAATTTCTCTCTCTCAGACATTACACACAGAAACACACACACACACACACACACACACACACTTTTATTGCTGCATAATTTATCCAATTGGCTTTATAATACAGCAGAAGCAGAAAACAGGAAAAAGTGAGTATTTGCTTTAAATCCAAGAAAATGGTCCCATTTGGTGAAAAGTAGTAAAAATTAAAATTTTGAAGCCTTGCCAAAAGAATGAAAGCCTAGATAAACAAGGATTACAGTTTATAATTAAATGGCCCTTGGATTAACATTTTCAATGGGGACATTTTTGTCTTTAAGGTCCTAACTATTTTGTGTACCTAGTGTAAAATAGATTTATAAATGGAAATGAGGTGAAATATGATGAAAATGATTTTAAAAAAATGATAATGATAAAAAAAGATCCTTAAGGACACACACGTGTTAAACTGTTTATTATTTATAGATTTCATTGTACTGAATCGTTTTTATACATCAGAAGGCACAGATTGGACTCAAATGCAAGGGTGAACTAAGAGCTTTAATAGAAAAAACAAAATCATGCAAGAAATAAAAAGAAAGCACAACGTAAGGAACGATCTGGGGTGTGTTTCTCAAAAGCATCATTAGCTTGATCGCAAGTTCAGTCCTTATAACACAGTTCAACGATTCAGTGTTTCACAAAACTACAGTTCCAACAAACATTCACGAACATCATTGCAAGGTTGTGTCTGGTTGGAAAAGTCTTTGACTCTCGACCTGTGTTAAGAAGCATGGTTTCTTCTTAGCATGACATGTAGACTTAAAGAGATCATTCAAGCAAGCTAACATGCAGTGTATAATATATAGTTATATACACACAAATGTCATTCTACATCTTTTAGTTTGTCAAGAGAATGAAAACACCATTTTTGAAGAGTGCGCATGTGCGTAAGTGCTCTAAAACCCTAGAGTATGATGCAAGAGAAACACGATTGAGTCAAACATCTAGAAATAAAGTAAAACAACGGGAACAAAGTTGCTATTTTTTTTAGATACTGTGTTGATACTAGAAGAAAGTTATGTTTTTTTTTTTGTTGTTTTTGTTTTGGAAACCCACCCCTGGCTGAGAATTACTGGAGAAAACAGGTGTATATGGATGTAGATACTGAGATAGTAATGATGAACAGGTGAAATGGGTGGAGGAACAGCTGGGATGATTCATGATTGACAGCAGAACAGTAACACCAGACTTCACCTGCTGGTCAGAGCAGGAACAGAAAAACCTGAAAACCAAAAAGAGAGATAGAGAAAGACAGAGAGAGAAATGATAGTAGATGTGAAAAGGATAATGGGAAATTTCATATATGACAAATATATTGGAAATAAAAATATATACATTTGGTATTGAGGGAATACACTGAAGGTAGAGTATTTTGTGGTCTGCATGAGAAAAAGCATGAAATATATGATTTTACAAACCCTTATTTGTCCTTTACAAATAAGGACAAATAAGGTTTTTTATTATTTGTTTGTTTATTTTAAGTTTTATTTTGAATTGTTCGTACAGTACATCATCACACTCTTAATTATCTGAGGATGATCTTAAATGTTGTTCCAGTTTTGTATATTTTGTTTCAATGGGAAAATTTTACTTAAATATTAGAATCTCACATTTATCATCAAAGTTCCAAAACAAAGTATAACATTTTCATTCAAAGTGGTGAAAACAAATATAAATATAGTTCCTAGAAATCACTCAAGTGAGATCTAGATGGCAAATGTTTATAAAATAGTGACAGAGGGGTATAAAGGATACACTTGTTGTAGGTTTAGTCAGTTTATCTAATCCATTCTCAGTTTGACATCCCAATATCTTCTTTTTCATACAGACACAGATGTTAGTTTACCTGTACTCTTGTTTTTGCCACCTCAGTGATTGAGTTTTTTTTTCTTTCTTTTTCTCTATTCACTCAGAACCAACTTCCATCTCTGATCCATGCTATGATTATCACACTCTTGATGAATATTGGAGAGACATACGGCAAAGCCCATATCAATATTATGGATATGATGACTCTCTTGTTGAATGGAGTGGCTGGTATCGGCTGTATTTGAATGGAGAAAGTGCCCAGATGTCTGAGTGGTGTGTGAGTTATGTGGGATGTGGTGGTGAAACTGCACTGTATCTCAACGGTTCTCATCCAACACTTGAGGATGGAGTGGTGACCCGTGAAGTTGTGGGAACTAATTCATGGTGGTGGTGGTGGGGGGGGTATTCCCGTCAGTGTGGAGCCTACAGTTCAACGCCCATCCAAGTTAAAGCCTGTCCAGAAGATTATTACGTCTATGAATTTGTCAAACCCATTACATCAGCCCCCAGGCCTATGTACTGTGCAGGTACAATATTAACCCTTTTCTTGGGGATATTTGTTATGATTTTCTTTTTATGTCACTATAAAGAGTAAATGCAATCAATTAGATAACATTGATTTAACATACACATTTTGTTTTATGAAAATAAACATGTTTTAACTAGTTAGAATCAGTGATGTTCAGTTCATTATCCATTCTGTACAGTAGGTTATGTTCAGATCAATAGTACTCAGATCTCTTTGTTGCACAATTCCTCAAATCACACTTTAGGCCATTCATTCAAATATAAACATGTATAATGTATATGAACACATTGTAATATTACTTCACAGTCCTCTTCTGCCTATTTGCAGTCAGGTCTTTGTCAGAAAGAAAACTGCATAGCTTTGGTCATATGTAGCCCCAAGTTTTGCTCTGCCCCGTTCTGCAGGCTGTTGTCAGCTACTGTAGACTTGCCCCATTTTGAGCCTGAAAATATACTACTGGCTAGAATATAATTGCTCAACATTATGAGATTAACCATCATAATAAGTTTTAGGATATAATACTTATACTCTTCAGGATAAAATATATATACTATTTTATTAATAGTACTTTTGCAAATTCCATGACAGTTGCTTTCCAAAGCATCAGCAGTGATCCCTGCTACAACTATGAGTCTCTGGATCGTCCCTGGAGAGCCAACAATGAAAGTGGAGATTACATTTGTGATGAATCTTTCTCCTGGAATGGCTGGTACCGGCTTTTCTACTATGGAATGGACATCCGGATGTCAGAGACCTGTATTAGTTCATACAGCTGTAACACAGAAATCAATCTGTGGCTCACTGATCCTCACCCTCATATAGAGGATGGAGTGGTGATCAGGGACGTCTGTGGAGGGTCTTATTGGGGAGGCTGCTGTGAATACAAGTCAAAACCCATCAGAGTGAAAGCATGTCCAGGAAATTACTATGTCTATGAGCTTGTGAATCAAGAATGGTGGTGTTCAGGATACTGTACAGGTACTGTGCTTTTCTCATTTAAAGCTGCAGTCCGTGACTTTTTTGTTTAACAAATTATCCAAAATTAATTTTTGAGCAAGTATAACAATAATAATAATTTGCACGGTTTGACGTGGTCCGAGCTTAGCAATCATTAGAGTTAATCACTGGAGGCACGATTTATTGTTGGCCTAATGCTTTTTTTCACAGTTGATCAGAACAAAAGTGGCAGACAAGTTACTTAGTTGTTCAGATTACATTTTCCGGTGACAATTCTTATTTTGGTCACACTTCCAAGACATAGAATCTGTGATTTCGAAGTACAGTATCCACACTGGTGTGGTGACTGACAGCAAACATTAGATTCATCTGCGCTGAGGAGCCGTGCCGACGCACAACCCATGTAAATATAATAATTCCGCATATAACTGCAATTACAGGTTTCAAACAGAGATGGTGACAAAGAGGCAAAACTTACAGACTGCAGCTTTAAGTATTTCAAACCTTTTAAAAGGATTTCTGTCATGACATGAACTTCCTTCTTTTTAGATGTCAGCACTATTTCACAGGCAGTTTCCACTATAAGTCCAGATATATTCACTGGATCCAGCATCACCTTGAGTAAGTTGCAAATAATATAAATGAGCGAATATATGAGTGCTATTAAAATTGACCTGTTTTTTGCAAATACAGATTTGCATTGCAGTTTAAATGGCAATTTTTATGCATAAATATTTTCACTATTACACAGTCGTATTGTGTATGAATAGTTTAAGAATCTCATGATTATTACAGTGTTTGACTGGTTCAGATTTGCACTCATAAAGTTCCTCATTGAAATATAACTTGTTTGTTTTGGTCTCATCGTCTCTCACTAACAGATTATGACCCGTGCAGTAACTACAACATACTCGACAACCACTGGAGAAGCACACTCAATTACTGGTATATGTATGGATACATATCTGGACTTGATGACACTCTTGTAGAATGGGATGGCTGGTATCGACTCTTCATTAATGAATCAAGTGCTCAGATGCCTGAATGGTGTGCGTCTTACATGTCATGTGGAGGTTATAGTTCTCTGTGGCTTGGTGACTCTCATCCTCAGCTAGAAGATGGAGTTGTTACTCGTGAAATTTACGGCTCTCGCTATGATCAGTGCAGTCACTACAGATCCGACCCAATCCAAGTCAAAGCTTGTCCTGGAAATTATTATGTCTACAAATTTACCAGGCCGACTCTTTCAATCCCAGCTCCTGTATATTGTGCAGGTACAGTCATTCATCTTTATATTTGGCATGCTTATCATGAATTGAATTGATTTAGATTCATATTAATTTGAATTAATTTTTTACATAATAGTGCCTTTCTCCACTCCAAGTGTCGACCCCTGCTACAACTATACCAGTCTGGATGAGCCTTGGAGATCCACTAATAACTCTTATTATAATAACTATTACTACTATGGCATGTGTGATTATAATGTGGAGTGGAATGGCTGGTACAGGATGTTCTACAATGGTGAAAATGCTCAGATGCCAGAATCATGCGTTAATCAGTACACATGTGGCACTAGTGACCCACTGTGGCTCAACGGCCCTCACCCACAGCTGGAAGATGGAGTGGTCACCCGTCAGGTCTGTCTCTCCTCATGGAGTGGCTGCTGTACTTACGCATCCCACCCTATAAGAGTCAAAGCCTGTCCAGGAAATTACTATGTTTATGAGTTTGTCAAGCCAATATTTTGCGGAGCTTACTGTGCAGGTGAACATTTACTCATTTGCATTTCAGTCATTTGCTATTTTAGCTTTTGTGAAAATGATTGATGTTGATATAAAATGTTCCTAACACCAGAAGCCTCAAGTCAGTCCATCTCATCAGCGTCTACAACAACAGAGACAATCCCATCCATAGAATCCATTACTCCACCAATCACAACCACTGGTAAAGTATTGTCTTGGACATGTATTTTTTTATTAAACATGATCTCTTGAAATATTCCTGTTAATCACATGAAGTAAATTCATAGTCAAATTAATGTCTGCAGAAAAGATTAACAAAAATCACATTAGGAAGAAGCAATACAGCTCATAAATGATTATGCAATTCAAATTCTATATACAGTATTAAAATGTGAACATAGAATGCATTTTTAGACAAAGTGAAGTACTGAAACTTTGTTAATAGTGAAAACTAAACCACCAGTGTTTCTCAAACTCAGTTCATAACCCATGTTCACATGATTTTTCAATCAGTCTATGGTCAGATCACTTCATGAAAATATTTTGTATGTATTTATTTTATTTTTGTGTGTGTGTTTTGAAAGCTTTGACTTCTTGGAGTCAATTTGCTTATCTTTTTTGCTCAGTTGCAAAGGGACAAACTTTGGCTGTTTTTATCACTTGTTTTGTCAGATAAATGAGATGTTCTGAAAGTTCAAGACAAATTGTCATCAGCTTTTCATAACTATTTCATAACATAACCACTACAAAGATTATACATAACACAACGTTAATTAATTAATTCAGCATTCTGTTTGACCATATTCTACACCCATTAATCCTACCCAATATCAAAACTTAAATGATACTACTGCCTTACTAACTATTAATTAGCAGAAAATTAGGAGCTTATTGAGGCAAAAGTCGTAGTTAATAGTGAATATGTGTTCCCCATACTAAAGTGTTACCAATATTTCCATAACAACAGCTCCCCCTGTTGACCCCTGCTACAACTACAATGTCCTGAATGATTCATGGAGAGCCACCAACAATCAACATTCCTCTCAAATAATGTGTGACACTTGGGTCAGCTGGAACGGCTGGTATCGTCTCTTCATTCAGGGTCAGAGCGTTCAGATGCCAGACACATGTGTTGATGAGTATAGTTGTGGCACTCATGCCCCACTGTGGCTGAACGGAGGACATCCAACAGTTGAGGATGGAGTGGTCACTCGAGATGTCTGCGGTCACTGGAGCAATAACTGCTGCTTTTTCCAATCCAATCCCATTAAAGTCAAAGCCTGTCCAGGAGATTATTATGTCTATGAGTTTGTGAGCCCAACTGCCTGCAGTTTGACATACTGTGCAGGTGAAAACATACATGTGTTCTTTGTTTCTTTGTTTTATATATATATATATATATATATATATATATATATATATATATATATATATTTGTAATGTTTATAATTTATTTCAGATTCAAGCCACATAAACACTACCACTACTACTGTCACGCCAGAGACAACCACAGCTGAAACTACAACAACAGAAACTACAACCATGGACACTACAACTGGTAATATAATGTATTGTGTTACAATCTGAAGGATTATTGTTTGGCATTAGAAAGTCAGATCCATGTCATTTTTGTGATGCATTTGAATAATTTAAAAGAATTTATAAAGCTATATAGGCTATTATATTATCAGTCAGTAATTCAGCCATAGGCACAGGTGATCACAGCGGTGCAGATATAGGTCATAAAGCTGTATCATGTGCATTTCATTATGCAGAGATTGCAAATATTATGATGGGGACACTGAGGTAAATGAAACTGAAATTATGTTTGACATTACTAATAAATGTTCAGTTCTTTTTTTGTTGTTGTTGTTGTTGTTTTTTTTTCAGACAGTGGCATTAATATTACGGGTCGATTTTATCCATTTGGAACTGGAGACACAGTGAATGGACGCATTGATGATGGAAGTTCATCAGTTATTTACCTCCAGCAGCCATTTATATTTTTTGGGCAAACATACAACCAAATTCATGTAAGTCAATCTGATATAAGAGGATCTTGGATTATGAATGTCTAAACTTTTGTCTATAAACATTGTACCCTTGGAGAAAAAGTAAATGGGAAAATACCCCTTCACTGCAGTTTAAATTGCTGTTACAAGCGATTTTGCATCCTTTATAATTCTTAATTCTTAATAATTATAATTCTGCATGATAATCAGTCCTCTTCTATTTCAGGTTAACAACAATGGACACTTGACTTTTGACAGTGCATGGTCCAGCTACACTCCATACCAGTTCCCAGCTTATGGAGGGAAAGATCTCATTGCTCCATTCTGGACAGATATTGACAACCGTTGGAATGGTGTTATCTCATATCAACAGTACACCTCTGGCAGTGTCCTTACACAGGCGACCCAAGACATAAACCAATACTTCCCTGACTTGAGTTTCTCTGCTTCATGGGTCTTTGTTGCAACATGGGATAGAGTTGCATACTACTACAATTCAGGAACAGTAAGTAGCCCAATTTGGTACCAGGAAACCTTCATGTGCCCATTAGGAAATAAAAATTGGTATACCATGGTTCCTTGCTTCAAAAAAAAAAAAAAGGAAAGAAAGAGAACTTTTTTTTTTTGTGTGTGTGTTTTTGTCTTTTTAAGGAAACATCTTTCCAAGTGGTTTTGATTTCAAATGGCCATCTCTCATTTGTTGTAATGAACTATGGTGCAATCACTCCAACGCAACGATATGTACAGGTATGCACAAGAAGAAAGATTGATATAAGTATTGCATTATTTATGACTAACTAATCAGACATCTGGATGTCTTCCTTGTCATTAGGCTGGTTTTGACACCATCGACTCAAGTCACCATTTCTCAATTACTGGATCACTCCAGAATGACATCACATCCCTACCATACAGCAGCAATGTCAATGTGCCAGGCAGATGGGCCTTCAGAACAGATCAAGGAACACGGGGCTGTCAGTTTAATGGTAACACTGCTTTCCTGATTGCATGCAATGTTTGCTGTTTGCAGCATTCAAATTTGACCTATTCAAATTTGATTGTACCGTGCTAGTGAGCCATAGGCAAAGTCTTCCAGACTTTAATTACACAAATCCATAAATTCTTTGTTACAGGTTTTCCAGTGCAGCTGGGAGACTCCTTCTGGAGTGATGCCAACTGTCAGGAGAGATGCACCTGTACTAGAAGTGGTCTCCAGTGCAGCTTTGAGACCTGTACTTATTCCCAAGCTTGTCGTCCAGCTGCTTTCCAATACTCTTGTCAGAACATTCAGCGGCAAACATGCACCATCTCCGGTGATCCTCACTACTACACCTTTGACAATCAAATTTTTCACTTTCAAGGAACTTGCACATATGTTCTGTCTGAGGTTAGTAATGCTGCTATGGCTTTCCATTTATTAGAACAGATTTTATAAAATTGGAAATCCATTAATGATTCTGATTTTTTGCAATTGTTTAGGCTTGTGGAAATGGTTTGCCGTACTATCGCATTGAGGGCAAAAATGAGCATCGGGGTAGTACACATGTGTCATGGACTCGGATGGTCAGAGTATTTGTCTATAATGAAGAAATTGAACTGGTCAAAGATCACTATTATGAGGCAAAGGTAAGTATCAGTGTATTGCTATAACGTTGATTTGAGCCATCCTTACATTTTCCTAATTTCTTTTTTGTCAACATTGTCAAGGTTAATGGGACCTTTCTAGCAACACCATTCACCCTCTACAATGGTTCCATCCAAGTCTATCAGTCAGGTTTTTCCTTGGCCATCAGCACAGATTTTGGTCTCCTAGTGACCTATGATGCATATAGCTATGTCACCATCTCTGTACCTTATGACTACCAGAATGCCACATGTGGTCTGTGTGGGAACTATAACCTACATCCTGAAGATGACTTCCGTTCAGTCTCTGGGGAGATCTTGAGCTCGGATGTTGACTTTGCCAACTCTTGGAAGGTAGAGGGGGACACAGATCCTGAATGCCATGATGTCAGATGCACAGGTCTTGCTTGTGCGGTTTGTACCAGCAGTGAAATGAGCCTTTACAGTGATTCAAACCACTGTGGAATCCTCGGAGATGTTTGGGGGCCTTTTGCATCTTGCCACTCTGTGTTTTCGCCACAGACCTACATAGAGAACTGTGTCTATGATCTTTGCTTAGGAGGAGGGTACCAGCCTATTCTGTGCCAGGCTCTCAATGTGTATTCTGCTCAATGCCAACAGCAGGGTGTACAACTAGGGCAATGGAGACAACCAGGCTTCTGTGGTAAGTGCCTTGTTATATCTTTGTTAGAAGTAAGTTTGGCATTCAACCTAATGTAACTGTTTTCTTTCACATTGCACAAATATTTCAGAGTTTGATGCATATTTTTATTTCTGCCCTCAATTTCCAGAAATCATTTGCCCTGAGCACAGTCATTTTGAGTCCCACGGAACAAGCTGCCCTGCAACTTGCAGCAACCCATCTGCCCCAATAAACTGTCCCTTGCCTAGTCAGGAGAGCTGTATTTGTGATGATGGATACATCCTCAGTGCTGGGCAATGTGTGCCTGAAGTGAACTGTGGCTGCACATTTGAGGGCTTCTATTACTCTGAGGGACAGTCAGTAGTGTTGGACGAGGACTGTGGGAGACAGTGTGTTTGCAGTAGCATGTCAATGGTTTGCTATCAGCACCAGTGTGGTCCAGCAGAGGTGTGTGGACTCCGTAATGGTGTGAGGGGCTGCAGACCCATCAGTTATGCTACCTGTTCGGTTGAAAGTCTGGGTTCATACCACACCTTTGATGGACAAACTTTCAGATACCCAGGGGCTTGTGGACTGACCCTTGCAAGAGTGACGGGGCCATCCCAACTACCATACTTTGTTTTGACAGTGGAGAAAGTACCCAGAGGCCTTCAAGAGTTTTCCAGGTTCCTAAATTTTGAGGCAGGAGGAACTCATGTTTCCATTGAATTGGGAGAAGGTAGCAATGTACAGGTAGGCTAAAGATTTTCATTTATTTGGAGGAATTTAACTATATTGTTTTAAACTCATATGCTAGATCATTTAACTTTTTATTCTTCTCAGGTGGATGGACAGGTGGTTAGTCTACCCATCAGTGTTGGTTCCAGTCAGATCCACATCTATCACAGCAGTGTGAGGGGTTTTGTTTTGGAAACAAACTTTGGAGTGACCGTTAGAGCTGACTGGCCGCACATTGTCCGAATCACAGCTCCAACCACTTACAATGGTACACTTGGAGGTCTGTGTGGCAACTTGAATGGAAACATTAATGATGAATTCTACAGCCCAGATGGTGTCCTGCTGGATGACTCTCAGCTTTTTGCGGACAGCTGGCGTGACGGATCCCTGTCAGCCCACTGTGAGGACCCAGCTGACATTTGGGAACCAGGACTTTATCAGAATAGGAGTGAGTTCAATGAACTCTGCCGCATCATGGCAATGAATGATGGACCTTTTGCTGAGTGCAGCAGAACACTAGACCCCTGGCAACGGATTGAAGACTGCATTCATATGCTGGAGCAGACAGAGGGTGCCAGGGAGGCTCTATGTGAAGCCCTGCGGGGGTACACACTGCACTGCCAACAGAGTGGCATTGCAGTTGGAGAGTGGAGGAGTATCACCCACTGTGGTTAGTATCTTGTGAGGTGATAAGATTTTCAGAATTAAACTATACATCTTCTTCAAAATGCTGATCATTCATTGCCTTTTCTATTTGGTTTTGTCTTAATTTTCCCAGATCCCAACTGTCCAGCAAATACCCATTTTGAACTGTGTGGCACATCCTGTCCTGCATCCTGCCCTAGCCTCTCATTTCCTTCCAGTGCGCTCTGCCATGCCAGGGGATGCCAGTGCAATGATGGACTAGTGCTGGATGGAGATCGCTGTGTTCCCCACTGGTTGCGGCTGCCACTATGATGGCCGTTATCGGCAGCCTGGAGAGCAGTTCTGGCATGGTGAAGAGTGCCAGTTCCTGTGTGTCTGTGATGGAATTACTGGAAATGTCCGTTGCACACCATCATCTTGCAGCGAACAGGAAATCTGCCGTGTGGTGGATGGAGAGTATGGCTGCCATCCTAATCCACATGGTAGCTGTTATGCTTCTGGAGATCCCCATTATATCTCCTTTGATAGAACCTACTTTGACTTTCAAGGCACATGCCGATATGTGCTGGCCGCAGTGTGTAATGACACTCGTGGACTTCCACACTTCCAGGTGGAAGCAAGAAATCAAGCATGGAATGGATGGCCTGTGTCAATAACTGTTGAAGTTTTGTCAATGTCTCAGGGCATCTTGTGCACATGTCACAGGACATGAACAGTTATTCTGCTGTTAAGGTGAACAAATCCCACTCACTGTACTTTGCCATGGAGTATATGTGACAGGAAAACATTACTGTTGAAATTATTAATAAGATTGTTTTGTATAAATAAGCTCTACTTTTTTCTTCAAATAGGTTGATGAAGAGACCAGAAACCTCCCTGTCTATCTTGACTCTGGTCGGGTGTCTGTCTACTCCACAGGACAGTTTATATATGTCTCGACTGACTTTGGTTTCAGTGTCAGTTATGGTGGCTCCTGGGAGGTAAACATTGTTGTGCCAGCAGAATACAGTGGAGTTATGTGTGGCATCTGTGGCAACTTTAATGGCCATCCCGAGGATGACTTCCTCACTCCGTCAGGTGATCTGGCACCGTCAGCAGACCAGTTTGGGGCAGCATGGAAGGTTGAGGAGGACATGCCATGCAATGACCGTGGGGACAGCGGCCCTGGCCATTGCCAAGATGAGAGCACAACTCTGATCTCACAAGCCTTGTGTCAGATCATCAGAGACAATCAGGGCCCCTTTAGCTTCTGTCATGGATCTGTAGATCCACAGGCCTACTTTGATAACTGTGTGTTTGATGTGTGCATCTCTGGGAACCATAATGATGTTTTGTGTCGCTCTATCCAATCCTATGTGAGTGCTTGTCAATCTGTCAATGCTATGGTCTACCCCTGAGAGAACTTGCCTCATGTGGTAAGTGACTGGAGGTGTGGTTGAGATATGTAAATAGACCAACTTCAGATGAATTTGTTTTCTATATTAAATTTTCCTTTTATCACAAAGATTTAATATTGTACAAACTATTAATTGGATTGTATAAATACATTTTTTTGTTGCATTTCCAGTCATGGACTGCTCATCAAACATCCCAAACAGTCATTATGAGGTGTGTGGCACAGACTGTGGTCATACGTGCGCCAGCAGCATCGATGCTAGTTGTGAGCACACATGCTCAGAAGGTTGTTTCTGTGATGAGGGATTTGTGAGGAGTGGAGGACTCTGTGTACCAGTGGAGCAATGTGGCTGCTTGTATGATGGATTCTACTATCATGTGAGGATTAAACATTATGTTTTTATGTTAAACCTTATCATATTTGGCAGTGAATAAGGGAAGCATAGGCTTAGCATATTATGGCAACATACATCATCTCAAAATGCCATGGTACAAAGATGGTATAATCATAGTATTTTCGTATATTTACTTATCATTGCATTTGCATGGTACTGCTAAAAATCATGGTGATACCAGGATGCTTTTTAGTATGTAAAAATATTCACTGATCTTATGTTATGTTATGGAATTGTAAAGTTTGTTGTCATTGTTGATTTTGTAGATTGGTGAACAGTTCTGGGATTCAACATGTTCCCAACGCTGTCAGTGTTTTGCTCCGAATGATCTACGCTGCACTGCATCTCTCTGCCCAGCGGCCATGGAGTGTGCGGTCAGAAGTGGACGTCGTGATTGCTACAGTCCAATGTCCACTTGCACAGTCTGGGGCGACCCCCACTACATCACCTTTGATGGGGCTGTGGCCCACTTTCAGGTATGAACTGGTAAACTCTGTTGTTTTTTTTGTTTTTGTTGTTTGTTTGTTTTTTTTTTTGCAGACAACTACCTTAACTGTTGTGTGGGGCTGGGACAATAAATCATTGAATCATGAATCAAAAATTATTCTGGATCGATTCTGAGATTTTCCAAATGCATCGCTATTCTCTCTTGAATTGATTCTGAGCTTTTTAACAGCAGACGGCACTGCGTGCTTTAGAACAGTTTTTATAAAATAATCTTTCATAAATTTCAAAAAGGTTGAAGTGAATTACAAGGGTATTTGCAGTGGGCTGTTTACATTAATCTCGCATAATAAAAGCATTCTGAGGTGCAAGTATATAGTCGAACGCACAAGCCGCTCTTCTTCATGAGCATTTGAGCGTGTGGTTAAAAACTAGCCTAGAGCACCGTGTGCTGTTAAAAACTAAGCTCAGAATCGATTCAAGAGAGAAACGCGATGCATTCAGAAAATCTCAGAATCGATCCACGAATAGAGATAAAACGATTTATTGTCCCAGGCCTACTGTTGTTTTGTGTCCCAGTAGTACGGGACAAATGACTTAGCATTCAAGTTTATTCAAAGGAGAGTTATTGGTGTTAGAATGTGTAAACAAGTTTGACTGTAAATGTATTTATCATAATAAATATATGAAGATATATGAATGTATGCAATGTCAAGATATTTTGAAGTGAAAGAAGTGAAAGAAATGGAGACTATGTGAATTGTGTTAATCCTATCAGGAACGTGTTCGTATGAGATTGCCCAGACCTGCGGTAACGTTACAGACAGTGATCTGGAGTTCCGTGTGGTGGCCACCAACAGGCACCGGGGAACATGGTAGTGTCATTTGTTTCTGCAGTGGATGTTTGGTTGACTCAGCATGAACAACAGACACACATCACTATTGGGCAGAACAGGAGAATTAAAGTAAGTTACACTTCAAATGATATAAATCAATCAATTTTCTCTCACTTTCTTATGTCAAAATTGTCTAATTCCTCCAGGTTGATGGAAATCCTATTGACACACCAGCTTATCAAATCAATGATTTTATAGAGGTACATGAGGAGCAGGGATTTGTAATTCTAAATGCATTCAATGAATTCATTGTCCATTTTGATGGACATAACAGCCTTCTAGTCAGAGTGAGCGAAAGATTCTATGGATCTCTCTGTGGAATGTGTGGAAATTTCAATGGTAATCCTGCGGATGACAAAGTGCTGCCCAGTGGAGAACTCGCTTCTGATGACATTTCATTTGGCCACAGCTGGAAATCAGACACCAGCATTCTAGGGTAAGAACCATGAGACTTTAGGAGAGTCATTTTTATTTGGTGGGTCATGATCCAAAAATGTGTCACGGGTTTGTTTTGATGGATTGTGTCAGGTTGGGTTTCCAGTGCCATGCAGGTTAGATAAATCAGATGCACTAAATTTCCAATAGAGTAAGTGTGAGTGTTCCAGCCAGTAAGGTTGCACATGTTACTGCACTCTCAGGGTTGCATCAATTAAGGACTTTTAGATGATTATGTGTCCGGCATATTCGGTTACTCTGTGGATGACTCGCTCTTGCAACCCTGTGGGAGTAACCAAAATAGTGAGACACTGACCTGTATTCCTTCTATTCTTCAGCTGTGGTACCAGAGACCAGCCCGGTAATGCTGACGAGTGTCCATCCAGGCAGAGGTATTCTGATCTCTGTAGTATTATCACCAACACCACTGGCCCCTTCCAGAACTGCCATCTTCATATTGACCCTGCACCTTACTACTACTCTTGTGTGTATGATCTGTGTCTCTACACACGTGCCAATGGCATGCTATGTTCAGCTGTTGAGGCCTATGAGACATCTTGTGCCATCTTGGGGACACAGATCTCAGAATGGCGCTCGGGTCTGTGTGTGGTAAGTCAAAATTGCATTTCAGCACAGATTATTTTGTGATTTTGTCACCAGTGTTACTAAAAATGTAGGTTGCTGAACTAACCTGAAAGCTGACCTTTAGAGAAAGTAGCAGGGTGGGGTAGTAGGATCCACTGAATACAAGCTTGTTTTTTGTCCTCTGTGTTCCTGTTATGGTTTGTGGAGCGAGAAACTGGTTCCAAATGATTCTGTGGATGAATGAGCTGTCTGAATGATTCACAGTCATTATCTGATTTTGATCATTTTTATAACTTGTTTGACCAATCCATAGAAAAGAATGACAATTTAAAAACATGATTAATTCACAAATTGGACATTTCTAGCTCTTAATAGACTATCCCCTGATTTCACAGACAAGGATTAATCTAGTCCCAGACTAAAATGGATGTTTGAGCTATAACAAATATATCAGTGCAATTGTTTTGTCTCAAGATGCACACCAGTATTTTTTTTTTTTTTTTTTCCAGGTATGTTTATAAAACTTAAATACCCTAATTGAACTAATTAGGCCTAATTCTGGCTTAGTCTAAGCCCTGTCTGTGAAAACAGGCCTATGATTTTAATGGCTGTGATTTTAAAATATAGCAGCACTACCATTAAGCTTTTTAGCAATGCCACTGTCCAACACTGCCTGTTACAGTGAGGCAGCAGTATATTGGACTTGACCACAAATCATGGGTAAAAAGTAACCTCTGCTTCACATTTCACATGCGGAGAACTTGGAGGGCATTTATATCGAAATGACCCGGCAATTAAATTATTAAGGTCAGGTGGATGGAATGTGAATGTGGATCTAAAGGAAAATGATTAATAATTAAATGTCCCATTTAATTCACTAGGAAAAACTTTTATTATATTGAGGAATACAGAGCAATAATCATTCAGGGGCCCAAAATGTTAAGCCCTGGCTCTGATAACATGACTCATGTCATTTCATGTCATTTATCTGTGTTTTTACTTAGATGTGAGAGATCCCTGTTCTGAACTCAGCTGCTCTGAGGATGAATGGTGTGGGAAGAAAAATGGTGTTTACGGCTGTTTATGTAACGATGATCAACCCAGACCAGAACCTGACTCTTTTGGTTGGTATCAATCAACCAATATGAATATGAAATATCATTTTTTTTTTTTTTTGGTTATTAATTGGCTTTTTTTTTTTTTTTTTTTTTTTTTGAATAATTCTGACCATTTTGACTTTTTTTTTTTTTTTTTTTAACTCAGATTCCTTAGAATCCTGTGAAAGCAGCTCTGGCTCCATGTCTGTGTCTCGCTGTCAGCTCTTTGAGGCTGGTTTTCCAGCTGATGTCTTACACCTCAATGATCCCAAATGCAAAGGAACAGTCCAGAATGGCAGAGTGGAATTCCATTTTGATAATGATGAACACATCTGTGGTACAAATCTTGTGGTAGGTTTAACTCTGTATAATCTGTTCAAATACACCATCAAAATATTTGTAGTGTCTGATAAAGCCAACACAGTTTGATCTGACCACCTGGGGAATGTCTAATAGACTTTGAGAAGTCTCTAGAGACGTCTGTAAGGGTTCAGAATCTGTAACAACAAAATAAAGGGTCCAAACGGACCTCTCTATAGACTTCTCAAAGTCTCAAAGAGATTCACTGGGGAAGGGTGCACAACACTATGCCATAAACGAGAATGGAACTTGTACCTGCATTCAAATTTTTTTTTATTTTTTTTTTGGCCCACCTCATTGGCACAGGGTATTTACACTAACTTTGATTAAGCCAGACAAAAAGAAACACATCTGAAAACAGAGTTTGAATCGGTATTTTTCCAAGTTCATTCTTCTCCCTTTTACCGTTGCATATCAGCTCCGAGATGTGTTTACTTTAAAGAAAACAAAGAAAATTTTCGAAAAGTGAAAATAAAGCGCCAAATAGGTATTTAATAGTAGGAATATAGTGTTTAACAGGTATTTATTTGACCTATAATTGAAACTGGATGTGGTGTCCTCGTGTGGTGACACGTGCCGTTCATAAACTATGGCCCCCTTCCTGGACCTTCACGGACAACTTTACTGATCAGCAGGTTGAATATGGTAGGGTTAGGGGTAGGGGTGAGCTTTAGGGACATGGACAAATAATGTCCCAAAAAGGTAGCATCCATTTATGATTATCACAGACTGTTTTATAATATTATTGTACAATAGGTGCAAATAGTATCTGCCACTATTTGCACTAAGTATAAATACTGTCTAACAACTTTTTTTTTTTTTACTTGGTGCAAAAAAATACTGCTATAGTGCAAATAGCTGCTGCCTTTTTAAACACCTTGAATTCAATTTAGGCTAAATTACAAAATGTTATATTTGTTGTCCACAGGCTAATGGCACCCACTTCATCTATGATAACTTTATTCTGGGGACACCGAGGTCAGAAGGTCTCATCATCAGCAGAGAGAAAATCCTGAAGCTTTCTTTCAGCTGTGCTTATCCTCAAACACAAACACTTTCCATGAATGTGGAAATCAACCCACTGGAGAGGTGCGAGTCAAATTCAAGTTCAGGTTATAAATAGCAGCACTATTTTTATTAAAAGAGTAGTTCACCAAAACAATGAATTTTTCTCTCCTCATGTTGTCCAAACCATAATGTCTTTATTTGTTCCAACGAAGACAGAATTTTACTGGTCTCACCTTTCAGTGCTTTAGTGGCAGTTTTGTCAACTGGTTTCCTTGGAAATACTTAATAGAGCAAATCACTTTAGGACATCATTATTTCTCTACTGAGCTCTGGTTATGGGTAAAATATTTACCCATAAAACAAAGTAGATTTAACACAGATCTATTCATTATTTCATCAGCATTGTGCACAAGACTCTTCCCGCTGGTGAAGGCAGATATCAGGTCCGGATGGTTCCATATCAGGATGATGAGTTTACCCGGCCCTTCACTGGTGCAGTGGATGCAGAGCTCAACCAGGAGATGCATGTGGAAGTTCGTGTTGAGGGGGTCGACAGCCGCCAGTTTGCCCTGGTGTTGGACACGTGTTGGGCTACACCTGTGAATGATCCTGATTACAGCCTCCGCTGGGATCTCATCGTTAACGAGTAAAGCAGTGCTTTTTTTATTATTTTTTAAGCCTTAACTCAATGTAACTGATTAATTAATCATTTTACTAAATAAATAATAATAATCATGTACTGTATTGCCTTACATGCTTTGTCTTTCAGTATGTCAGAACTAAAGCACAAGATTCCATTTTTGTACATGGAATGCAAATGTGTGATGATTTACAGGAGATCACTTTTGTATCGAATGTTTCAAATGAAAGAATTTGTCATTCTTGATATTCTCAGGTGTCCCAATCCAAATGACGACACAGCGGAGCTGCTGCAGAACGGTGTCTCGACATCCAGCCGTTTCTCCTTCAGGATGTTTATCTTCACTGCAAACTCCACTAAGCTTTACCTGCACTGTGCTGTTCACCTTTGCCTTATGTCAAGCAATCGCTGCGCATTGGTGAGTTTACAAACTTTCCATAAATCATGATGTTAAATTTTCAAGAATATCTTTGGTATAGTAATTGTGAAATAATTTTTCAATACATGTGTTGAATTTCAATCTAATTCATCAATTATATTAGTCTGTTTGTTTGTCTCTCTGTGCATATATCTATCTATAATAAAATGTGGTGGGTAAATGGCACATGTAAAGGTTTAGAAATCTTCAGTTTCTAAACCCTTGTTGATCAAACACTAATAAAAGTAAGGGTTGTATTTTTTTTTTTTTTTTTTTTTGGCTGCCCTCTTCTGGAGACTTTGTGCACTCCTTTGTGTTTCTTGTTTGGTCAGCTATATTTAACAGGGGTTCACACAGCTGGGTTTTGCTCTTTTCTCTATCAGGACTGTGACTCTGGACACCAGCGGAGAGAGGGCAGGTCTCTGGACTTCCATGACAGTGCTTCCATATCCATGGGTCCTCTGATGTGGTCTGGAGGGAACACAGGTGAATATTTCATTTTATGAAATTTTATTTATTCATTTGTAAATAAAGGTTTATGATGATTTCTGTCATTAATACATTTCCCCTCATTTCATTATATTCTCTGTTCACAGATAAGTGGGTCCCAGACCAAGTGAAGGTATCTGAGGCTTCTTGTCTGTGTGGTTCTCTGGTGGTGTTTCTTGTTCCTCTGATGAGTGTCCTGACCTTCTTTTAGTTTATTTCAACAACATTTAACATGCATATTGTCTAGAGTCATTTTAATTAATGTTGAACACAATGTTGATGCTACAGTGGTTTTGGTTTCTAAACGTTTCGTTATTTCATAACTGATATTTTATGTGGCATAAAAAAATGACTTATTTAGTCATTTACGTTAATTTTTATATAGTACATTTATTGTGTACTAGCAAGGATATGCTGCAAAACAATGACTATCAGATTTATTCAAATCATGCAAAAACATATCTGGGTCATTCCTGTTCTGTGGAAATCTGATATCATAATCATAGAAATCTAATATGATTTTCTTTTCTTAAAAATTGTGCTGTAATATTTTATTCAGGTATTAAGTATAAGGCATGTATGAAAAGATGTAAAAGATCCAAAATCAGGAAATAAATAAATAAATTTGATGGTTAGCCTCTTAGTTTGTTTCTCCTTTTGGAATAATTTTATTTCAGTAAAAGTATGAGAAAGATTAATATTATCTTTTACTGCTATCTTTGTAATCGTTTTCCTTCTTCGTTATGCTATGATAATATGCATGAGAAGAGTGTTGCTATTTTACTTTCAGTTCTTTGAAAAATGTTGCAGCACTGGTTGAATTGTTCTTTTAGAACACGAGATTGGAGTTCAGCCCATTACCACTGTTCAGTCAGTGGTCAGACTGCCAAAAATGTTCTTGTATTGTTCTAGTTTTCAGGAAGGTGAAGTTAAAGAGCTGGTAGGACAGAGGTCATGTTCACATTCAAGCAGTTCTCTGACACTGTCCTCGATTGATCACTGTTGACCACTAAGACACTAAGACCACTAAGCATTTATGCAACATTCAGATCAAACTCTTTTAATATTTTTGATAAAATCCAATGGCTCAGTGAGTGAGGAGTGTCTGTTTGTCTCCATCGTTGGTTAGATTATCTCATCACAATTTTCAATACTTTTACTTTTATCACATAATCATGATCAGCTGCATTCTTAAGGAAAATATAATAATCATGTTAATAGTAATAGTCATTCTTTATGACTGGAGTTAACATGATTAACATGATTATTATATTTTGTAAAAATGTGCAAAAACGTTTCTGTTACGTATGCAACCCTCGAACGGAGACGCATACATCAGTAGTGACCGATTTAATTAGGATATTGCCAGAGAGCCCTATCAACTTTGAGTGAAACTAAACAAGCCAATGGAATTGGCGTGCGATATTTGCATAACGCGCACCGCTCCCGCAAGGCAGTTATAAATACGGAAGTGGATGCAGTCGCACTCTGTTTTTCGCTGAGGAGACAACCTGTGTCTGCACTACAGCGAAGGCACAGAAACTGTGGCGATGGGACGTACGTCTCCGTTCCCTCCTTCAGGGAACGAGGGTTACATATGTAACCGAGACGTTCCCTTTCAGTTGGTCATGTTCGATGTACGTCAGTAGTGACCGATGAATTGGGATCCCAAATAAAACGCCACAGTTACTGACCCCTTCCAGCGCCCAGTGTAAGCTCCAGCCACCTGGCGCACCTTGGGGCGGAGAAGGGGGCGAGCTTACACCGAGAGAGTCTACTGCTGTTCCGCAAGACCCACTCAGTAAGACTTAGACAACACTGGGGAAGCAAACCCATAGGGGACACTGCGGAGGCCACAACCTACCCTGGAGGGGAGGAATTACGTGGAAATACACATATGGACTGGCCGTGGGCAGTGCGCATATGGAGTCCCTGGGATGGCTCCAGCCTGAGTAGGGGAAGACTCATCTGACAGGTGACAGCAGAGCTGACTCTGCTAAGGGAAAGACTCGTCGTAGGGAGTTTAACCGAGGACAATACACATATGGGACCACTCATGTGGAGGGGTGATGACATATGGCACCCAGCCAAAGTTAACGTCAGTGACAGACATTTGGCCTAGCATCAGACACTCCGTAATGTCCGAGCTGCAAGGGGAGGTGGAGGAACTCGACAGGGTTCGCCAGGCGGGGAACTCACTGGAGCAAATGGATGCAAATATCTGACCCAGGGGGCGGGATTGGCATTGCAAGCCGACACTAGAACGGGTCCTTCACATTACCGGCTACTGGAAGCGAGTACACAGGAAGATAATGGTTCCACACGAAGGCTATAGAATCTAGCGAACTTGTTGGATGTCGCCCAGCCTGCAGCTCTACAGATATCTATCAGTGAGGCGCCGTGCACCAGTGCCCAGGAAGAGGCAACTCCTCTAGTGGAGTGAGCTCTTAACCCGAGCGGGCAAGGCACGCCTTGGGACTGATAAGCAAAGGCGATGGCATCCACTATCCAGTGGAGACTGAAGGGATGACCCCACCTCGTGGCGGAGGTATCCGTGGAGACCACAGCATGCCTGGACACTTGTTGGAGGAGCTCCTGCCCACAGGAATGAAGGGTCTGACCACTGGTGAGGGTGCGATGGCAGTTCAGGGTCACGGGACACGGAATGTACCACGTTGCCACACCCATCTCGGGACCCGGCCGTGAAGCCAGTGTTGAAGCGGCCAGTGTTGATGCCACATGCCCCAGGAGCCTCTGAAAGAGTTTCAGTGGGGCCGTTGTCCTGTGCTTGAGCGAACTCAAGCAGTTCAACACCGACTGGACGCGCTCCTCGGTGAGGCGAGCTGTCTGGGCGACTGAGTCCAGTTCTATACCGAGATAAGAGATCCTCTGCCCGGGGCAAGTTTGCTCTTGTCCCAGTTGACCCGAAGACCCAACTGGTTGAGGTGAGCTAACACCTTGTCCCTGTGTTCACACAACTGCTCTCGCGAGTTGGCCAGGATGAGCCAGTCGTCGAGGTAGTTGAGAATGCGTAACGCCCTGTACCTTGAGTGGAACAATGGCCACCTCCGCAACCTTGGTAAAGATGCGGGCGACAGGGCCAGCCCGAAGGGTAGGACTTTGTACTGATATGCCTGACCCTCGGACGCAAACCGTAGGAAGGGTCTGTGTCGAGGCAGAATCGAGACAGAATCGAGACATGAAAGTACGTGTCCTTCAGGTCGATCGCTGCAAACCAATCCTGGGGACGGATGCATTAGAAAATGCGTTTCTGTGTAAGCATCTTGAACGGCAGCCTGTGAAGGGACCGATTCAGGACACGCAGATCCAGGATTGGCCGTAACCCACCGCCTTTCTTAGGTACAATGAAGTAGGGGCTGTCAAACCCTGACTTCATATCGGCTGGAGGGACCAGCTCGTTTGCGTCCTTCACCAGGAGGACAGCAATCTCCGCCCGGAGAACAGGTGTATTGTCTAGGGACACGCGAGTGTAGTGGACACCCCTGAACACTGGGGACGCCGGGCGAACTGAATCGCATAGCCGAGTCTGAGCCAGCGGGATGGGCTGGGGAGCGCTAACCAGGCTCCCAGACTCCGAGCTAAGCGGGACCAAAGGCACCACAGACGTACCTGGCGTGGGGCAGCAAGGCAGAGTACTGGGACCTGACTCGGACGGCATAGCGGCCCGGTGGGGTCGGACTCTGCGAGGTGGCAGTGTGTATGGGAGACGGCACAAGGGAGGTGGCCTCAACATGCACACTGGGACCTACTGGCGAGGTGAGAGGGGCTGAGAGTGGAGATTGGGAAACAGCTCTTTTGTGAAAAGGTGGGCTCTCTGGAGTCCAGCGGTGGGACAACACGACACACAAATTCACCCGGACCTCCTCCGGGAGGGAGAGATGCAGGCATCATCTCCCGAAGAGCTGACATCCTCTCCTCCAGGTCGCCCGTCTCAGGACCACTTCCTAGTTCTCTTGCCACCTGGCTTGGCTGGGGTCTGAGCAGGCTGGGCGCTGCCATCTGTGACCAACTCCCTGCTGTCTGGCGGGTGGAGGCTGCTGCTTTGCAGACTTAGCAGGGGCGGTGGACGACGCAGGCAGGCACCCTTGGCAATGAGCAGACTGAGGTTACGCAGCCAGCGGTGGGGTGGAGGCAGCAGTTGCCTGCCAGGGCAGGGAACAGCCGCAATGTGACTGCAGGTACATGACTGATCGCCTGACAGTCACACGCACAGAGGAACCGGCCCAAATCGCAAACCAACGGGCAGAAACAATGCTGTGAAATCAGCAGTTGAGAGCTGTATAAATAGCTCGCTCTGTGGAAGGCTCGCGGCTTCACTGTAGGGTGCCTTAACACCAGCACAGTAAAACGAGGCTCTTCAAAGGCTTGAGAAGTTCACTCTCAGTCAATAGCAGGAACACAACAGGTTGGCTCCGAGCGAAAGACAGTGCGACTGCATCCGCTTCTGTATTTATACCCGCCTTGCGGGCGGTTGCAAATATCGACGCCAATTCCATTGGCTCGTTTACTTTCACTCGAAGCTGATAGGGCTCTCTGGCGATATCCCACCCGCCGGTCACTACTGATGTACGTCGGAAGTGATCGACTGAAAGGGAACTGCAATAATCATATTTGTCATTGTGTGGTAGTGCAAAAAAAAAAAGATGTTAATGCAGTGGTGACAGTTATGCTAGTCAAGTTCTGGGGAATCTTGATCAACTGCGCTTGCAACAATTACTGTAACAACAACTGCACTTTGGTGACTTGATAAGAATCATTCATTTTCCAGAATCCATGCTGGTGGTTTAAGCTCTGAAATGTGCAAAAAGACAGTGAACCTGACTGTCAGGTTTGACTGCACAAACAAGGAAAGTACTTCTCATGAGATGATCATACTATACTGTAGATCAGAGGATAAAAGAAAGCGTTGTTGATGTTGTTTATTCTTTTCTTCATATTGGTGCCAAGTTAGTGCCAGATGTACTGTATACATCTGCAAACTTATATTTAATGCAATAAATTAACAATGAACAAAGCATTTATGGAATAAAATTTAAAATACACTCCTGTTAATTGTTAATTTATATGGAAGCCCGTTTCCGCCACTAAATAAAAAAATAAAGAGCAATTGCAACTTTTTATCTCAGAATTCTTCCCTTTATCTCACAATTGCGAGTTATAAAGTCAGAATTCTGAGATATAAAGTCGCAATTGTGTTATAAAGTCAGAATTCTGACTTTTTCTCGCAATTCTGACTTTTTTCTCACAATTGTGTGAAACGTTATTTCTCACAGCTCTTACTTTGCTTGTCTTTCCTTTCATTGCGACTGTAGCACACGTGTCAAATAATATTGCACTTGTTACTAATATTACCATAGGCCAGTAGGTTCGACTATGGAGATGTAATACAACACAACAAAAGACAACACTTGTTAAATAATAAAGCAAATCTTTGTATCAAGATGAACTATTAAAGAAATTGCTGATTTTTGAAAGGAAAAAATGAAATAAAATGTTAAATCAACAATTTGTCACAATTTTTGTTCAGTAGCAACACAATGTGTTAAGACTTTTCAATTAAATTCAATTGAAAGTACGTGAACAATTTCACCTGACTCTTTCTGTTTGTTCGTTCAATTATTCTGTTGGATGCACCCTCTAGGCTATATGAATTTCCTAGAATACTACACCAATTTCAATTTTCAAATAAACATTTACAAAGTTCAGTTGTGAAATTGAACAGTTCACTCAATCACATTTAAAAAAAAATAAATCCTTGGAATTGAACACAAGGCAAAATAACTGTTCAGAAGAAAACAGTTCAATAAATCAGTTCAAAAAGACTCGTTGAAAGGATCAGTTCAAAAAGATCCGATTCAAAGATCCAGTTCAAAGATCCTATTCAAAGATTCAGTTCGGGGAATCCAAAGTTCTTTAGAATTGCGGAAAAAAACAATTCTACAGTTCCAAAGCAAAAACTTGAGTAGTTACTCAAAAACAAAGCTCAGTTCCGTTTAAGAAAAAAAGTAGCAGGCAATTAAAACTTTCCTACCCAATTCCACAGGTGTTGGTCTGAACTCAATCTCAATCAACGTTCATCTCGCTGGAGGCTCGCCATCTTAAATAGTCACGCTGAAATGAACGCAGTTCCAGCGTAGGACAAAAAACCTGACCTGCATGTGTAACAGGCAGTATTTAGTTCACAACACACATTAATTTGATCTAATACAGTAAACGGTAGCACTTATTATCCTGTTCAGCATTTACAGCTTCATTTCCATCATAATTCGACAGGTTAGATAATATTACGCTAAATATACAACATAAAACCATTCGTTCAATATCAAACAACACAATATGAACATTAAGAACTCATATACACATCTTTTAACCATTAAACTCGTTTAGCTTATTAAACATCAGATTTTATCAGCATTTCATTCTGATAAAGAAATACGTTTTCACTCTCTCTCAATTTTCGACAGTTTACACATCTCAAAATGTGTACTCACCAAATCCAAAGAAAATATGCCATATAAAACTTTTCTGGTTTAATCTTCTCTGACGATTTTGACTTTTACTCAAAGTTACACTGCTGCTCGTTTCACGTTACGCAGAGAAAAATAACATGGCTTCCCCCATACAGCAACTAGCGTGGTGGGGCGGGACTTCAACATACACCTCACATAATTGGACAATTACTGAAATGTCAATCATCACACTGACATGCAATTCACTTTGATTTTATAATTTTTCTTACTCTTTTTACTCATTTCTGGTTAGTTTATTATTTGAACAAACTCTTAAATTATTTCCATTTAATAATTAATTTGTTAAATTATACAGGGTTACATGACCACCATGATTGCTGCTTCGTTATTATTATAGAAAATGGAAGACATCATAAAGGATTATTTTTAGCACGGATTTACCAATAAAGAAATTTTGATTTTACTGGAGGAGACACATAACATGAAGATTAGTCTCCGGACATTAGAGAGAACATTATGCAAGAATATAGCATGTTTACACGGTAAACTTGTACATGAGTACAGCGTTTCAGGAGAAAAAAACAGCTTTTACTGCCATCTAGTGGGCTTAATACTAAAACGCCAATATATCATGTTTCATCAACTTTGTAACTGCAACTCAAGTCTGGTGGCTCCATAAAAGGGGGCATTCAAGGGTAGAATTACAATTACAAAATTACAGTGGAAGTATTTGGTGAATAAAAGTTGTTTTTAACAGAATTGGATACACTAATGAATTTGACAAGTTTTGAGCAAATGTGTTGTGATTACACAATAATACCAATATAATAGTAATAGTAATACTACTAATAATAAGAATCAGCTGTGGCGGAGGCTGAAGTGGCACATTTTATACACCAACAGCTTCAGACATCAGGACGGCAGCACGGCTCTATCGTTGGATGCACCAGAAATGTTGGATGTCTGGAATTGTTAGACAGAAAACTGTCCGTCAGTTAATTACAAGAAAAAAGTCAGAATTCTGAGATAAAAACTCGCAATTCTGACTTTTTCTCATAATCTAGTTTATATCTCAGAATTGTGACTTTATAACTCGCAATTGAGAGAAAAGGGTCAGAATTGCGAGAAAAACAAGTCAGAATTCTGACTTCATATCACGAATTGCGACTTTATATCTCAGAATTCTGACTTTATAACTACAATTGTGAGATAAAAGTCGCAATTACTCTTTTTATTTTTTTATTTAGTGGCGGAAAGGGGCTTCTATAAATTGTTGCTTCATCATAATACATCAACATGTGCATTTATTCAGCTTGTTAAAAATGTATTAGCATACGTACAATTTAATACTAACCTGCATTTGCTGTAAATGCTGTAACAGTGTTGATGATTATCAGTTCATGTTCACATAATGTATTAACCTCTTCCTGTTTTGACAAGGAGTAGGAAGAAATATTAGTTTTTCTCGATTGCTAACACACTGTAACTGATACATTTGGCTCAATTTCCCAAACCATTCATTCAGTTCTTAAGACAACAACACATTTCTTAAACTGTAAACACGTCACCTATGTTTCCACACACATACAATTTTCTCAATGTTTTCAGCAAAACTTTACACAAAGTATTATCTTTTAATGTTCTCATTCAAAAGACACAAGTACAGATTATAATTAACTCAAGCTGTCACAATGTATACTCAATTAACACAAATTTATTCATGCATAAACATTATGTAGCAAAACTGACACACTAATCAGAATCTTATAAATAAGATAATATAAATAGGGCCACAGGTGATTATGTGCTTTGGAAAATCATCCTAACACTGGTGGAAGTGTCACAGAGCAATGACTATTTTCTTTTATAGAGCTGCTTTACAGCAGAATTGAACTCTGCATCATTGAATCATTATTTTCCTGTTTACCCCTGTAAATCTTTTTCTTTTTCTTTTTTTTTTATGATAAACTTGTGCAATGTGCAGGTGAGGAATGTGGAACATTTCTTAAGACTGTAATTGTCGCTCCACCAGTAAACTGTTGAATATAATGTTCACTTCCTTAAACTTTTCAAGAGCAGAGGTCAGAGCTGATTCTTTACTTCAAATGAAATGATTGACCCATGGGACGTGCACATCTTATAAGCGGTGTTGTGTTAGTTCAAAGAAAATATAAAATATATATGTGTATATGACAAATATGACATTCTCGCTTTAGGAAGTACCAACATTTGTCTGTTAATTTTATGTATTTTATGTGGTCTTTGTAAATTAGATTCCATGATTAGCATTTGTTTCTGTTTCTCACTGTTTTTCCTTCATTGTCAATATCCAGATATTAGACACCCATTTGCCTAATGCTAATCTGCAATCTGTTTTAAAAGACATTATAATTTAGGGCTTACGTTTCAGGTGTTATTTGCATTCAAAATAAATTTGATATGTATTTCTGCATTCCTGTTATGATCTTGCTAGTTTGCACATCTCACAAACCCCATCTTATCTGATCACTGGCTGCATCCTTCCAGATAACTTAAAGATGAACTCTAAAGCTTTTAATGTAACCATTAATTATTTACAGTTCTTTACAATCGCTAGAACACATTTCTCAATACTTAGGTCAGTTTTTCCAAAACTCTTCACTCTGTTCTCCTAACCAAATTTTAAATTGCCACAGCTATTCTATTTATTTTTACATTCAAAATGCACCAAAACACTTCATTAATGTCTCAAATCAACTCATTCTTCCAGAAAACTAGCAAAGGATTCATCTAATAAACACACTTTATCAATCATAAAACACAGACCTAAAACACACTGCTTATAATTCACTGCAGTTTATGTTTACAGTACAGTACAACATTATTAATTAATTTCCCTTATATAGAGATGGTAATGAAACTGAAAGACTAACACTTGTGTAGGTGTTCAATTACATCTTATTGCTTTGATATTATTAGATTTTTGCAAGCACTTTATTTTACAGTGTCATTAGCTGTGTCTCATTTCGGAGGCTGCGTTCTCCGGAGGTCACATTTGAAGGCTGCATACGTCATCAAGGATGTCATATTTAAGAGAAGTAACCATAATAAAATTGATGGTTATTCCTCGTGAGGTGTAAAATACTGTATTTTCTTTCTTACTTTGCAATCCAACGGTTATTTTTTTAAATGAGACCACCTCAATGACGGATGCAGCCTTCAAATGTGACCTCCGGAGGACGCAGCCTTCAAAATGAGATGCGGACTATTGTTACATATGTTACATGTAGTTACTATCGTAATAATCAAATTATAGTGAAGAATTTTGAAAAAGTGACATAAGTATTGAGAAATGTGTCCTAGCGACTGTAAAAAAACAAAACAAAAAAAAAAAAAAACTGTAAACTAATAATTAATTACCATCATTAAATTGTCCTGAATCGTTCCAGTGACATTTGGGTCACTCACTGGGTGTTTTAAGGTATTATTTTTGTACATTTGCTTTTGGAAAGCTGTGCTTAACAAATCAAACTAACCCGTCATCATCGTCACCATCTCTATTGACATCTATTCAAGCACAGAGTGAAAGAATGTCTTTTTGAATGCAGGTGTACAAAAGGAAACTATCAGTTCAAATAACAAATATCTCAATGTCACATAAAAAAAAAATGAAAAACTGGTTTAAGCTATTGTTGAGAAATTTCTTCTAGTTCCAGTAAAGGTCCACCCACAGTTATTAAAGGCCCTGATAAGATTGTGAGATCTGCAGTTCAGCATCACTGTATTGAGCTGCTGAAGAGAGAATCTCACTGAGTTTGCTCTGCAGCAGCATCTGACCTCAGGTAAAGATATTTCTGTTTTATCCCATTGGGCCACCAGCTTTTGATGGATCTAAATTATTTTGTAAAGTTTGGCCGTTTCTTATATTTTATAAAATTGACCTTTTATTTAAGTATCTGTGAATGTTATAGTTGTTTTACAAATGTGTGCAACAAAGAAAGAATAAAATATAGCAAAATATAAGAAACATATTTCATGTGTGTGTATGTTGTATATGTGTGTCCAGGTGCTGTTCGTCACAATGAGGTTTCTGATCTCACTGTGTGTGTCCCTACTGCTGATTAATGGTGAGTGTTTTATAATCTGTCTGTAAAATGACTGAATATTTTCCCAATAATAAATAATTATGCTTTGTGTATTTAACAGGTGAAATAATCAATGGACAAACAACAGGTACATTCATTATTTCACTTCATCTAATTTTCAATTCATCCCATTGTTTTCCATTAAAAAACAGAGAAATAAAAGTAGTGGAGATAATTCATGGTGAAAGTTTTTCTGTTGATATAAAACCTCATAACATTTTAGCACAAATTGAAATTCATATACTGTAAAAAATGTAAAAGTAAAGACTGTAAAAATGCGACAGTAAAAACTTAATTGGATAACAGTAATTTCCTGTACTATATACAGGTAAAACTGTATTAGATCTAATCTTGCATTTCAGTAAATACTGTTAAATTTCTCATTTTCAAAAAAAAAATATCTTCTTATAATTTACAGTTAAAAACTCTAAACTGTCATTCCCGGAATTCCCTGCGTGGCAGTTCACATTTGATGGTTTTTCTTTTATAGTTTTTTTTTTTTTTTTCTCCTTATCAGTTGTGTATATTATGGTTTTATCTTACACACTATGTTATTAAATAGTTGTTTCTTGCATTATTTTAGTGTTGATGTTACCATGAAGGTGTTTTGTGTTTGTGTGTATGACACTATGTGCAGCTTCTTTATATTAATATTTACCTCAGCTTGTGTAAAAGCTGCTTGTGATGTACTTTGTTTCGTCTTGTCTTTCTCTTTACCACCAGTGTTATTATGGTGGATGTCAGTATGTGTAAAATATACAAAACAGTGTGGTTTTAGGAGCAGCAGTGCCTGGCTAATTCAGCATATCTAAATATATTCAACAAAATCTTGCAAACCATAAAGACTTATAAAAGAAATACATAAATGAAACTCAAGAAAATACAACTCACTCTGCACTCAGGGTATAATGTTTTGGTGAAGGTGGAATGAAGGCATACAGCAGGAGTGAGAATCTAAATGCAGTTTATAGTTAATAGTTATAATCCAAGGTCTTGGTCCATACCAGGCAGAGGGTCAAGCACATTTAATCAGTCCGCATACACTCCTTGACAGGAACAAGGAATCCACGATTCAGGAATAACAATAGAACACCAGAACTGCTCGAAATGCCAACAGAAGATAACAACCAAAACCAACAAGACTTCATAGAGAACACTGGGCAAAAGGCATTTAAATAGACAGGGTAATAAATGAGAAACAAGACACAGCTGAAACAGTTAACTAATGCTCATTATTAGTTAACTGTTTCAGCTGTGTCTTGTTTCTCATTTATTACCCTGTCTATTTGTCTTGTTTCTCATTTATTACCCTGATACTGGGAAATGAAGTCTGGTCATAACAGAGTCTATGGAAACAATGAGGGACGATGCTGCCATCGCTGGTACTTAAGAGTACCGCAGCTGACAGATGTAACACAGGTATAAAAAGGTGGAGAAATCCATTAAAGGATTAGTCCACTTTCAAATAAAAATTTCCTTATAATTTACTCACCCTCAGGTCATCCAAGATGTACATGTCCTTCTTTTTTCAGTCAAAACGAAAAAGGCTTTTGATGAAAACATTCCAGAATTATTCTCCTTATTGTGGACTTCAATGGCCTCCAACTGGTTGAAGGTCAAAATTAGTTTCAGTGCAGCTTCAAAGGGCTTTAAACGATACCAGACGAGGAATAAGAGTCTTATCTAGCGAAACGATCGGTCATTTTAAAAAAATACAAATGTATGCTTTATAAACACAAAGGTTGCTTCTCAATATCCTCCTCGTTTCCTCGCTCCTCCGTCCTCCATCCTATGACCCGGAAACCGATCAAGCTCAGCCATCTTGAAGGACTCTCAATTCTCTAATTGCACCGCGAGGAGACAAGGATTGAGGAGTGAGGAAGCTTTCTGAGGAGTCATGAGCAAGGATACACAGGTGTATCTTTTGCGGAAGTCATTCTCGTCGAGAAACCTGACGCGACGTATACATTCTCCTCCCCCTTCATATCTGTCAATAATTTAAATGTATGCTTTACTTTTACAGTTTAAATAAACTATATTTCACATATTTCAATGGGGCATCTTGCTTTATTAATATTTATTATAATTTTTAAATAACCAAACTTTAACAACATGTGGGTAGATCCCTCGAGTGCAGCTAATGATGCTTTGAAGTGACGCTAAAGCGGCGAGGATATCATTTCACTTGATTCAATTCCTCCATCCTCGCACCCTTTCCTTGTGTCCTTCCCTCGCATCCTGAAGGGGTGGAGCTAAGATGATCATTTGTGTTTATAAAGCATATACATTTGTATTTTTTTAGAAAATGACAGATTGTTTTGCTAGATAAGACTCTTATTCCTCGTCTGGTATCGTTTAAAGCCCTTTGAAGCTGCACTGAAACTGTAATTTTGACCTTCAACTGTTTGGGGCCAATTGAAGTCCACTATAAGGAGAATAATCCTGGAATGTTTTCATCAAAACCTTAATTTCTTTTCGACTGAAGAAAGAAGGACATGGACATCTTGGATGACATGGGAGTAAGTAAATTATCAGGAAAATTTAATTTGAAAGTGGACTAATCCTTTAACAATCAATGCAACACGTCCTCCCTGCAATAATCTCACACACAACTAATATACCTTACACAGTGCACAAAGGCCTGGTTTCACAGACAGCTAGGATTAGGCCTTAGTTCAATTAGAACATTTAAGTAGCTTTTTAAATGTGCCCTAAAAACATTACTGGTGTGCATCTTGATTCAAAACAATGACACTGACATATTTTAAGATATGTCAGTACAGGTTACTTCTAAAACAGTGGCGTAACTTTGTTTTAAAAAGTGGGTGGGACAAGAATGTGTGTGGTGGTGGTAGTATTGTAATATTATTATTACAATAATAAATGCACAAAATTTATTGACATAGAGCTCATGTTTTGATAGTTTCATCCTATCTACTATAATACAATATATTGTTAGTGTCGAGAGTGTTTACATTAGTCAATAAATACATGTATGCATTTAATATTATATTCTCCTAATGGACGAATGGTAAAATTTTTGTTCAGGGTTCCAAAGATTCTTGGCTGTAATCCACCCTCGTATCATTTTTCTCATTAAAACCAAAGATGTTCATCAGTGATTGTATATCAAGAACAGGGACATGTTTATGTGCATTTTGTTTTGTGATTTCACCAGAACGAATATAGAGTCTCCGCAACAGTGTTAAGCGATAGATTGAAGTGCTTGTCCATGTGCCGTGGCGCCAAGAGAACATTGCTACGCCACTGATAACAGTGGCAACAAGCACTCAGCATGATTTAAAAACAACAAATCCCAGAGCCACATCAGCATGAATCAGCTTTTTAAACAAATCAGTCAAATGCTTCGTTCCTGAATGAATCAGCCCTTTGAATGAATCTGTTGAATCTCAATGGCTGCATCCGAAAACTTAGGATGCTGACTTGTTGCCTCGCTGCCTTATAGGCAGTGACTCTGCAGGCAGCATTTATGCACGAATGTACCTCACGAACAAACCCTGCGTTCCATTCAGAAGGGCTCATCCCTCTGCCCTAATCCCTTCAAAGGGTTTACCCTCTGGAGTGAGAGCTTGAAGGGATGAAGGGTGTAGGCGTCAAAAAACTCTTTTTGGAATGCACTTCTGCGTCATCTTAACGTGACAATCAAGGTAGCGCCTTAATTCATAAATGGTGACTTGCTGCCACCTACTGGCAGTTTTAATTTCCAAGCCAATATCTATTGACAGCATACTCACAGAAATACAACAATAAACCAATTGCTGCTGCATAGACGAAACTGCAAAACAATCTAACTTATGCTTGGACTCCACCAGATTATAAACAAACATGACGCTTAGTATTAACTGTATGATGATTCTTTTAATGTGACTCAGACACGCAAGCTTTTGATTCATCCACATACATTTAATATTGCTAATAAACATTGCTCTTGAAAATCAAAGCGTCATTGAGTAATACGGCTAAATATGGTGGACGCTGATAAAGCACAATGATCTGATGGGGTATTTTGAGCTAAAACTTCACATACACACTCTGGGGATATCAGAGACTTATTTTACATCTTGTAAAAATGGCATTACATGACCCCTTTAATTAATCACCCTCATGTCGTTTCTAAACCTGTAAGACTTTCGTTCATCTCCGAACACAAATGAAGATCTTTTTGATGAAATCTGAAAGATGTCTGTCCCTCCATTGAGTGCCTTTGCAACTTGATATTTGACGCTTCAAAAAGTTCATAAAGAGATCGGAAAACAAATCCTTATGAATCAAGCGGTTTAGTCCAAATTTTCTGAATTGACTCGATCGGCTTTTAGGATGAACATATTTAATTTTGGCTTTTACTCACATGTAAACACTAATCAGCAAACGTAAACAGAAGCTCAACCAAACCTGAATGACGCACAAGAACAAACCTCTTCCGAAGCTCAAACATGCTGCATAACACACGAGAATGAACCTCATTGGTTACGCAGCACGTTTGATCTTTAATTGAAAAACATGATTTAATTAAACTGAATCAACTTGACTTTACTCCAACAAACAGAATTTTTATGGGTTAGATCAAGACTGTTGGTGAGGACAGTCAAAAGTTCATAGGACATTTTCACTCAGGTTTGCACGTAAAAAGAATGATTAGCACATTTATTTGTAATGTAACAACCTGGATAGCTGTGCTGAATTAAAGGTGTAATATGTAAGATTTTCTGTCCGCTAGAGGTCAGTAGAGGCCTATTCAAAACAAAGCCATAGCTTGATGATGCCAAATTTGAACGCTGAAACCAAGTCTTTGGTTTTTACGTGGAATTGGGCTATTTTTACACTGTTGCCGTGGGTGGTTTTTCACGTCTGCGGGTTGAATCGACTCAAAATAACGTGATATTTAGCCCCTAGAATGCAAATTTTACCAAGGAGCTCCTCCAAAACGCAAATTTTGCCCCGGAATGCGATTTTTACAGTGAGACCCCTGAAATGCAATTGGGCTAGTTTTGAGGAGTAATTGGGCAGGTTTTGTTGTGAAAACCTGGCAACCCTGCAGCCGATGGAAAACAATTGGGATAGGACTTGGGAAGAAATCATGTTCATGGATGCAATTATTAACGTTACTGTAGTATGAAGCAGAGCAGGACCGAGTGTTGTGGGAGCTGAACGAGGACGCTGGAGCGATTGCAACACATGCCGCGAGCAGCGGAACTTTTATTATGACACAGTCGCCGGTGCCGCTTCCGCTTTTCCGGTCATGAGTATGAGGGAACGCAGCTCTGTTTATCATATTAGATACATTTGAGAGTGTTGAAAACTATGTTACTCTGTGCGTTCACTCGGCGGCTGCTGTGAGACACTTGTTACACACTACAGTAAGATAGATCGAATATCATATTAAATGCTGGATGGCTTGTGTTGATAAATGGCATGCAATTAATTTTAAAATGTATTGTATGATGGAGAAAATGCTGTATTACTGTTACTAAAAATAAAGCTGCATCTGATTATGCTATGTTAGCTACTTCACAAAATAGTGTTTTTCTCTGAGGCATGGTAAAGCATGGTACTGTAAAAAATGAAGAAAATTAGATTTCAACTAAACGTGTTGAGCTATATAACAATAATTAGTTTTCTGTCTATAAACATAACCAAACAGTTGTTCCCTTGCCTATTAAAACATGTAATATATTAAAGCATCTTTGGTGTTTCCATGGTTTCTACAAAATAAAACCGGAAACCGAGGGTAACGCTGGTATGACGCAATTGACAGGCGACTCCTCACACGTCCCGGAGCCTTGGTTAAACTTGCAATTTTCTCACGATTTACAAATGGCTGGAAACATTTGGGATAAGTAAGTAAATAAGTACTCAAATGAACAAAATATATAACACTGGTCTAGTGGTTTTGGATATTTTACTGCAAAATTCTTACATATTGCACCTTTAATGTTCAATGTTTCTCATGTGACAACACTATGTATTTATTTATTTAGCAGTCTTTGCCGTTTCATTTAAGTCACAGTATGTTATTATTAATGTGGATAGAGTAAACTTTTCTTTCTTTCTTTCTTTCTTTCTTTCATACATCACACTGCAGTTCTATTGTAACAATCAAAAGTTTTTAGACAAAAACCGCAGACCACGCACAATGTGTTTTGAATTTGTGACATTTATGAACTGTACAAATCTCACACGCTTGTTTTGCATTCAGTCATTTTAACGAACTAAAGCCCTCACAACACATTCATGACATTTCCATCCAAACGTGTACAGAATTAAAATAAGTAAATAAGCTATTTTCGTTTTTTCCTCACAATTGTGACTTTGTTTTATATGTTTTATCTCACCTACTGTGCAGGTAATTATATTTACATGTCCCTCTGTATATGCAAGTGTTTTTTTATGTAATAGTCTAATCATTTTTAATATATTTTTGTTTTCTTTATTTTCAGTTGCAAACCCCACTACTGTTATACCAGAGACAACCTCGGAAACTACAGCCATGGCCATTACGACCGGTATATAATGTGCTATATTAGTCTGGAAGATAATAATAATAATAATAATAATAATACATTTATTTTATATAGCGCCTATAAAAGTGTCTTTCTCAAAGCGCTTTACAAGAAAACATAACAGAGAAAACAACACACTTTAAATACAAAAGATATACAACAAAGAAATGCAAAAAATAAAATGAATAATCAAGTAAAAGCAATCCTAAAATAGAATGATTTGAGAGGAGATTTAAAAGTCACTATTTGTTTATTTATTTACCTATGGTTAATAGAAAAATGTCATATATTATGGTTGCACGTCAGTCTGGGTTAAAATTATTTAAAAGATCTAGTATTACCATTAGGCTTATAAACACTGAATTAATACCAACATATGAAATTAAATTAAGGACATGCATCAGGAAAATTGGGAATGTTGGACAATAAATATATGAATATAACAGCTTGATTTTGCAGTGTTGTCTAATGTCCGTTAAAGCAAAAGTGTCCAAAAGTGGGAATTATGCGATAACGGACACAGCAATGCATCATGTATTATAAGATCATTAAGTTTGTAGTGTGATCCATTAAAACGTACAATTTAGCCTATTTTAATTCAGACCTAGTGGAGTAATACTATTATTAGCTACTATTACTCCACTAGGTCTGAAATATATTGTTCGCTGCAAACATGATGATCTTAAATTTATTTATTATTAATTTACTATTAATAAATGTGTAATGTTGCATAAAATGGAAATACTCATAAAGTAGGCTAACTATGTAACCTCAGATGGTTGAATGGTTGGATTTCACAACTGGTAAAATAAAACATATATAAGACAATACAACATTTACTGTAGGTGCCATAAAATTTACTGATGATTTCATTTGAAAAATGTTCTTTTCGCTTCTGATTTGGCAGTGAAATTCGCTGATTTTAGGTGCATAAGATGTGAAGCATTCTATGGTCCAGTCAGTATTTTCACCCCATAATGGCGGCCGCACTGCCGGAGCGCCGTCTAGTGGTTGTTGCCCAAAAAGTATCAGAGTGTCGCCTCTTGGGTTCTATACTTATGGAGGCAGATTTGAAGCTAATCTCCAAATAAACAGATTATGATCCACAAATAAATGTAAAGATATTCAAAAAAATAATCACATGCACAAATGAATAGAATGAGATCCTCAAATATATGTTAGGAGTTTCACAAAAATGAACTGAATTCACAAATAAATAAAATGAGATTTGCTAATAAAAACATATTCACAAATATGTTTTTATGTCACAAGCACAACTCTGCCTGCATTTATTTGTGAATCACCACCTGTACATTTGTGAATTGCTTTCTGTGCATTTGTGGATCTCTTCTTGCGCATTTGTGAATCGCCTCACACATTTGTGGATTCTGAAACAATTCTAGCCTCACGACTGCAGACAAATCCACAAATAGGTTGACTCCACCCACCGACTACTCAAGCCAATCAGATAACGACCACGTTGCGCTGACCAATCGCAGCACAGTCTCGCTACAACCAATCACGTTTTGCTTTACAATCGAGGCGGGAACAGACTCTGAAAGGAGCTCTGTACTATTCCACAATGGGCACATTGTTCGAATTGAGCTAAAGTGCTGTTTGTGTGATAAAAACACCCGTTTACAAAATGTAACAGACTTTATTGTGATTAATCTTTTAATTTGATTTGTACATATTTTTGTGGGTGTAATTATATATAAGGTCTGCATTATCCGTCTTGCAAAAAGGGGCTCTTATTTTGACGGGTATTATGGTCTGAGTGTTACTGATCACTGCAGTAATGAACAAGAGAACGTCTTGTGCACATTATTACGGTTCATCAGAGTTTTCTTACAGACAGAAAGTTTACCAGATTGTTAAGCAACCCTTTAAAGGCATAAGCAGTGATTATCTGGAGTTAAAAACGGACATTTCATGGTAGCTAATGTACAATAAAACTTAATAAAATTTTCGTGGTTTTTTTCCTATTCGTGATCCTAAAAATTTGTCACATACAGAGACCTTGGAAATCCCCAATGGACATCATGCTATCGCTGTGACTGAATAAAAAGAAGGTAGAAACGCTTTGATTGATTAAACATGAATAAAATAAACAGACGACTACAACAATACATGGTTTATATGTTTTCTTCAAGCCTTCTCGGTATTTCCTTAATAATAAAGTATATTTATAATCCAGTGCTAATCAAAATGCTATTTCAAACACTCAACAGACGTTATGAAGTGAGTTTGGAGTAAAACACATTTTAAATTAGAAAAGAAGTTCATAAAGGCTTCTCATGTTTGGAAAGTTTGTGTATTTGATGTGTGTTTCTTTTTCTAATGCAGTGCTCTCAGATGGAGCGTCATTTACCACTGATCACAGAGCAGCTCTTCACTAACACGCTGTGTACATATTTATATAATTAAAAATCGCAGCCTTTGCGATGTCATAATCGCACTAAGCCAAATAGCGATTTCAATTCAATTACGATTAATCGTGCAGCCCTATATTTGTGGATCTCATTCTATTCATTTGTGCATGTGATTATTTTTGTGAATATCTTTACATTTATTTGTGGATCATAATCTATTTATTTGGAATATTGGAACAAAAATACCCCATATTATACTCTTTGGTACTGGTGAATGCAGCAAACCCGATCGTCAGCAGCGGATGATGCAATCTGTCATTCGTTCCGTGCTGAATGAACAGTATTCTCTTCCGTCTGTTCGCGCTACATACTTTCATAATAAGAGTCCCCACTAGGGCAGCACAACCATGCTCTGACATTGTTACTCTTTATGAAGTAGTCTTTTGTACAGCCGCGGCAGAGATTTCCCATAGGGAAGTACTTAGGAAGGTTGCGAGTGCGTGTCTAAAATTGGAATGGAACGCAGCCGAGGACTAGACAAGAGGCTTGTTTGAGATGCATCGGCACTGTGCAAACCGATCGGTGTATGACATCACAGTACAGCGAGAGCGATTGGAGAGCATACGACTTATGCTATTGAATCGCTCTCGCAGTACTTTGGTGTCATACACCGATCGGTCTGCACAGCCGATGCATCTTGAACAAGCCTAAGGACTAAACAAGGGGCGGGATGAGAGGAGCACATGACCAATACAAACATTAAACAAAGACCAAACAGACAAGATTGTCAGGGCAGGATCCTGAGAATAATGTCATTTCTATTGGGTGAAAACATAAATAAATACAGTTCCTAGAAATCATTCAAGTGAGATGTAGATGGCAACTCTTTTTAAAATTGTGATAGAGGGGTATAAAGGATACAGTTGTTGTATGTTTAGTCAGTTTATCTAGTCCTTTCTTAGTTTACCATTCCAACATCTTCACTCATACAGACACAGATGTTAGAGGTTTACCAGTACTCTTGTTTTTGCCACCTATTCATGAATGAGTGAACTGTCTTTTTCTTTATTCTCTCAGAACCAACAACTTCCATCTCTGATCCATGCTATGATTATAACACTCTTGATGAATATTGGAGAGATATACTGGCAAAATTACTACTATGTATCTGATGACACCATTATTGAATGGATTGGCTGGTATCGGCTGTTTTTGAATGGAGAAAGTGCCCAGATGTCTGAGTGGTGTGTGAGTTATGTGGGATGTGGTGGTCAAACTGGACTGTATCTCAACGGTTCTCATCCAACACTTGAGGATGGAGTGGTGACCCGTGAAGTCCTGGGAACTCATTCATGGTGGTGGTGGTATTCCAATCAGTGTGGAGCCTACAGTTCCACGTCCATCCGAGTCAAAGCCTGTCCAGGAGATTATTACCTCTATGAATTTGTCAAACCCATCATATCAGCTCCAGGACCTATGTACTGTGCAGGTACAAGTTTAACCCTTTTTTTTTAGGATATTCACTTTTTATTTCACTATAAAGAGCAAATGCACTATCTATTAGATAATTCAACATTCATCTTTTTTTTTTTAATGAAAATAACCATGTTTTAAGTAGTTTAACTAGAACAGTGATGTGCAGTTCATTATCCATTCTGTACAGTAGGCTATGTTGGCTCCCCATACAGATTAATTGCACTCACCTAGATCTCTTTGCTACACAATTCCTCAAACCACACATTTTTAATAGTATTTTTGCAAACTCCATGACAGTTGCTTTCCAAAGCATCAGCAGTGATCCCTGCTACAACTATGAGTCTCTGGATCGTCCCTGGAGAGCCAACAATGAAAGTGGAGATTACATTTGTGATGAATCTTTCTCCTGGAATGGTTGGTACCGGCTTTTCTACTATGAAATGGACATCCGGATGTCAGAGACCTGTATTAGTTCATTCACCTGTAACACATACTATAGTCTGTGGCTCAGTGATCCTCACCCTCAGATAGAGGATGGAGTGGTGATCAGGGAGGTCTGTGGAGGGACTTATTGGGGAGGCTGCTGTGAATACAAGTCAAGACCCATCAGAGTGAAGGCTTGTCCAGGCAATTACTATGTCTATGAACTTGTGAATCAAGCATGGTGGTGTACAGGATACTGCACAGGTACTGTGCTTTTCTTATTTATGAAAGTATTTCAAACTTTTTAAAATGATTTTTGTTTTGACATGAATTCCCTTCTTTTTAGATGTCAGCACTATTTCACCAGTGGTTTCCACTATAAGTCCAGATTTATTCACTGGATCCAGCATCACATTGAGTAAGTTGTAAATAACGTATACAGTATCAACGAATATTTGAGTGTTATTAAAATTGATCTACTTTTTTCCAATTATAGATTTGCATTACGATTTAAATGACAGTTTTTATGCATAAATATTTTCACTATTACACAGTTGAATTGTGAATGGTTTAAGAATCTCATGATTATTACAGTGTTTGACTGGTTCAGATTTGCACTCATGAAGTTCCTCATTGAAATATAACTTGTTTGTTTTGCTCTCATCATCTCTCACTAACAGATTATGACCCGTGCAATAACTACAACATACTCGACAACCACTGGAGAAGCACACTCAATTACTGGTCTATGTATGGATACATATCTGATCATGATGACACTCTTGTAGAATGGGATGGCTGGTATCGACTCTTCATTAATGGATCAAGTGCTCAGATGCCTGAATGGTGTTTTTATTACATGTCATGTGGAGGTTATAGTTCTCTGTGGCTTGGTGACTCTCATCCTCGGCTAGAAGATGGAGTTGTTACTCGGGAAATTTACGGCTCTCGCTATGATCAGTGCAGTCGCTACAGATCCGACCCAATCCAAGTCAAAGCTTGTCCTGGAAATTATTATGTCTACAAATTTATCAGACCGACTCTTTCAATCCCAGCTCCTGTATATTGTACAGGTACATTCATTCATCTTTATATTTGACATGCTTATCATAAATTGTGTTTGTTTCTATTCATATTATTATCTATGCATATAATGTTCTCTTTCTATTTTTTCTTAATAGTGCCTTTCTTCACCCCAAGTGTTGATCCCTGCTATAACTATACCAGTCTGGATGAGCCTTGGAGAGCCACTGACAACTATTACTATAATAACTATTACTACTATGGCATGTGTGATTATAATGTGGAGTGGAATGGCTGGTACAGGATGTTCAACAATAGTCAAAATGCTCAGATGCCAGAATCATGTGTAAATCAAGGCATGTGTGGCACTTATGACCCACTGTGGCTCAACGGCCCTCACCCACAGCTGGAAGATGGAGTGGTCACCCGTCAGGTCTGTGTCTCATCATGGAGTGGCTGCTGTACTTACGCATCCCACCCTATAAGAGTCAAAGCCTGTCCAGGAAATTACTATGTTTATGAGTTTGTCAAGCCAATATTTTGTACAGCTTACTGTGCAGGTGAACATTTACTCATATTCACTTCAGTCATTTACTTTTCTGGATTTTGTTTGAAAATGATGATGTTGATATAAAATGTTCCTAATACCAGAAGCATCAAGTCAGTCCATCTCATCAGCGTCTACAACAACAGAGACAATCCCATCCATAGAATCCATTACTCCACCAATCACAACCACTGGTAAAGTATTGTCTTGCTTCCATCATACTGTAAATTCTCATGAGTATCTTTTTGGACATGTATTTTAATTAAACATGATCTCTTGAAATGTTCATGTTTATCGCAGTAATTAAATAATTCATAATAATTTCTGCAGAACAGTTAAGTAAAAAACATGTTAGGAAGAAGTAATACAGCTCACAAATGATTAAGTAATTCAAATTCTATACATTAAATTGTAAACATAGAATGCATTTTAGGCAAAGTGAAGTACTGAAGTTTTGTTAATACTGAAAACTAAACCACCAGTGTTTCTCAAACTCAGTTCATAACCCCTGTTCACATACCCAACCATCAGAAAAAGAGCAAATTACTGCATGTACACACAAAAATATAAAAGAATCAGACTGTAATTTGATGGCCTTTTATACATTCATTCAGTTTTATAGTGCATTGTTGTTCTTTGTCTCAGTATTACTTACTATGGTTTTTGGTGAGATTTTTGGACCCCTGGCTATTCTAGACAGACCCCAGTTTGAAAAAATACATGAATAAGGTGCAAAATGGAACTAATTAGCAAACAATACATGCAAGTGTAATAAGCCATGAAATGAAATCAAAACAGTGATCCAGGAACCAAATATGGTAACACTTTGGTATAGGGAACACGTATTCACTATTAATTACGACTTTTCCTTCAATAAACTCCTAATTTACTATTTATCAATAGTTAGTAAAGTAGTTGTTAAGTTTAGGTATTGGGTTGGATTAAGAATGTAGAATAAGGTCATGCAGAATAAGGTATTAATATGTGCTTAATAAATACTAATAAACAGCCAATATTCATATTCTGCACGCTAATAAGTAACTAGTTAAAAGACCCTAAAATAAAGTGTTACCCAAGATATAGGTGATATATGCAGAATAGTTACAATTAATGATTTTTTTTTTTTTTTTTTTTTTTTTTTTTTTGGCTGGGGAGGGAGTGTCAGTTCTTAAAGATGTTTTAAAGTTGAAAGAACAAACCAAATCTGATTTTCAATCGATCTATGGTTGGATCACCACTTGATTTTTTATTTTATTTTATTATTTATTTATTTATTTTTAAAATAAGTGGCAAAGTGTGTTCTGAAAGCATTGACTTGATGTCAATTTACTTGTAATCTTTATGCTCAATTGCAAAGGGAGGTTTGGCTGTTTTTATCTCTTGTTTTGTCAGCTAAATAAGAGATGTTCTGAAAGTTCAAGATAAATTGTCTTCAGCTTTGAACTTAAAACACAAATGAAACAGGGAGCTTAAGTAAAGAGCGTTCTGGAGATAGCTATTTCATAACCACTACAAAATTATACATAAAACAACATTTATTTGTTAAATGTATAATTTAGTTAATATGTAATTTAGTTAATATGTATATTTAGCAAAATGTATATTTGTAATTTTCCATAACAACAGCTCCCCTGTTGACCCCTGCTACAACTACAATGTCCTGAATGATTCATGGAGAGCCACCAACAATCAACATTCCTCTCAAATAATGTGTGACACTTGGGTCAGCTGGAACGGCTGGTATCGTCTCTTCATTCAGGGTCAGAGCGTTCAGATGCCAGACACATGTGTTGATGAGTATAGTTGTGGCACTGATGCCCCAATGTGGCTGAACGGAGGACATCCAACAGTTGAGGATGGAGTGGTCACTCGAGATGTCTGCGGTCACTGGAGCAATAACTGCTGCTATTTCCAATCCAATCCCATTAAAGTCAAAGCCTGTCCAGGAGATTATTATGTCTATGAGTTTGTGCACCCGACTGGCTGCAGTTTGGCATACTGTGCAGGTAAATATATTTACATGTGCCCTTTGTTTATATAAGAGATAATTGTTTTTAAATGTTAATATTTATAATTTCTTTCAGATGCAAGCCACATGAACACTACCACTACTACTGTCACGCCAGAGACAACCACAACTGAAACTACAACAACAGAAATTACAACCATGGACACTACGACTGGTAATATAATGTATTGTATTACAATCTGGAGAGATTATTGCTTTGCATGAGCAAATCAGATTCATGTTATGTGTTTGTGATGCATGTGATAATTTACAGAAACAAACACATGAAATAGGTCTATATGAAATAGGTCTATTTTTTTTTCTTTTCTTTTTTTTCTATTTTTTTGCATGAGCAAATCAGATCCATGTTGTGTTTGTGATGCTAAATAGTTTTAGATGTGTTAAATCTATAGTTGCAGAAGTTCTTTTGCAGGCCCCTTTACATACAGTAAATACACTCACCGGCAACTTTATTAAGTACACATTGTTAGTAGCAGGTTGAACCACCTTGCAGAGTAAAATGAACAAACCCACAACAGTTTCATCAAATGAATGGAAGCCAGTTTCCACCTCAGATTTTTAAGTTTATTATTTTACTTATCACAATTGTGACGTTGTGTCATAATTGCTCGTTTAATCTCACAATTTCTGAATGGTGTGAAATGACATTGCAAGTCTGTTTACACCTCCATGGATAAATCACATTTTTAGCAAAGGAACCAAGTGTCACACATTGCTGCAGGGAAGAGCACGACTCAGGAGAATATGACAAGAACAGTCTTTAATCCAATAATGCAGAACAAGAGAAGTAGCAACAACTCAGAAGTATACATAGACAATACCGGACAAGGAAACTGAATGAACAGAGGGTTTAAACACACAGGGATAATTAACATAACCAGAAAGACGTGCATAACAATCAAAAACCATGGAGACAAACTAGCAACAGAAACACAGGAACAGAACACAGTGAAAACGAAACCAAAACTGAACATAATCGAACGTCTCAGGTTACGTATGTAACCATGGTTCCCTGAGAACAGGGAACGAGACTCTGCATTTACCGCATTTGGGGAACGTCACAAGTGAACCAATGTCTGAAAGCCAAAGAATCAAACCACTCCAATCCTATCGGCCGGCGACAGCCTATGACGCAACATAAGCGCGAACCCGGAAGTATAAAAGGGCGCCAAGAGAATCAGTCGGAATCTTATCGCCTTGAGGGACTGTTCAGCAGGCAGCCAGAGGCATGGCATGGCAACGCAGAGTTTCGTTTCCTGTTCTCAGGGAACCATGCTTACATATGTAACCTGAGACGTTCCCTTTCAAAAGGGAACTCAACTCTGCGTTTACCGCATTTAGGAACGATATACCCACGCCTCCATGCTGAGGAGAGTGCATGTCAAAGACAGCTAGAGAAAGCAGCTTCAAGAGAAATGCTTCAACTCACCCTCGGGTTACGCAAGGCTGTCAGTGACAGCATTCCCTCGACCAACAGCCCAAGCTGAGCCTCAAAGAGGCCTTCCGTAGAAAGCCTACCAAGGCCGCTAAAGGCTTCTGGGACCAACTTTTCAGAGGAAAAGTGGTCCCTTAAAGGGAATGTGGCCAGGGAACCGAAAGGAGCCCCAGCCAGTCACTAGAGGGGAACGAGTCACCCCAGTGCCACCAGGGAGGCCGACCTGGTCTGACGAAGGACAGACCTAGTCTTGGCCAACCCTGTCTGAATACAGAATCTCAAAACACACACTTCAGAGAAGAGAGCAGGTAAGAGCAACTGCAGAAGGGGCAGTAAGCAACTCAAACCCACGTGTGGAGACGGGCATCCTGGAGAGCAGAACTCAGCTGAGTGCTATGAACCCTCGTATTGAGGGGAGTATACTCTGCTCAATCCTAGGATCTACTCAGTGCCTGACAAACGCACTGAGGAGGCTGTGCGCTGAGAAGCCCTGATACAGGGAGCACAAACCAGCCTGGGGCTGATCTCAATGGGAGGCTTCATGGAAGTCTTCAACCAATGATCAGCTTAGGAGCTAAGCACAATTACACAAACATCCCAAAAGGGAGTACGGCTCAACCTAACAGATAGACCATACTGTAGGCACAAAATCACGGAGGCCAGAAGGAGGCCTGCAACATGACAAAAAGTTCTGAAAGAACTACATAACACACCAGAATACTAGTCAATAGTGGAGTCCAAGAGCGGCCTGACGAGGAGCAAGAAGCCACTTGACCTAGTAGTAACATATAAAGCCGATGTGAGTGCCCACATAGCAGTCCATCCAACACAATCCAACGAGCAGTGTACTCGGTAAAGAACCTTTTACTCTTTAAGCAAGAGGAGTACAACATATGCCAACAAGCACTAAAGAAGGCCCGAACAGGGCCTATAACCTCAGTCAAACATGTGGCATCAGCCCATAGCAGTGTTTCAAGCTCCGAGGAGAACAAATAACCGAACTACCAAGGAGGTTAATAAGTCACCTGGGGCCCTGGCCAACCAGCAGTATACTAAGTAAAGTACCTTCAACTCTCTCAGCGAGAGGAGTATACAAGAACAAACACCAGCATATTAAGCAAGGAGGCCCCGAGGGCCTACCTATCAACACGTGGGAGCGAGACTAGCAGCCACTAAAGTTCTAGGAGCAAAATAGAACCAAGTTACTTACGAGGAAACTACTTAGCTCAACTAGAGCTAAAAGAAAAACCAAACTCAAGGCATCAAATGCAGAAAAACCAAACAACGGTGCGGTTTAACACAAAAGTTAACCTTGAGAGGCAAGCCACACAAAGCGTGCTCAGTAAAAGCACCTTTTACTCTCAGAGTGAGAGGAGTACAAAGCCGAACTCCAACATGACACATAGGAGGCCAAAACAATAGGTGGCCCAGAGGCGGCCATTTTGTGGCCTGCACAGTAAGTATCTTTCTAGCCAACCTATAAATACTCCAGTTAAGCCCAAAAACCTCTTACACTTTACTGACTATATGCTCAGAAAAAACTATACAGGAAAAACATGGTCTACATATTTTAAAACATAAATATAGACCAAGCTTACCTTCCTGCGGCCTGCAGAACGAAGACTCTTCCTTCATAATATCTCCACATAGAAGGAAAATCTATAGTTCTTTTAGGCCTAAAAGAGCTTCTTTACTATCAAGCCAGAAGGCGGGCCTTCAGAAAAAATCATGGGCCCAGGCGTTAGTCTGACTGTAAGAAACACCTGAGCACATAGTCCATCCGAAGAACATATTCCCGGGAGGAGGAGGAAGAAGAGAGGAGATCGATCACCGGCGCTGCTGACGCCTATGCTCGATCAAATCCTGCTTCTTCCTCCTTGCGTCCCGCTGTCTCTGCGACTTGCTCCGCCCAGGAGGAGGCGCCTGGCGGCGACACTGGACTTCTGAGCCTGTCTCTGAGCCCCAGCTCGAGACGGGCCCGGACCTCCCGGCTGTTTGGGCCCAGATTCGGATCTGAGCGGGATGCAGGATCTAAACGCTGCTGAGTGCACCTTCGCCTCCCTGAACTTTTCAACCACCGCCTCGACGGAGGTAACAAAAGTTCAGAGGGGTGAAACCGGGCATCGAGGAGAAAGTTTTCTCTTTCTCCCGATGTCCGCACAGTTCAGCCACAGATGCCTCTCCATGGCCACCATAGCCACCATAGATTGACCGATCAGTGGCAGTCTGTTTGGTGGCCCGGAGAGCGAGATCCATGGTGCGGCGCAGCTCTTCTACCGCTTCAGGGGACAAACCCTGCCACTGATCCAGATCCTTAAGCAAGTCAGCTTGGCACGCTTGCAGCACCGCCATAGTGTGCAAAGCCGCACCAGCCTGACCTGCCGCCACGTATGCCCTGCCATTTGTGAAGTCACTTTCAACGGTTTAGATGGCAGGACCGGAGCTTTTAGTGTCAGTGCACTTCCTGTGGCGAGAAGTCGCAAATGACTCGTCAATAGGAGGCATCGACACATACCCATGCTAGCTCAACCCCTCAACATCAGCGAAATTTGCTCGCTGATACAGATGGATATGCGCCGAGTATGGGTTCTTCCATGCCCTCTCGATCTCAACATGTAGATCGGGAGGAATGGAAGGCTCACCGGAGTTATTGGGTTATGGTCGGAAAGAAACCGTTCGTCAAGTCTGCCACGCCGGTTTCCTTCCTGACGCACTCCCAAGGCAGCTGCAGCCTGCCAGAAGCGCGTTCCATAACCTCTAATAACTCTTCATACGCAGCGCAGGGGAGGCTTGGAGGGAGAAGCAGGCTCACCTGCCTCTTCCTCCACAGCCATCTCCTGCTCTCTGGGGCTCGCAGCCAAAGAGCACTCGCTCCTGGATCCGATGGCGTCAAAGACAAGGCGTCATCGTCACCCAGGAGTTCGTCGCCAGCCGCCTCAGCCTGAGAAAGGTTTACACCTCTCTCAAATTCCTCGGCGAGCTCCACCTGCGAACCCCACGATTTCAGCCCGAGCAGGGCCAGAACCGCCGGGCACAGATGCTAACGCCTCTCCTCGAGAAGAGGGCCAGGCGAGAACGGAGCGTCTTCATAGGAAGGCGTCACAGTTAACGCAGACAGCGCCCTCAAGCACTGTCGCGCGTGCTCCTCGCCCGCTCCTCGCCCAAACAGAAAATGCACAAGGTATGAGTATCGTCCGGTGTCAGAAACCTCGGACACGGATCGGCACACTTCCTAAAGCATTTCTCAGACATAATAAGGATGAAACCTTACGGATTTGAAACCAATGGCAAAGACAGAACAGTTCCGAAAGACAAAAAGATTCCGACTGATTCTCTAGGCGCCCCTTTTATACTTCCGGTTTGCGCTATGTTGCGTCATAGGCTGTCGCCGGCCAATAGCATTGGAGTGGTTTGATTCTTTGGCTTTCAGACATCGGTTCACGTGTGGCGTTCCCCAAATGCGGTAACGCAGAGTTGAGTTCCCTTTCGAAGGGAACCCCGTGAAGGCACGTCATAACAGTCCAACAGAGGAGGAGGGGCCCATGTGGAGGATGTGGAGCTGGAGAGGGACATAACCAAACAGGGCCAGGCAGAACAGTCCATGGGGAGTGGAGGGTGGGAGGAGCCAGGAGAAGGAGTGTCCAGGCGGGGAACTAGAGCACAGCTAGGATGAGTTGATGGAAGGAGCCTTGGTGGAGACTTGGCTAACGACACCCGGGAATGACTGACGGAGATGGAGCCCTACATGCGGAAGTAATATTGGATGGGACCGGGCAACACAATGGTCCTGGAGGCCGAGGTGGAGCCGCACTGATGAGCGTCAAAGGCAGAGCCAGGGTGCCAGAGGAATGATGTGGAGCTGGTGGGACTGAGGACCAAGGCAGAGCTGGAGGAAGGCGCAGCCAGACAGCGCCAAATGGGTGGAGAGACAGAGTGCTGCGGGCAGCTTGGAAGTCCATGGCACAGGCAGGGTGAAGTCTGACAAAGGTGAAACTGATGGGACGAGGGAGCCCGGTGGAGCCGCAAGGATTCAGGTATCTGGTGGAGTGAAATCCTCTCTGGGACTGTTCACTAGAAGGCGTGCTGTGGACCGTGGATAATTTCTCTCTTTTAAACACAGATCAACTTTTTAAAAAAGGTGTGTCGAGACCTTGCGTATTTTCCCTATTCCACTGCCTGCGTTTTGTGTCTTTTGAAGCAAAAATGCGCTCTGTGTGAACAACCTTGAGCTGAGACTGGAACGCGGGTTGCCTTGCGCACAGCTATGGGATATGACACAGCGCTGCCCACAAGATTTCTGCTCGTTCTAATTCACAGATAAAGTAGCAGTGTAAAGATTACGTTTATATGAATGCATAAGTGAGAGAGCGAGATTAGGGTGATGCAAAAATGAGTACACCCCACTGAAATTCTCTGGAGCAAAGCTAAATTTTAGACTACAAATGTCTAATTTAACAAGAATTCAACCACAGGTGAGTCTAATTATTCATTACACAGGTGTTGTCATGTCTAGTTTTGGTTTTGTTCATGTTTCATGTTTTACTATGTTTATGCTTCTTGTTTCTTGTTTATGTTTTGCCATGTGCTCCCATGTCTTGTGATTTCCTTGTCATGTGATCCTGCCATGTGCTCCTGGTCATGTGTCCTATGTTGTCATTGGTTTATTGGTTGATTGTTCACAGGTGTCCCTTGTTATGTCATTGCCCTTGTGTATTTAAACCCTCATGTTTGCCTTGTTCTCTGTCATGCATTGTCCCTGTACCACTGTGGGTGAGCTTTATATTCTTGTTTGTTCATGCCATGTTTGCCAAAGCCAACGTGAAGCAAAATGCCATGCCATGCCATGTGAAATCATGTGATGTTATGTTGGATCTTGTAATGGAATAAACTGCACTTGTGTCCTCTAAGCAACTTGCCTCCAGTGGATCTACTTACAGGTGTCCAGCAGACAGTTGACTATAAAAGGATGTTAAACCACCTTCCCATTTCATGCTGTCAGCAATGGCACCACATGGAAGAGAAATGTCAGATCTGAGAAAGAAAAGACCTGAGAAGAAAATCATTTCTTTACACCAGAAAGATGAAGGCTACAAGAAGATCAGCAAAGCTTTACTTATCAGTCAGAATACTGTAGTGAAATTGGTACAAAAATTTTAAGAAAATGGAAATGCAACCATCTCACAGAGACGTCCAGGTCGTCCATGGAAGTTAATACCTCGACAGGAGCATCTTCTGATGAGAAGGGTTGAAGAAAATCGGCATGCAAGTTCACTGCAGTTATCTAAAGAAGTAGAAAGCCAAACTGGGGTGACTATTTCCCGTGACACAATACGGCGTACACTGCAGAGGAATGGCATGCGTGGGTGCCGTCCACGAAAGAAGCCTCTCCTAAAGCACAGGCACAAAAAGCCCGCCTAGAGTTTGCCAGGGCCCATGCTGACAAAGATGAAGACTACTGGGACTCTATACTCTGGAGTGATGAGACCAAGATAAATGTTTTTGTAAGTGATGGCTTCAAAACTATATGGCATCGCAAAGGTGAGGAATACAAAGAAAAATGTTTGGTGCCTACAGTGAAACATGGTGATGGCAGTGTCCTTATGTGGGGCTGCACTGTTGGATTTCTGAAGAAGAACAGGGTGAAAGAGATTCAGTGGGTCCTGATCTGAACCCAGTCGAACACCTATGGGGAATTCTGAAGAGACAAGTTGAGCATCACTCTCCATCCTCTCTAAAAGAGGTCATTCTTAAAGAATGGAAAAGATAGATGTTGCAAAATGTTGCCAACTTCATTCCATGCCTAGAAGACTTGGTGCTGTCATTAAAAATCATGGAGGCCATACAAAGTACTAGATGTAGTAGTTTTGGGTGTACTCATTTTTGCATCACCCTAATTTGAGTAAAACTGAAAAATGTGTAATCTAAGTTATATTATTTACCTTAATTTCATGTTATAAGTTAAACAGATGTTATATTAAACTTAGTCTTGTCAGCATTTTAGAAATTGTTTTTGTGTTCATTGAGATATTGTTTAAAATGTTACTTTTCAAAGGGGTATACTCATTTACGCTGAGCACTGTACATTATTGCAAAGTTGTGTGGTTGTTTTTGAAGAGTGCACATGTCCGTAAGTGCTGTAGTTACACGGGAACCCCAGAGTATGACGTAAGAGGGAACCCACGATGGAGTCAAACATCTAGAATAAAGCAAAACAAATTACCCCCCAACACCCCCACCCCCAAGGGTCTAGGGCTAACTTGCTACACCACTGAAGGATATACTTGTTGTTTAATCCAACCATCCCAATATCTTCTCTTTCATACAGACACAGATGTTAGAGGTTGCCACCTCAGTGAATGAGTCTTTTTTTCTTTATTCTCTCCAGAACCTACAACTTCCATCTCTGATCCATGCTATGATTATCACACTCTTGATGAATATTGGAGAGACATACAACAATATAACTACTATGGATATGATGACACTCTTGTTGAATGGAGTGGCTGGTATCGGCTGTATTTGAATGGAGAAAGTGCCCAGATGTCTGAGTGGTGTGTGAGTTATATGGTATGTGGTGGTGAAACTGGACTGTATCTCAACGGTTCTCATCCAACACTTGAGGATGGAGTGGTGACCCGTGAAGTCCTGGGAACTCATTCATGGTGGTGGTATTACAATCAGTGTGGAGCCTACAGTTCAACACCCATCCAAGTCAAAGCCTGTCCAGGAGATTATTACGTCTATGAATTTGTCAAACCCAATATATCAGCTCCCTGGCCTATGTACTGTGCAGGTACAAGTTTTAGGATTTTTGTTATGATTTGTTATGTCACTATAAATGAGAATAAAATTACTATAAATGTAAATGCTCTGTCTATAAGATAATTAAACATCATTTTCATTTGTTTTATGAAAATCAGCATGTTTTAACTTAGAATCATTGGTGTGCAGTCCATTATATATTATTTTTGCACTCTCCATGACAGTTGCCTTCCAAAGCATCAGCAGTGATCCCTGCTACAACTATGAGTCTCTGGATCGTCCCTGGAGAGCCAACAATGAAAGTGGAGATTATATTTGTGATTACTTGTTCTCCTGGAATGGCTGGTACCGGCTTTTCTACTATGGAATGGACATCCGGATGTCAGAGACCTGTATTAGTTCATTCAGCTGTAACACATACTATAATCTGTGGCTCACTGAACCTCACCCTCAGATAGAGGATGGAGTGGTGATCAGGGAGGTCTGTGGAGGGTCTTATTGGGAGGCTGCTGTGAATACAAGTCAAATCCCATCAGAGTGAAAGCGTGTCCAGGCAATTACTATGTCTATGAACTTGTGAATCAAGCATGGTGGTGTACAGGATACTGCACAGGTACTGTGCTTTTTTCATTTAAGTATTTAAAACCTTTTAAAAGGATTTCTGTCATAACATGAATTTCCCTCTTTTTAGATGTCAGCACTATTTCACAGGCAGTTTCCACTATAAGTCCAGATATATTCACTGGATCCAGCATCACCTTGAGTAAGTTGTAAATAAAATATAGGAAAGAATATATGAATGTTATTAAAATGATCTATTTTTTTTTTTTTTTTTCGTAATTAAAGATTCGCATTACAGTTTTGCATCAGATTCGCAATGGTTTAAGAATCTTATGATTATGACATTAACTGGTTCATATTTGCACTTGTTAAGATCCTCACTGAAATATAACTTGTTTGTTTTGGTTTCATCATCTCTCACTAACAGATTATGACCCGTGCAATAACTACAACATACTCGACAACCACTGGAGAAGCACACTCAATTACTGGTCTATGTATGGATACATATCTGGACATGATGACACTCTTGTAGAATGGGATGGCTGGTATCGACTCTTCATTAATGGATTAAGTGCTCAGATGCCTGAATGGTGTATGTCTTACATGTCATGTGGAGGTTTTAGTTCTCTGTATCTTGGTGACTCTCATCCTCGGCTAGAAGATGGAGTTGTTACTCGTGAAGTTCTACGGCACTCACTATGATCAGTGCAGTCGCTACAGATCCGACCCAATCCAAGTCAAAGCTTGTCCTGGAAATTATTATGTCTACAAATTTACCAGGCCGACTCTTTCAATCCCAGCTCCTGTATATTGTGCAGGTACATTCATTTATCCTTATATTTGACATGATTATCATGAATTGTATTGGTTTTTATTCAAATTGTTATCTTAAATATATTTAATCTGCAATATATAATGTTCTTTCTACTTTTTCCTTAATAGTTCATTTCTCCACCCCAAGTGTTGATCCCTGCTACAACTATACCAGTCTGGATGAGCCTTGGAGAGCCACTGACAACTATTACTATAATAACTATTACTACTATGGCATGTGTGATTATAATGTGGAGTGGAATGGCTGGTACAGGATGTTCTACAATGGTGAGAGTGTTCAGATGCCAGAATCATGTGTAAATCAAGGCATGTGTGGCACTTATGAACCACTGTGGCTCAACGGCCCTCACCCACAGCTGGAAGATGGAGTGGTCACCCGTCAGGTCTGTGTCTCATCATGGAGTGGCTGCTGTACTTACACATCCCACCCTATAAGAGTCAAAGCCTGTCCAGGAAATTATTATGTTTATGAGTTTGTCAAGCCACTGGTTTGCGGAGCTTACTGTGCAGGTGATTCATTTGCACTTCAGTCATTTGATTTTCTGGGGCCAGTTGTTCAAAAGTTTAATCTGGATCAGAATGATCTGGATATGGAAATCCCATGTTTTGCTATCTAGGATCAAATAATCCATCTTACTTTTGTGTCGGTTTTTCAAAGCAAAATTGTATTGAATCACCCTGATCCAAATACACACATTTTCAGATTACTAAATCTGGATTACTAGTGTTCTACAGAGCCCCTAAAGCAGGGTCGGGAACGTTGATCCTGGAGGGCCATTGTCCTGCAGAGTTTAGCTCTAACCTTGAAAAATTAATTCACCCGCCTGCAACTTTAGTAATCCTGAAGACCTACCTTGATTAGCTTCAAGTGTGTTTATTTAGGGTTGGAGCTAAACTCTGCAGGACAATAGCTCTCCAGGATCAACGTTCCCCACCCTGGAACATGGTGATGGTAAAAATGAGATTGATTTTTTTTTTTTTTTTTTTGTTGGATATTTACTGTTTGGGGATATTTTATGACAAAATTTCTTTTTACTTTACCGAAAGGCTTAACAGGTATAAAGTCCACTTCTAATTTATTACTTTAACAGTTAAACTAATCAAGAGTAAAATAAAAAAAAGTGTGTGTATATCACATGATACAAATGTTGTATTTTTGTCCAGTTTTAAAGTTTTATTACCTTTTGTTCCTAAAATCTACCATTCTGATGGGATCAGTATAATCCTGATTTTAGGATCAAAGGGATCCCAAACTTACTAAAAAGTTTTGAACAACACAAACTGATTATTTGATCCAGATCAAAACCAAGATTGGATTTTGTGATTTAATCTGATTTCAAAATTCATTTTTCTTTTGAACAACCCATTTTCAAGACTTGAAATTTAGCTGAAATTCAATCAGATTACTTTTGAACAACTGGCCCTGGACGTTTCTTTGAAAATGATTCATGTTGATATAAAATGTTCCTAATACCAGAATCCACAAACCAGTCCATCTCATCAGCGTCTACAACAACAGAGACAATCCCATCTATAGAATCCATTACTCCACCAATCACAACCACTGGTAAAGTATTGTCTTGCTTCCTTTATAAACTCTTATGAGCATCTTTTTGGACATGTATTTTTATTAAACATGACCTCTTGAAATATTCCTATTAATCACATTAAGTAAATTCATAGCAAAATTAATGTCTGCAGAAAAGATGAGTAAAAATTATATTAGGAAGAAGCAATGACAAATGAGTATGCAATGTGAACTCAATTAAAATGCAAACATACAATGCATTTTAGGCAAAGTGAAGAACTGAAGTTTTGTTAAAAGTGAAAACTAAACCACCAGCATTTCTCATTTCTCATTTCATGACCCCAAACTGTTCACATATCCCAACTATCAAAGACAGGGAATTATGTAACAGCATGTATACACAAAGAAATATATAAATACAGATAGAGTGCTGCTTGAAAGTTTGTGAACCCATTGCAGAATGTTACTTATTTTAACAAAATAAGAGGATCATGGTAGACTTTTTGAATTTGAATTTAAGTATTTAAATTACACTTAATTTGTCTTCTAGGAAACATTTAAGTATCTCCTGTTGCTTCCAAAGCGCAGAACTAAATGAAAATATGATATTTATTCAAAATAATAAAAAAAAAAAAAAATGGACATCATTCAGCTCAAAAGATTTCACCCCTGGGATCTTAATGCATCATGTTCCCTTCTGGATCATCAGTTAATGTTTGAACCTTCTGTAATACTTACGTATGAGTCGCTGGATTTTCCTCAGTGTGAAAAGATGGATCTCAAAATCATACAGTCACTGCTGGAAAGGGTTCAAATATGCAAATATGCACTAGCCTCGAGTACCTTATTGCTTTTATAAAACAGTTACCACACAATACAAATATTAAAGCCAAAAATACACAGAACCGTTGGTGAAGCGGTCATAGCCATGTTTTATTGTGAATAAAACACAGCTATTGACCAATCAGAATCAAGGACAGGAGCAAACCGTTTTATAAATAAATATATTTCTCAACTAATCTGCTGCAGTCCAGTGCTCGTCTTCTCATCAACAGTGTTTTTCTCTTATTTCATCATATTTCATACCTGTTGAATTTACATTTATAAATGAATTTGACTGAGAAACACCCTTATGAAAATTAACCATAGTTTTATTATAGTAAATGTGTTGTAACCTTGTTTTTCACAGATTGATTATCATTTGTATTACCACAGCTTTACAACAAATACCATGGTTAAAATATGGTTAGCAAAACCATGGTTAATTTGTGGTTACCATGGTTTAACTACAATAACCATGTTTTTTTTTTTTTTTTTATTTGTAGCAAAACAATGGTTAATTTTCGTAAGATCAGTATTAAAATAGATGAATGAATGAATGAATGAATGAACTACCTTAAAGAAATGTAATGGTGTTAAACATTTAATCAATCTTAAACAGTAATTTTGAAATATTTTGAATAATAATACCATTTATTGGCATAAATGTGTGAATTACATACAGTGAAATGATTGCCAATGAAAATGACAGAATAATGACTAAATATTTCATACAAATTAATAAATATGCTGATCTTATTCATCTCACACACACTGCAGCTTCACGGTCACTAGTTTAGACAAGCGCTGACACCATGTGGTGAAATAATCGCGTATGTTTACAAGCCATGGCTTTCTCGGATCGGCTTATGTTGATTAAAACTACAAGTTCCATTGAGTTTGAAAAATTCTGTACACATTAATCATCAGAATATCTCTTCACCTCTCTCTAAAAATGTCCGGATTTTTAAATCAACCTCTGGATGCTCATTTTACAAGGCGTTTATTCAACTAGTTGATTACAGCACATTGAAAATATACATAACCAGAAGAATCGATACAGTGCTTCGCCAAGCACTTCTGGTAATCAATTCCGCTGTGATAAAAGTCTATAGGCCTTTATCACAGTACGCGTGTCGTCACATCCGGCTTTGATTAGTAGTGTAAAGGAATTTCCACCTGCATTATCGTCAATGGACAGGAGCCAGTTTTGAGAAGAAAATTATACTTGTTTAGTTTAACTTAACAATAAACCTCAATATTTAAAACTTTTATTTAGACTTACATGATATCCTACAATGTATGTCATCTTTAATTTTAACGTGTAACATCTGAGCGATGCGATCATCAGCGCTGCCGGTGTACTGACGGCATGAGATTAACAAGCAGCACGCAGCTCAAGTTACTGCCAGAGGAATCATCGGACTGATTTAATTTTATTTATAATGTTTTTTTGTTTTTTTGCATTATATAACCATTGTCCACTATTGTCTGCAGTATAATGCTATCCAATCATTGCACAAAAACATGGAGGATATGATTTGTTTACTATAATTAAACCAGTTATTTTTGAATAATCATCTATGGGCTGGACATATTCCTTTATTTAAATAACTTCAATTTGATGCTTGCATTGTAAAGTAGGCTAAGTCCATGAAAAAATTTGAACATCATTGTTTAATTTTGTATAAACAATACAATATTGTTAAAACAATACATTTCCCCCAAACCTTTAATTTTATCAACCCAAAATAGACTTTGGTTGTAATTAATATTTTGAGCTTTGTCTAATTAAAGCTCTTTAAAGTGATATGTTGTTTGTATTCTATTTTTGCAGTTCTGTGATAAAATAAGGTGATAAGACTCTGAAGCATACACATTCAGTAGGCTATGGCTTGTGCGCTCCACTTTAAATAATGAATTATGTGTCGGAATATTATGACGCCTTTTTCTTTGTTTCACAATACTCAATTAATGATTGTAAACAGAGGTTGGTGTCTTTACAATAAGTATCTGTGCTGAATTTTACAAAAATCAATTGCTACATGTGCTATGAGCACAGCCAATAATAAAGGCTGCAGTGGAAGTTTTTTTACGCTACTATTTGAAGCTTCTGCTTTTCGTGCACGGAAGTGTGATAGAGGCCTATTAACACTTCACTTCCTAGGATGAGTCACATGGCACACTACTATGCACTTTCGGTCTTGTGGACTTACAATGGCTGCCGCATGCGCATGTCAATTAAGTCCACGAGACCGCAAGTGTCCCATTCATCAGGTTTCAGAAGGGTGCTTATGGCGCCCCTTTGCGGCCGCTATGCCCCTTTGCGCACTTCAGTTGAGTCTGCGAGCTCGCAGAGGACTTTACCCAGCAGTCAAAGCGGCATTACGTCACAAAAGTGCGAACTCAGAGGAAGTCAACGAGACCGAAAATGCATAGAAGTGTGCCATTTTGGATTCAGCGCGCGACTCTCCACGGTGCATAATAGCCATTGAGCATACATCAGTTGTACACTAGTTATTGCGGTGCATTATGGGATTGAAATATGGTTTCGACACCACTATAACTGGCTGTCCCCTCAATTAGTGCCCTATTTAAGGGTATAAGGAGCGATTTTGGACACAGCCCTGGACTCTGAATGAGCCAAGTGGAATAGATTTGAGCTGCAGCGTGGATGTCAAGGCTGCCTGTAGCTAAAACTTGGAATGGAGTTTAATTTTTAGGGCATTCCTCAAGTGGAATGGATTTGACTGACGGTGCTTTGAACATATGAGCTGAATTAGAGACGGTAAAAGTGAGTGGGTCCAATATCATTAGTCTTAAAAATGGGTGGGTCTTGTCCCATCCATATACAATGGTTCCGACGCCCATGATAAAACATCATTCATTTATTAATTCAGAAAAATGTATTTGTAATTTTTCCATGACAACAGCGCCCCTGTTGACCCCTGCTACAACTACAATATCCTGGATGATTCATGGAGAGCCACCAACAATCAACATTCCTCTCAAATAATGTGTGACACTTGGGTCAGCTGGAACGGCTGGTATCGTCTCTTCATTCAGGGTCAGAGCGTTCAGATGCCAGACACATGTGTTGATGAGTATAGTTGTGGCACTCATGCCCCACTGTGGCTGAACGGAGGACATCCAACAGTTGAGGATGGAGTGGTCACTCGAGATGTCTGCGGTCACTGGAGCAATAACTGCTGCCTTTTCCAATCCAATCCCATTAAAGTCAAAGCCTGTCCAGGAGATTATTATGTCTATGAGTTTGTAAGCCCAACAACCTGCCATTTGGCATACTGTGCAGGTAGATATATTTACATGTGCTCTTTGTTTATATAAGAGATAATTGTTTTTTATTGAATATTTTCATTTCTTTCAGATTCAAGCCACATAAACACTACCACTACTACTTTCACACCAGAGACAACCACAACCAAAACTACAACAACAGTAACAACAACCATGGACACTACGACTGGTAATATAATGTATTGCGTTACATTCTGGAGGATTGTTGTTTTGCATGAGCAAATCAGATCCATGTTATGTGTATGTGATGCATATGAATAATATAAATGAATTTATAAAGCTATATAGGCTATTAAATTATCAGTCAGTGATTCAACCATAGGCTCAAGGTCACAGGTGATCACAGCTGTGCAGATATAAGTTACAATGCTATATCATGTGTATTTCATTATGCAGACATTGCAAATATTATGATTGGGGCAGTAAGGTAAATCAAATTAAAATGATGTAAATGACATTACTAATAAATGTTCAAAACTGTTTTTGTTTTTGTTTTTCAGACAATGGCATTAATATTACGAGCCGGTTTTATCCATTTGGAACTGGAGACACAGTGAATGGACGCATTGACGATGGAAGTTCATCAGTTATTTACCTCCAGCAGCCCTTTATATTTTTTGGGCAAACATACAACCAAATTTATGTAAGTCAATCGGATATGAGAGGATCTTGGATTATGAGTGTCTAAACCTGTGTCTATAAACATTGTACCCTTGGAGAAAAAGTAAATGGGAAAATTACCCTTCACTGCAATTTAATTTTCGATTTCACTCGTTTTCTCGATGCATCGATTGCAAATCCTGACGAAGCATATGCATCGATCTTGAAATATATTGAATCGTGAATCGTTAATTTCGGTCAGTAATCGATGTGAAATGCAAAGAATCGGATTAATTGCGATTCTATAGCGATTCGGTGCTTTGAGGGGCTACTGGGGAATTTATGGAGACGTTGTGCGCCGTCATTTGCGCCCTCATAGCTCTCCACAGATAAGCGCTGCACTCTTTACCGCCTCTCACTGGATTGTGCTCGCGCTCCGTCTGTAGCTCTTTTGAGCTCTCCTCAGGACCGCCACTGCTATTCACATGAGCAGATCACAGCTGTCTATCGAGACAGCAATAGTCCAAAGTCTATTTTCAAACTGCTCAAGCTATTGATAAAGCTGCCATGTTGTTGCGTGGTCACTACTGTTGAAATAAAACGCTTTTATAGCGTGGAAACGTCACCGTCATTTTCTATAAGATAAAATACTGAAGTTTTATGGAAATGGGTCATACCATTGACATTAGGCTACCTGAGCAGTTGAAGTAAAACCCTGCTTATTCAAGGGCGCGCATTTATTTATTGCATGGACGGAGCAAATACATAATGTAAGTGTCTAAATGCCTACGCACAGTCCCAATGAATGATAAATGAAATTATGAATGTCGTTCAACTGAACGTGCGAAGGAAACTGCTGAAGTAAGTACAACATTAACAACACTGAAATAAGAGCGCGCGGTTTATCTATCAATCAGATGCGCATTAAAGTTGCTATAGCAACAGTAGACACCCAGAGCGTTTTCTTTCAGAATCATCATAAGGAAAATGTTCCGTATAAAGAGAACAAAGAGGCCTTTTCTTACTATTCCGTGAAGAGAAGTTAGTTTAGGATTAGTTGGAAAAGTGCATGATGTTCTAGGGTCTCTCCATGTAAGCATTGGTATGATTAATGTACCTGGAACACTTTAATAAGGTTGTGTAGCCATTAACACTATCCTACACAATAATTAACATGAACTAGGCCTAACAATACTTTTAAATAAGTAAATTTCCACAAATGCCAATTTTTAAAGGCTATTAAAATAAAGTTATGTAGCATCATTAAGAACTAACATGAACTAACATTAACAATGGACAAAATGTTTTTTTTTTTGCCCCATTCTCTAACCCCTGAAGGTCCCTGTGTAACTCACACCCTGACTAAGACACATTGGGGAAGCATTTCAAAAACCCTGTGAATCGAATTGAATGAATCGAATCGCATCGAATTTTAATGTGAATCGTCTCGAATCAAATCGCTCTGAATTTGCAAAAATCGTTCTTGAATTGAATCATACACCTATGAATCGTGAATCAAATCGATTCGCTGTCTACCCAAAGATTTACAGCCCTAATTACAAGCGATTTTGCATCGTTTATAAGAATTCTGCAATGGTAATCAGTCCTCTTCTATTTCAGGTTAACAACAATGGACACGTGACTTTTGACAGTGCATGGTCCAGCTTCTCTCCATACCAGTTCCCAGCTTATGGAGGGAAAGACCTCATTGCTCCATTCTGGACAGATATTGACAACCGTTGGAATGGTGTTATCTCATATCAACAGTACACCTCTGGCAGTGTCCTTACACAGGCAACCCAAGACATAAACCAATACTTCCCTGACTTGAGTTTCTCTGCTTCATGGGTCTTTGTTGCAACATGGGATAGAGTTGCATACTTCTACAATTCAGGAACAGTAAGTAGCCTAATTTGGTACCATGGAAACCTTCATGTGACCATTAGGAAATAAAAATTGGTATACCACGGTTCCATACTTCCCTTTAAAATGATTTTTTTTTTTTTGTCTTTGTTTGTTTTTTTGTCTTTTAAGGAAACATCTTTCCAAGTGGTTTTGATTTCAAATGGCCATCTCTCATTTGTTGTAATGAACTATGGTGCAATCGCTCCAATGCAACGATATGTACAGGTATTCACAAGATAACAGATTGATATGATGTATTGAAATGTTTATGACTAACTAATCAGACATCTGGATGTCTTCCTTGTCATTAGGCTGGTTATGACACCATCGACTCAAGTCACCATTTCTCAATTACTGGATCACTCCAGAATGACATCACAGCCCTACCATACAGCAGCAATGTCAATGTGCCAGGCAGATGGGCCTTCAGAACAGATCAAGGAACACGGGGCTGTCAGTTTAACGGTAATGCTGCTTCCCTGACTGCGTGCAATATTTCCTGTTTGCAGCGAGACTTTGAATGACCTATGAATGACCTATTTTGTAATGTGTATGTGTTATATAATTTAATGACCTAAATTATATTGTAATGTGCTAGTGAGCCATAGGTGGAGCCTTCCAGACTTACACAAATGATTTAAGGTGTTCATATCCATGAACCCTTTGTTATAGGTTTTCCAGTGCAGCTAGGAGACTCCTTCTGGAGTGATGCTGCCTGTCAGCAGAGATGCACCTGTACCAGAACAGGCCTCCAGTGCAGCTTTGAGACCTGTACTTATTCCCAAGCTTGTCGTCCAGCTGCTTTCCAATACTCTTGTCAGAACATTCAGCGGCAAACATGCACCATCTCCGGTGATCCTCACTACTACACCTTTGACAATCAAATTTTTCACTTTCAAGGAACCTGCACATATGTTCTTTCTGAGGTTAGTAATGTTGCTATGGCTTTCCATTTATTAAAACAGATTTTATTAAATTGGAAATCCATTAATGATTCTGATTTTTGCAATTGTTTAGGCTTGTGGAAATGGTTTGCCGTACTATCGCATTGAGGGCAAAAATGAGCATCGGGGTAGTACACATGTGTCATGGACTCGGATGGTCAGAGTATTTGTCTATAATGAAGAAATTGAACTGGTCAAAGATCATTATTATGAGGCAAAGGTAAATATCACTATATTGCTGTAATGTTGATTTTATTTCAGCCATCATTCCATCTTCCTAATTTCTTTTTTGTCAACATTGTCAAGGTTAATGGGACCTTTCTAGCAACACCATTCACCCTCCACAATGGCTCCATCCAAGTCTATCAGTCAGGTTTTTCCTTGGCCATCAGCACAGATTTTGGTCTCCTAGTGACCTATGATGCATATAGCTATGTCACCATCTCTGTACCTTATGACTACCAGAATGCCACATGTGGTCTGTGTGGGAACTATAACCTACATCCTGAAGATGACTTCCGTTCAGTCTCTGGGGAGATCTTGAGCTCGGATGTTGACTTTGCCAACTCTTGGAAGGTAGAGGGGGACACAGATCCTGAATGCCATGATGTCAGATGCACAGGTCTTGCTTGTGCGGTTTGTACCAGCAGTGAAATGAGCCTTTACAGTGATTCAAACCACTGTGGAATCCTCGGAGATGTTTGGGGGCCTTTTGCATCTTGCCACTCTGTGTTTTCGCCACAGACCTACATAGAGAACTGTGTCTATGATCTTTGCTTAGGAGGAGGGTACCAGCCTATTCTGTGCCAGGCTCTCAATGTGTATTCTGCTCAATGCCAACAGCAGGGTGTACAACTAGGGCAATGGAGACAACCAGGCTTCTGTGGTAAGTGCCTTGTTATATCTTTGTTAGAAGTAAGTTTGGCATTCAACCTAATGTAACTGTTTTCTTTCACATTGCACAAATATTTCAGAGTTTGATGCATATTTTTATTTCTGCCCTCAATTTCCAGAAATCATTTGCCCTGAGCACAGTCATTTTGAGTCCCACGGAACAAGCTGCCCTGCAACTTGCAGCAACCCATCTGCCCCAATAAACTGTCCCTTGCCTAGTCAGGAGAGCTGTATTTGTGATGATGGGTACATCCTCAGTGCTGGGCAATGTGTGCCTGAAGTGAACTGTGGCTGCACATTTGAGGGTTTCTATTACTCTGAGGGACAGTCAGTAGTGTTGGACGAGGACTGTGGGAGACAGTGTGTTTGCAGTAGCAGGTCAATGGTCTGCTATCAGCACCAGTGTGGTCCAGCAGAGGTGTGTGGACTCCGTAATGGTGTGAGGGGCTGCAGACCCATCAGTTATGCTACCTGTTCGGTTGAAAGCCTGGGTTCATACCACACCTTTGATGGACAAACTTTCAGATACCCAGGAGCTTGTGGACTGACCCTTGCAAGAGTGATGGGGCCATCCCAACTACCATACTTTGTTTTGACAGTGGAGAAAGTACCCAGAGGCCTTCAAGAGTTTTCCAGGTTCCTAAATTTTGAGGCAGGAGGAACTCATGTTTCCATTGAATTGGGAGAAGGTAGCAATGTACAGGTAGGCTAAAGATTTTCATTTATTTGGAGCAATTTAACTATATTATTTTAAACTCATATGCTAGATCAATTAACTTTTTTATTCTTCTCAGGTGGATGGACAGGTGGTTAGTCTACCCATCAGTGTTGGTTCCAGTCAGATCCACATCTATCACAGCAGTGTGAGGGGTTTTGTTTTGGAAACAAACTTTGGAGTGACCGTTAGAGCTGACTGGCCGCACATTGTCCGAATCACAGCTCCAACCACTTACAATGGTACACTTGGAGGTCTGTGTGGCAACTTGAATGGAAACATTAATGATGAATTCTACAGCCCAGATGGTGTCCTGCTGGATAACTCTCAGCTTTTTGCGGACAGCTGGCGTGACGGATCCCTGTCAGCCCACTGTGAGGACCCAGCTGACATTTGGGAACCAGGAGTTTATCAGAATAGGAGTGAGTTCAATGAGCTCTGCCGCATCATGGCAATGAATGATGGACCTTTTGCTGAGTGCAGCAGAACACTAGACCCCTGGCAACGGATTGAAGACTGCATTCATATGCTGGAGCAGACGGAGGGTGCCAGGAGGCTCTATGTGAAGCCCTGCGAGGTACACACTGCACTGCCAACAGAGTGGCATTGCAGTTGGAGAGTGGAGGAGTATCACCCACTGTGGTTAGTATCTTGTGAGGTGATAAGATTTTCAGAATTAAACTATACATCTTCTTCAAAATGCTGATCATTCATTGCCTTTTCTATTTGGTTTTGTCTTAATTTTCCCAGATCCCAGCTGTCCAGCAAATACCCATTTTGAACTGTGTGGCACATCCTGTCCTGCGTCCTGCCCTAGCCTCTCATTTCCCTTCCAGTGCACTCTGCCATGCCAGGGGGGATGCCAGTGCAATGATGGACTAGTGCTGGATGGAGATCGCTGTGTTCCCCCCACTGGTTGCGGCTGCCACTATGATGGCCGTTATCGGCAGCCTGGAGAACAGTTCTGGCATGGTGAAGAGTGCCAGTTCCTGTGTGTCTGTGATGGAATCACTGGAAATGTCCGTTGCACACCATCATCTTGCAGTGAACAGGAAATCTGCCGTGTGGTGGAGGGGGAGTATGGCTGCCATCCTAATCCACATGGTAGCTGTTATGCTTCTGGAGATCCCCATTATATCTCCTTTGATAGAACCTACTTTGACTTTCAAGGCACATGCCGATATGTGCTGGCCGCAGTGTGTGATGATACTCGTGGACTTCCACACTTCCAGGTGGAAGCAAGAAATCAAGCATGGAATGGATGGCCTGTGTCAATAACTGTTGAAGTTTTTGTCAATGTCTCTGGGCATCTTGTGCACATGTCACAGGACATGAACAGTTATTCTGCTGTTAAGGTGAACAAATCCCACTCACTGTACTTTGCCATGGAGTATATGTGACAGGAAAACATTACTGTTGAAATTATTAATAAGATTGTTTTGTATTAACAAGCTCTACTTTTTCTTCAAATAGGTTGATGAAGAGACCAGAAACCTCCCTGTCTATCTTGACTCTGGTCGGGTGTCTGTCTACTCCACAGGACAGTTTATATATGTCTCGACTGACTTTGGTTTCAGTGTCAGTTATGGTGGCTCCTGGGAGGTAAACATTGTTGTGCCAGCAGAATACAGTGGAGTTATGTGTGGCATCTGTGGCAACTTTAATGGCCATCCCGAGGATGACTTCCTCACTCCGTCAGGTGATCTGGCACTGTCAGCAGACCAGTTTGGGGCAGCATGGAAGGTTGAGGAGGACATGCCATGCAATGACCGTGGGGACAGCGGTTCTGGCCATTGCCAAGATGAGAGCACAACTCTGATCTCACAAGCCTTGTGTCAGATCATCAGAGACAATCAGGGCCCCTTTAGCTTCTGTCATGGTTCTGTAGATCCACAGGCCTACTTTGATAACTGTGTGTTTGATGTGTGCATCTCTGGGAACCATAATGATGTTTTGTGTCGCTCTATCCAATCCTATGTGAGTGCTTGTCAATCTGTCAATGCCATGGTCTACCCCTGGAGAGAACTTGCCTCATGTGGTAAGTGACTGGAGGTGTGGCTGAGATATGTAAATAGACCAACTTCAGATGAATTTGTTTTCTATATTAAATTTTCCTTTTATCACAAAGATTTAATATTGTACAAACTATTAATTGGATTGTATAAATACATTTTTTTGTTGCATTTCCAGTCATGGACTGCTCATCAAACATCCCAAACAGTCATTATGAGGTGTGTGGCACAGACTGTGGTCATACGTGCGCCAGCAGCATCGATGCTAGTTGTGAACACACATGCTCAGAAGGTTGTTTCTGTGATGAGGGATTTGTGAGGAGTGGAGGACTCTGTGTACCAGTGGAGCAATGTGGCTGCTTGTATGATGGATTCTACTATCATGTGAGGTTTAAAACATTATGTTTTTATGTTAAACCTTATTATATAGGGCAGTGGATAAGGGGAAGCATAGGCTTAGCATATTATGGCAACATACATCATCTCAAAATGCCATGGTACAAAGATGGTATAATCATAGTATTTTCGTATATTTACTTATCATTGCATTTGCATGGTACTCCTAAAAATCATGGTGATACCAGGATGCTTTTAGTATGTAAAAATATTCACTGATCTTATGTTATGTTATGGAATTGTAAAGTTTGTTGTCATTGTTGATTTTGTAGATTGGTGAACAGTTCTGGGATTCAACATGTTCCCAACGCTGTCAGTGTTTTGCTCCGAATGATCTACGCTGCACTGCATCTCTCTGCCCAGCGGCCATGGAGTGTGCGGTCAGAAGTGGACGTCGTGACTGCTACAGTCCAATGTCCACGTGCACAGTCTGGGGCGACCCCACTACATCACCTTTGATGGGGCTGTGGCCCACTTTCAGGTATGAAGTGGTAAACTCTGCTGTTTTTTTTTTTTTTTTTTTGCAGACAACTACCTTAACTGTTGTGTGGGGCTGGGACAATAAATCATTGAATCATGAATCGAAAAATGATTCTGGATCAATTCTAAGATTTTCCAAATGCATCGCTATTCTCTCTTGAATTGATTCTGAGCTTTTTAACGGCAGACGGCACTGCGTGCTTTAGAACAGCTTTTATAAAATAATCTTTCATAAATTTCAAAAAGGTTGAAGTGAATTACAAGGGTATTTGCAGTGGGCTGTTTACATTAATCTCGCATCATAAAAGCATTCTGAGGTGCAAGTATATAGTCGAACGCACAAGCCGCTCTTCTTCATGAGCATTTGAGCGTGTGGTTGAAAACTAGCCTAGAGCACCGTGTGTTGTTAAAAACTAAGCTCAGAATCGATTCAAGAGAGAAACGCGATGCATTCAGAAAATCTCAGAATCGATCCACGAATAGAGATAAAACGATTTATTGTCCCAGCCCTACTGTTGTTTTGTGTCCCAGTAGTACGGGACAAATGACTTAGCATTCAAGTTTATTCAAAGGAGAGTTATTGGTGTTAGAATGTGTAAACAAGTTTGACTGCAAATGTATTTATCATAATAAATATATGAAGATATATGAATGTATGCAATGTCAAGATATTTTGAAGTGAAAGAAGTGAAAGAAATGGAGACTATGTGAATTGTGTTAATCTTATCAGGAACGTGTTCGTATGAGATTGCCCAGACCTGCGGTAACGTTACAGACAGTGATCTGGAGTTCCGTGTGGTGGCCACCAACAGGCACCGGGGAACATGGTAGTGTCATTTGTTTCTGCAGTGGATGTTTGGTTGACTCAGCATGAACAACAGACACACATCACTATTGGGCAGAACAGGAGAATTAAAGTAAGTTACACTTCAAATGATATAAATCAATCAATTTTCTCTCACTTTCTTATGTCAAAATTGTCTAATTCCCTCCAGGTTGATGGAAATCCTATTGACACACCAGCTTATCAAATCAATGATTTTATAGAGGTACATGAGGAGCAGGGATTTGTAATTCTAAATGCATTCAATGAATTCATTGTCCATTTTGATGGACATAACAGCCTTCTAGTCAGAGTGAGCGAAAGATTCTATGGATCTCTCTGTGGAATGTGTGGAAATTTCAATGGTAATCCTGCGGATGACAAAGTGCTGCCCAGTGGAGAACTCGCTTCTGATGACATTTCATTTGGCCACAGCTGGAAATCAGACACCAGCATTCTAGGGTAAGAACCATGAGACTTTAGAACAGTAATTTTTTTTTGGTGGGTCATGATCCAAAAATGTGTCACGGGTTTGTTTTGATGGATTGTGTCAGGTTGGGTTTCCAGTGCCATGCAGGTTAGATAAATTAGATGCACTAAATTTCCAATAGAGTAAGTGTGAGTGTCCCAGCCAGTAAGGTTGCACATGCTCCTGCACTCTCAGGGTTGCATCAATTAAGGACTTTTTAGATGATTATGTGTCCGGCGTATTCGGTTACTCAGTGGATGACTCGCTCTTGCAACCCTGTGGGAGTAACCAAAATAGTGAGACACTGACCTGTATTCCTTCTATTCTTCAGCTGTGGTACCAGAGACCAGCCCGGTAATGCTGATGACTGTCCATCCAGGCAGAGGTATTCTGATCTCTGTAGTATTATCACCAACACCACTGGCCCCTTCCAGAACTGCCATCTTCATATTGACCCTGCACCTTACTACTACTCTTGTGTGTATGATCTGTGTCTCTACACACGTGCCAATGGCATGCTATGTTCAGCTGTTGAGGCCTATGAGACAGCTTGTGCCGTCTTGGGGACACAGATCTCAGAATGGCGTTCGGGTCTGCGGTGTGGTAAGTCAAAATCACATTTTAGCACAGATTATTTTGTGATTTTGTCACCAGTGCTGAACTAACCTGAAAGTTGACCTTTAGATAAAGAAGCAGGGAGGGGCAGTAGGGTCCATAGCACACAAGTTTGCTTTTTGTCCTCCGTGTTTCTGTTACGGTTTTTAGAGCGAGAAACTGGTTCTAAGTGATTCAGTGGATGAATGAGCTGTCTGAATGATTCACAGTCATTATCTGATTTTGATCATTTTTATAACTTGTTTGACCAATCCATAGAAAAGAATGACAATTTAAAAACATGATTAATTCACAAATTGGACATTGCTAGCTCTTAATAGACTATCCCCTGATTTCACAGACAAGGATTAATCTAGTCCCAGACTAAAATGGATGTTTGAGCTGTTTTAACTGAAAGTAACTTGTACTGACATCTTAAAATATGTCAGTGCAATTGTTTTGTCTCAAGATGCACACCAGTATTTATTTATTTATTTATTTTTTTTCAGGTATGTTTATAAAACTTAAATACCCTAATTGAACTAGTTAGGCCTAATTCTGGCTTAGTCTAAGCCCTGTCTGTGAAAACAAGCCTGATTTTAATAGCTGTGATTTTAAAATATAGCAGCACTACCATTAAGCTTTTTAGCAATGCTACTGTCCAACACTGCCTGTTACAGTGAGGCAGCAGTATATTGGACTTGACCACAAATCATGGGTAAAAGTAACCTCTGCTTCACATTTCACATTCGGAGAACTTGGAGGGCATTTATATCAAAATGACCCGGCAATTAAATTATTAAGGTCAGGTGGATGGAATGTAAATGTGGATCTAAAGGGAAAATGATTAATAATTAAATGTCCCATTTAATTCACTAGGAAAAACTTTGATTATATTGAGGAATACAGAGCAATAATCATTCAGGGGCCCAAAATGTTAAGCCCTGGCTCTGATAACATGACTCATGTCATTTCATGTCATTTATCTGTGTTTTTACTTAGATGTGAGAGATCCCTGTTCTGAACTCAGCTGCTCTGAGGATGAATGGTGTGGGAAGAAAAATGGTGTTTATGGCTGTTTATGTAACGATGATCAACCCAGACCAGAACCTGACTCTTTTGGTTGGTATCAATCAACCAATATGAATATGAAATATCAATTTTTTTTTTTTTGAATAATTCTGACCATTTTGACTTTTTTTTTTTAACTCAGATTCCTTAGAAACCTGTGAAAGCAGCTCTGGCTCCATGTCTGTGTCTCGCTGTCAGCTCTTTGAGGCTGGTTTTCCAGCTGATGTCTTACACCTCAATGATCCCAAATGCAAAGGAACAGTCCAGAATGGCAGAGTGGAATTCCATTTTGATAATGATGAACACATCTGTGGTACAAATCTTGTGGTAGGTTTAACTCTGTATAATCTGTTCAAATACACCATTTAAATATTTGTAGTGTCTGATAAAGCCAACACAGTTTGATCTGACCACCTGGGGAATGTCTAATAGACTTTGAGAAGTCTCTAGAGACGTCTGTAAGGGTTCAGAATCTGTAACAACAAAATAAACGGACCTCTCTATAGACTTCTCAAAGTCTCAAAGAGATTCAGTGGGGAAGGGTGCACAACACCATGCCATAAACGAGAATGGAACTTGTACCTGCATTCAAAATCTTTTTTTTTTTTTTTGGCCCACCTCATTGGCACAGGGTATTTACACTAACTTTGATTAAGCCAGACAAAAAGAAACAGAGTTTGAATCAGCATTTTTCCAAGTTCATTCTTCTCCCTTTTACCGTTGCATATCAGCTCCGAGATGTGTTTACTTTAAAGAAAACAAAGAAAATTTCGAAAAGTGAAAATAAAGTGCCAAATTTAATAGTAGGATTATAGTGTTTAACAGGTATTTAATTGACCTATAATTGAAACTGGATGTGGTGTCCTCGTATTGATCAGACGGGCTGAGACATTGACCGCGACACGTGCCGTTCATAAACTATGGCCCCCTTCCTGGACCTTCAAGGACAACTTTACTGATCAGCAGGTTGAATATGGTAGGGTTAGGGGTAGGGGTGAGCTTTAGGGACATGGACAAATAATGTCTCAATGAGGTAGCATCCATTTATGATTATCACAGACTATTTTATAATATTATTCTACAATAGGTGCAAATAGTATCTGCCACTATTTAGTATAAATAGCATCTAACAACTTTTTTTTTTTTACTTGGTGCAAAGAAAATACTGCTTTGGTGCAAATAGCTGCTGCCTTTTTTAAATACACTGAATTCAATTTAGGCTAAATTACAAAATGTTATATTTGTTGTCCACAGGCTAACGGCACCCACTTCATCTATGATAACTTTATTCTGGGGACACCGAGGTCAGAAGGTCTCATCAGCAGAGAGAAAATCCTGAAGCTTTCTTTCAGCTGTGTTTATCCTCAAACACAAACACTTTCCATGAATGTGGAAATCAACCCACTGGAGAGGTGAGAGTCAAATGCTAATTCTGGTTTAAGTAGCACCATTTTAATTGAAAGAGTAGTTCACCAAAACACAGAATTTTTCTCACCCTCATGTTGTTCAAACCATAATGTCTTTATTTGTTCCAAGTAACACAGAATTTTACTGGTCTCACCTTTCAATGCAGTTAATCCTCATGGCGACTTTCAAGCTTCAAAAAGTGCAGAAAATATGCAAAAAGTGCAGAAAATACTTTTTGATAATGTATATTCCAAATCTTCTGAAATTATGTGTTAGCTTTGTGTAAGGAGCTTGAGAAGATTCATGATTAATGAATTAATCATTCTGGCCAGTTTTGTGAACCGGTTTCCTTGGAAAGATCCAACTTAATAGAGCAAATCACTTTAGGACATCATTATTTCTCTACTGAGCTCTGGTGAACACGCTAAAGAGAGCATTAGTGCGGATTTCAAAATTGTCAGTGAATAATGTTGACTGAAGTGTGAACATTCTGGGTGAACTAATCCTTTTAGCAGAATAATAACTGTATAAAAAGCAAATATACTGTATGGTAATATTCTCTAAACCAAGAATATATATGGTTTACTGGGTAAATAATGGGTAAAATATTTACCCATAAAACAAAGTAGATTTAACACAGATCTATTCATTATTTCATCAGCATTGTGCACAAGACTCTTCCCGCTGGTGAAGGCAGATATCAGGTCCGGATGGTTCCATATCAGGATGATGAGTTTACCCGGCCCTTCACTGGTGCAGTGGATGCAGAGCTCAACCAGGAGATGCATGTGGAAGTTCATGTTGAGGGGGTCGACAGCCGCCAGTTTGCCCTGGTGATGGACACGTGTTGGGCTACACCTGTGAATGATCCTGATTACAGCCTCCGCTGGGATCTCATCGTTAACGAGTAAAGCAGTGCTTTTTTAAATTATTTTATAATATTTCAGCCTCAACTTAGTGTAATTGATTAATTAATTACTTTACTAAATAATAATCATATAACATTTTGGATTGTCTTTCAGTATGTCAGAACTAAAGCACAAGATTCAATTTTTTTGTACATGGAATACAATTGTGTGATGATTTACAGAAGATCACTTTCGTATTGAATGTTTCAAATGAAAGAATTTGTCATTATTGATATTCTCAGGTGTCCCAATCCAAATGACGACACAGTGGAGCTGCTGCAGAACGGCGTCTCGACATCCAGCCGTTTCTCCTTCAGGATGTTTATCTTCACTGCAAACTCCACTAAGCTTTACCTGCACTGTGCTGTTCACCTTTGCCTTCTGTCAAGCAATCGCTGCTCAATGGTGAGTTTACAACCCATAATTCATAAAATTGTGATGTTAAATTTGTAAGGGTATCTTTAGGAGGCCTACTGTAGTTGTGAAATAATTTTTCAATGTATGTGTGGAATATCAATCTAATTTATCAATTATATTAGCTAGTGTCTGTCTGTCTGTTTTTCTGTCTGTGTATATGTGGAGTATCTATAGTAAAATATGATGGATAAATGTAAAGGTTTATACATTTGCAGTTTGTAAACCCTTGTTGATCAAACACTAATATAATTAAGGTTGGTATGTTTTAAGATTTAGGGCCAGATTTACTAAACAGGGCAACCTGAGACACATTAAAGAACACAGACACAGCCAGATAATTTCCATCATGACATACTCAATCTATTAAGAGCAGTGCAAATTTGTGTAGAGCCTCAAACACGCAGAGCTGCTGATAATAACAACACAAGTGCAAAATGGGTTAAGACATGCTTTTTGTTTTTGGAACAGTAAATAATAGTGCAAATACCAGTAATTCGACTAGCGCAAACCTTAGGCTACATCCACACGAAGCCAGAGCTTTCCCTATCCAATCTTTTTTTTCCTCGTCTCAAGAAATATCTGCGTACACACGAAACCACTGAAACTGGCTTAAAACGATGCCAGATCAGTATTTGGAGCTGTAATTCAGCCACAGGAATACACTAAAAATGGAGAATAAGACTTGGAGCATGCGCATAAATCTTGCGTGCTGTACACATACTTTAGTAAAGCTTAGAAATAAAGCTTTATTTTAGTAAAGCTATTAGGCTCAGTAGCTTCTGCAGCACGAACACAAGCATATAGTCTGCTATTGTTGTTGCTGTGGGTCGACACGTGGGGTGATGACATCATCGTTTCACAAAATATATGGATTGGCTGTACACACAAAAAACGCAAGGGCATCATTTTCAGATTTATCCACTCTGGGACCCGGTTTAAAAAAATAGCAGTTTCACCTTCTGAAAATGCGACAAATGCCTATACGATACAACATTTTTGCATATACAGATAAACTCATCTCTGTGTGGACAGGTCCTTAGTATGTTAATGTTCAAGTCTGCCCTCTTCTGGAGACTTTTTGCACTCTTTTATGTTTCATGTTTGTTCAGTGATATTTAACAGGGATTCACACAGCTGGATTTTAATCTTTTCTTTATCAGGACTGTGACTCTGGACACCAGCGGAGAGAGGGCAGGTCTCTGGACTTCCATGACAGTGCTTCCATATCCATGGGTCCTCTGATGTGGTCTGGAGGGAACACAGGTGAACATTTCATTTATTTGAATCATTTGTAATAAAGATTTTTGATTTCTGTCATACATTATATTTCACTTCATTTCATTATATTCTCTGTTCACAGATAAGTGGGTCCCAGACCAAGTGAAGGTATCTGAAGCTTCTTGTCTGTGTGGTTCTCTGATGGTGATTCTTGTTCCTCTGATGAGTGTCCTGACCATCTTTTAGTTTAGTACAACAAAAAATGTGCAACATTTTACATGAATATTGTTTAATGCCATTTTAATTGGCCACACTGGTTTTGGGTTTCTAAACTGTTTCATAACTGTTATTTTAGTCAATCTATTTTTTTGTTCATCATTCTGAATCCAATGCTGATGAAGCCTATGACAAAAATGTGATTTGCTCAGCTTTTTGTTTAAAATGTTCTTTTTTTCTAATGAAACTTACCCACATTCAAGTGTTAATAAAAAAGAATTAATGAAGCTAGAATATTTTTTCTTCTTCTTCTTCTTCTTCTTCTTCTTCTTCTTCTTCTTCTTCTTCTTTTTAAAGCAGAGGCTCTGTTCTTTCTTTTGATATATATGTTCAGACATTAATGCAATTCTGGGGGCCATGAAAGTTTTGTGTTGCTGGCTGGCAACATTTTTATTTTTTTTTTTTTTTTTAAATGTTGGCAGGGAAAGAGTTAAATAATGGATTGCATAGCAGTTCAAGGAAATAGTTATATAAAAGGCTAACTTTCACACTCCTAGTGAATACTGTGATTGTAGACAACTTATATGACTTTCTTTTCTTGTATGTATGAAAAAGGTCTTAATGATCCAAAAGGTAAATGAGGGGAAAAAAAATAATAAAATAATAAAAATAATAAAATAATAATAAATAATAATAATAAAATAATAAAAATAATAAAATAATAATAAATAATAAAAATAAATTTGATGGTTGGCCTCATACTATGTTTTTCCTTTTGTAATCATTTTCTTTCAGTAAAAGAATGAGAATGTTTAATGATCATAGCTTTATCTTTTTACTGCTATATTTACAAATGTTTTACTTCTTTTCCATAGTGATGTTATGATAATATGTATGAAAAGACATACTTTCCATTCTAAAGGCTTTGAATAATTTTACAGTTGAATTGTTCTTTAAAGGTAAGATGTGATGTTCAGTCAGTGATCAGGTTACCAAAACATGCTCTTTGTATTGTTCTAGTTTTCAGGTTTAGAAGGTGAAGAGAAAATGAAATTAAAGAGCCAGTAGGACAAAGTGTGACATATTTGTGACATATTTGCATAAGTTCTCTGACACTGTCCTCAATTGACCCTGTTGTGTGAGAGCATAACATTATTAACTGTTGACCACTAAGACACACTCACTGTAAAAAATCAAAAGTTGAGAAAACTTAAAAGTTTAAGGCAACAAACTTCAGCAGATTTTTGAGTTTTCTCGACTTGTTTTTGTAGGAGATTTTTGAGTTTTCTCAACTTTTTGTTGTATAAACTGAATACAAAAAGTTGAGAAAACTCAAAAATCTGCTGAAGTTTGTTGCCTTAAACTTTTAAGTTTATTCAACTGATTTTTTAAGCTGCTGCACTTATGCAACATTCAGATTAAAAATATTAAATTATTATTAATATTAATAATACAATATTGTTGAATGTTGTATGAAAGTATTGATTTGACAACAAAATATTACAGATCAAATACTCAAGATTTCTACATTACATTATAAACAATCAGCAATGTGTCAGTAGTCAACAACCATATTGTGTGATTCAGATTGCAAATTCCTGTTAAGATAAATATAATAGCTATTAGATAGAGTGTAATAAGTAGAGTATGAACTGCTTTTATATTTAGTTTTAACCTATAAAGGCATTGATTGTGTTCCAGTTGTTCTCTGTGTTAACATGCTGCACATGTGAAAGACTCTTTGGCCTGGTATATCATGTGGTAGTATAGCCGGTTTATTCATTCAGTATAACAGGTTTCTGAATGTGTCAGGTAAACATTTGCTTATTTTTCATTGCACATTCATTTACCTTAGTCACACAAAAGCAAGCTTATTATGAACATTTGTGTCAAAGTTCTCTCAATTGCAATTCAACGAAATGCTAATAGACTGAGTTTGTTTAGTGAATAATTAGAGAATCTTCATCCTCTTCAGTTTGTCTCTATAACTCCTTTAAACATGAGGTTTGAGCTTCACTGAGAGCCAATAGATACAATCAGCTCCTAATAATGTTCAGGTTTCATGCTGTATATTCATAGAGGAGTGTCTGTTTGTCTCTATCGATGGTTAGATTATCTCACCACAATTTTCAACCCTTTTACTTTTTTATGACATAATCATGATCGGCTGAATTCTTTATGACTGGTATTAACATGATTATTTTGCCCATTTGTAATAATATGCAGAAATTGCAATCATCACATTTGTCATTGTGTGATAATGTGAAATAAAATAAAAAAGACTGTTAATGCAGTGGTGACAGTTATGTACTGTAAGTAGTTCTTGGAAATCTTGATCAATTGCATTTGCAAAAATTACTGGAAAAATCCACTTTGGTGACTTGATAAGAATAGTTTATTGTCCAGAATCCAATCGGATGGTTTCATAAAAGCTGTGAAATGTGTAAAAATGAGAGTGAACCTGACTATCAGGTTTGACTGCACAAACAAGGAAATACACAGTAGTTCTCATGAGATTCTCATACTATGTATATCAGAGGATGAAATGTTCTTTATATTGGTGCCATGTGTCAAATTTACTGTGTAAATTAAAACCCATTAACTTAATTATAGCTAATGCAATAAATAAATTAATAATAAACATCTTTTTTTTTTCAACAGCATTTATTATAACATTTAAAAATACACTCCTGTTCATTAATTCATGTTTTTTTTTTCTTTTCATAATACATCCTCATAAGTCCTCAGATTCATAGAGGAGTGTCTGTTTGTCTCTATCGATGGTTAGATTTTCTCACCACAATTTTCAACACTTTTACTTTTATTACATAATCATGATCTGCTGCATTCTGTATGACTGGTTTTAACATGATTGTTTTGCCCATTTGTAATAATATGCATCACATTTGTCATTGTGTGATAATGTGAAATAATAATACACTTAATAATACATAATACCCCATAAACCAAATGGCTTAAAAAACATAATAAACAGTGTTGTTTTGAAATTCAAAAAATGCAGACAGTTTTCTGTGATGGGTAGGTTTAGGAGTAGTGTAGTGTAGGGGGATAGAATGTACAGTTTGTACAGTATAAAAACCATTACATCTATGGAGAGTCCCCATAAACCACATATACAAGTGTGTGTGTGTGTGTGTGTGTGTGTGCGTGTGTGAACATATGCAGGAATGTAGAACAATTGTAAAGAATGTAATAACTGCTCCTCCAGTAAACCAGTGAATAGTGTTCACTTCCTCAAATTCTTCCAGAACAGAGGCCAGAGTTGAACATCTTATGAACGAACAACAATATATAAAACATAATGGCCTATGACATATGCAACACGCACCAACGTTTCTGTTTGGCCTAATTTTATGTATTTTCTGTGATCTTTGTAAATCAAGTTCCATGACTAGCATATGTTGCTGTTTCTCATTGTTTGTTTGTTTGTTTGTTTGTTTGTTCTTCATTGTTGGTACCCAAATATTAGACACCCATTTGCCTAATGCTAATCTGCAAACTAGCATGCCATTTCCCAGCTGTTTTAAAAAGACATTACCGTTTACTTTAGGGTTAAGGTTTGTGTAGACTGTTAGTTGCATTAAAAATACATTTGATATGTATTTCTGCATTCCCGTTATGATCTTGCTAGTTTGCACATCTCACCAAACCCCACTTGACCACTGCCTGCATCCTTCCAGATGTATTAGGGATGGACTCTAAAGCTTTTAATGTAACCATCATTAAATTAATTAACATGAATCTTTCCAGTAAAGTGTGGGTCACTCACTGAGTGTTTTAAGGTACTATTTTTGAACATTTACTTTTGAAAAAGTGCTAACAAATCAGACTGACCCGCCGTCATTCCATCTTCACATTTATTTTGAGCACACAGTTCAAGGATGTCTTTTCGAATCCAGGTGTACACAAGGAAACAATCAGTTCAAATAACAAATCTCTCAATGTCACATGAAAAATGAAAAACTGGTTTAAGCTATTGTTGAGAAATTCTGGTTCCAGTAATGATCCACCCACAGTTAATAAAGGCACTGATAAGATTGTGAGATCTGCAGTTCAGCATCACTGTATTGAGAGAATCTCCCTGAGTTTGCTCTGATCTCAGGTAAAAATACTTCTGTTCTATCTCTTTGGGCTCTAATGAGTTATATATTTTGTAAAATTTGCCTGTTATTTAAGTACCTGTGAATGTTATAATTGCTTTGCAAATTTGCACAACAAAGAAGGAATAAAATATAGCAAAACATAAAAAACAATTATGTGTATGTTGTATATGTGTGTGCAGGTGCCGTTCGTCACAATGAGGTTTCTGATCTCACTGTGTGTGTCACTGCTGCTGATGAATGGTGAGTGTTTTATAATCTGTCTGTAAAATCACAGAATCTTTTTCCAATTATAATTTATGCTTATATTGTGTATTTAACAGGTGAAATAATCAATGGACAAACATCAGGTACAATCATTCTTTCACTTCATCTAATCTTCAGTTCATCTTGTTTTCCATTAAAAAGTGTAGAAATAAAAGCCGTAGAAATAATTCATATGGTAAAAGAGTTTTCCTATTGATATAAAATCTTCTCAAATTTTAGCACTTTCTTACACATTGGTATTCACAGCAGACTTTAAAAGAAATATATTATTATTATTATCATTATTTATTTATTTATTTTGCAGTCTTTGCCATTTCTTTTGAACTCACTGCAGTTCTATTTTAACAAACAAACGTTTTAAGACAAAACCCCCCAAACCAGGCTTAATGTATTTGGAATTTGTGACATTTATGAACTGCACAAATCTCACACACTTGTTAGTTTTTATATATATATATATATATATATATATATATATAATAGCCTATTCCTTTTTCTTTTTTCTTTTTTTCCTTTTTTTTTTTATACTGTTATAGCAGATACAACCACAACCACGCAAACTGCAGCCCCAGAAACTACAACCATGGAAACTACAACCACGCAAACTGCAGCCCCAGAAACTACAACCGTGGAATCTACAACTACGGAAACTGCAGCCCCAGAAACTACAACCATGGAAACTACAACCACGGAAACTACAGCCCCAGAAACTACAACCATGGAAACTGCAACCACGGAAACTGCAGCCCCAGAAACTACAACCATGGAAACTACAACCACGGAAACTGCAGCCCCAGAAACTACAGCCCCAGAAACTACAACCACGGAAACTACAACCCCAGAAACTACAACCATGGAAACTACAACCACGGAAACTGCAGCCCCAGAAACTACAACCGCGGAAACTACAACCACGGAAACTGCAGCCACAGAAACTACAACCATGGACATTACAACTGGTAATATAATGTGCTATATTTTCTGGAAGATTATTTATTTATTTAGGAGGCTTTACATGTCATATAAAACCTATGGTAATATATATATATATATATAGGCATAGTGAAACATCTAGTTTAAATATTGCTGTTTATTTAAGTGTGTGTGTGTGTGTGTCCATACGTTTGTACATATGTATGTTTACAGAGGAGACATTACTGTCGGACACATTAAAGTGCATCACATAGGCTTTTTTGAATGATGATGAACTTCTCCTAAAGTGTGCAGGTGAGGAATGTAGAACAATCATAAAGAGTGTAATAACTGCTCCTCCGATAAACCGGTTAATATAGTGTTCACTTCCTCAAATTCTTCCAGAACAGAGGCCAGAGTTATGAATGAATGTCTTATGAATGAACGGTGTTGTCAATACAAACAATAAATAAAACATATAGGCCTATGACATATGCAACACGCACCAACATTTCTGTTTGGCCTAATTTTATGTGTTCTCTGTGGTCTTTGTAAATCAAGCTCCATGACTAGCATTTGTTGCTGTTTCTCTTTTTATGTTTTTTTTTTTCCCAGTTGCAAGCAGCATAAATCCTACTACTGTTATAGCAGATACAACCACAGTCCAAACCACAGAAACTACAACCATGGAAACTGCAAACATTATGACTGGTAATATAATTTGCTATATTAGTCTGAAAGATTATTTATCTATTTGGGAGGCTTAACATGTCATATAAAACCTATAGTTAACACGAAATTAATTATAAAATGTTGGCCCAGTTTCACAGACAGGGTTTAGACTAAGCCAGGATTAGGCCTTAGTTCAATTAGGATATTTAAGTAGCTTTTATAAACATGTCTTAGAAAAAACATTACTGTTCTGGAATCAGAGGTTAGCTCAATTTAAACACCGCTCAATACGGCAGAGATTTTATTCAATGCTGAGTTATGCAGGCTCATGAAACCTCTCATTAACAAATAAATTGTAGACACAATAAAAAAGTAAGAGATTTATTGCTTTAAAGGGAACGTTTGGGACACTGTATGTGACATTGCTATGGTAGAGCCATTGCTTAGCCTACATTTGCACTTTGCTAGAGCTCCCTTATTAATTTCAGAAGCACCCTCAGTGATTTCATTCTGGAACCGGGCCTGGTTTGTGGAATAAAAGAGGGTCTTCTTTATTGATCAGCTTGGTCATTAACAAACCCTAGTTTGAGATTAAACAGGCATGGGAGAGATGTCTCCTTCAGCAATTTAGGACTCTCTAATGGCCCGGTGGGGATCTTTCAGAGTGACTTTTACTCAGAGTATTTTTAGAAAATTTATTATTTGTAGAAACAATTAATTATGCCAACAAAAACAGTGTTGGCATAATTAATCTCAATCAGCTATACTGTGCAACCTAGTGGGAATAAACAAGTAAACACAAGTGTTTTTCAATTCAGGGATATTCTAGAAAAATTTCTGGAAGATATCAATGGGAGGCTTAGCATGTTGTATAAAATCTATCGTGGTTAATGGGAAATTTAATAGGAAATTTCACATATTACAAATATATTGGAAATAAAAACAAAGTTGAGCAAGTGTATTGAAAGTACAATAGTTTGTGATCGGAATAGGGAGAAAGCGTGAAATATATCATTTGTCCTTTACATTTTTACTGTTATTTATTAATTTGTTTATCTTGAATGTTGTTCCACTTTGTATATTTTGTTTCAATAGGAAAATAATTTTACTTAAATTTTTAATCTCACATTTGTCTTCAAGATTCCAACACTAAGTATAATATTGTTATTCAAGTGGGTTTAAACAAATAGGCCTATACAGTTCCTTAACACTCAATTGAGATCAGCCCTTTTTAATTAGTGAGAGAGGGGTATAAAGGATACATTTGTAGATGCAGTCAGTGGACCTCAGTGACTGAATGAACTGTCTTTTTCTTTATTCTCTCAGAACCTACTACTTTCATCTCTGATCCATGCTATGATTATAACACTCTCGATGAATCCTGGAGAGACATACAGCAAAACCAAAACTATGGATATGATGACACCCGTGTTGAATGGATTGGCTGGTATCGGCTGTATTTGAATGGAGAAAGTGCCCAGATGTCTGAGTGGTGTGTGATTAATGTTGGATGTGGTGGTGACACTGGACTGTATCTCAACGGTTCTCATCCAACACTTGAGGATGGAGTGGTGACCCGTGAAGTCCTGGGAACTTTTGCTCAGGGGTGGTGGTGGGGTATTCCGTCAGTGTGGCGACTACAGATCCGCTCCCATCCAAGTCAAAGCCTGTCCAGGAGATTATTACGTCTATGAATTTGTCAAACCCATCATATCAGCTTCATTGCCTGTGTACTGTGCAGGTACAATTTTAACTCTTTTCTCTAATATTTTTGTAATGATTTTTTGTTAGTCCATCCAGTCCATTATCCATTCTTTACTGTGTTGGTTCCCCATACAAATCAGTAGCTCTCATAGATCTCATGTTATTTGTAACACAATTCTGTTTGTTCAATATTTAATATCTTACTATATATGAACACATCATAATATTACTCCCCAGTCCTCTTGTGCTGATTTGCAGTCAAGTCTTTTTCAGGTAAACTTGATTATTCGCATAGCTTGCGTCCACCTCAGAGCTGACAGGAATTAATCACCTGCATCTTGCAATAGCTATTGGCTCATTTTGAGTCGGACGAGACAAGTTCAACAGTTTGAGCTGAGCATTGCAGTTTACATATTTGATCGACAGACATATCAACAAATATATTTGTGCATCAGTTCCTACAATAGCTGAGCCAATATTAGTAGTTATAAGTTTTGCTCTACAGTATACTTGTCCCATTTTGAGCCTAACTGCACACACACACACACACACACACATTACATTACATTACACAAATTACATATATATAATGTTATTTTGCAATCTCCATGTATAGTTGCTTTCCAAAGCATCAGCAGTGATCCCTGCTACAACTATAAGTCTCTGGATCGTCCCTGGAGAGCCAACAATGAAAGTGGAGATTACATTTGTGATGACTCTTTCTCCTGGAATGGCTGGTACCGGCTTTTCTACTATGGAATGGACATCCGGATGTCAGAGACCTGTGTTAGTACATACAGCTGTAACACATACATCAATATGTGGCTCAGTGATCCTCACCCTCAGATAGAGGATGGAGTGGTGATCAGGGATGTCTGTGCAGGGACTCCTTTGAGTGGCTGCTGTGATTACAAGTCAAGACCCATCAGAGTGAAAGCATGCCCAGACAATTACTATGTCTATGAACTTGTGAATCCACCATTCTCCTGTTCAGGATACTGCATAGGTACGCTGGTTTTCTCATTTAATTTAAGTCTTTCAAACTTTTTAAAATGATTTCTGTCATTAAACAAACTTGCTCTTTTTTTCCTTTTTAGATGTCAGCACTATTTCACAGGCAGTTTCCACTGTGAGTCCAGATATATTCACTGGATCCAGCATCACCTTGAGTAAGTAAAAAAAATATATATATAAAAGAATATATTAATAATAATAATAATAATAATAATAAAAATGATCTCAATAGAAAAGTTTGCAATTTTTTTTTTTTTTCCCCAATGAAGTTTTTGCATTACTGTTCAAATGGCAATGTTTATGCATAATCGTTTTCACTATTACACAGTCACATTGTGTTTGAATGATTTAAGAATCTCATGATTATTACTGTTTCAATGATTCACATTTGCACTTGGAAGTTCCTCATTGAAATATAATTTGTTTTTTTAAACTCCCACTAAAAGATGATGACCCTTGCTATAGCTACAACATACTTGACAACCACTGGAGAAGCACACTCAATTACTGGTCTATGTATGGATACATATCTGATCATGATGACACTCGTGTAGAATGGGATGGCTGGTATCGACTCTTCATTAATGGATCAAGTGCTCAGATGCCTGAATGGTGTTTTTATTACATGTCATGTGGAGGTTATAGTGCTCTGTGGCTTGGTGACTCTCATCCTCGGCTAGAAGATGGAGTTGTTACTCGTGAAATTTATGGCTCTCGCTATGATCAGTGCAATCGCTACAGATCCGACCCAATCCAAGTCAAAGCTTGTGCTGGAAATTATTATGTCTACAAATTTACCAGGCCGACTCTATCAATCCCAGCTCCTGTATATTGTGCAGGTACATTCATTCATCTTTATATTTGACATGCTTATCATGAATTGTATTGATTTAGATTCATATTATTAATTTTAATATATTTAATCTGCAATATATAATGTTCTTTTTTTTCTGTTTTTTTTTTTACTTAATAGTGCCTTTCTTCACTCCAAGTGTCGATCCCTGCTACAGCTATACCAGTCTGGATGAGCCTTGGAGATCTACTGACAACTATTACTATAATAACTATTACTACTATGGCATGTGTGATTATAATGTGGAGTGGAATGGCTGGTACAGGCTGTTCTACAATGGTCAAAATGCTCAGATGCCAGAATCATGTGTTAATCAAGGCATGTGTGGCACTTATGACCCACTGTGGCTCAACGGCCCTCACCCACAGCTGGAAGATGGAGTGGTCACCCGTCAGGTCTGTGCTTCTTCATGGAGTGGCTGCTGTACTTATACATCCCTCGGTATAAGAGTCAAAGCCTGTCCAGGAAATTACTATGTTTATGAGTTTGTCAAGCCAATATTTTGCGGAGCTTACTGTGCAGGTGAACATTTACATATTTGCACTAAGTCATTTGCTATTTTTGATTTTGTTTGAAAATTACTGATGTTAATATAAATTGTTCCTAATACCAGAAGCCTCAAGTCAGTTCATCTCATCAGCGTCTACAACAACAGAGACAATCCCATCCATAGAATCCATTACTCCACCAATCACAACCACTGGTAAAGTATTGTCTTGCTTCCTTTATAAACTCTCATGAGTATCTTTTTGAACATGTGAACAAGTTACTAACCAGCATGTACACATACATAAAAGATAAAAGAACCATAGTGTAGTTTCATAGTCTTTCATACATTCATACATTTTTATAGTGTATTATCTTTCTTGATTTGTACATGAATACATGAACATGAATCAAATGAATCATGAAAAACATGCAAAATGAAGTAATAAGCAAACAATACATGCAAGTATAATAAACAATGAAAGCAAAAGCAGAGACTTAGAAACAAGCTATTTTTCCAGATTGCAGGTATTCTAAAAAAATATCATTTTCAATCAACAGTCTGTACAGATCACCACTTGTAAACACTTTTTGCAAAATAAGTGGCAAAGTGTAGTTTGAAATCTTTCTTCTCAATGTCAAGTTGCTTGTAATCTTTGTGCTCAATTGCAAGGGTCTTAAGTTTGGCTGTGTTTAAGAGGAGATGTTCTGAAGACTCAAACAAACTGTCATCAGCTTTGAACTTAAAACACAAATTAAACAGGGAGCTTAAGTAAAGAGCATTCTGGAGATTACTATTTATATAATAACATTCATTTATTCATTCAACAAAATTAATATTTGTAATTTTTACATAACAACAGCTCCCCTGTTGACCCCTGCTACAACTACAATGTCCTGGATGATCCATGGAGAGCCACCAACAATCAATATTCCTCTCAAATAATGTGTGACGCTTGGGTCAGCTGGAACAGCTGGTATCGTCTCTTCATTCAGGGTCAGAGCGTTCAGATGCCAGACACATGTGTTGATCAGTATAGTTGTGGCACTCATGCCCCACTGTGGCTGAACGGAGGACATCCAACAGTTGAGGATGGAGTGGTCACTCGAGATGTCTGCGGTCACTGGAGCAATAACTGCTGCTATTTCCAGTCCAATTCCATTAAAGTCAAAGCCTGTCCAGGAGATTATTATGTCTATGAGTTTGTGAGTCCAACTACCTGCAGTTTGGCATACTGTGCAGGTAAATATTTACACATTGTTTGCACATTGTTTATGTAAGAGATATTTTTTTAATTAATATTTATAATTTATTTCAGATTCAAGCAACATAAACACTACCACTACTACTGTCACACCAGAGACAACCACAGCTGAAACTACAACAACAGAAACTACAACCATGGATACTACGACTGGTAATATAATGTATTGTGTTACAATCTGAAGAATTGTTGTTTGGCATGAGCAAATCAGATCCATGTTATGTGTTTGTGATGCATGTAAATAATTTAGACACATTTACAAAGCTATATAGACTATTATATTATCACTTATATTAAAGTGATTCAGCCATGTAGACATAGGTCATAGTGTGCATTTCATTATGCAGAGATTGCAAATAATATGATGGGGACACTAAGATAAATGAAATTGAAATGATGTCTGTGACATTACTAATAAATGTTCAATACTGTTTTTTTGTTTTTTGTTTTTTTCTCAGACAATGGCATCAATATTATGAGCAGATTTTATCCATTTGGAACTGGAGACACAGTGAATGGACACACTGATGATGGAAGTTCATCAGTTATTTACCTCCAGCAGCCATTTATGTTTTTTGGGCAAACATACAATCAAATTCATGTAAGTCAATCGGATATGAGAGGATTATAAGTCTCTGTAACCTGTCTATAATCATAATACTCTTGGAGAAAAAGTAAATGGGAAAATTACTGTTCACTGCAGTTTAAATTACTGTTACAAGCGATTTTGCATCCTTTATAAGAATTCTGCACATGATAATCAGTCCTCTTCTATTTCAGGTTAACAACAATGGACACGTGACTTTTGACGGGGCATGGTACAGCTACACTCCATACCAGTTCCCAGCTTATGGAGGGAAAGACCTCATTGCTCCATTCTGGACAGATATTGACAACCGTTGGAATGGTGTTATCTCATATCAACAGTACACCTCTGGCAGTGTCCTTACACAGGCGACCCAAGACATAAACCAATACTTCCCTGACTTGAGTTTCTCTGCTTCATGGGTCTTTGTTGCAACATGGGATAGAGTTGCATACTATTACAATTCAGGAACAGTAAGTAGCCTAATTTAGTACCATGGAAACCCATATGTGCCCATAAAAAAATAAAAATCGGTATACCACGTGTTTTCTTGCTTCACTTGCAAAGAAAAAAAAAACTTTTTTGTGTGTGTCTTTTTAAGGAAACATCTTTCCAAGTGGTTTTGATTTCAAATGGCCATCTCTCATTTGTTGTAATGAACTATGGTGCAATCGCTCCAACGCAACGATATGTACAGGTATGCATAAGATGACAGATTGATATGATGTATTGAACTGTTTATAACTAACTAATCAGACATGTGGATGTTTTCGTTAACATTAGGCTGGTTATGACACCATCGACTCAAGTCACCATTTCTCAATTACTGGATCACTCCAGAATGACATCACATCCCTACCATACAGCAGCAATGTCAATGTGCCAGGCAGATGGGCCTTCAGAACAGATCAAGGAACACGGGGCTGTCAGTTTAATGGTAACACTGCTTTCCTGATTGCAAGCAATATTTGCTATTTGCAAAAGACTATGAATGACCTATTCAAATGTGATTATACCATGCTAGTGAGCCATAGGTGAAGCCTTCCAGTAATTACACAAATGATTTTTGGTATTTTTGGTATGATGATTTTTTTTTTTTAATATTCATAAACTCTTTGTTATAGGTTTTCCAGTGCAGCTAGGAGACTCCTTCTGGAGTGATGCTGCCTGTCAGGAGAGATGCACCTGTACTAGAAGTGGTCTCCAGTGCAGCTTTGAGACCTGTACTTATTCCCAAGCTTGTCGTCCAGCTGCTTTCCAATACTCTTGTCAGAACATTCAGAGGCAAACATGCACCGTCTCCGGTGATCCTCACTACTACACCTTTGACAATCAGATATTTCACTTTCAAGGAACCTGCACATATGTTCTGTCTGAGGTTAGTAATGCTGCTATTGCTTTCCATTTATTGTAGAAGAGATTGTACAGTCCTTTACTGACTCTGAATTTGTATCATTGTTTAGGCTTGTGGAAATGATTTGCCGTACTATCGCATTGAAGGCAAAAACGAGCATCGGGGTAGTACACATGTGTCATGGACTAGGATGGTCAGAGTATTTGTCTATAATGAAGAAATTGAACTGGTCAAAGATCACTATTATGAGGCAAAGGTAAGTATTACTGTATTGCTATAATGTTGATTTGAGCCATCCTTACATTTTCCTAATTTCTTTTTTGTCAACATTGTCAAGGTTAATGGGATCTTTCTAGCAACACCATTCACCCTCCACAATGGCTCCATCCAAGTCTATCAGTCAGGTTTTTCCTTGGCCATCAGCACAGATTTTGGTCTCCTAGTGACCTATGATGCATATAGCTATGTCACCATCTCTGTACCTTATGACTACCAGAATGCCACATGTGGTCTGTGTGGGAACTATAACCTACATCCTGAAGATGACTTCCGTTCAGTCTCTGGGGAGATCTTGAGCTCGGATGTTGACTTTGCCAACTCTTGGAAGGTAGAGGGGGACACAGATCCTGAATGCCATGATGTCAGATGCACAGGTCTTGCTTGTGCGGTTTGTACCAGCAGTGAAATGAGCCTTTACAGTGATTCAAACCACTGTGGAATCCTCGGAGATGTTTGGGGGCCTTTTGCATCTTGCCACTCTGTGTTTTCACCACAGACCTACATAGAGAACTGTGTCTATGATCTTTGCTTAGGAGGAGGGTACCAGCCTATTCTGTGCCAGGCTCTCAATGTGTATTCTGCTCAATGCCAACAGCAGGGTGTACAACTAGGACAGTGGAGACAACCAGGCTTTTGTGGTAAGTGCCTTGTTATATCTTTAAGTTTGGCATTCATCTTAATATAACTTAAATACTTGTTCAAGGTGAAAGATCCAGAGTTTGATGCAAATTCTTATTTCTGCCCTCAATTTCCAGAAATCATATGCCCTGATAGTCACAGTCATTTTGAGTCCCACGGAACAGGCTGCCCTGCAACCTGTAGCGACCCATCTGCCCCAATAAACTGTCCCTTGCCCAGTCAGGAGAGCTGTATTTGTGATGATGGGTACATCCTCAGTGCTGGGCAATGTGTGCCTGAAGTGAACTGTGGCTGCACATTTGAGGGTTTCTATTACTCTGAGGGACAGTCAGTAGTGTTGGACGAGGACTGTGGGAGACAGTGTGTTTGCAGTAGCAGGTCAATGGTCTGCTATCAGCACCAGTGTGGTCCAGCAGAGGTGTGTGGACTCCGTAATGGTGTGAGGGGCTGCAGACCCATCAGTTATGCTACCTGTTCGGTTGAAGGCCTGGGTTCATACCACACCTTTGATGGACAAACTTTCAGATACCCAGGAGCTTGTGGACTGACCCTTGCAAGAGTGATGGGGCCATCCCAACTACCATACTTTGTTTTGACAGTGGAGAAAGTACCCAGAGGCCTTCAAGGCTTTTCCAGGTTCCTGAAGTTTGAGGCAGGAGGAACTCATGTTTCCATTGAATTGGGAGAAGGTAGCAATGTACAGGTTAGCTAAAAACATCTTTTTTTTTTTTTCTTTTTTTTTTTTTCTTCTTCAGCTTTTCATGTATTAAGAACAGTTTAACTATATTATTCCAAACTCATTTGCTAGATCAGTTGGTAACACTACAATAAGTTTCCATTAGTTAACATGAATTAACAATGTAAAATACTTTTAAAGCATTTATGAATCTTAAGAATTTGAATTATGAATTTCAACATTAACTAATACATTATTAAAATCTAATGTTTTATCAGTTAATATTATTTAATGGACCTGAGCTAACAAACTAAAAATGAACAGTTGTATTTTTATTAACTAAGCTTAACAAATAAGAACTGTAACAAATATATTGCTCATTGTTAGTTAATATTGTTTAATGCATTAACAGACACTAATGGAACCTTACTCTAAAGTGATACAATACAATGTACTTTTTTATTCTTCTCAGGTGGATGGGCAGATGGTTAGTCTACCCATCAGTGTTGGTTCCAGTCAGATCCACATCTATCACAGCAGTGTGAGGGGTTTTGTTTTGGAGACAAACTTTGGAGTGACCGTTAGAGCTGACTGGCCGCACATTGTCCGAATCACGGCTCCAACCACTTACAATGGTACACTTGGAGGTCTGTGTGGGAACTTGAATGGAAACATTGATGATGAATTCTACAGCCCAGATGGTGTCCTGCTGGATGACTCTCAGCTTTTTGCGGACAGCTGGCGTGACGGATCCCTGTCAGCCCACTGTGAGGACCCAGCTGACATTTGGGAACCAGGAGTTTATCAGAATAGGAGTGAGTTCAATGAACTCTGCAGCATCATGGCAATGAATGATGGACCTTTTGCTGAGTGCAGCAGAACACTAGACCCCTGGCAACGGATTGAAGACTGCATTCATATGCTGGAGCAGACGGAGGGTGCCAGAGAGGCTCTATGTGAAGCCCTGCGAGGGTACACACTGCACTGCCAACAGAGTGGCATTGCAGTTGGAGAGTGGAGGAGCATCACCCACTGTGGTTAGTATCTTGTGAGGTGATAAGATTTTTAGAATTAAACTATATCTTCTTCAAAATGCTGATCATTCATTGCCTTTTCCATCTGGTTTTGTCTTAATTATCCCAGATCCCAACTGTCCAGCAAATACCCATTTCGAACTGTGTGGCACATCCTGTCCTGCGTCCTGCCCTAGCCTCTCATTTCCATTCCAGTGCGCTCTGCCATGCCAGGGGGGATGCCAGTGCAATGATGGACTAGTGCTGGATGGAGATCGCTGTGTTCCCCCCACTGGTTGCGGCTGCCACTATGATGGCCGTTATCGGCAGCCTGAAGAGCAGTTCTGGCATGGTGAAGAGTGCCAGTTCCTGTGTGTCTGTGATGGAATCACTGGAAATGTCCGTTGCACACCATCATCTTGCAGCGAACAGGAAATCTGCAGTGTGGTGGAGGGGGAGTATGGCTGCCATCCTAATCCACATGGTAGCTGTTATGCTTCTGGAGATCCCCATTATATCTCCTTTGATAGGACCTACTTTGACTTTCAAGGCACATGCCGATATGTGCTGGCCGCAGTGTGTAATGACACTCGTGGACTTCCACACTTCCAGGTGGAAGCAAGAAATCAAGCATGGAATGGATGGCCTGTGTCAATAACTGTTGAAGTTTTTGTCAATGTCTCTGGGCATCTTGTGCACATGTCACAGGAAATGAACAGTTATTCTGCTGTTAAGGTGAGCAAGTCCCACTCACTGTAATTTGCCATGGAGTATATGTGATAAGAAAAACATTATTATTGTAATTATTGCTAAGATTGTTTTGTATAAACAAACTCCACTTTTTCTTCAATTAGGTTGATGAAGAGACCAGAAACCTCCCTGTCTATCTTGACTCTGGTCGGGTGTCTGTCTACTCCACAGGACAGTTTATATATGTCTCAACTGACTTTGGTTTCAGTGTCAGTTATGGTGGCTCCTGGGAGGTAAACATTGTTGTGCCAGCAGAATACAGTGGAGTTATGTGTGGCATCTGTGGCAACTTTAATGGCCATCCTGAGGATGACTTCCTCACTCCGTCAGGTGATCTGGCACCGTCAGCAGACCAGTTTGGGGCAGCATGGAAGGTTGAGGAGGACATGCCATGCAATGACCGTGAGGACAACGGTCCTGGCCATTGCCAAGATGAGAGCACAACTCTGATCTCACAAGCCTTGTGTCAGATCATCAGAGACAATCAGGGCCCCTTTAGCTTCTGTCATGGATCTGTAGATCCACAGGCCTACTTTGATAACTGTGTGTTTGATGTGTGCATCTCTGGGAACCATAATGATGTTTTGTGTCGCTCTATCCAATCCTATGTGAGTGCTTGTCAATCTGTCAATGCCATGGTCTACCCCTGGAGAGAACTTGCATCCTGTGGTAAGTGACTGGAGATGTGGCTGAGATATGTAAATAGACCAACTACAGATGAATTTGCTCTCTATATTGAATTTCGTTCTCCTTTCATCACAAAGATTTAATATTGTACAAATTATTAGTTGCATTGTATAAATTCATTTTTTGTTGCATTTCCAGTCATGGACTGCTCATCAAACATCCCAAACAGTCATTATGAGGTGTGTGGCACAGACTGTGGTCATACGTGCGCCAGCAGCATCGATGCTAGTTGTGAACACACATGCTCAGAAGGTTGTTTCTGTGATGAGGGATTTGTGAGGAGTGGAGGACTCTGTGTACCAGTGGAGCAATGTGGCTGCTTGTATGATGGATTCTACTATCATGTGAGGTTTAAAACATTATGTTTTTATGTTAAACCTTATTATATAGGGCAGTGGATAAAGGGAAGCACAGCCTTAGCATATTATGGCAACATACATCATCTCAAACACACACAAAAAAAGAAAGAAAATAAAAGAAAAGAAAAATGTGGTGGTGCCATAGTACATAGATGGTATAATCATAGTACTTTCATATATATCATATATTTACTTATCATTGCATTTGCATGGTACTCATAAAAAACTACATGGTGATACCAGGATTCATTTTTTATATGTAAAAATACTTACTGATCTTATTTTATGGAAATGTAAAGTTTGTTGTCATTGTTGATTTTGTAGATTGGTGAGCAGTTCTGGGATTCAACATGTTCCCAACGCTGTCAGTGTTTTGCTCCGAATGATCTACGCTGCACTGCATCTCTCTGCCCAGCGGCCATGGAGTGTGCGGTCAGAAGTGGACGTCGTGATTGCTACAGTCCAATGTCCACGTGCACAGTTTGGGGCGACCCCCACTACATCACCTTTGATGGGGCTGTGGCCCACTTTCAGGTATGAACTGGTAAACTGTTATGTGTAGATAAACACACATGAATCAGAATAAATTTCCAATGTTCTTTTTAATAAACCAGGGGAATACGCAAGAGAAAATCAACAAGGCATGTACACAATAACATAAGACTGAACAAAGAACTGAGTAGAACTAAGGGCTAATGTTGGCCACACACTTGTAGATTTTAAGCTTGATTTTGGGCCTGATTTGCCCAAATTTGATTTTCTGTTCGAGGCTTGTCGTAACCTACTTTTTGTCCAAAATAATCCTCAATTGTATGGTGTCATTACGATTATATGACTGCTCCCCATCGAGTCGGAGCCTCCCAAATTGTAGATATCGAACATGCCAGCATGTCTTGCAGTCTGGCCAAATCATCTAGTGTGTGCATGCAGAGTATTATAATTTTAATTATAATTATAATGCGGAACTCATGAGTAACTATTGAAACAAACTAGCAGACAGAACTCAGGCAAACTGGAACATGGCAATGAATGAAAACAAAACCAAAACAAAACAAAACAAATTGTATTGTGTTAATCCTACCAGGGAACGTGTTCATATGAGATTGCCCAGACCTGCGGAAATGTTACAGACAGTGATCTGGAGTTTCGTGTGGTGGCCACCAACAGGCACCGGGGGAACATGGTAGTGTCATTTGTATCTGCAGTGGATGTTTGGTTAACTCAGTATGAACAACAGACACACATCACTATTGGGGAGAACAGGAGAGTTAAAGTAAGTTACACTTAAAATTATATACATTTTGTATACACTTCAATATAAATTTCCTTCCACTTTCTCTGTTTTCTTATGTCGAAATTTTCTGATTCCCCTCCAGGTTGATGGAAATCCTATTGACACACCAGCTTATCAAATCAATGATCTTGTGGAGGTACATGAGGAGCAGGGATTTGTAATTCTAAATGCATTCAATGAATTCATTGTCCATTTTGATGGACATAACAGCCTTCTAGTCAGAGTGAGCGAAAGATTCTTTGGATCTCTCTGTGGAATGTGTGGAAATTTCAATGGTAATCCTGCGGATGACAAAGTGCTGCCCAGTGGAGAACTCGCTTCTGATGACATTTCATTTGGCCACAGCTGGAAATCAGACACCAGCATTCTAGGGTAAGAACCATGAGACTTTAAGACAGTAATTTTTACCGGGTGGGTTGTGGTCCAAAAATGTGTCTTGTGTTTGTTTTGATAGAGTGGTGGATAGGGAAAAAAGGTTCATCTGATTTGTGGAGTTCTTGCAGCTCAAACAGTAGGGCATGGCACTATCAAAGGCAAGGCCATGGGTTTGATTCTCAGGGAATACATGAACTGATAAAATGTATGTCTTAAAACAATGCAAGTCACTTTGGATAAGTGTCTGGCAAATGCAGAAAAGTAAATGGAGTAAATTATTTGCTGCTGACATAAACCAATTAATGCATTCATGCAAATATATTTATGCAGTGTTTTATTATTGATTGGTTCATGTTACGGCTGAGCCAAGAGTCCTTTCTGCCTGGGCTTTGCATGTTTTCCTTGTGTCAGGGTGGGTTTCCAGTGGCATGCAGGTTAGGCAAATTGGATGCAATACATCTCCAAGTGTGAGTGTCCCAGTCACTAGGGTTGGGCCAGTTAAGGACTTGAGAGTTATGTATCCAGTGTAAAAGCTGTGCCAAATAACTCTGTGGATGACTCTGCTCTGGGAGCAACCAAAATATAGAGAGAAATTGTCTTCCAAATGTTGATTTCTTGCAAATTGTTAAATTTCTTGATTTTGGTTTACTTTTAGTATTTTGTTCAGTTGCCAGTCAGTGTCACTGACAATCAACAAGTGAATCATTGTTTTAGTTTAAAATATGCATGAATAGGAAATTATATTTGTTGTTTACCTGTAAACTCTTTCTTTATCCAAATGGTGAAATAGTATTGGCATATAATTGACCTGAAGTTTCCTTCTATTCTTCAGCTGCGGTACCAGAGACCAGCCCGGTAATGCTGATGACTGTCCATCCAGGCAGAGGTATTCTGATCTCTGTAGTATTATCACCAACACCACTGGCCCCTTCCAGAACTGCCATCTTCATATTGACCCTGCACCTTACTACTACTCTTGTGTGTATGATCTGTGTCTCTACACACGTGCCAATGGCATGCTATGTTCAGCTGTTGAGGCCTATGAGACAGCTTGTGCCGTCTTGGGGACACAGATCTCAGAATGGCGTTCGGGTCTGCGGTGTGGTAAGTCAAAATCACATTTTAGCACAGAATATTTTGTTATTTTGTCACTAGTATTGCTAAAAATGAAGGTAGCTAGATTAACCTTTGGCTCTGTTAACACGACTCAGTGTCTTTGTGTTGCATTTCATTTATCTGTGCTTCTCATCTTAGATGTGAGAGATCATTGTTCTGAGCTCAGCTGCTCTGAGGATGAATGGTGTGGGAAGAAAAATGGTGTTTATGGCTGTTTATGTAACGATGATCAACCCAGACCAGAACCTGACTCTTTTGGTTGGTATTATTCGACCAAAAAATATGATTTTTTTTTTTTTTTGGTCATTAATTGCCTTTTTCTTTTTAAATAATTCTGACAATCTTTTGATCTGACAATCTCTTTTTTCCCTCAGATTCCTTAGAAACCTGTGAAAGCAGCTCTGGCTCTATTTCTGTGTCTCGCTGTCAGCTCTTTGAGGCTGGTTTTCCAGCTGATGTCTTACACCTCAACGATCCCAGCTGCAAAGGAACAGTCCGGAATGGCAGAGTGGAATTCCATTATGATAATGATGAACACATCTGTGGTACAAATCTTATGGTAGGTTTAACTATGTATAATCTGTTCAAATACACCATCTGTCTGAATATTTGTAATGCCTGATAGAATCAACAGAGTCAGACCAGTTGTGGAATCTCTCTGAGACTTTGAGAAGTCTGCATGCAGGTCTGTAAGGGTACTGAATCTGTTACAACAAAAGGAAGGTCCCTAACAGACCTTCCTAAAGACTTTTCAAAGTCTCAAAAAGATTCAGAGGGGAATGATACACAACCAATGCCATAAAAGAGATGAAGACTTTTGCCTGCATTCTCCACCAGTAATATGTAACCCACCATTATTTAACTTTTGACACAACATTGACAACATTGACACAACTTTTTGGCTTTTTATAGTTTCAAGTGATGCTTTAGTATTTTTTTTTTTTTTTTTTTTTTTTTTTTTTTTTAATGCCTTGAATTCAATTTAGGCTCAATTACAAAATGTTATATTTGTTGTCCACAGGCTAACGGCACCCACTTCATCTATGATAACTTTATTCTGGGGACACCGAGGTCAGAAGGTCTCATCATCAGCAGAGAGAAAATCCTGAAGCTTTCTTTCAGCTGTGTTTATCCTCAAACACAAACACTTTCCATGAATGTGGAAATCAACCCACTGGAGAGGTGCGAGTCAAGCAGCACTATTTTATTAAAGGAGTAGTTCACCAAAAAAACAGAACATTTTGTTCAAAACCTAATGTCTTTATATGTTCCAAGGAACACAGAATTTTACTGGTCTCACCTTTCAATGCAGTTAATGCTCATGGGGAATTTCAAGCTTGTTCAAAAAATGTCCATATGACACATGAGCATTTAAGTAATAGCTTTGTGTAAGGAGCTAAAGTTGAAAGAATTGTTAACTTTTTGGGTGAACTTATCCTTTTGAGCAGAAAAATCAATGTATGTAATATATATATGGTAATATTATCTAAACCAATATATATTTTACTCCTAAAATAGAATTGTACCCATAAACAAAGTATTTTTAACACACATCTATCCATTATTTCAACAGCATTGTGCCAAAGATCCTCCCCATTGGTGAAGGCAGATATTGGGTCCGGATGGTTCCATATCAGGATGATGAGTTTACCCGGCCCTTCACTGGTGCAGTGGATGCAGAGCTCAACCAGGAGATGCATGTGGAAGTTCGTGTTGAGGGGGTCGACAGCCGCCAGTTTGCCCTGGTGTTGGACACGTGTTGGGCTACACCTGTGAATGATCCTGATTACAGCCTCCGCTGGGATCTCATCGTTTCAGAGTAAAGCAGTGATTTTATCTATTCTTTTAAGCTTGGCCTTTACTCAATGTAACATTTTTACTGAATAAATCACAATCACATTTAGTATTAGGGATGTCAATTTACACAAATTCCCATGATCGATCATCAAACGGTTAATTAATCGATAGCCTTAATACTGCAATATGCGTCTACTGCAGTGGCATATAGACAGCAGCATGACAGGGTGTGCAAATGTTGCTCAAAATGCCATGTTCCTCACCAAATGAATGCGAATGGTTTAGGTTTAATAAAGGGCTAGTAGGATTGTAAAATGAGTTGATGTGATTATTTATTAAATTACTTATTTAATAATCAAATATAACAACCAATACAGCGTGTATTGGGCATGCTTGTCAGAATGTGTACTCCTGTTGTAGACACGCTCTTCCTGGAACGACGTGCTGAAAATGGAAACTAAACTCAATGAATTCACTACGATTTATTATAGTGATTAATAATTGAATAAATGTACTATCGACAATTAATCGTTAACATCCCTGTTTAGGATTGCCTTGTCTTTCAGTATGTCAGAACTAAAGCACAAGATTCCATTTTTTTTTTTTTTTTTACATGTACATGGAATGCAAATGCGTGATGATTTACAGGAGATCACTGTTTTATCGAATGTCTTTGAAATGAAAGAATTTGTCATTATTGATATTCTCAGGTGTCCCAATCCAAATGACAACACAGTGGAGCTGCTGCAGAACGGCGTCTCGACATCCAGCCGTTTCTCCTTCAGGATGTTTATCTTCACTGCAAACTCCACTAAGCTTTACCTGCACTGTGCTGTTCACCTTTGCCTTCTGTCAAACAATCGCTGCTCAACGGTGAGTTCTGATTTCATAATTCTTTTTTTTTTTCATAGCTAATGGGTGAAATGTAATGGAATTTAGTGTGCACAGTCAGATTGTTCTGGTTCCTTCAGAAGACACTGACCAAAGTGTTTTAAAAGTTTTATTGCCAAAATCTATTTTTGGTATTATAGCGCCATCTAGAGTTAGGGAGTCTGTGCATATGAGGTAAGATACTGTTGTAAACTGTGTAAAACTCTCATCACATTCTGGTTATCCATTTTCACTCTTTAGCACTGTCACTCTGGACACCAGCGGAGAGAGGGCAGGTCTCTGGACTTCCATGACAGTGCCTTCATTTCCATGGGTCCTCTGGTTTGGTCTGAACGGAGCTCAGGTAAATGTTAAATTTAATAACCATAATACTTAATTTTCTCTTTTCACTTATGTCAAAATTATGTATGTTTTAAGCCATATTTATATATCTTTTGCAACTTCACCATGCACTGAACCATGTCTTGTCCCCCTTCACAGACATACAGATTCCAGAAAAAGTGCAAGTGTCCAAGGCACCAGGCCTGTGTGGTTCCTTGATCATTTTGATGGTTTCACTCCTTAGTGCTTACACTATGTTGTACATTTAAACAGAATTACCTTTGAATTATACATTTCAAAATTTTTTGATTATTATATTTGATTTGTACACTGTACATTGGATTAGGAACAACTGGCACTGAACTTATAAATTGTTCTGCTTTGACTTGTATTTGTACCTAATAATAATGACTCTTATGTTTCTGTCTATTATGGTAAAATAATAATTAATTTGATTCCTTCTCTCTTTATTTTTAATATTTAAAATACTTATTTATTTTAAATACTCAAAATATTTACTGCGGCAAATGCTTTCAGCTAATAACTGTTACTTATGAGGAAAAACAGCTTCCTTCCCCAATAAAATGATTTTAAAAATCCTCATCCAAACTGTGATTATTCCATCCTGACCAGTGGTGAAAAGTAAAGTGTACCATGTGATATTGTCCAGTCCCTGTGTAGTTTTATAATGTTATTACTTATTTTTCTGAAGAGTGTCCTGACCTTTGACTGCTTCTCAGGACATGGATTTAAAGGTCTAATATTTTTAATTATTAAAATGCCCCTATTATGACATTTGAAAGGTTCCTATTTTTGTTTTGGGAGTCCCCAACAACAGGTTTACAAGCATGCAAGGTCAAAAAACACTTTCATTGTCTTATAATATGCATTTATTTTTACATTATTTGCTCAAGGTTCGGGCTATACTGCTGTGGTATCATTGTAAAGATGAATTTTAACTACTGATTCTTCACGTATTAGCAGTGTTTGGGAGGTTTTAAGTTTTCCCTGGTGTCTGTGCACACAGTAAGTGGGCGGGCAATATGATAATGATTTGTTTTGATGTCACAACGAAACGGCTTGGGATTCGTTTAATTGACTCAGAGTCGACTCTTACATTTGAGACAATAATTTTATATACGGTGCACTTTCAGATTTAAAACTTCGCAGGATGTTTTCATTCACTTAGATCTATGTTACACACTACATGAAAGGTAATTTTCAAAAATCCATAATAGGGGCACTTTAACATTGTCATATCTCTGTGTGTGTTTTGTTTAAAACAGAGGGATACACACACACACACACACACACACACATACATATATATATATATATACATACATATATATACACTACCAGTCAAAAGTTTGGACACGGTAAGATTTTTAATGTTTTTAAAAGAAGTTTCATCTGCTCACCAAGGCTGCATTTATTTAATTAAAAATACAGTAAAAACAGTAATACTGTGAAATATTATTACAATTTAAAATAACTGTTTTCTGTTTGAATATATTTTATAAAGTAATTTATTCCTGTGATCAAAGCTGAATTTTCAGCATCATTACTCCAGTCTTCAGTGTCACATGATCCTTCAGAAATCATTCTAATATGCTGATTTGCTGCTCAGGAAACATTTATGATTATTATCAGTGTTGAAAACAGTTGTGTACTTTTTTTTCAGGATTCCTTGATAAATAGAAAGTTCAAAAGAACAGCATTTATCTGAAATACAAAGCTTTTGAAACATTATACACTACCGTTCAAAAGTTTGGGGTCAGTAAGAATTTTTATTTTTTTGAAAAGAAATGAAAGAAATTAATACTTTTATTCAGCAAGGATGCATTAAATCGATCAAAAGTGACAGTAAAGACATTTATAATGTTACAAAAGATTATATTTCAAATAAATGCTGTTCTTTTGAACTTTCTATTCATCAAAGAATCCTGAAAAAAATATATTGTACACAAATATTTTGTACAATTGTACACAATAAATGTTTCTTGAGCAGCAGATCAGCATATTAGAATGATTTCTGAAGGATCATGTGAGACTGAAGACTGGAGTAATGATGCTGAAAATTCAGCTTTGATCACAGGAATAAATGGCTTTATAAAATATATTCAAACAGAAAACAGTTATTTTAAAGTGTAATAATATTTCACAATATTACTGTTTTTACTGTATTTGTAATTAAATAAATGCAGCCTTGGTGAGCAGACGAAACTTCTTTTAAAAACATTAAAAATCTTACCGTGTGCAAACCTTTGACTGGTAGTGTATATATATATATATATATATAATCCAACATCACTAACCAGATCAATCACTGTTTTTGATAGAAATTATATTTCTACATGGCAAATATTTTACTGACAAATAATTTTACAGAGAGAAAATCCTGAAGCTTTCTTTCAGCTGTGTTTATCCTCAAACACAAACACTTTCCATGAATGTGGAAATCAACCCACTGGAGAGGTGAGAGTCAAATACAAATTCTGGATTCAGCAGCATTATTGTTCTTAAAAGAGTAGTTCACAAAAACAATGATTTTTTCTCACCCTCATGTTGTTCAAACCATAATGTCTTTATTTGTTCTAAGGAACACAGAATTTTACTGATCTCACCTTTCAATGCAGTTAATCCTCATGGGGACTTTCAAGCTTCAAAATGTACACAAAATGGTCCATATGACTGTATATACTGTATATTCCAAATCTTCTGAAATTATGTGACAGCTTTTTGTAAGGAGCTTGAGAAGATTCATGATTAATGAATTAATCATTATGGCCAGTTTTGTGTACTGGTTTCCTTGGAAAGATCTAACTTAATAGAGCAAATCACTTATGGACATCATACTGATACTTCTGTTGGCGCTGCTCTGTGGCTGCCCCGCGGTGTCTCTCACAATGTGTTGGCATAAAATTTAATTGAGACTGTTTTTATGTTCGTGGATGGTGAGAATGTTTGGATTGCTAATGGCATTTTTAAACATCTATTTTTCTTATGGATTGAACCTCGGACATGCTGCTGGTGGCGATGCCGTCAATGAAATTCGATATGACTTAGAGTTTTCCCATTGGAGCATTCTACAATAGTGGATACAATCCCGAATTATCTTAAAACTAATGTGGAAACCGTTAAAGCTCATTCTAAGCAGAAACGTGGATGTAGAGGAGGTCTTCATCGAGGAATTTCATTGTTTGTTCTAGAAACAATGAAACTCCTCGATGAAGACCTCCTCTACATCCACGTTAAAAATTATAACATTATAACAAAGTATAACATTAGAAATGACAATGTTATACTTTGTTTTGGAACTTTGACCTGTATATATACCTGTATATAGTATTACTATATACAGGTAACACACACACACACATATATATATATGTGTGTGTGTGTGTGTGCGTGTGTGTTACCTGTATATAGTAATACTGTTACTTATTTGTATATTTTAAGTTTTATTGTACATACTGTACAGCATCACACTAATTATCTAAGAGTGATATTGTTCTAATTTTGTGTTTTGTATGTTTTGTTTCAATGGGAAAATAATTTTACTTAAATATTTAAATCTCACATTTATCATCAAAGTTCCAAAACAAAGTATAACATTGTCATTTCTAATTGGTGAAAACAAATATAAATACAGTTCCTAGAAATAACTCAGTTGAGATGTAGATGGAAGCACCTCTATAAAATAGTGATAGAGGGGTACAAAGGATACACTTGTTGTAGGTTTAGTCAGTTTATCTAATCCATCCTCAGTTTACCATCCCAATATCTTGTCTTTCATACAGACACAGATGTTAGTTTACCTGTACTCTCGTTTTTGCCACCTCAGTAAATAAGTGAACTGTCTTTTCGTCTTTATTCTCTCAGAACCTACATTTTCCATCTCTGATCCATGCTATGATTATCACACTCTTGATGAATATTGGAGAGACATACGGCGAAATCCATTTGAGTACTCTGGACATGATGACACCCTTGTTGAATGGAGTGGCTGGTATCGGCTGTATTTGAATGGAGAAAGTGCCCAGATGTCTGAGTGGTGTGTGAGTTATGCTGTATGTGGTGGTCAAACTGCACTGTATCTCAGCGGTTCTCATCCAACACTTGAGGATGAAGTGGTGACCTGTGAAGTCCTGGGAACTTATGCTCAGGAGTGGTGGTGGTCATGGAATTCCAATCAGTGTGGAGCCTACAGTTCCACATCAATCCGAGTTAAAGCCTGTCCAGGAGATTATTACGTCTATGAATTTGTCAAACCCATCATATCAGCTCCAGAGCTTATGTACTGTGCAGGTACAATTTTTTACACTTTTCTCTAGGATTTTTGTTATGATTTTTTTATGTCACTATAAAGAGTAAATGCACTGTCTGTTAGATAATTAAATGTCTTTTTTATTTGATTTATGAAAATCAGCATGTTTTAACATGTATTATACTTTCTGCATAGGTTATGTTGGCTCCCATTACAGATTAATAGTACTCACCTAGATCTTGTTATTTGTTACACAATTCCTCAAATTGCACATTAGGCCATTTGTTAAATATTTAATATGCATACTGTATATTAAAACATTGTAATATTACTCTACAGTTCTCTTGTGCCTATTTGAAGTCAAGGTGTTGCTCTATGTGTTGCTCTGCCCCGTTCTGCAGGCTGTTGTCAGCTACAGTATTGTGAGCCTGACAGCACACCTCTGGTTACAATATAATTGCTCAATATCATGTAATTAACCATCATAAGTTTTAGGATATAAGAGTCTTATACTCTTTAGGATTTAAGATATATATTATTTTTGCAATCTCCATTACAGTTGCTTTCCAAAGCATCAGCAGTGATCCCTGCTACAACTATGAGTCCCTGGATCGTCCCTGGAGAGCCAACAATGAAAGTGGAGAATATATTTGTGATGACTCTTTCTCCTGGAATGGCTGGTACCGGCTTTTCTACTATGGAATGGACATCCGGATGTCAGAGACCTGTATTAGTTCATTCAGCTGTAACACAAACATCAATCTGTGGCTCACTGATCCTCACCCTCAGATAGAGGATGGAGTGGTGATCAGGGAGGTCTATGCAAGGGCTGATTGGAGAGGCTGCTGTGAATACAAGTCAAAACCCATCAGAGTGAAAGCGTGTCCAGGCAATTACTATGTCTATGAACTTGTCAATCAAGGATGGTATTGTTCAGGATACTGCACAGGTACTGTCCTTTTCTCATTTAAGTTTTTCAAACCTTTTATAATGATTTCTGTCATTACATGAATTTTCTTCTTTTTAGATGTCAGCACTATTTCACAGACAGTTTCCACTATAAGTCCAGATGTATTCACTGGATCCAGCATCACCTTGAGTAAGTAGTAAATAAAATATAGGAAAGAATATGAGTGTTATTAAAAATGATTTATTTATTTATTTATTTCAATTAAAGATTTGCATTACAGTTTAAATGGGATTTTTTTGTGCATAAACATTTTGACTATTAACATTGTGTATGAATGGTGTAAGATAGAGACCTAATAAATTGTTATTCATATATTGCAAAAAAGCAACAAGAACAACTAATATAAAATAAAAACGATTTACAGTCGCAAGCATATGCGAGATATTATTTATAGCTTGTGTTTGCAGTGTTGAGCAATGTAGCCAATCACAGACATAACTGATGATTTTTGAGACGCAATGGCCAATCTGTTAGAATCATGTCTCACCACTCAAAACGCCGGAGTTTTTATGCAGTGCTGAAATTTGCGCGCTCATGAATCCTATTTTTATAACATACGAAGTGTAAACATTATGAAAGATTCATTGTTCGTATATTCATTGTGTTATTATAACAGAGCTTTGTGGGATCGCGATGAATTGAGATGTCAGCTTTTTAGTCATTAAAAGGGAGCGCTCTTTGGGCGTATTCTGCCATAACAAACCATGCAGATTACTTTTCGGTTAAAACTAAAGCCGGGGACACACTTAACTATTGTAAGGCCGATTATGAATGTAATTTGATACTTATGACTGATCATGCCCAAACGCGCCGAGTCAGAGCCAGTTGCGTTCAGTCGGTGTTTATAGTCAGCATTTAAAATCATATAGTGTGTTGAGTTCAGTCTTAGAATGTTTCAGCTAGTCGTTAAGTGTGTCCCCGGCTTAAAACTGTGGTTTGTCAATGCTGATGCTTTAATAACAAATATTTTATGGGACGCGTTTATGCTGGGATGTTGTGGTGACACATAACTTAAGGGGATAGTTCACCCAAAAATGAAAATTTGATGTTTATCTGCTCCCAGGGCAGATGTAGGTGACTTTGTATCTTCAGTAGAACACAAATTATGACTTTTAACTCCAACCAGTCTGTCAGTCGTATAATGGATGTCAATGGGAACACAATCTATAAGAGCCAAAAAATCATGCACAGACAAATTCAAATTAAACCCTGCGGCTCGTGACGACACACTGATGTCCTAAGACATGAAACGATCAGTTTGTGCGAGAAACTGAACAGTATATCATTTTTTTTACCTCTAATACACTACTATGTCCAACTGCCTTGCGCACGGCATCCGGTGCGAGGTGTGTACGCTCAGGCGTAGTTTAAAGGATTAGTCCACTTTCAAATAAACTTTTCCTGATAATTTACTCACCCCCATGTCATCCAAGATGTTCATGTCTTTCTTTCTTTGGTCGAAAAGAAATTAAGGTTTTTGATGAAAACATTCCAGGATTATTCTCCTTATAGTGGACTTCAGTGGTCTCTCCAAACGGTTGAAGGTCAAAATTACAGTTTCAGTGCAGCTTCAAAGGGCTTTAAACGATACCAGATGAGGAATAAGGGTCTTATCTAGCAAAACGATTGGTCATACACAAATGTATATGCTTTATAAACACAAATGATCGCCTTGCACGTGCTTCCGCTTTCCGTATTCTTCAAAAAGCTTACGCTGTATGTCCTACGCCTTCCCTATTCAACTTACAGAAAAAAAAATGGAACGCGTTCGTTCCGTAAGTTGAATAGGGAAGGCGTAGGACATACAGCGTAAGCTGAAAAATCCGTCCCGCGCAGGTCTCTAGTTTAAGAAGCTTACGATTATTACAGTATTTGACTGGTTCATATTTGCACTTGTTAAGTCTCATTAAAATATACGTGTTTTTTTTTTTTTTGTTTGTTTGTTTTTTGTTTTGCTCTCATCATCTCTCACTAACAGATTATGACCCGTGCAGTAACTACAACATACTCGACAACCACTGGAGAAGCACACTCAATTACCAGTTTTGGTATGGATACATATCTGATCATGATGACACTCGTGTAGAATGGGATGGCTGGTATCGACTCTTCATTAATGGATCAAGTGCTCAGATGCCTGAATGGTGTGCGTCTTTCATGTCATGTGGAGGTTATAGTTCTCTGTGGCTTGGTGACTCTCATCCTCAGCTAGAAGATGGAGTTGTTACTCGTGAAATTTATGGTTCTCACTATGATCAGTGCAGTCACTACAGATCCGAACCAATCCAAGTCAAAGCTTGTCCTGGAAATTATTATGTCTACAAATTTACCAGGCCGACTCCTTCAATCCCAGCTCCTGTATATTGTGCAGGTACATTTATTCATCTTTATATTTGACATGCTTATCATTAATTGTATTGGTTTGTATTAATATTATTATCTTAAATATATTTAATCTGCAATATATAATGCTCTCTTTTTACTTTTTCCTTAATAGTGCCTTTCTTCACCCCAAGTGTCGACCCCTGCTACAACTATACCAGTCTGGATGAGCCTTGGAGATCCACAGACAACTATTACTATTATAACTATTACTACTATGGCATGTGTGATTATAATGTGGAATGGAATGGCTGGTACAGGATGTTCTACAATAGTCAAAATGCTCAGATGCCAGAATCATGCGTTAATCAGTACACGTGTGGCACTAGTGAACCACTGTGGCTCAATGGCCCTCACCCACAGCTGGAAGATGGAGTGGTCACCCGTCAGGTCTGTGTCTCATCATGGAGTGGCTGCTGTACTTACACATCCCACCCTATAAGAGTCAAAGCCTGTCCAGGAAATTACTATGTTTATGAGTTTGTCAAGCCAATATTTTGTACAGCTTACTGTGCAGGTGAACATTTACTCATATTCACTTCAGTCATTTACTTTTCTGGATTTTGTTTAAAAGTTATTGAAGTTGATATAAAATGTTCCTAACACCAGAAGCATCAAGTCAGTCCATCTCATCAGCGTCTACAACAACAGAGACAATCCCTTCTACTGAATCCATTACTCCACCAATCACAACCACTGGTAAAGTATTGTCTTATTTCCTTTATAAACTCCCATCAACATTTTTGGACATGTATTTTTATTAAACATGATCTCTTGAAATGTTCTTGTTAATCACATTAAATAAATTCATATCTAAAATAATTTTTGCAGAAAATATTAGTAAAAATCACATTAGGAAGAAGCAATACAGCTCATAAATATGTATGCAATGTGAGCTCTATTAAACAGAATGCATTTTTAGACAAAGTGAAGTACTGAAGTTTTGTTTAAAGTGAAAACCAAACCACCAGCGTTTCTCAAACTCAGTTCATATCCCCAAACTGTTCGCATATCTCAACTAACAGAGACAGGAAATTACTTAACAGCATGTACACACACACACACACACACACACACAACGTTTCTTTAGTCATTCGGCAAGACTGCAGCCTGAACCACTGTAGGCGAACCACCATTACAATATATACACATCAGGACAGAAAAGAAAACTGGACATGTCGAAAGTGTCAAGTGAGTTCATGAGGAATTTAGGATTGTACAATATATGTTTATTCTTACAGAAAACACCATGGTATCAATCGCTGTTTTTTTTCTTTTTTTTCCTCTTTTGAAAGTTGTGAAAACACTATTGTGTAGTTTTTCCTTTTGCTATTTGAACAAATGGGAACACAAAAATATATATTTAATGTAGTCTCTTACAACAACACTTACGTTTAGACGTCGCCGGAAGTAAATTTACCCTGCGATGCCGAGCGCAGGAAACACGAATCCTGGAAGTGTGAAAAAGGATAATTAGAGCCCAGTGACACAGGAAGTCATGTGACTTACCATTTAAGTGTTCCTAATCACTCAGGTGAGCTTAGAGTATGATATTCTTCAGTTAGATTTTACTCTAGAGGAATGTATAGAAGCAGACTATGATCTACTTCAAATGTCACAAGCACCAAAACAACATATTAATTATCAATTATCCTGCTTATTCTGCAGTCCTGGGCAGAATTATTGGCACCCTTGGTATATATGAGCAAAGAAGGATGTAAAAATAAATATGCATTGTTTATCAATTTGGTCTTTCATCCAAAAAAAATTCACAAAAATCTAATCTTTCAAAAAATATTTAAATTTCATAATGAGATTTCCACCCATTTTCAAATGATTCACATTACTACTGTCTCATCCACATGAGTCGGCCACCAGAGGGCATCACCATCTCTGTACTAATCAAAGCAGGATTCAAACATGAGCCCCATCAGTCAGTGTGAAATGTAAACAAAAATGTCAGAATTGTTTTTGTTTTTTCCCTCTTGGCAGCACCGGAAATATTCTACCCATTCGGCTCATCAGGAGACACAATAAACGCTGCTGTTGATGATGGAGGCTCCTCAGTTATTCCACTGTTGAGTCCATTTCTGTTCTTTGACCGCACATACCAGCAGATTTATGTAAGAATTTGATTCCATCTTGATTCTAATTCTAAATGTGGGTGATGCTTTATAAACTCGTTTGTATCAGTAAAACCTGTGGCTGTGATTATGACATTTCTTATGTTTCAGGTTAATAATAATGGACACCTCACATTCAACCAGGCTTCATCACAGTTTGTTCCCTATTCGTTTCCTGCTTATGGAGGCCAAGATGTAATTGCTGGTCTCTGGACCGACATTGACAACCGTGCGAGAGGTGTGGTTTCATATCATCAGTACACTAATGGAAGTGTTCTCACACGTGCAACTCAGGATATAAACAATCATTTCCCAAATCTGACCTTCAGCGCTTCTTGGGTCTTTGTTGCAACTTGGGATAAAGTCCCTTACTTTCCCATCTCTAGCACAGTACGTTTGATATACTTCTGAAATATGACTGTTTTCACTTTACCAGTAATTCAGTTAAATTCAATTTCAGAATACTTTATTGAGCACATTAGTAGGCAGTGATCAAAATTATATATATATATATAAAGATGAACAGTGAATGTTAGGTTTAAAGTGATTATCCTTTTTCAATCTTTGCAGGAAACATCGTTTCAAGTGGTTTTAATTTCAGGCAGTAATTTTTAATTTATTCTGATGAATTATGGTGACATTGATGTAACAGGACTTCCAGTGGAGGTAAAAGAAACTAGTTTTCTGTGTTGAGAACCAGGGGCAGACTCAACCAATAAGCGAGATTATTGTTCACAGTTTGGTTGAACAATAAAGTTTGCCCTCTTTAACTTAATGCTGAACTGAATGTACAAAGTTAGAGAGTTGGAGCCCCAAACCTGAAACTGCTTAGGGCCCCCAAATCACTACATCTGCCCCTGTTGAGAACAGAATGTTACTATTCACTAGTGTATAACAACATTTGTACTGTATATGTACTATTTATATGAATAATGTTTTTACATACTTTCAGGCTGGTTATGACACAGTAAACTCCTATGACTACTTTGTGATTCCTGGATCAAACAACGGGAGCTTCATCTCAAACCTCAAGAACTCCAGTAATGTCAATGTTCCCGGTCGATGGGCCTTCAGGGTGGACAGTGGACATAACTATAAAAGTAAGAAGTTTGTCTTTCTAGAATTAGATTTTTTTTTATAAGCCAGTGTTTTGATAAATTTCGATAAACCCCATGTAATTTTAGGTGTTTGTCTGTGTGTTTCCCTTTAGACAACGTCATTGGACTTCGAGTGAGATTTTCCTCATTTTTAAATCTAACACAGAGTGGAAACATCATATTTGAAATATATCAGTCTGTGTGTAATGAATGAATATAATATACAAGTTTCACTTTTTGAATGGAATTAGTGAAATAAATCAACTTTTTGATGATATTCTAATTATATGACCAGCACCTGTATATCAAGAGCTAGGACACGTTTATGTGCGTTTTGTTTGTGATTTCACCGGAACGAATAGAGTCTCCGGCCGCAAGCGCTCGTCCGTGTGAAGACTGCGCAGTGTGCACGAGCGTCAAGGGAACACTGTTGCGCCACTGATAACAGCGACAACGAGCACTCAGCATGATTTCAAAAACAACACATCCCAGCGTCAGATCGCCTCTTATTTAACACAAACGAACGAATTGCTAATCAACTAGAGATGTTTCTTTTGAATTAGATCCGTGCCGCGAGATGTTTAAAAAAGTGGTGGGGACAATATCAACCCTGGCCAAAAGTGGTGGGGACATGTCCCACCCGTCCCACCCGCAAATTACGCCTATTACCGGCTGAGCTTGTTCTAAGTTTAGTTTAACCTTAGTTTTGATCATCTCTGGTATTCTTGATTTTACAAGCCACAGGTCAATTTTGTTTTTAGTTGTTTTTGCTCAAATTCAGTTGTGCCAAACCTGCTGTAACCAGCCAACGTTTAGCTGGGAGAATAGTTAAATTGCCCCCTCTAGTGGATGACTAAATATTTTTAGTGTTTCGCTCGAGAATTTCACTTTCACTTTTGAAATGTTATTGTTATAATGTTATTTTTTGGTCCTTCCATCACATTTACTGAATGTTTTCAAAACCTTTTGTAACATTACAGGAACCTTTAGGTAACATTACCTCTAACCTTTAACCAAGCGTTCACATAATGCACCTCATAACCCTGTACTCCAGTTATATCAAATGGAATGCATATGACTATCTTTGCTTAATGTTATGAACTGCAGCTACGCTAATTATTCTCCATTTGCTTTTCATGTTTTATCTCGGGATGCCCGTCCCAAGGTGACTAGAGAGTACATCAGCTCCAACTTGGATCCAGCTTCTTGTGAAGACAGATGCCTCAGCACCTGTGAAGAGATGACCCCAGCCCCTGCGAGGACTTCAGATGACACAAACTCTGGATCTGGATCAACATGCACCACTTCAAATTTTGCTATCATTGTTAACATGTATTCTATTCATTACTTCCATGACCTCATTGTTTCTGCCTTAAATACATTGCTTAAATTAATACATAGTTAGCTAACTGCGTGATTACTTTTCTGAAATTACATAATTTGGACACATTCACGATGACAGATTACTCTAATAATGTTGTAATGTTGACATGCATGTTCTGTAAAGCTGCTTTGAAACGATATGTATTATGAAAAGCGCTATACAAATAAATGTGAATTTAATTGAATTTAATAGAATAGGAAACGCAAAAAAGACTGCACTTAAAGGCACTGTATAATTAAATATTAAATATGCATACTTGCATTGCATATAGTCAAGCATGCTGATTTAGTATATAGTATATGTTATAAATTGCCGGACTTAAGCAACGTTAACTGCAGTTATGAACAAAAAGCAGTCTAAATAGATTCACATTATTAACCAATAATATTATTATTTATTTATAATTCACTAAAAATAACACATTTTGACAATAATAAATGTACCGCTTACTTTGGCAAGGGAGAGCAAGATCAAACCTGTTCAGAATGTTTTTTATAGCATCATGTCTGCACACCATGCTCGCTGATCTGTTGCGTCATTAGAGCATGATCATCGTAACCACAGGGTGGCGCCACTGATTTTCTATACACATATTGCATAATCTCTTTATTGTGATTTATATGAATATTTTTTTTTTTGCGAACAATTATTTTTATTGAATAATCATTTAAATAAAAAGGATACAACATATCAGAATGCAGCCCCACTCACCCACCCACCAGGTAGACTTATACTGTGCTGAGAAATTACAAGGCATTGCAGTGACAAAAGTAGCTAAGCTAAGCTAAGCTAAAAGTGAAGTACCTAATCAAGAATTAAAATAATAATAATAACTAGAATGTACATTTCCTGAAGAAAATGTGAATGGTGCTTGCAGTGGCAAAACTCAGCACTCAGTTGCTAGGTTGTTTCTAGGTAATTGCTAAGGTGTTCTGGGTGGTTGCTAGGCAGTTGCTAGGGTGTTCTGGGTGGTTGCTAGGCGGTTGCTATGGTAACCTGGGTGGTTGCTAGGGTGTTGCAAGGCAGTTGCTAAAGTACTTGGGGTCATTGCTAAGGTGTTGCTAGGTGGTTGCTAGGCAGTTGCTAAGGTACTTGTGGTGGTTGCTAATGTGTTGCTAGGCGGTTGCTAGGGTGTTCTGGGTGGTTGCTAGGCAGTTGCTATGGTAACCTGGGTGGTTGTTATGATGTTACTAGGTGGTTGGTAGTTGCCACAGATGGTAACTATGGAGTTTTTATAGAGTTCTTAGCATGTTCTTAGCCCACTTTAGCACTTAGCTAATCACTATTAGCATGTAGCTATTCACTGCTAGCATGTGTAGCATGTTGGAAGTCCAGTTTGCTAGCATGAGTCAAAAGAGCCAACCGCCATGTCTCTACGATGTTCTGCTAAAGGTTGCTAGGGTACTCTGTTTGGTTGCTAGGGAGTGGCTTGGCAGCTGCCAGTGATGATACTCCAAAGACTGCTTGTCAGTATGAATGATATAAATCAGCCCCCATGCCTCTCTGACATTCAGATTTGAAGATATCCCTCTTTGGGTTCGGGTTGCTAGGGTGCTCTAAATGGTTGCTAGGGTGTGGTTATGAAGTGTTGAAGGTGATTCGTGATTGGCCGTTTGCTGCCCTGAGTCAAACAAACGCCTATGACAAACGCTGTGGGAGGAGTAGCGCATCAAACTTTTGTGTGGATTAAAAATAATAATAATTAAAGCTGCAAGCAGCATTTACTGGGGTTTTTAAGCATTTAAGGCCTTTAAGCACATAAAAAGGTAATATATTTTATTTAGCAAGCATGTAAACACTTAGATCATAGATGGAAAAGACCATTTACAGCCAATAGAGGCAATTTGGTAAGGAAAAATATGTTTTTTAAAGGTTTTTTTGACAGTTATAGCGCCACCTATTGCCCAATCTACACCAGATTGTCACCTCTGAGTGTCCTCAGAGTGTGCCCCTACATATGTGTGTTAATTTTGGTGAAAATATCTCATTTCGTTTTGAAGTTATAGATACTTATATATATATGAGAGCATAAAATATGACCAAAGAACGTCTTTGATTGGATTTTTTTGCCACTTCCTATCAAAATTTTGACATTTGGGCTGTCACAGTGAGATAATCAGCTTAGGTTCCGTGTTTTCTATGGTGGTTTCGTCTCGATCGGACTAGCGGTTTCGAAGATATTCGCAAAAGATTTTTAAGCGCTGAATCACAACGTTGCACAAACCATAAGCCGAAATCATTGGTTCTTGAGGCAAAGTTGTTCAGCATGAGGAGATCTATCTAATGATATGCATATTTTGTGGATTTGTGAAACACCATGTGATTAATGAGGCGTAAAACTCGTTAGCACCAACTTGTGGCCATGTAATTCTTACAGACCTCTAGGGCCATGAGTCAAACATGCCCACTGAGTTTCGTTGCGATTGGCCTCCGTTAACCTTGTCTAATAGGTGCTCAAACTTCATTGGCCGATGGCGGCCATATTTTTTGAGATACGCCAATGTCCTCATAGACTATCATGCCCCCTTGGACCAAGACAATGCATGCCAAATTTCAAGTCGATCGGACAAATGGTTGCATAGTTACAGCTATTTTCATGTTTTTTTCAAGTTATAGCACCACCTAGAGTCCAATCGACGCGATTGTTTTATCGTGACCAAAGATTGAGTGCCTACACGTGTACCGAGTTTAGTGCAAATATCTCATTTCGTTCTCGAGTTATAGCCATTTTAGTTAAAGTGGCTCTGCCCCCATCGTACATTTTGGCACCCCTTAGCGACCGTGAATCAAAATTTCAACTTTTTTTTGATAACTTTTGATATTCAGACTCCAGAGAACATTTCTGCACTGGTTTGGTTCCGATCGGGCGAAAAACCTCGGACTAGTTCGCAAAAGTAGGTTTTGGACAAAATTCAAAATGGCAGAAATTTTTTCCAGGCGGAAATGAAATTGGAGATAAAGCTTTTGTCCGTCTTGAGCCAAGGATTCCAATGATATAAAACACTTGATTCTAGGACAAACGGTCTAGGAGTTATTAGTGATTTTCAACTTTTAGTCACTGTAGCGCCACCTATTGCCCGATTGGGGTCATACTCTGTCAACCTCTCCTCGATTTCTGTCCTACCATCTGACAAAGTTTCAAGTCTCTAGCACTTACGGTTTGGGCTGCACGATGCGTTTTATGGCAGAAGAAAAATAATAAAAATCTGAGCAATTACAATAGGGTTTCAGCACTTCGTGCTTGAACCCCTAATAAGTATGCAAGAGAGCAATAATGATGCTTTGCCAGAGGCAAGCACCATTAATAAAAATAAATAAATAAATAAAATACATGGATATAAAATACAGAAATAATTTTACATCAAAAAGAAGAAAGTAGCACTCCAAGTCTTTAAAGTCTTTGACTTTGCACCATGAATGTGTGCTGTTGACAGCTCCAAAGAAATAATATCCAGCAAAGATAAGGCCCATACACGCCTGCTTATCGTATGTGGAGGAATCCAATGACTGACTAACATTTTCTTAGCAGCAGTGAAAGCAGCTAAAAGTAAGTTTCTCTGTTGCGAAGACAATTCCGAGAAGTTACATAGGAAGAAAAGTTCTGGAGTCCAAACCATATCGTTATCTAACAGGAATGATATGGCATGAGCAAGCTGAGACCAGAAAGAAACAAATGCAGAACATGAATACAGTTTTTCAATGAATATTAAAGTGACCACACTGGTCTAACAGGTCTCAATTTTTTTTTTTTTTTTTTAAATAAATGTTATGTGCTCACCTACAAGCATAAAAGAGACCGTTAAAATATGCCATCAATATCATGTTTGTTCAAATATTAAATAAAATAGGGTGGCCTCATAACCCGTCTATTTTCCCTTTTGTTTTTGTGTAAAATAGTGATATTGATATTTGTAATACATCTGTGCAATTGTTTTGATTTCCATAGTGATACTGATTTGCGTCAAATGTGTGTGGCAATGTACCTAATTTCTAAAGGATCCGAAGAATGTTGCAGCACTGGTTGAAGTTGTCTTTTATAGAAGGTACGTTTATAGGGTGAGGTTCAGTTATTGCTCAGATCACCAAAAATATTTGGCAGTTGTTTTCACACAGATTGTTCACACAGGTGTGGCTGCATACGGGCTGTGGAGGCTTTGATCCGCCCTGACTGACAGCTGGTTCTCCCAGTCAAAGCAGCCAATATGCTTATAATAGTTTGGTAAAAAGCATTTTGCCACACAGAAATATCATGCACTACACATGCACGTCATGATGTTGCTGCTATCTATATCACAGGCGAGGCCACGAAAGAGAAACAGGGCACTGATCCACCCATGGTTCATAATTCCACATTATATTGCTATTATAGAAATTGGAAAACAATATGAAATTGAAAAGTAATAAGACTGAATATATACACACTACCAGTCAAAAGTTTGGAATTGGTAAGATTGTTAATATTTTTAAAAGAAGTTTCGTCTGCTCACCAAGGCTGCATTTATTTAATTAAAAATACAGTAAAAACAGTAATATTGTGAAATATTATTACAATTTAAAATAACTGTGTTCTATTTAAAAATATTTTAAAATGTAATTTATTCCTGTGATCAAAGCTGAATTTTCAGCATCATTACTCCAGTCTTCAGTGTCACATGATCCTTCAGAAATCATTCTAATATGATGATTTGATGCTCAAGAAACATTTATTGTGTACAATTGTACAAAATATTTTTGTACAGTATTTCTGTTTTAGGATTCTTTGATGAATAGAAAGTCCAAAAGAACAGCGTTTATTTGAAAAATCTTTTGTAACATTATAAATGCCTTTACTGTCACTTTTGATCGATTTAAGGCATCCTTGCTGAAAAAAATAATTAATTTCTTTAATTTCTTTTCAAAAAAATAAAAATAAAAATTCTTACTGACCCCAAACTTTTGAACGGTAGTGTATAATGTTACAAAAGCTTTGTATTTCAGATAAATGCTGTTCTTTTGAACTTTCTATTCATCAAAGAATCCTGAAAAAGAAATATTGTACACAAATATTTTGTACAATTGTACACAATAAATGTTTCTTGAGCATCAAATCAGCATATTAGAATGATTTCTGAAGGATCATGTGACACTGAAGACTGGAGTAATGATACTGAAAATTCAGCTTTGCCAACACGAATAAGAATAAAATACCATTTTCAAATAGAAAACAGTTATTTTAAATTGTAATAATATTTCACAATATTACTGTTTTTACTGTATTTTTAATTAAATAAATGCAGCCTTGGTGAGCAGACGAAACTTTTTTTAAAACATGAAAAATCTTACCGTGTCCAAACTTTTGACTGATAGTGTATATATATATATATATATATATATATATATATATATATATATATATATATACACACAAACAATTAATATTAATAACTTAATAAGAAACAAAAGAACTAATAATGAAACACAGCAGAATCACAGTGGGAAAAGTGTTGGTTTGGATTCTAGTGATTGATTGTGTGTTTAATTTATGTAATATTTTCCAGGTCTGGGTCTCTGTGGAATATTTGGCAGTTGTGAACAAAAATCACAGGGAGATTGAATCTGGGAATTTGATTCTTTGTATAGGGTAAATGACATCCAACTCAGTGAACTCACAAACCACTATTGCCCTAACATTAAACAGCGTGATTTAAATTTGCATTGTCATTCTAGCTTTATAACATCAAAAAAGTTAGTGTTTCTCAACTGATTTTACACAAAAACAATGATAATAGCAGCAAAATGTAATAATGTAAGCATAGCATTCTTTTAAATAGCACATTTAGTAAAACAAAAGAGGATGAGTCGTTTATTGTATAAGGTCTTGTGTATTATGGTGTGTTAGAGGACTCTTCTGTGTCCTCTCAATCTCTTCTCTCCTCTTCTTACAACACCCCATCTTTCTCTTTCAATGCCCTCCAATCTTATTCTCTTTTCTTCCTCTTCTTTTTATCTACGTCTTCTCCTATTTTTCTCCCATCATCTCTTTCTACCTCTTCCACTCTCCTATCTATTCTCCTCTTGTTCTGCCAACTGCACTTCTTCTTCTGGTAACTTATTTATATAAAGCGAAATCATAACTGTTTTGTGAACAGTTTAGTAAAATGTACTTTGTGGAAATATGGCTTAACTGTAACAAGTTGGTTAACAATTGAAACTTGGATAGGAGGAATTTGTGTAAAGTTAGTATTTTTTTTGTATTTTTTTTTATTTGTATTAAATCGTGAAATATTTACAATATGTTTAGGAAAATTACAATCTTTTCAGATGGCTCTGTTAACTGTTTTGAGAACATTTACCTTAGTTTGAGTAAATGTGTAAAAGCAAAGTGTAAAACAGGCTGATAGGCTGTAATGATTTTGGGAACGTGTATCCTCATGATTCAGATCCATTTGATTGTCTTGTAGTTGTACTATCTACGTTCATCTATTCAAGACTAAAAAAATGTGTTTCTGAATGGCAGGTGTACAATGAAACGCTGGCGTCACGCAGCGTGGAAAAAAATGTTATTGTTGGAGGTAGGGTGTTGTTCTAGAAAAGGTCCACCCACACTTAATACAGTCACAGATAAGATTGTGAGGACTTTAGTTCATTCTTCATTGTATTCTTTAACTGGATTAAAGCATCACTGTGTTTTGGAGTTTGTGAAGCAACATTTTGTAACAGGTAATGTTACTTAGTTCATTTTATCTAATTATTCTTTCAGTAATTAAAACATTAAGAAATAAATGTATAAGTATTGTTCATTGTCACTTCAAGTTAACTAACAAATGAAGGCTTTTTATTAAGTTGTTTTTTCAAGTGTTGACAACACTAAATTTGGTAGCACTTTATGTTATAGTCCTATTTCGCATGTACATACTATATACTTATTGTAGTAATTACAATAACTGGATAATAACTAGGTACTGGTCCTGAACCTACCCCTAAACCTAATCTTAAACCATGTAGTTACCTTATATTATTCAGTACTTTCTTAGTAAGTACACTGTAAGTACATTGAAAGTGCACATACTGTAAAATAAAGTGCAACCTTAAATTTAATACAATAAATATAGAAACACATATTTCACGTGTTAATGTTTGTGTGTGCAGGTGTAAGAGGTGCCGTTTATTACAATGAGGTTACTATTCTCATTGTGTGTTTTAATACTGCTGATTTTTGGTGAGTGTTTATACATCTTTGAAGTCTGAATACACACATGTGTATGTAATGCTACAGTACATTCAAATAAGTGAACTGAATGTATCATCCTTCAAAATTAAATCATTGTTCTTATATATTTTTTTGTTTTAAAGGTGAAATAATTGAAGGACAACTATCAGGTAATTCTTTCCATTCATCTTAGAACACTTACAATACTGCTTCCCCTTTCAATCTCTAGCTTTCTATTAGACAAACAAAGCATGTGGGGGGGAAAAAAAGATCTTCGTAGTAGAACTTTGTGATAAACATGTTATTTCAATAGTATAGAGACACTTTACTAACAGCTTTTAATAACTGTGTTAACTGAAAAGTATGCAGTACTTCATTATGCATCGAAAATTGTTGGCTAAAGTAAGAGTCTGTTTGGATCACTGTTATTAGTTTTGAAGGCAAGGACCTTAGTGTGGAGAAATGTAAAATAAAAAACTATAAATGCAATTAAAAGTACCCCAATACTTAGTTTAATGAAAAGTGCAATCATTCACAGATAAATGTATGGATTGTGAAAAATGTGTGCTGTGTTGCAATTTGCCCTAAAAAGATGGCCTAAAAGTATGTAGTTTTTATGATAAGAAAGAACATATTTTTGAGCATGTTGCAATAGTGTACGCATCTAATGGGATGTCATAGTGCGTCATAGAATTGCATTTTAAAAACCACATAGTGTAGGTGTGTGCATCAAACCGTCACTCAAAGTGTCAATCATTCCGTCACAGGTGACATCATGAGATAAACATTCAACATTTTAATACTTTAAAACATTAAGCTACCAAAACATTACAATACTTGCCAGTACTGAAATGTTAGGCTGTTTATATCCCATTTGTCACAGCTAAAAGAAAAGAGATGCTCAGTCTTAAGCTTTCACTAACTTTAAACACAAGTGAAACAAGTCTTATCTAATTTTATATATGTAATGGTAACATTGAAATATGAATTTACAAACACTATTTTAATGTTTACATAACAGATGACCCCTGCAACAACTACAATGTGCTGGATGACCCTCGAAGAGCCACCAACAATCAATATTCCTCCGAAATAATGTGTGACTGTGAAGTCAGCTGGAATGGCTGGTACCGTCTCATGTTTGATGGTCAGAGTGTTCAGATGCCAGACACATGTGTTGATCAAGACAGCTGTGGCACTCATGCCCCACTGTGGCTGAACGGAGGACATCCAACAGTTGAGGATGGAGTGGTCACTCGAGATGTCTGTGGTCACTATGACAATGACTGCTGTGCTTTTCAGTCCAATCCCATTAAAGTCAAAGCCTGTACAGATTATTATGTCTATGAGTTTGTGAAACCATCTTTCTGCTATTTGGCATACTGTGCAGGTAAATATATTACATTTTTCTTTTGTTTACAGAATTAAGTCATAATTTCATCTTTGTTGATATAATTTGATCTTATTTTTATTTTTATTTTATTTTTTTAGATGTAAGGAACATCAACACCACCTATACCTTCTCAACCTCAGGTATGGCCATTATGACTGGTAATGTAATGTTTTACAATTTGAAAAATTTTTGTTCAGATTAGCAAACCTAGTGCACTCAAGCACAATGGGTTTGCCCACTGAAATGCCTTGATGTGTTGACGTCATTTCTAATGAATCAGGAAGACAGAGGGGGCATATCAAACAGCTCCTCCCCTTTTTAAAATAGCCAATAGTTTATATTATAGCATTTAGTTTATATTACAGCTCAGCCAGAGCATTTGAGCTGGCTAAAGCCGCAGTTTCTGCATAATCTCCTCCATATTGCTTTAAAAAAATATAGCATTCTGTGCAAAATTCAAATACGTGTTCTGGAATGCGTTGACTCGCATATCTGATCTGCTCTGTGCTCTCGTGTCTCTGGACTAGAGCAGACTGTGTGCGCACTGCGGCGGTTCGCATGACACTAACGTGAAACCAGACTTAATTCACCCCAATGGAAAGCATAATTACACTGTCTGAATCATTCCCTGTCCCCTATATAGTGCACTATGTGCCATTTACCTGGTAGAAAATAATATATGTGTGAACAATTGACCGATTTTAGCCATAGCTTCAGCATCTATTTATAATGTAGGAGGCAGGACGCTCTAGACAGCATTTGATTGGACAGAAAATCTGATGAAGCTGAAGTGCCAAAAAACTTAAATTTTGTTTTCATGGGGTTTTTTTTAAAAGCTTATCTGCTTTTGACAATGCTAATTGATGTTAAATGAGATTCTCAAACTCAAAAACTATTTTAAGCTTTTATAGCTAATCCAATAGTAAAAAGTATTGGCCTATAACAATTAGAAACTGACTTACTCAGAAACATTTCTTTCCATAATAGTGCCCCCTGTTGACCCCTGCAACAACTACAAAGTGCTGGATGATCCATGGAGAGCCACCAACATTCAATATTCCTCTGAAATAATGTGTGACTGTGAGGTCAGCTGGGATGGCTGGTATCGTCTCTTCATTCAGGGTCAGAGTGTTCAAATGCCAGACACATGTGTTGATGAGTATAGTTGTGGCACTCATGCCCCACTGTGGCTGAACGGAGGACATCCAACAGTTGAGGATGGAGTGGTCACTCGAGATGTCTGCGGTCACTGGGACAATAACTGCTGCTATTTCCCATCAAATCCTATTAAAGTCAAAGCCTGCCCTGGCAATTATTATGTTTATGAGTTTGTGAAACCAGATTTCTGCTCTTTGGCGTACTGTGCAGGTAAGCACTTTTACATTTTCCCTTTGTTTACATGAGTCATAAGTGTAGCTTTGTTGATTTACAATGCATCACTGTTTTTCAGATGTGAGGAACACAAACACTACCTATACTACTGTCACTCCAGAGACAATGTTAACCACAGAAACTACAACCATGGACATTACAACTGGTAATGTAATGTGCTGATTTGTAGGATTTTTCACATGACTAGATCCATCTTAGGAAATTGTGACTGCATATAAAGAAGTTAAAAATAAAACAGTGTGAAACATGCAGTTAGAGGTCTCTCGTGTTTATGATTCAGATTTGCTGTTAGTAAGCAAATAGTTCAGACTGCTTCTGAACTAATGTGTGTGTGTGTGTGTGTGTGGGAGAGAGAGAGAGAGAGAGAGAGAGAGAGAGAGAGAGAAATTGTATATTGTTTTAGTATTTATCAAATTTGTAATGATTTATTTATTTATTTATTTTTTTTCAGATATTGGCCACAATACCACTTTCTTTTCTACCACCATGATGGAGACAAGTTCAGCCATAAAAACTACATTTATAGATACTACAACAATGGACACTGGTAATTTAATGTGCTATGTGAAAATTATGTTTTTGTTTTGAATGAGCAGCTCAGATCTATGTTATGAGTTACATGTATATAAGTTAAGCAGTTTGTGAAAAATGGAATTACCTATTTTCAAATAAAAGATCAAATTATATATAAATGAAATTATATAAAATATTTTTAAGTTAAAATATGTATATACATTCACTGCTCCTTACAGACAAAGTGGATACAACAATGACAATGGAAACCACAAAAACAGAAAGCACCACAACAGCAGAGAGTACGACCAAAGACACAACAACTCCAGAAAGTACAACAGCCGAGACCACAACAGCAGAAAGCACCACAACTGTGGGAACCACAGCAACAGAGAGTATTACCACAGGCACAACAATACCAGAAAGTACCACAACTGACACCACAACAGCAGAAATCACCACAACTGAGACCACAGAAGCAGAAAGCATCACAACAGCTGAAAGCACAAGCGAGACCACAACAGTAGAAAGCATCGCAATTGCGACTACAACACCAGGCACTACAACAACAGAAAGTACGACCACAGCCACAACAATTCCAGAAAGTACAACAGCCGAGACCACAACAGCAGAAAGCACCACAACACCAGGCACTACAACAACTGAAAGTACGACCACTGGCACAACAATACCAGAAAGTACAACAACTGAGACCACCACAGCAGAAACCACCGCAACTGAGACTGCAGCTGTGGGTACTACAACAACAGAAAGCACCATAGCAACAGAAAGTACCACAATCGAGACCACGACAGCGGAAAGCACAACAACTGAAACAACACCAGGCACCACAACAACAGGAAGTACAACCTCAGGCACAACAACTCCAGAAAGTACCACAACCGAGACTACAATAGCAGAAAGCACCACAACTGAGACCACAACTCCAGAAAGCACCACAACTGAGACCACAACTCCAGAAAGTACCACAAGTGAGACCACGACAGAAGAAAGCACAACTGAGACCACAACTATGGATACTACAACAACAGAAAGCACCACAGCAACAGAAAGTACCACAACTGAGATCACAATGGCAGAAAGCACCACAACTCCAGAAAGTACCACAAGCGAGACCACAACAGCAGAAAGCACCACAACTGAGACCACAACATTGGGCACTACAACACCTGAAAGTACGACCACTGGCACAACAATATCAGAAAGTACAACAGCTGAGACCACAACAGCAGAAAGCACTACAATTGAGACTGCAGCTGTGGGTGCTACAACAACAGAAAGCACCATAGCAACAGAAACTACCACAAGCGAGACCACAACAGCAGAAAGCACTACAACTGAGACCACAACACCAGGCACTACAACAACAGAAACTACAACCACAGCTACAACAACTCCAGAAAGTACAACAGCTGAGACCACGACAACAGAAAGCACTACAACTGAGACCACAACTTTGGGTTCTACAACAACAGAAAGCACCACAGCAACAGAAAGTACCACAAGTGAGACCACAACAGCAGAAAGTACCACAGCTCCAGAAAGTACCACAACTGAGACCACAACAGCAGAAAGTACAACTGAGACCACAACTATGGATACCACAACAACAGAAAGCACCACAGAAACAAAAAGTACAACAAGGGAGACCACAACAGCAGAAAGCAGTACAACTGAGACCACAACACCAGGCACTACAACAACAGAAAGTACGACCACAGCCACAACAATACCAGAAAGTACAACAGCTGAGACCACAACTGTGGATACCACAACAACAGAAAGCACCACAGCAACAGAAAGTACCACATCTGAGACCACAACAGCAGAAAGTACTACAATTGAGACTGCAGCTGTGGGTACTACAACAACAGAAAGCACCATAGCAACAGAAAGTTCCACAGGCGAGACCACAACAGCGGAAAGCACCACAACTGAGTCCACAACTGTGGGTTCTACAACGACAGAAAGCACCACAGCAACAGGAAGTACAACCTCGGGCACAAATACTCCAGAAAGTACCACAACCGAGACCACAACAGTAGAAAGCACCACACCTGAGACCACAACTATGGGTTCTACAACAACAGAAAGTACCACAGCAACAGAAATTACCACAAGCGAGACCACAACAACAGAAAGCACCACACCTAAGACCACAACTGTGAGTTCTACAACAACAGAAAGCACCACAGCAACAGAAAGTACTACAAGTGAGGCCACAACAAGGGAAAGCACCACAACTGAGACCACAACAGCTGAAAGTACCACAGCTCCAGAAAGTACCACAACTGAGACCACAACAGCAGAAAGTACAACTGAAACCACAACTATGGATACTACGACAGCAGTAAGCACCACAGCAACAGAAAGTATCACAAGTGAGACCACAACAGCAGAAAGTACCACAGCTGCAGAAAGTACCACAACTGAGACCACAACAAATGAAAGCTCAACCACAGCCACGACAACTCCAGAAAGTACCACAAGCGAGGTTATAACAACAGAAAGCATGGCAACTGAGACCACAACAGCAGAAAGCACAACTGAGACCACAACTGCGGATACCACAACAACAGAAAGCACCACAGCAACAGAAGATACCACATCTGAGACCACAACTGCAGTAAGCATCACAACTGAGACCACAACTTTGGGTTCTACAACAACAGAAAGTACCACAGCAACAGAAGATACCACATCTGAGACCACAGCTGCAGAAAGCACCACAACTGAGACCACAACATTGGGTTCTACAACAACAGAAAGCACCACAGCAACAGAAAGTACGACCACAGCCACAACAACTCCAGAAAGTAGCACAACCGAGACCACAACAGCAGAAAGCACTGCAACTGAGACAACAACTTTGGGTTCTACAACAACAGAAAGCACCACAGCAACAGAAAGTACCACAAGTGAGACCACAACAGCAGAAAGTACCACATCTGAGACCACAACAGCAGAAAGCAGTACAACTGAGATCACAACACCAAGCACTACAACAACAGAGAGTACGACCACAGCCACAACAATACCAGAAAGTACAACAGCTGAGACCACAACAGTGGATATCACAACAACAGAAATCAACACAGCAACAGAAAATATCACATCTGAGACCACAACAGCAGAAAGCACCACAACTGAGACCACAACTTTGGGTTCTACAACAACAAAAAGTGCCACACCAACAGAAAGTACCACAACTGTGGATACCACAACAACAGAAAGCACCACAGCAACAGAAAGTACCACAACTGAGACCACAACAGCAGAAATCACCACAACTGAGACAACAACATTGGGCACTACAACAACTGAAAGTATGTCCACTGGTACAACAATACCAGAAAGTACAACAGCTGTGACTACAACAGCAGAAAGCACTACAATTGAGACTGCAGCTGTGGGTACTACAACAACAGAAAGCACCATAGCAACAGAAAGTACCAGAAGCGAGACCTCAACAGCGGAAAGCACCACAACTGAGACCACAACTGTGGGTTCTACAACAACAGAAAGCACAACATCAACAGAAATTAGCACAACCGAGACCACAACAGCAGAAAGCTCAACTGAGACCACAACTTTGGGTTCTACAACAACTGAAAGCTCAACCACAGCCACGACAACTCCAGAAAGTACCACAAGCGAGGTTATAACAACAGAAAGCACGGCAACTGAGACCACAACTGTGGATACCACAACAACAGAAAGCACCACAGCAACAGAAGAAACCACATCTGAGACCACAACTGCAGAAAGCACCACAACTGAGACCACAACTTTGGGTTCTACAACAACAGAAAGCACCACAGCAACAGAAAGTACCACAAGTGAGACCACAACAGAAGAAAGTACCAAAGCTCCAGAAAGTACCACACCTGAGACCACAACTGTGGATACCACAACAACAGAAATCAACACAGCAACGGAAAGTAGCACAACCGAGACCACAACTTTGGGTTCTACAACAACTGAAAGCTCAACCACAGCCACGACAACTCCAGAAAGTACCACGAGCGAGCTTATAACAACAGAAAGCACGGCAACTGAGACCACAACAGCAGAAAGCACAACTGAGACCACAACTGTGGATACCACAACAACAGAAAGCACCACAGCAACAGAAGATACCACATCTGAGACCACAACTGCAGAAAGCACCACAACTGAGACCACAACTTTGGGATCTACAACAACAGAAAGCACCACAGCAACAGAAAATACCACATCTGAGACCACAACTACAGAAAGCACCACACCTGAGACCACAACTTTGGGTTCTACAACAACAGAAAGCACCACAGCAACAGAAAGTACCACAACTGTGGATACCACAAAAACAGAAAGCACAGAAAGCACCACAGCAATAGAAAGTGCCACAAGTGCGACCACAACACCAGGCACTACAGCAAAAGAAAGTACGACCACAACAATTCCAGAAAGTACAACAGCCGAGACCACAACCATAGAAAGCACCACATCTGACACCACAACAACAGAAAGTACCACAATAGAAAGCACCACAACTCCAGAAAGTACCACAAGTGAAATCACAACAACAGAAAGCACCACAACTGAGACCACAACTCCAGAAAGTGCCACTGAGATCACAACTATGGGTATTACAACAACAAAAAGCACCACAGCAACAGAAAGTACCACAAGTGAGACGACAACAGCAGAAAGCACCACAACTGAGACTACAACACCAGGCACTTCAACAACTGAAAGTACAACCACATCCACATCAACTCCAGAAAGTACAACAGCCGAGACCACAACCGCAGAAATCACCACATCTGAGGGAACCACAGCAACAGAAATTACCATAACTACAGAAAGCACAACAACAGAAAGTACCACAACTCCAGAAAGAACCACAACTCTAGCAAGTACCACAACCGAAAGCACCACAACTGCAGAAAGTACCACAACTCCAGAAAGTACCACAACTGAGACCACAACAGCAGGAAGCACAATTGAGACCACAACTCTGGGTTCTACAACAACAGAAAGCACCACAGCAACAGAAATTACCACAAGCAAGACAACAACAGCAGAAAGCACTACAACTGAGACAACATCAACAGGCTCTATGACAGCGGAAAGTACAACCACAGCCACAACAACTCCAGAAAGTACCACAACTGAGACCACAACAGCAGAAATCACAACTGAGACCACAACTGTGGGTTCTACAACAACAGAAAGCACCACAGCAACAGAAAGTACCCCAAGTGACACCACAACAACGGAAATCACCACAACTGAGACCACAACAGCAGAAGGTACAACTGAGACCACAACTATAGGTACTACAACAACGGAAAGCACCACAGCAACGGAAAGTACCACAACCGAGACCACAACAGCAGAAAGCACTACAACTGAGACCACAACACCAGGCACTACAACAATTGAAAGTACAACCACACCCACAACAACTCCAGAAAGTACTACAACCGAGACCACAACAGCAGAAAGCACCACAACTCCAGAAAGTAGCACAAGCGAAATCACCACATCAGAAAGCACCACAACTGAGACCACAACTCCAGAAAGTACCACAACTCTAGAAAGTACAACAACCGAGACCACAACAGCAGAAAGCACAATTGAGACCACAACTGTGGTTTCTACAACAACAGGAAGTGCCACAACTGAGACCACAACAGCAGAAAGTACCACAGCTCCAGAAAGTACCACTACCGAGAACACAACAGCAGAAAGCACCACAACAGAAAGCACGACAACTCCAAAAAGTACCACAAGTCAAATCACATCAACAGAAAGCATCACAACTGAGACCACAAAAGCAGAAAGTACCGCAACTCCACAAAGTGCCACAACTGAGACGACAACTGCAGAAATTACAACTGAGACCACAACTGTGGGTACTACAACAACAAAAAGCACCACAGCAACAGAAAGTACCACAAGTGAGACGACAACAGCAGAAAGCACCACAACTGAGACTACAACACCAGGCACTTCAACAACTGAAAGTACAACCACATCCACATCAACTCCAGAAAGTACAACAGCCGAGACCACAACCGCAGAAATCACCACATCTGAGGGAACCACAACAACAGAAAGTACCACAACCGAGACCACAACAGCAGAAAGCACCACAACTGAGACCTCAACAGCAGAAAGTACCACAACTCCAGAAAGTACCACAACCGAGATCACAGCAGCTGAAAGTATAACTGAGACCACAACTGTGGGTACTACAACAACAGAAAGCACCACAGCAACGGAAAGTACCACAATCGAGACCACAACAGCAGAAAGCAGTACAACTGAGAACACAACACCAGGCACTACAACGACTGATAGTACAACTACAGCCACAACAACTCCAGAAAGTGCAACAGCAGAGACCACAACCACAGAAAGCACCACAACTGTGGAAACCACAAAAACAGAAAGTACCACAACCGAGACCACAACAGCAGAAAGCACCACAACTCCAGAAAGTACCACAAGCGAAATCACAACAATAGAAAGCACCACAACTGAGACCACAACTCCAGAAAGTACCACAACCGAGACCACAACAGAAGAGAGCACAACTGAGACCATAACTGCAGAAAGCTCTACAACTGAGACCACAACACCAGACACTACCTCAACTGAAAGTACAACCACAGCCACAACAACTCTAGAAAGTACAACAGCCGAGTCCACAACCACAGAAAGCATCACATCTGTTGGAACCACAACAACAGAAAGTACCACAACCGAGACCACAACAGCAGAAAGCACCACAACAGAAAACACCATAACTCCAGAAAGTACAACAACTCTAGCAAGTACCACAACCGAGACCACAACAGCAGAAAGCACAACTGAGACCACAACTGTGGGTTCTACAACAACAGAAAGCACCACAGCAACAGAAATTACCACAAGCGAGACCACGACAGCAGAAAGCACTACAACTGAGACCACATCACCAGGTTCTGCAACAACGGAAAGTACAACCATAGCCACAACAACTCCAGAAAGTACCACAACTGAGACCACAACACCAGGCACTACCTCAACTGAAAGTACAACCACAGCCACAACAACTCTAGAAAGCACAACAGCCGAGTCCACAACCACAGAAAGCATCACATCTGTGGGAACCACAACAGCAGAAATCACAACTGAGGCCACAACTGTTGGTTCTTCAACAACAGAAAGCACCACAGCAACAGAAAGTATCACAAGTGAGACAACAACAACGGAAAGCACCACAACTGAGACTACAACAGCAGAAAGTACCACAGCTCTAGAAAGTACTACAACTGAGACCACAACTATGGGTACTACAACAACAGAAAGCACCACAGCAACGGAAAGTACCACAAGCGAGACCACAGCAGCAGAAAGCACTACAACTGAGACCACAACACCAGGCACTACAACAACTGAAAGTACAACCACAGCCACAACAACTTCAGAAGGTACAACAGCCGAGACCACAACCGCAGAAAGCACCACAACTGTGGGAACCACAACAACAGAAAGTACCACAACCGAGACCACAACTCCAGATAGTACCACAAGCCAAATCACCACAACAGAAAGCACCACAACTGAGACCACAACTCCAGAAAGTACCACAACTCTAGAAAGTACCACAACTCCAGAAAGTACCACAACCGAGACTACAACAGCAGAAAGCACAACTGAGACCACAACTGTGGGTTCTACAACAACAGAAAGTACCACAACTGAAACCACAACAGCAGAAAGTACCACAGCTCCAGAAAGTACCACAACTGAGACCACAACAGTAGAAAGTACAACTGAGACCACAAGTATGAGTACTACAACAATAGAAAGCACCACAGCAACAGAAAGTCCCACAAGCGAGACCACAACAGCAGAAAGCTCTACAACTGACACCACAACATCAGGCACTACAACAACTGAAAGTACAACGACAGCCACAACAACTCCAGAAAGTACAACAGCCGAGACCACAACTGCAAAAATCACCACATCTGAGGGAACCACAGCAACTGAAAGTACAACGACAGCCACAACAACTCCAGAAAGTACCACAACTGAGACCACAACAGCAGAAAGTACAACTGAGACCACAAGTATAGGTACTACAACAACAGGAAGCACCACAACAACAGAAAGTACCACAATCGAGACCACAACAGCAGAAAGCAGTACAACTGAGACCACAACACCAGGCACTACAACAACTGAAAGTACAACCACAGCCACAACAACTCCAGAAAGTACAACAGCAGAGACCACAACCGCAGAAAGCACCACAACTGTGGGAACCACAACAACAGAAAGTACCACAACCGAGACCACAACAGCAGAAAGCACCACAACTCCAGAAAGTACCACAAGCGAAATCACAACAACAGAGAGCACCACAACTGAGACCACAACTCCAGAAAGTACCACAACCGAGACCACAACACCAGGCACTACCTCAACTGAAAGTACAACCACAGCCACAACAACTCTAGAAAGTACAACAGCCGAGTTGACAACCACAGAAAGCATCACATCTGTGGGAACCACAAAAACAGAAAGTACCACAACCGAGACCACAACAGCAGAAAGCACAACTGAGACCACAACTTTGGGTACTACAACATTAGAAAGCACCACAGCAACAGAAAGTACAAGTGAGACCACAACAACAGAAAGCACCACAACCGAGACCACAACAGCAGAAAGCACCACGACTCCAGAAAGTACCACAAGCGAGATCACAACAGCAGAAAGCACAACTGAGACCACAACTGTGGGTTCTACAACAACAGAAAGCACCACAGCAACAGAAATTACCACAAGCGAGACCACAACAGCAGAAAGCAGTACAACTGAGAACACGACACCAGGCACTACAAACGACTGATAGTACAACCACAGCCACAACAACTCCAGAAAGTACAACAGCAGAGACCACAACCACAGAAAGCACCACAACTGTGGGAACCACAACAACAGAAAGCACCACAACCGAGACCACAACAGCAGAAAGCACCACGACTCCAGAAAGTACCACAAGCGACATCACAACAACAGAAAGCACCACAACTGAGACCACAACTCCAGAAAGTACCACAACCGAGACCACAACAGCAGAAAGCACAACTGAGACCACAACTGTGGGTTCTACAACAACAGAAAGCACCACAGCAACAGAAATTACCACAAGCGAGACCACGACAGCAGAAAGGACTACAACTGAGACCACATCACCAGGCCCTACAACAACGGAAAGTACAACCATAGCCACAACAACTCCAGAAAGAACCACAACTGAGACCACAACAGCAGAAATCACAACTGAGACCACAACTATGGGTTCTACAACAACAGAAAGCACCACAGCAACAGAAAGTACCACAAGTGAGACCACAACAACGGAAAGCACCACAACTGAGACCACAACAGCAGAAAGTACCACAGCTCTAGAAAGTACCACAACTGAGACCACAACAGCAGAAAGTACAACTGAGACCACAACTATGGGTACTACAACAACAGAAAGCACCACAGCAACGGAAAGTACCACAAGCGAGACCACAACAACGGAAAGCACTGCAACTGAGACCACAACACCAGGCACTACAACAACTGAAAGTACAACCACAACAACTCCAGAAAGTACAACAGCCGAGACCACAACCGCAGAAAGCACCACAACTGTGGGAACCACAACAACAGAAAGTACCACAACCGAGACCACAACAGCAGAAAGCACCACAACTCCAGAAAGTACCACAAGCGAAATCACAACAACAGAAAGCACCACAACTGAGACCACAACTCCAGAAAGTACCACAACCGAGACCACAACAGCAGAAAGCACAACTGAGACCACAACTGCAGAAAGCTCTACAACTGAGACCACAACACCAGGCACTACCTCAACTGAAAGTACAACCACAGCCACAACAACTCTAGAAAGTACAACAGCCGAGTCCACAACCACAGAAAGCATCACATCTGTGGGAACCACAACAACAGAAAGTACCACAACCGAGACCACAACAGCAGAAAGCACCACAACAGAAAGCACCACAACAGCAGAAAGTACCACAACTCCAGAAAGTACCACAACCGAGACCACAACAGCAGAAATCACAACTGAGACCACAACTGTGGGTTCTACAACAACAGAAAGCACCACAGCAACAGAAATTACCACAAGCGAGACCACAACAGCAGAAAGCACTACAACTGAGACCACATCACCAGGCCCTACAACAACGGAAAGTACAACCATAGCCACAACAACTCCAGAAAGTACCACAACTGAGACCACAACAGCAGAAATCACAACTGAGACCACAACTATGGGTTCTACAACAACAGAAAGCACCACAGCAACAGAAAGTACCACAAGTGAGACCACAACAACGGAAAGCACCACAACTGAGATCACAACAGCAGAAAGTACCACAGCTCTAGAAAGTACCACAACTGAGACCACAACAGCAGAAAGTACCACAACTGAGACCACAACTCCAGAAAGTACCACAAGCGAAATCACAACAACAGAAAGCACCACAACTGAGACCACAACTCCAGAAAGTACCACAACTGTGGGAACCACAACAACAGAAAGTACCACAACCGAGACCACAACAGCAGAAAGCACAACAACGGAAAGCACCACAACTGAGACCACAACAGCAGAAAGTACCACAGCTCTAGAAAGTACCACAACAGAGACCACAACAGCAGAAAGTACAACTGAGACCACAACTATGGGTACTACAACAACAGAAAGCACCACAGCAACGGAAAGTACCACAAGCGAGACCACAACAGCAGAAAGCACTACAACTGAGACCACAACACCAGGCACTACAACAACTGAAAGTACAACCACAGCCACAACAACTCCAGAAAGTACAACAGCCGAGACCACAACCGCAGAAAGCACCACAACTGTGGGAACCACAACAAAAGAAAGTACCACAACCGAGATCACAACAGCAGAAAGCACCACAACTCCAGAAAGTACCACAAGCGAAATCACAACAACAGAAAGCACCACAACTGAGACCACAACTCCAGAAAGTACCACAACCGAGACCACAACAGCAGAAAGCAAAACAACGGAAAGCACCACAACTGAGACCACAACAGCAGAAAGTACCACAGCTCTAGAAAGTACCACAACTGAGACCACAACAGCAGAAAGTACCACAGCTCTAGAAAGTACAACAACTGAGATCACAACAGCAGAAAGCAACACAACTCCAGAAAGTACCACAAGCGAAATCACAACAACAGAAAGCACCACAACTGAGACCACAACTCCTGAAAGTACCACAATCGAGACCACAACAGCAGAAAGCACAACTGAGACCACAACTGCAGAAAGCTCTACAACTGAGACCACAACACCAGGCACTACCTCAACTGAAAGTACAACCACAGCCACAACAACTCTAGAAAGTACAACAGCCGAGTCCACAACCACAGAAAGCATCACATCTGTGGGACCCACAACAAAAGAAAGTACCACAACCGAGACCACAACAGCAGAAAGCACAACAACGGAAAGCACCACAACTGAGACCACAACAGCAGAAAGTACCACAGCTCTAGAAAGTACCACAACTGAGACCACAACAGCAGAAAGCACCACAGCAACGGAAAGTACTACAAGCGAGACCACAACAGCAGAAAGCACTACATCTGAGACCACAACACCAGGCACTACAACAACTGAAAGTACAACCACAGCCACAACAACTCCAGAAAGTACAACAGCCGAGACCACAACCGCAGAAAGCACCACAACTGTGGGAACCACAACAACAGAAAGTACCACAACCGAGACCACAACAGCAGAAACCACCACAACTCCAGAAAGTACCACAATCGAAATCACAACAACAGAAAGCACCACAACTGAGACCACAACTCCAGAAAGTACCACAACTGTGGGAACCACAACAACAGAAAGTACCACAACCGAGACCACAACAGCAGAAAGCACAACAACGGAAAGCACCACAACTGAGACCACAACAGCAGAAAGTACCACAGCTCTAGAAAGTACCACAACTGAGACCACAACACCAGGCACTACAACAACTGAAAGTACAACCACAGCCACAACAACTCCAGAAAGTACAACAGCCGAGACGTCAACCGCAGAAAGCACCACAACTGTGGGAACCACAACAACAGAAAGTACCACAACCGAGATCACAACAGCAGAAAGCACCACAACTCCAGAAAGTACCACAAGCGAAATCACAACAACAGAAAGCACCACAACTGAGACCACAACTCCAGAAAGTACCACAACCGAGACCACAACAGCAGAAAGCACAACTGAGACCACAACTGCAGAAAGCTCTACAACTGAGACCACAACTCCAGAAAGTACCACAACTGTGGGAACCACAACAACAGAAAGTACCACAACCAAGACCACAACAGCAGAAAGTACCACAACTCCAGAAAGTACCACAACTGAGACCACAACAGCAGAAAGTACAACTGAGACCACAACTATGGGTACTACAACAACAGAAAGCACCACAACTCCAGAAAGTACCACAAGCGAAATCACAACAACAGAAAGCACCACAACTGAGACCACAACTCCAGAAAGTACCATAACCGAGACCACAACAGCAGAAAGCACAACAACGGAAATCACCACAACTGAGACCACAACAGCAGAAAGTACCACAGCTCTAGAAAGTACCACAACTGAGACCACAACAGCAGAAAGTACAACTGAGACTACAACTATGGGTACTACAACAACAGAAAGCACCACAGCAACGGAAAGTGCTACAAACGAGACCACAACAGCAGAAAGCACTACATCTGAGACCACAACACCAGGCACTACAACAACTGAAAGTACAACCACAGCCACAACAACTCCAGAAAGTACAACAGCCGAGACCACAACCGCAGAAAGCACCACAACTGTGGGAACCACAACAACAGAAAGTACCACAACCGAGACCACAACAGCAGAAAGCACCACAACTCCAGAAAGTACCACAAGCGAAATCACAACAACAGAAAGCACCACAACTGAGACCACAACTCCAGAAAGTACCACAACCGAGACCACAACAGCAGAAAGCACAACAACGGAAAGCCCCACAACTGAGACCACAACAGCAGAAAGTACCACAGCTCTAGAAAGTACCACAACTGAGACCACAACAGCAGAAAGTACAACTGAGACCACAACTATGGGTACTACAACAACAGAAAGCACCACAGCAACGGAAAGTACCACAAGCGAGACCACAACAGCAGAAAGCACTACAACTGAGACCACAACACCAGGCACTACAACAACTGGAAAGTCCAACCACAGCCACAACAACTCCAGAAAGTACAACAGCCGAGACCACAACCGCAGAGCACCACAACTGTGGGAACCACAACAACAGAAAGTACCACAACCGAGACCACAACAGCAGAAAGCACCACAACTCCAGAAAGTACCACAAGCGAAATCACAACAACAGAAAGCACCACAACTGAGACCACAACTCCAGAAAGTACCACAACTGTGGGAACCACAACAACAGAAAGTACCACAACCGAGACCACAACAGCAGAAAGCACAACAACGGAAAGCCCCACAACTGAGACCACAACAGCAGAAATTACCACAGCTCTAGAAAGTACCACAACTGAGACCACAACAGCAGAAAGTACAACTGAGACCACAACTATGGGTACTACAAGAACAGAAAGCACCACAGCAACGGAAAGTACCACAACAGCAGAAAGCACTACAACTGAGACCACAACACCAGGCACTACAACAACTGAAAGTACAACCACAGCCACCACAACTCCAGAAAGTACCACAAGCGAAATCACAACAACAGAAAGCACCACAACTGAGACCACAACTCCAGAAAGTACCACAACTGTGGGAACCACAACAACAGAAAGTACCACAACCGAGACCACAACAGCAGAAAGCACAACAACGGAAAGCACCACAACTGAGACCACAACAGCAGAAAGTACCACAGCTCTAGAAAGTACCACAACTGAGACCACAACACCAGGCACTACAACAACTGAAAGTACAACCACAGCCACAACAACTCCAGAAAGTACAACAGCCGAGACGTCAACCGCAGAAAGCACCACAACTGTGGGAACCACAACAACAGAAAGTACCACAACCGAGATCACAACAGCAGAAAGCACCACAACTCCAGAAAGTACCACAAGCGAAATCACAACAACAGAAAGCACCACAACTGAGACCACAACTCCAGAAAGTACCACAACTGTGGGAACCACAACAACAGAAAGCACAACTGAGACCACAACTGCAGAAAGCTCTACAACTGAGACCACAACTCCAGAAAGTACCACAACTGTGGGAACCACAACAACAGAAAGTACCACAACCAAGACCACAACAGCAGAAAGCACCACAGCAACGGAAAGTACCACAAGCGAGACCACAACAGCAGAAAGCACTACAACTGAGACCACAACACCAGGCACTACAACAACTGAAAAGTACAACCACAGCCACAACAACTCCAGAAAGTACAACAGCCGAGACCACAACCAGAGCACCACAACTGTGGGAACCACAACAACAGAAAGTACCACAACCGAGACCACAACAGAAGCACCACAACTCCAGAAAGTACCACAAGCGAAATCCACAACAACAGAAAGCACCACAACTGAGACCACAACTCCAGAAAGCACCACAACTGATACCACAACTCCAGAAAGTACCACAACCGAGACCACAACAGCAGAAAGCACAACAACGGAAAGCCCCACAACTGAGACCACAACAGCAGAAAGTACCACAGCTCTAGAAAGTACCACAACTGAGACCACAACAGCAGAAAGTACAACTGAGACCACAACTATGGGTACTACAACAACAGAAAGCACCACAGCAACGGAAAGTACCACAACAGCAGAAAGCACTACAACTGAGACCACAACACCAGGCACTACAACAACTGAAAGTACAACCACAGCCACAACAACTCCAGAAAGTACAACAGCCGAGACCACAACCGCAGAAAGCACCACAACTGTGGGAACCACAACAACAGAAAGTACCACAACCGAGACCACAACAGCAGAAAGCACCACAACTCCAGAAAGTACCACAAGCGAAATCACAACAACAGAAAGCACCACAACTGAGACCACAATTCCAGAAAGTACCACCACTGTGGGAACCACAACAACAGAAAGCACCACAGCAACGGAAAGTGCTACAAGCGAGACCACAACAGCAGAAAGCACTACATCTGAGACCACAACACCAGGCACTACAACAACTGAAAGTACAACCACAGCCACAACAACTCCAGAAAGTACAACAGCCGAGACCACAACCGCAGAAAGCACCACAACTGTGGGAACCACAACAACAGAAAGTACCACAACCGAGACCACAACAGCAGAAAGCACCACAACTCCAGAAAGTACCACAAGCGAAATCACAACAACAGAAAGCACCACAACTGAGACCACAACTCCAGAAAGTACCACAACTGTGGGAACCACAACAACAGAAAGTACCACAACCGAGACCACAACAGCAGAAAGCACAACAACGGAAAGCACCACAACTGAGACCACAACAGCAGAAAGTACCACAGCTCTAGAAAGTACCACAACTGAGACCACAACAGCAGAAAGTACAACTGAGACCACAACTATGGGTCCTACAACAACAGAAAGCACCACAGCAACGGAAAGTACCACAAGCGAGACCACAACAGCAGAAAGCACTACAACTGAGACCACAACACCAGGCACTACAACAACTGAAAGTACAACCACAGCCACAACAACTCCAGAAAGTACAACAGCCGAGACCACAACCGCATGAAAGCACCACAACTGTGGGAACCACAACAACAGAAAGTACCACAACCGAGACCACAACAGCAGAAAGCACCACAACTCCAGAAAGTACAACAAGCGGAAATCACAACAACAGAAAGCACCACAACTGAGACCACAACTCCAGAAAGTACCACAACTGTGGGAACCACAACAACAGAAAGTACCACAACCGAGACCACAACAGCAGAAAGCACAACAACTCCAGAAAGTACAACAGCCGAGACCACAACCAGAGAAAGCACCACAACTGTGGGAACCACAACAACAGAAAGTACCACAACCGAGGACCACAACAGCAGAAAGCACCACAACTCCAGAAAGTACCTGGCGAAATCCACAACAACAGAAAGCACCACAACTGAGGACCACAACTCCAGAAAGTACCACAACTGTGGGAACCACAACAACAGAAAGTACCACAACCGAGACCACAACAGCAGAAAGCACAACAACGGAAAGCACCACAACTGAGACCACAACAGCAGAAAGTACCACAACTGAGACCACAACAGCAGAAAGTACAACTGAGACCACAACTATGGGTACTACAACAACAGAAAGCACCACAGCAACGGAAAGTACCACAAGCGAGACCACAACAGCAGAAAGCACTACAACTGAGACCACAACACCAGGCACTACAACAACTGAAAGTACAACCACAGCCACAACAACTCCAGAAAGTACAACAGCCGAGACCACAACCGCAGAAAGCACCACAACTGTGGGAACCACAACAACAGAAAGTACCACAACCGAGACCACAACAGCAGAAAGCACCACAACTCCAGAAAGTACCACAAGCGAAATCACAACAGAAAGCACCACAACTGAGACCACAACTCCAGAAAGTACCACCACTGTGGGAACCACAACAACAGAAAGCACCACAGCAACGGAAAGTGCTACAAGCGACACCACAACAGCAGAAAGCACTACATCTGAGACCACAACACCAGGCACTACAACAACTGAAAGTACAACCACAGCCACAACAACTCCAGAAAGTACAACAGCCGAGACCACAACCGCAGAAAGCACCACAACTGTGGGAACCACAACAACAGAAAGTACCACAACCGAGACCACAACAGCAGAAAGCACCACAACTCCAGAAAGTACCACAAGCGAAATCACAACAACAGAAAGCACCACAACTGAGACCACAACTCCAGAAAGTACCACAACTGTGGGAACCACAACAACAGAAAGTACCACAACCGAGACCACAACAGCAGAAAGCACAACAACGGAAAGCCCCACAACTGAGACCACAACAGCAGAAAGTACCACAGCTCTAGAAAGTACCACAACTGAGACCACAACAGCAGAAAGTACAACTGAGACCACAACTATGGGTACTACAACAACAACAGAAAGCACCACAGCAACGGAAAGTACCACAAGCGAGACCACAACAGCAGAAAGCACTACAACTGAGACCACAACACCAGGCACTACAACAACTGAAAGTACAACCACAGCCACAACAACTCCAGAAAGTACAACAGCCGAGACCACAACCGCAGAGCACCACAACTGTGGGAACCACAACAACAGAAAGTACCACAACCGAGACCACAACAGCAGAAAGCACCACAACTCCAGAAAGTACAACAAGCGAAATCACAACAACAGAAAGCACCACAACTGAGACCACAACTCCAGAAAGTACCACAACTGTGGGAACCACAACAACAGAAAGTACCACAACCGAGACCACAACAGCAGAAAGCACAACAACTCCAGAAAGTACAACAGCCGAGACCACAACCGCAGAAAGCACCACAACTGTGGGAACCACAACAACAGAAAGTACCACAACTGAGACCACAACAGCAGAAAGCACCACAACTCCAGAAAGTACCACAAGCGAAATCACAACAACAGAAAGCACCACAACTGAGACCACAACTCCAGAAAGTACCACAACTGTGGGAACCACAACAACAGAAAGTACCACAACCGAGACCACAACAGCAGAAAGCACTACAGCTGGAGACCACAACACCAGGCACTACAACAACTGAAAGTACAACCACAGCCACAACAACTCCAGAAAGTACAACAGCTGAGACCACAACCATGCAGAAAGCACCACAACTGTGGGAACCACAACAACAGAAAGTACCACAACTGAGACCACAACAGCAGAAAGCACCACAACTCCAGAAAGTACCACAACTGAAATCACAACAGAAAGCACCACAACTGAGACCACAACTCCAGAAAGTACCACCACTGTGGGAACCACAACAACAGAAAGCACCACAGCAACGGAAAGTGCTACAAGCGAGACCACAACAGCAGAAAGCACTACATCTGAGACCACAACACCAGGCACTACAACAACTGAAAGTACAACCACAGCCACAACAACTCCAGAAAGTACAACAGCCGAGACCACAACCGCAGAAAGCACCACAACTGTGGGAACCACAACAACAGAAAGTACCACAACCGAGACCACAACAGCAGAAAGCACCACAACTCCAGAAAGTACCACAAGTGAAATCACAACAACAGAAAGCACCACAACTGAGACCACAACAGCAGAAAGTACCACAACTGTGGGAACCACAACAACAGAAAGTACCACAACCGAGACCACAACAGCAGAAAGCACAACAACGGAAAGCCCCACAACTGAGACCACAACAGCAGAAAGTACCACAGCTCTAGAAAGTACCACAACTGAGACCACAACAGCAGAAAGTACAACTGAGACCACAACTATGGGTACTACAAGAACAGAAAGCACCACAGCAACGGAAAGTACCACAAGCGAGACCACAACAGCAGAAAGCACTACAACTGAGACCACAACACCAGGCACTACAACAACTGAAAGTACAACCACAGCCACAACAACTCCAGAAAGTACAACAGCCGAGACCACAACCGCAGAAAGCACCACAACTGTGGGAACCACAACAACAGAAAGTACCACAACCGAGACCACAACAGCAGAAAGCACCACAACTGTGGGAACCACAACAACAGAAAGTACCACAACTGAGACCACAACAGCAGAAAGCACCACAACTCCAGAAAGTACCACAAGCGAAATCACAACAACAGAAAGCACCACAACTGAGACCACAACTCCAGAAAGTACCACAACTGTGGGAACCACAACAACAGAAAGTACCACAACCGAGACCACAACAGCAGAAAGCACAACAACGGAAAGCACCACAACTGAGACCACAACAGCAGAAAGTACTACAGCTCTAGAAAGTACCACAACTGAGACCACAACAGCAGAAAGTACAACTGAGACCACAACTATGGGTACTACAACAACAGAAAGCACCACAGCAACGGAAAGTACCACAAGCGAGACCACAACAGCAGAAAGCACTACAACTGAGACCACAACACCAGGCACTACAACAACTGAAAGTACAACCACAGCCACAACAACTCCAGAAAGTACAACAGCCGAGACCACAACCGCAGAAAGCACCACAACTGTGGGAACCACAACAACAGAAAGTACCACAACCGAGACCACAACAGCAGAAAGCACCACAACTCCAGAAGGTACCACAAGCGAAATCACAACAACAGAAAGCACCACAACTGAGACCACAACTCCAGAAAGTACCACAACCGTGGGAACCACAACAACAGAAAGTACCACTACCGAGACCACAACAGCAGAAAGCACCACGACTCCAGAAAGTACCACAAGCGAAATCACAACAACAGAAAGCACCACAACTGAGACCACAACTCCAGAAAGTACCACAACCGAGACCACAACAGCAGAAAGCACAACTGAGACCACAACTGCAGAAAGCTCTACAACTGAGACCACAACACCAGGCACTACCTCAACTGAAAGTACAACCACAGCCACAACAACTCTAGAAAGTACAACAGCCGAGTCCACAACCACAGAAAGCATCACATCTGTGGGAACCACAATAACAGAAAGTACCACAACCGAGACCACAACAGCAGAAAGCACAACAACGGAAAGCACCACAACTGAGACCACAACAGCAGAAGTACCACAGCTCTAGAAAGTACCACAACTGCGACTCACAACAGCAGAAAGTACAACTGAGACCACAACTATGGGTACTACAACAACAGAAAGCACCACAGCAACGGAAAGTACCATGGCGAGACCACAACAGCAGAAAGTACTACAACTGAGACCACAACACCAGGCACTACAACAACTGAAAGTACAACCACAGCCACAACAACTCCAGAAAGTACAACAGCCGAGACCACAACCGCAGAAAGCACCACAACTGTGGGAACCACAACAACAGAAAGTACCACAACCGAGACCACAACAGCAGAAAGCACCACAACTCCAGAAAGTACCACAAGCGAAATCACAACAACAGAAAGCACCACAACTGAGACCACAACTCCAGAAAGTACCACAACTATGGGAACCACAACAACAGAAAGTACCACAACCGAGACCACAACAGCAGAAAGCACAACAACGGAAAGCACCACAACTGAGACCACAACAGCAGAAAGTACCACAGCTCTAGAAAGTACCACAACTGAGACCACAACAGCAGAAAGTACAACTGAGACCACCACTATGGGTACTACAACAACAGAAAGCACCACAGCAATGGAAAGTACCACAAGCGAGACCACAACAGCAGAAAGCACTACAACTGAGACCACAACACCAGGCACTACAACAACTGAAAGTACAACCACAGCCACAACAACTCCAGAAAGTACAACAGCCGAGACCACAACCGCAGAAAGCACCACAACTGTGGGAACCACAACAACAGAAAGTACCACAACCGAGACCACAACAGCAGAAAGCACCACAACTCCAGAAAGTACCACAAGCGAAATTACAACAACAGAAAGCACCACAACTGAGACCACAACTCCAGAAAGTACCACAACTGTGGGAACCACAACAACAGAAAGTACCACAACCGAGACCACAACAGCAGAAAGCACAACAACTCCAGAAAGTACAACAGCCGAGACCACAACCGCAGAAAGCACCACAACTGTGGGAACCACAACAACAGAAAGTACCACAACCGAGACCACAACAGCAGAAAGCACCACAACTCCAGAAAGTACCACAAGTGAAATCACAACAACAGAAAGAACCACAACTGAGACCACAACTCCAGAAAGTACCACAACTGTGGGAACCACAACAACAGAAAGCACCACAGCAACGGAAAGTGCTACAAGCGAGACCACAACAGCAGAAGGCACTACATCTGAGACCACAACACCACTCACTACAACAACTGAAAGTACAACCACAGCCACAACAACTCCAGAAAGTACAACAGCCGAGACCACAACCGCAGAAAGCACCACAACTGTGGGAACCACAACAACAGAAAGTACCACAACCGAGACCACAACAGCAGAAAGCTCCACAACTCCAGAAAGTACCACAAGTGAAATCACAACAACAGAAAGCACCACAACTGAGACCACAACAGCAGAAAGTACCACAACTGTGGGAACCACAACAACAGAAAGTACCACAACCGAGACCACAACAGCAGAAAGCACAACAACGGAAAACCCCAGAACTGAGACCACAACAGCAGAAAGTACCACAGCTCTAGAAAGTACCACAACTGAGACCACAACAGCAGAAAGTACAACTGAGACCACAACTATGGGTACTACAACAACAGAAAGCACCACAGCAACGGAAAGTACCACAAGCGAGACCACAACAGCAGAAAGCACTACAACTGAGACCACAACACCAGGCACTACAACAACTGAAAGTACAACCACAGCCACAAACAACTCCAGAAAGTACAACAGCCGAGACCACAACCGCAGAAAGCACCACAACTGTGGGAACCACAACAACAGAAAGTACCACAACCGAGACCACAACAGCAGAAAGCACCACAACTCCAGAAAGTACAACAAGCGAAATCACAACAACAGAAAGCACCACAACTGAGACCACAACTCCAGAGTACCACAACTGTGGGAACCACAACAACAGAAAGTACCACAACCGAGACCACAACAGCAGAAAGCACAACAACTCCAGAAAGTACAACAGCCGAGACCACAACCGCAGAAAGCACCACAACTGTGGGAACCACAACAACAGAAAGTACCACAACTGAGACCACAACAGCAGAAAGCACCACAACTCCAGAAAGTACCACAAGCGAAATCACAACAACAGAAAGCACCACAACTGAGACCACAACTCCAGAAAGTACCACAACTGTGGGAACCACAACAACAGAAAGTACCACAACCGAGACCACAACAGCAGAAAGCACAACAACGGAAAGCACCACAACTGAGACCACAACAGCAGAAAGTACTACAGCTCTAGAAAGTACCACAACTGAGACCACAACAGCAGAAAGTACAACTGAGACCACAACTATGGGTACTACAACAACAGAAAGCACCACAGCAACGGAAAGTACCACAAGCGAGACCACAACAGCAGAAAGCACTACAACTGAGACCACAACACCAGGCACTACAACAACTGAAATTACAACCACAGCCACAACAACTCCAGAAAGTACAACAGCCGAGACCACAACCGCAGAAAGCACCACAACTGTGGGAACCACAACAACAGAAAGTACCACAACCGAGACCACAACAGCAGAAAGCACCACAACTCCAGAAAGTACCACAAGCGAAATCACAACAACAGAAAGCACCACAACTGAGACCACAACTCCAGAAAGTACCACAACCGTGGGAACCACAACAACAGAAAGTACCACAACCGAGACCACAACAGCAGAAAGCACCACAACTCCAGAAAGTACCACAAGCGAAATCACAACAACAGAAAGCACCACAACTGAGACCACAACTCCAGAAAGTACCACAACCGAGACCACAACAGCAGAAAGCACAACTGAGACCACAACTGCAGAAAGCTCTACAACTGAGACCACAACACCAGGCACTACCTCAACTGAAAGTACAACCACAGCCACAACAACTCTAGAAAGTACAACAGCCGAGTCCACAACCACAGAAAGCATCACATCTGTGGGAACCACAACAACAGAAAGTACCACAACCGAGACCACAACAGCAGAAAGCACAACAACGGAAAGCACCACAACTGAGACCACAACAGCAGAAAGTACCACAGCTCTAGAAAGTACCACAACTGCGACCACAACAGCAGAAAGTACAACTGAGACCACAACTATGGGTACTACAACAACAGAAAGCACCACAGCAACGGAAAGTACCACAAGCGAGACCACAACAGCAGAAAGTACTACAACTGAGACCACAACACCAGGCACTACAACAACTGAAAGTACAACCACAGCCACAACAACTCCAGAAAGTACAACAGCCGAGACCACAACCGCAGAAAGCACCACAACTGTGGGAACCACAACAACAGAAAGTACCACAACCGAGACCACAACAGCAGAAAGCACCACAACTCCAGAAAGTACCACAAGCGAAATCACAACAACAGAAAGCACCACAACTGAGACCACAACTCCAGAAAGTACCACAACTATGGGAACCACAACAACAGAAAGTACCACAACCGAGACCACAACAGCAGAAAGCACAACAACGGAAAGCACCACAACTGAGACCACAACAGCAGAAAGTACAACTGAGACCACAACTATGGGTACTACAACAACAGAAAGCACCACAGCAATGGAAAGTACCACAAGCGAGACCACAACAGCAGAAAGCACTACAACTGAGACCACAACACCAGGCACTACAACAACTGAAAGTACAACCACAGCCACAACAACTCCAGAAAGTACAACAGCCGAGACCACAACCGCAGAAAGCACCACAACTGTGGGAACCACAACAACAGAAAGTACCACAACCGAGACCACAACAGCAGAAAGCACCACAACTCCAGAAAGTACCACAAGCGAAATCACAACAACAGAAAGCACCACAACTGAGACCACAACTCCAGAAAGTACCACAACTGTGGGAACCACAACAACAGAAAGTACCCACAACTGAGACCACAACAGCAGAAAGCACAACAACTCCAGAAAGTACAACAGCCGAGACCACAACCGCAGAAAGCACCACAACTGTGGGAACCACAACAACAGAAAGTACCACAACCGACCACAACAGCAGAAAGCACCACAACTCCAGAAAGTACCACAAGTGAAATCACAACAACAGAAAGCACCACAACTGAGACCACAACTCCAGAAAGTACCACAACTGTGGGAACCACAACAACAGAAAGCACCACAGCAACGGAAAGTGCTACAAGCGAGACCACAACAGCAGAAGGCACTACATCTGAGACCACAACACCACTCACTACAACAACTGAAAGTACAACCACAGCCACAACAACTCCAGAAAGTACAACAGCCGAGACCACAACCGCAGAAAGCACCACAACTGTGGGAACCACAACAACAGAAAGTACCACAACCGAGACCACAACAGCAGAAAGCTCCACAACTCCAGAAAGTACCACAAGTGAAATCACAACAACAGAAAGCACCACAACTGAGACCACAACAGCAGAAAGTACCACAACTGTGGGAACCACAACAACAGAAAGTACCACAACCGAGACCACAACAGCAGAAAGCACAACAACGGAAAACCCCAGAACTGAGACCACAACAGCAGAAAGTACCACAGCTCTAGAAAGTACCACAACTGAGACCACAACAGCAGAAAGTACAACTGAGACCACAACTATGGGTACTACAACAACAGAAAGCACCACAGCAACGGAAAGTACCACAAGCGAGACCACAACAGCAGAAAGCACTACAACTGAGACCACAACACCAGGCACTACAACAACTGAAAGTACAACCACAGCCACAACAACTCCAGAAAGTACAACAGCCGAGACCACAACCGCAGAAAGCACCACAACTGTGGGAACCACAACAACAGAAAGTACCACAACCGAGACCACAACAGCAGAAAGCACCACAACTCCAGAAAGTACAACAAGCGAAATCACAACAACAGAAAGCACCACAACTGAGACCACAACTCCAGAAAGTACCACAACTGTGGGAACCACAACAACAGAAAGTACCACAACCGAGACCACAACAGCAGAAAGCACAACAACTCCAGAAAGTACAACAGCCGAGACCACAACCGCAGAAAGCACCACAACTGTGGGAACCACAACAACAGAAAGTACCACAACTGAGACCACAACAGCAGAAAGCACCACAACTCCAGAAAGTACCACAAGCGAAATCACAACAACAGAAAGCACCACAACTGAGACCACAACTCCAGAAAGTACCACAACTGTGGGAACCACAACAACAGAAAGTACCACAACCGAGACCACAACAGCAGAAAGCACAAGAACGGAAAGCACCACAACTGAGACCACAACAGCAGAAAGTACTACAGCTCTAGAAAGTACCACAACTGAGACCACAACAGCAGAAAGTACAACTGAGACCACAACTATGGGTACTACAACAACAGAAAGCACCACAGCAACGGAAAGTACCACAAGCGAGACCACAACAGCAGAAAGCACTACAACTGAGACCACAACACCAGGCACTACAACAACTGAAATTACAACCACAGCCACAACAACTCCAGAAAGTACAACAGCCGAGACCACAACCGCAGAAAGCACCACAACTGTGGGAACCACAACAACAGAAAGTACCACAACCGAGACCACAACAGCAGAAAGCACCACAACTCCAGAAAGTACCACAAGCGAAATCCACAACAACAGAAAGCACCACAACTGAGACCACAACTCCAGAAAGTACCACAACCGTGGGAACCACAACAACAGAAAGTACCACAACCGAGACCACAACAGCAGAAAGCACCACAAGCGAAATCACAACAACAGAAAGCACCACAACTGAGACCACAACTCCAGAAAGTACCACAACCGAGACCACAACAGCAGAAAGCACAACTGAGACCACAACTGCAGAAAGCTCTACAACTGAGACCACAACACCAGGCACTACCTCAACTGAAAGTACAACCACAGCCACAACAACTCTAGAAAGTACAACAGCCAGCTGAGTCCACAACCACAGAAAGCATCACATCTGTGGGAACCACAACAACAGAAAGTACCACAACCGAGACCACAACAGCAGAAAGCACAACAACGGAAAGCACCACAACTGAGACCACAACAGCAGAAAGTACCACAGCTCTAGAAAGTACCACAACTGCGACCACAACAGCAGAAAGTACAACTGAGACCACAACTATGGGTACTACAACTACAGAAAGCACCACAGCAACGGAAAGTACCACAAGCGAGACCACAACAGCAGAAAGTACTACAACTGAGACCACAACACCAGGCACTACAACAACTGAAAGTACAACCACAGCCACAACAACTCCAGAAAGTACAACAGCCGAGACCACAACCGCAGAAAGCACCACAACTGTGGGAACCACAACAACAGAAAGTACCACAACCGAGACCACAACAGCAGAAAGCACCACAACTCCAGAAAGTACCACAAGCGAAATCACAACAACAGAAAGCACCACAACTGAGACCACAACTCCAGAAAGTACCACAACTATGGGAACCACAACAACAGAAAGTACCACAACCGAGACCACAACAGCAGAAAGCACAACAACGGAAAGCACCACAACTGAGACCACAACAGCAGAAAGTACAACTGAGACCACAACTATGGGTACTACAACAACAGAAAGCACCACAGCAATGGAAAGTACCACAAGCGAGACCACAACAGCAGAAAGCACTACAACTGAGACCACAACACCAGGCACTACAACAACTGAAAGTACAACCACAGCCACAACAACTCCAGAAAGTACAACAGCCGAGACCACAACCGCAGAAAGCACCACAACTGTGGGAACCACAACAACAGAAAGTACCACAACCGAGACCACGACAGCAGAAAGCACCACAACTCCAGAAAGTACCACAAGCGAAATCACAACAACAGAAAGCACCACAACTGAGACCACAACTCCAGAAAGTACCACAACTGTGGGAACCACAACAACAGAAAGTACCACAACCGAGACCACAACAGCAGAAAGTACCACAGCTCTAGAAAGTACCACAACTGAGACCACAACAGCAGAAAGTACAACTGAGACCACAACTATGGGTACTACAACAACAGAAAGCACCACAGCAACGGAAAGTACCACAAGCGAGACCACAACAGCAGAAAGCACTACAACTGAGACCACAACACCAGGCACTACAACAACTGAAAGTACAACCACAGCCACAACAACTCCAGAAAGTACAACAGCCGAGACCACAACCGCAGAAAGCACCACCACTGTGGGAACCACAACAACAGAAAGTACCACAACCGAGACCACAACAGCAGAAAGCACCACAACTCCAGAAAGTACCACAAGCGAAATCACAACAACAGAAAGCACCACAACTGAGACCACAACTCCAGAAAGTACCACTACCGTGGGAACCACAACAACAGAAAGTACCACAACCGAGACCACAACAGCAGAAAGCACCACAACTCCAGAAAGTACCACAAGCGAAATCACAACAACAGAAAGCACCACAACTGAGACCACAACTCCAGAAAGTACCACAACCGAGACCACAACAGCAGAAAGCACAACTGAGACCACGACTGCAGAAAGCTCTACAACTGAGACCACAACACCAGGCACTACCTCAACTGAAAGTACAACCACAGCCACAACAACTCTAGAAAGTACAACAGCCGAGTCCACAACCACAGAAAGCATCACATCTGTGGGAACCACAACAACAGAAAGTACCACAACCGAGACCACAACAGCAGAAAGCACAACAACGGAAAGCACCACAACTGAGACCACAACAGCAGAAAGTACCACAGCTCTAGAAAGTACCACAACTGAGACCACAACAGCAGAAAGTACAACTGAGACCACAACTATGGGTACTACAACAACAGAAAGCACCACAGCAACGGAAAGTACTACAAGCGAGACCACAACAGCAGAAAGCATTACATCTGAGACCACAACACCAGGCACTACAACAACTGAAAGTACAACCACAGCCACAACAACTCCAGAAAGTACAACAGCCGAGACCACAACCGCAGAAAGCACCACAACTGTGGGAACCACAACAACAGAAAGTACCACAACCGAGACCACAACAGCAGAAAGCACAACAACGGAAAGCACCACAACTCCAGAAAGTACCACAAGCGAAATCACAACAACAGAAAGTACCACAACTGAGACCACAACTCCAGAAAGTACCACAACTGTGGGAACCACAACAACAGAAAGTACCACAACCGAGACCACAACAGCAGAAAGCACAACAACGGAAAGCACCACAACTGAGACTTCAACAGCAGAAAGTACCACAGCTCTAGAAAGTACCACAACTGAGACCACAACAGCAGAAAGTACAACTGAGACCACAACTATGGGTACTACAACAACAGAAAGCACCACAGCAACGGAAAGTACCACAAGCGAGACCACAACAGCAGAAAGCACTACAACTGAGACCACAACACCAGGCACTACAACAACTGAAAGTCCAACCACAGCCACAACAACTCCAGAAAGTACAACAGCCGAGACCACAACCGCAGAAAGCACCACAACTGTGGGAACCACAGCAACAGAAAGTACCACAACCGAGACCACAACAGCAGAAAGCACCACAACTCCAGAAAGTACCACAAGCGAAATCACAACAACAGAAAGCACCACAACTGAGACCACAACTCCAGAAAGTACCACAACTGTGGGAACCACAGCAACAGAAAGTACCACAACCGAGACCACAACAGCAGAAAGCACAACAACGGAAAGCACCACAACTGAGACCACAACAGCAGAAAGTACCACAGCTCTAGAAAGTACCACAACTGAGATCACAACAGCAGAAAGTGCAACTGAGACCACAACTATGGGTACTACAACAACAGAAAGCACCACAGCAACTGAAAGTACCACAAGCGAGACCACAACAGCAGAAAGCACTACAACTGAGACCACAACACCAGGCACTACAACAACTGAAAGTACAACCACAGCCACAACAACTCCAGAAAGTACAACAGCCGAGACCACAACCGCAGAAAGCACCACAACTGTGGGAACCACAACAACAGAAAGTACCACAACCGAGACCACAACAGCAGAAAGCACCACAACTCCAGAAAGTACCACAAGCGAAATCACAACAACAGAAAGCACCACAACTGAGACCACAACTCCAGAAAGTACCACAACCGTGGGAACCACAACAACAGAAAGTACCACAACCGAGACCACAACAGCAGAGAGCACCACAACTCCAGAAAGTACCACAAGCGAAATCACAACAACAGAAAGCACCACAACTGAGACCACAACTCCAGAAAGTACCACAACCAAGACCACAACAGCAGAAAGCACAACTGAGACCACAACTGCAGAAAGCTCTACAACTGAGACCACAACACCAGGCACTACCTCAACTGAAAGTACAACCACAGCCACAACAACTCTAGAAAGTACAACAGCCGAGTCCACAACCACAGAAAGCATCACATCTGTGGGAACCACAACAACAGAAAGTACCACAACCGAGACCACAACAGCAGAAAGCACAACAACGGAAAGCACCACAACTGAGACCACAACAGCAGAAAGTACCACAGCTCTAGAAAGTACCACAACTGAGACCACAACAGCAGAAAGTACAACTGAGACCACAACTATGGGTACTACAACAACAGAAAGCACCACAGCAACGGAAAGTACTACAAGCGAGACCACAACTATAGAAAGCACTACATCTGAGACCACAAAACCAGGCACTACAACAACTGAAAGTACAACCACAGCCACAACAACTCCAGAAAGTACAACAGCCGAGACCACAACCGCAGAAAGCACCACAACTGTGGGAACCACAACAACAGAAAGTACCACAACCGAGACCACAACAGCAGAAAGCACAACAACGGAAAGCACCACAACTGAGACCACAACAGCAGAAAGTACCACAGCTCTAGAAAGTACCACAACCGAGACCACAACAGCAGAAAGTACAACTGAGACCACAACTATGGGTACTACAACAACAGAAAGCACCACAGCAACGGAAAGTACCACAAGCGAGACCACAACAGCAGAAAGCACTACAACTGAGACCACAACACCAGGCACTACAACAACTGAAAGTACAACCACAGCCACAACAACTCCAGAAAGTACAACAGCCGAGACCACAACCGCAGAAAGCACCACAACTGTGGGAACCACAACAACAGAAAGTACCACAACCGAGACCACAACAGCAGAAAGCACCACAACTCCAGAAAGTACCACAAGCGAAATCACAACAACAGAAAGCACCACAACTGAGACCACAACTCCGGAAAGTACCACAACTGTGGGAACCACAACAACAGAAAGTACCACAACCGAGACCACAACAGCAGAAAGTACCACAACTCCAGAAAGTACCACAACTGAGACCACAACAGCAGAAAGTACAACTGAGACCACAACTATGGGTACTACAACAACAGAAAGCACCACAGCAACGGAAAGTACCACAAGCGAGACCACAACAGCAGAAAGCACTGCAACTGAGACCACAACACCAGGCACTACAACAACTGAAAGTACAACCACAGCCACAACAACTCCAGAAAGTACAACAGCCGAGACCACAACTGCAGAAAGCACCACAACTGTGGGAACCACAACAACAGAAAGTACCACAACCGAGACCACAACAGCAGAAAGCACCACAACTCCAGAAAGTACCACAAGCGAAATCACAACAACAGAAAGCACCACAACTGAGACCACAACTCCAGAAATTACCACAACTGTGGGAACCACAACAACAGAAAGTACCACAACCGAGACCACAACAGCAGAAAGCACCACAACTCCAGAAAGTACCACAAGCGAAATCACAACAACAGAAAGCACCACAACTGAGACCACAACTCCAGAAAGTACCACAACCGAGACCACAACAGCAGAAAGCACAACTGAGACCACAACTGCAGAAAGCTCTACAACTGAGACCACAACACCAGGCACTACCTCAACTGAAAGTACAACCACAGCCACAACAACTCTAGAAAGTACAACAGCTGAGTCCACAACCACAGAAAGCATCACATCTGTGGGAACCACAACAACAGAAAGTACCACAACCGAGACCACAACAGCAGAAAGCACATCTGAGACCACAACTGTGGGTTCTACAACAACAGAAAGCACCACAGCAACAGAAATTACCACAAGCGAGACCACGACAGCAGAAAGCACTACAGCTGAGACCACATCAACAGAAAGCACCACAATGACTGAAAATACAACAGAAACACCCACCACAGGTACCCCAATAACTCTGCAATAGTACATTTTAATGCTTCTAATGACAACAGTGGCAAGAAAAACTTCCAAATGAGGAAAAAGCAACTATTTTATAAACATATATATATATATATATATATATATATATATATATATATATATATATATATATGTATGTTTTTACAATGACAACAAAAGAAAAAATGAATTAAAAAAAAAAAGTTAAAATTATTATTTCTTTAAACACAACTGCTCTGCCCCAGACCTACATATTCCATCTTACATTTCATACAGTTGATTGGTGACAAACAGGCAACAACTCACTGCATGATACTATTCGAGAGATCAGGGCAAAAAAAGTTTGTGTCTCACATTTATATCAGGATATAGTTAAGCAATATCACACAAGTAACAAGCGAAATATCACACAAGTGCTATTTTTGTCCCAAAAAGCAAAAAAAAAGAAGTGAAAATCTGATATTGATTTTATACAACAGTTTAACAAATAATAATCTAATATTGTATTATATTTTATACATAATATTATCTACTTTTGCTCAATTTTGCCAATGAAAATATTACCTATTAAACCAAAGCAGAACTTTTGTGCGTCTCCAAGCAACACACAGTGGTGCCTAGTTTATGAATGAATTCGCGTTTTGAGCAAATCAGTCGGGTGAACTAATGATTCAATGGTCCATTCATAAAGAGACCCATTTACTTAATTCTTGAATGAATCAGCCAATTGAATTAATCGAATGAATAAATAATGACTCAATGACTTACTCATTTAGACATATATCACCACCTACTGGAAGTGTTAGTTTCTAATTTAGAATATAATGTAATTTAAAAATAATAATAATAATAATAATAAAAATAATACTTCCAATATTTTAAAAATGCATTAAAGGTATAGATCACCCAAAAATTAAAATTCTGTCATCATTTACTCACCGTCATGGCCATTTATAACTAAAAGTTTGTTTAATAAATTCTATGTTGAATCACAGCAACAGAAATTAACACAAGTGAGACCACAACAGCAGAAAGCACCACAACCGAAAGCACCACAACTCCAGAAAGTACCACAACTCTAGTAAGTACCACAACCGAGACCACAACAGCAGAAAGCACAACTGAGACCACAACTGTGCGTTCTACAACAGAAAGCACCACAGCAACAGAAAGTACCACAAGCGAGAGCACAACAGCAGAAAGCACTACAACTGAGACCACAACACCAGGCACTACAACAACTGAAAGTACAACCACAGCCACAACAACTCCAGAAAGCACAACAGCCGAGACCACAACGGCAGAAAGTACCACAACCGAGACAACAACAGCAGAAAGCACCACAACAGAAATCACTACAGCTGAGACCACAACACCAGGCACTACAACAACTGAAAGTACAACCATAGCCACAACAACTCCAGAAAGTACAACAGCCGAGACCACAAAAGCAGAAAGCACCACATCTGTGGGAACCACAACAACAGATAGTACCACAACCGAGACAACAAAAGCAGAAAGCACCACAACTCCAGAAAGTCCCACAACTCTAGAAAGTACCACAACCGAGACCACAACAGCAGAAAGTACCACAACTCCAGAAAGTACCACAACAAAGACCACAACAGCAGAAAGCACAACTGAGACCACAACTATGGTTACTACAACAACAGAAAGTACCACAAGCGAGACCACAACAGCAGAAAGCACTACAACTGAGACCACAACACCAGGCACTACAACAACTGAAAGTACAACTACAGCCACAACAACTCCAGAAAGTACAACAGCCGAGACCACAACCGCAGAAAGCACCACATCTGAGGGAACCACAACAACACAACGTACCACAACTGAAACAACAACAGCAGAAAGCACCACAACAGAAAGCACCACAACTCCAGAAAGTACCACAAGCGAAATCACGACAACAGAAAGCACCACAACAGCAGGAAGTACCACAACTCCAGAAAGTACCACAACCGAGACTACAACAGCAGAAAGCACAACTGAGACCACAACTGTGGGATCTACAACAACAGAAAGCACCACAGCAACAGAAAGCACCACAAGTGAGACCACAACAATGGAAAGCACCACAACTGAGACTACAACAGCAGAAAGTACAACTGAGACCACAACTATGGGTACTACAACAACAGAAAGTACCACAACAGAAAGCACCACAACTCCAGAAAGTACCTCAAGCGAAATCACAACAACAGTAAGCACCACAACTGAGATCACCACTCCAGAAAGTTCCACAACACTAGAAAGTAGCACAACCGAGACAACAACAACAGAAAGTACCACAACTCCAGAAAGTACCACAACCGAGACTACAACAGCAGAAAGCACAACTGAAACGACAACTATGGGTACTACAACAGCAGAAAGCACCACAGCAACAGAAAGTACCACAAGCGAAACTACAACAGCAGAAAGCACTACAATTGAGACCACAACACCAGGCACTACAACAACTGAAAGTACAACCACAGCCACAACAACTCCAGAAAGTACAACAGCCGAGACAACAACTGTGGGAACCACAACAACAGAAAGTACCACAACTGAGACTACAACAGCAGAAAGCACAACTGAGACCAAAACTATGGGTACTACAACAACAGAAAGCACCACAGCAACAGAAAGTACCACAAGCGAGACCACAACAGCAGAAAGCACTACAGCTGAGACCACAACACCAGGCACTACAACAACTGAAAGTACAACCATAGCCACATCAACTCCAGAAAGTACAACAGCCGAGACCACAAAAGCAGAAAGCACCACATCTGTGGGAACCACAACAACAGATAGTACCACAACCGAGACAACAACAGCAGAAAGCACCACGACTCCAGAAAGTACCACAACTCTAGAAAGTACCACAACCGAGACCACAACAGCAGAAAGCACAACTGAGACCACAACTATGGGTACTACAACAACAGAAAGTACCACAAGTGAGACCACAACAGCAGAAAGCACAACTGAGACCACAACTGTGCGTTCTACAACAGAAAGCACCACAGCAACAGAAAGTACCACAAGCGAGAGCACAACAGCAGAAAGCACTACAACTGAGACCACAACACCAGGCACTACAACAACTGAAAGTACAACTACAGCCACAACAACTCCAGAAAGTACAACGGCCGAGACCACAACAGCAGAAAGCACAACTGAGACCACAACTATCGGTACTACAACAACAGAAAGTACCACAACAGAAAGCACCACAACTCCAGAAAGTACCACAAGCGAAATCACAACAACAGCAAGCACCACAACTGAGACCACTACTCCAGAAAGTACCACAACTCCAGAAAGTACCACAACCGAGACTACAACAGCAGAAAGCACAACTGAAACCACAACTATGGGTACTATAACAACAGAAAGTACCACAGCAACAGAAAGTACCACAAGCGAAACCACAACAGCAGAAAGCACTTCAATTGAGACCACAACACCAGGCACTACAACAACTGAAATTACATCCACAGCCACAACAACTCCAGAAAGTACAACAGCCGAGACTACAACCGCAGAAAGCACCACAACTGTGGGAACCACAGCAACAGAAAGTACTACAACCGAGACAACAACAACAGCAGAAAGCACCACAACTGAGACCACAACTCCAGAAAGTACCACAACTCTAGAAAGTACCACAACCGAGACCACAACAGCAGAAAGTACCACAACTACAGAAAGTACCACTACTGAGACAACGACAGCAGAAAGCACAACTCAGACCACAACTATGGGTACTACAACAACAGAAAGTACTACATCAGAAAGCACCACAACTCCAGAAAGTACCACAAGCGAAATCACAACAACAGTAAGCACCACAACTGAGACCACAACTCCAGAAAGTACCACAACCGAGACCACAACAGCAGAAAGTACCACATCTCCAGAAAGTACCACAAGCGAAATCACAACAACACTAAGCACCACAACTGAGACCACAACTCCAGAAAGTACCACAACTCTAGAAAGTACCACAACCGAGACCACAACAGCAGAAAGTACCACAACTCCAGAAAGTACCACGACTGAGACTACAACAGCAGAAAGCACAACTGAGACCGCAACTATGGATACTACAACAACAGAAAGCACCACAGCAAGAGAAAGTACCACAAGCGAGACCACAACAGCAGAAAGCACTACAATTGAGACCACAACACCAGGCACTACAACAACTGAAAGTACAACCATAGCCACAACAACTCCAGAAAGTACAACAGCCGAGACCACAACCGCAGAAAGCACCACATCTGTTGGAACTACAACAACAGAAAGTACCACACCCGAGACAACAACAGCAGAAAGCACCACAATAGAAAGCACTACAACTCCAGAAAGTACCACAAGTGAAATCACGACAACAGAAAGCACCACAACCGAGACCACAACAGCAGAAAGTACCACAACTACAGAAAGTACCACAACCGAGACTACAACAGCAGAAAGCACAACTGACACCACAACTGTGGGTTCTACAACAACAGAAAGCACCACAGCAACAGAAAGTACCACAAGTGAGACCACAACAATGGAAAGCACCACAGCAACAGAAAGTACCACAAGTGAGACCACAACAATGGAAAGCACCACATCTGAGACTACAACAGCAGAAAGTACAACTGAGACCACAACTATGGGTACTACAACAACAGAAAGTACCACAACAGCAGAAAGTACCACAACTCCAGAAAGTACCACAACCGAGACCACAACAGCAGAAAGCACAACTGAGACCACGACTATGGGTATTACAACAACAGACGGCACCACAGCAACAGAAATTACCACAAGCGAGACCACAACAGCAGAAAGCACAACAACTGAGACCACAACACCAGGCACTACAACAACTGAAAGTACAACCACAGCCACAACAACTCCAGAAAGTACAACAGCCGAGACCACAACCGCAGAAAGCACCACATCTGTGGGAGCCACAACAACAGAAAGTACCACAACTCCAGAAAGTACCACAAGCGAAATCACAACAATATTAAGCACCACAACTGAGACCACAACTCCAGAAAGTACCACAACCCTAGAAAGTATCACAAGCGAAATCACAACAACAGTAAGCACCACAACTGAGACCACAACTCCAGAAAGTACCACAACTCTAAAAACTACCACAACCGAGACCACAACAGCAGAAAGTACCACAACTCCAGAAAGTACCACGACTGAGACTACAACAGCAGAAAGCACAACTGAGACCACAACTATGGGTACTACAACAACAGAAAGCACCACAGCAACAGAAAGTACCACAAGCGAGACCACAACAGCAGAAAGCACTACAATTGAGACCACAACACCAGGCACTACAACAACTGAAAGTACAACCACAGCAACAACAACTCCAGAAAGTACAACAGCCGAGACCACAACCGCAGAAAGCACCACATCTGTTGGAACCACAACAACAGAAAGTACCACAACCGAGACAACAACAGCAGAAAGCACCACAACAGAAAGCACCACAACTCCAGAAAGTACCACAAGCGAAATCACAACAATATTAAGCACCACAACTGAGACCACAACTCCAGAAAGTACCACAACCCTAGAAAGTATCACAAGCGAAATCACAACAACAGTAAGCACCACAACTGAGACCACAACTCCAGAAAGTACCACAACTCTAAAAACTACCACAACCGAGACCACAACAGCAGAAAGTACCACAACTCCAGAAAGTACCACGACTGAGACTACAACAGCAGAAAGCACAACTGAGACCACAACTATGGGTACTACAACAACAGAAAGCACCACAGCAACAGAAAGTACCACAAGCGAGACCACAACAGCAGAAAGCACTACAATTGAGACCACAACACCAGGCACTACAACAACTGAAAGTACAACCACAGCAACAACAACTCCAGAAAGTACAACAGCCGAGACCACAACCGCAGAAAGCACCACATCTGTTGGAACCACAACAACAGAAAGTACCACAACCGAGACAACAACAGCAGAAAGCACCACAACAGAAAGCACCACAACTCCAGAAAGTACCACAAGCGAAATGACGACAACAGAAAGCACCACAACCGAGACCACAACAGCAGAAAGTACCACAACCGAGACCACAACAGCAGAAAGTACCACAACTACAGAAAGTACCACAACCGAGACTACAACAGCAGAAAGCACAATTGACACCACAACTGTGGGTTCCACGACAACAGAAAGCACCACAGCAACAGAAAGTACCACAAGTGAGACCACAACAACGGAAAGCACCACATCTGAGACTACAACAGCAGAAAGTACCACAAGTGAGACCACAACAACGGAAAGCACCACATCTGAGACTACAACAGCAGAAAGTACAACTGAGACCACAACTATGGGTTCTACAACAACAGCAGAAAGTACCACAACAGAAAGCACCACAACTCCAGAAAGTACCACAAGCGAAATCACAACAACAGTAAGCACCACAACTGAGATCACAACTCCAGAAAGTACCACAACAGCAGAAAGTACCACAACAGAAAGCACCACAACTCCAGAAAGTACCACAACCGAGACTACAACAGCAGAAAGCACAACTGAGACCACAACTGTGGGTTCTACAACAACAGAAAGCACCACAGCAACAGAAAGTACCACAAGCGAGACCACAACAGCAGAAAGCACTACAATTGAGACCACAACACCAGGCACTACAACAACTGAAAGTACAACCACAGCCACAACATCTCCAGAAAGTACAACAGCTGAGACCACAACAACAGAAAGCACCACATCTGTTGGAACCACAACAGCAGAAAGTACCACAACCGAGACAACAACAGCAGAAAGTACCACAACTCCAGAAAGTACCACGACTGAGACTACAACAGCAGAAAGCACAACTGAGACCAAAACTATGGGTACTACAACAACAGAAAGCACCACAGCAATAGAAAGTACCACAAGCGAGACCACAACAGCAGAAAGCACTACAATTGAGACCACAACACCAGGCACTACAACAACTGAAAGTACAACCATAGCCACAACAACTCCAGAAAGTACAACAGCCGAGACCACAACCGCAGAAAGCACCACATCTGTTGGAACCACAACAACAGAAAGTACCACAACCGAGACAACAACAGCAGAAAGCACCACAACAGAAAGCACCACAACTCCAGAAAGTACCACAAGCGAAATGACGACAACAGAAAGCACCACAACCGAGACCACAACAGCAGAAAGTACCACAACCGAGACCACAACAGCAGAAAGTACCACAACTACAGAAAGTACCACAACCGAGACTACAACAGCAGAAAGCACAATTGACACCACAACTGTGGGTTCCACGACAACAGAAAGCACCACAGCAACAGAAAGTACCACAAGTGAGACCACAACAACGGAAAGCACCACATCTGAGACTACAACAGCAGAAAGTACAACTGAGACCACAACTATGGGTACTACAACAACAGCAGAAAGTACCACAACAGAAAGCACCACAACTCCAGAAAGTACCACAAGCGAAATCACAACAACAGTAAGCACCACAACTGAGATCACAACTCCAGAAAGTACCACAACAGCAGAAAGTACCACAACAGAAAGCACCACAACTCCAGAAAGTACCACAACCGAGACTACAACAGCAGAAAGCACAACTGAGACCACAACTGTGGGTTCTACAACAACAGAAAGCACCACAGCAACAGAAAGTACCACAAGCGAGACCACAACAGCAGAAAGCACTACAATTGAGACCACAACACCAGGCACTACAACAACTGAAAGTACAACCACAGCCACAACAACTCCAGAAAGTACAACAGCTGAGACCACAACAACAGAAAGCACCACATCTGTTGGAACCACAACAGCAGAAAGTACCACAACCGAGACAACAACAGCAGAAAGTACCACAACTCCAGAAAGTACCACGACTGAGACTACAACAGCAGAAAGCACAACTGAGACCACAACTATGGGTACTACAACAACAGAAAGCACCACAGCAATAGAAAGTACCACAAGCGAGACCACAACAGCAGAAAGCACTACAATTGAGACCACAACACCAGGCACTACAACAACTGAAAGTACAACCATAGCCACAACAACTCCAGAAAGTACAACAGCCGAGACCACAACCGCAGAAAGCACCACATCTGTTGGAACCACAACAACAGAAAGTACCACAACCGAGACAACAACAGCAGAAAGCACCACAACAGAAAGCACCACAACTCCAGAAAGTACCACAAGCGAAATCACGACAACAGAAAGCACCACAACAGCAGAAAGTACCACAACCGAGACTACAACAGCAGAAAGCACAATTGACACCACAACTGTGGGTTCTACAACAACAGAAAGCACCACAGCAACAGAAAGTACCACAAGTGAGACCACAACAACGGAAAGCACCACATCTGAGACTACAACAGCAGAAAGTACAACTGAGACCACAACTATGGGTACTACAACAACAGAAAGTACCACAACAGAAAGCACCACAACTCCAGAAAGTACCACAACAGAAAGCACCACAACTCCAGAAAGTACCACAAGCGAAATCACAACAACAGTAAGCACCACAACTGAGACCACTACTCCAGAAAGTACCACAACTCCAGAAAGTACCACAACCGAGACTACAACAGCAGAAAGCACAACTGAGACCACAACTATGGGTATTACAACAGCAGAAAGTACCACAACTCCAGAAAGTACCACAAGCGAAATCACGACAACAGAAAGCACCACAACTGAGACCACAACTCCAGAAAGTACCACAACTGAGACTACAACAGCAGAAAGCACAACTGAGACCACAACTGTGGGTTCTACAACAACAGAAAGCACCACAGCAACAGAAAGTACCACAAGCGAGACCACAGCAGCAGAAAGCACTACAATTGAGACCACAACACCAGGCACTACAACAACTGAAAGTACAACCACAGCCACAACAACTCCAGAAAGTACAACAGCTGAGACCACAACCGCAGAAAGCACCACATCTGTGGGAACCACAACAACAGAAAGTACCACAACTCCAGAAAGTACCACAACCGAGACCACTACAGCAAAAAGCACAACTGACACCACAACTGTGGGTTCTACAACAACAGAAAGCACCACAGCAACAGAAAGTACCACAAGCGAAACCACAACAGCCGAAAGCACTACAACTGAGACCACAACACCAGCCACTACAACAACAGAAAGTACAACCACAGCCACAACAACTCCAGAAAGTACAACAGCTGAGACCACAACTGCAGAAAGCACCACATCTGAGGGAACCACAACAACAGAAAGTACCACAACCGAGACAGCAACAGCAGAAAGCACCACTGCAACAGAAAGTACCACAAGCGAAATCACAACAACGGAAAGCACCACAACTGAGACCACAACAGCAGAAAGTACAACTGAGACTACAACTATGGGTACTACAACAACAGAAAGTACCACAACAGAAAGCACCACAACTCCAGAAAGTACCACAAGCGAAATCACAACAACAGAAAGCCCAGCAACCGAGACCACAACTCCAGAAAGTTCCACAACTGAGACCACATCAGAAAGCACCACAGCAACAGAAAGTACCACAAGCGAGACTACAACAGTAGAAAGAACCACAATAACAGACAGCACGACCACTGATACAACAACTCCAGAAAGTACCACAACTGAGACCACAACAACACAGAAGGAATAACAACAGAAACTCCACAAACGACTGAAAGTACGACAGAAATTAAAAATTCCTAATGAGTAAAGAGCAAATATTTTACATAAAATATATATAAAAAATTAATGCTATCGATTTAACTTGTTAACTTAATTAATTATTTATGGGTACAGAATAATGCGTTAAAATTATTAATGCATTTAACGTCACAGCCCCGCCCTAGACCTACGTAGTTAATCTCATGTTTCATACGAATGATTGGTGATGAAGCAGAGCAACAACTCACTGCGTGATGTAGCCTATAGAATGAAGTTAGAATGTACCTAAAATTCAAGATATCAGTGCAAAAAATGGTCCTGTATGAGTTTTTGTCTCATATTTATATCATATGCAATACCACACGAGTGCTATTTTTGTCCTGAATAGCACAGATGTAAATGATTTTATAGGCCTACAAAAGTTCAATAAATAAGTTAATATTGTGTTGTATCTTAGACACAATGGCCCAGTTTCACAGACAGGTGTGCCTAAGCCAGGATCAGTCGAATGAATGAATGTCTAAATCCCTGCGCATACTATCCACCCTATTCGCTCTAAATGGTATTTTAAAATTATTGATGTCACATACTATTTAGAATGGATAGTATGCACATTGAGACGCAGGCAATGACTTACCCTACATTCCAATGTGTATACTATTCACCCTATCCGACCTAAATAGTATTGAATATTACTAATGTCACATACTATTTAGGATGGATAGTATGCACATTAGACATTTACCACCACTTACTGGCAGTTTTAGTTTCTTCATCATTTACTCAACCTCATGGCCATTGAAGCTTAAAAATTTGTGTAATAAATTCTCTGTTGAATCAAATAATGTCTATTTGATATAACACAATAATGTCTGAAATTATCTTTTTCTCAGCCAAATTTGATGTGTGATTAATTTGCAATTAATTAGATTAATTAATTGCCACATAGTGTAATTAATTGTTTAAAATTTTAATCGCTTGACAGCCCTAATAAATAAAACAAAACATTATTACATACATAAAAAAATAGTAATTTGAATTTATGTAATTCAAATAAGAGGAGACTTATTAGTATGTATGTGTCATATTATAAGTGATCACACTTTCATTATTCATTCTGATTATTCACTTTTAATCTGCAGGTTAATAACAGCACTTCCATATCCATGGGTCCGAAGGGAGCTCAGGTAAACACTCTTTAATAACCTGTATGCTTATTTATTTTTCACGTATAACAGATTATGTACAGTATATAGACATATTAATTTTATGTTTTGCAACATACCATGCACTGAGCCATATTCTTTCTTCTACTTACAGAAAAAGTAAAGATCCAAGTAAAGTCCAGGACCCCAGGTCTGCGTTGTTTCTTGATAATGTTGCTTATTTCACTCCTGAGAGCCTACACCATCTTCTATTTCCACAAATAATTACCTCTAGTTTTAAATGTTTAGATTTTGTTTTATTTATTTAAATATTTATTGTCCATACTACTCTCATATTAAAAAAAAAAAAAAAAAAAAAAAAAAGAAATGTAACTTATGAATTGTCTATGTGTGAAGGAACTTTTATTTGCTGTACCTATAATAATGGCTTTTATTTATCATTTTAATCTTATCACTGGTATGGTGACATAAGACTGAGTTTGATTATTGCTTCAGATTAATTTATAAAATTGATTGTACAAATTTGCTGTATTTTTGTAAAATTACTACTGTTATTGGGTAATAAATTATTTTCACAGAAATGTTATTCCTTGCATTGATCTCACACATTTTTTTTTTTTTTTTTTTTTTTTTAATTGGGTGGCAAAATGGGGACAGTAGAAATAGAACTTTTTGAGTTTTGACCTGAGGTCTGAAAATTATTTAAGTAAGTACCTAATACCTAATACCTAATATCTAACTCCACTAGTTTATGTATGTTGTAGGGAAAAAAAAGTTAAATACAGTGATGAAATGAAAGCTTCTTTGATCCAGAATGATAGTGGTCCACATATATCATCTGCTCAACATTAAAAGTTAAAGTAGTATTGAAAATGGGCCCATATATAATACAAGAATTGATTAAACTGAGGTACTGTGAAGTCAATAGGAGGCAGGTTAGCTGTGAGCTGTCAATCATTCCAGACTGGGCCAGCCTGGGATTCCCTGCACCATTTCTGCTCCATTGATCTTCCTCCTCCAGTATTCATAGACTCATCAATAGATCATTACACTGAGTTCCAACAAATTAAAATGAAAATCCCACCTATGCTCTCACATGATTGGTTGCATGAATAATGCTGTGCGTAGCCCATTGATAAATGCATAATTTAAAGGGTAGCAATTACAGCCTTGAGTCGATAAAATATTGTGGAACTAATAAGAGATTTTGAGTGTTTTAAATGTGTAGTGATTGTGTTTTCTTGTCTACAGAATTTCAAAAGCAACTATCAAAAAATTATATTTTCACTTACAATAAAAAAGACAAGCAATTAACAGTAACTCTTTACTTGCCATGCAGGAACAGTTCATCTAAGACAGAGTGACAGAGCAGGTTTATTATAGCACAGGTCTGATCCGTTTCAGAAAACAAATGTTTCAGGGTTTAACTCACAGACTCGTTAATTGAGTTGCAGCAGTTTAATTGCGCAGCTCTTTAACATATAAATCAATACATGAACATGAAGTACTGAGTTGAGTTCTAATTATTTTATTTTAAATGTTTTAATCTTCATGCAACTACACACGTGAGTTAGTAATCACACTATTGCCTTCTCTAGAGCTGCTGTACAACAGAATTTGAATTTGCCTCATATTTATTGAAGTTTGCATAATTTCCTTTTTATGATTCTGAAACAATCTGTATTTTATAAAGTAATATAGAATAAAGGTGACTTAAAACTCTTACAAAATGAAGTTGACAGGTAGTAAACTTAATGTCTTTATGTTGAAACTTTGCACCTTGTATTATTGAAGTAACAAACAATGAGAGGTTACACTAAAATGTTATAGAAAAGTACTTGTACATTTTCACTTATTTTATGAGGAGAAAAGCACTTTTTAAATGCTAAACAGAAATATGAAGTGAAAAGTACCTTTCTCTTCAACTCAGTAACAATTAGAAATTGTCTTTAATTAGAAAGAATTCACTCTGTGAGTTTCAAATTGAGACAAAATAATAGGGGAAAAATCACTGTGACAAGGTGATTGATTACCTGTAAGTCTACCTGACACAGAAATAAGAGTTTTTTAAGGAGGGGCTGCTTCTTTCTGTATGTGAAATTCAGATGGTCCTCCAGAGTGTCTGTGAGTCGTCACACATCCTGTGAGGCTGAACGGCTCCAGAACAGGCACTCTGTCTCTGTCACAGAACAGTGGGACACGGCCATCGTTGACAGCATCCGCACCTAATCGACTGATCCCATCTCACCTCGCTCAGGGTTCTGCATCAAAGATCAGAGAATTACACTACTGCTCATGATGTTCCAGAACTGTTACACCTAAAGCTTAGAACTAGTCTTTTCACAAAACCAGTTTTTGTTTGTTTGTTTGTTTGTTTGTTTTTTGAGAAAAGACTTCTGCCGGTTTATGATGGGAAATTGCTACGGGATAGTAATACTTAAAATTCTCGAGAAATTATCAAAAAAAAAAAAAAAAAGTAAAAATGCTTAACACTTAAAAATAAGTATATATATATATATATATATATATATATATATTATTGACGTAGGTCGTAGCAGCAAACACACTGTGCGTTGATCAGGCTGAATTTCTGACACTGTCAGAAAATGATCGTAGGCTATCTTTGGTCGCAAGACAGGGAAAACGGCCGTCTTTGAACCTCTCTCATTGTACGACATAGGACCACCGATTAAGAACCACAATCACAGAAATCACCACGATTGTTTCACAATGGCAGTCTTTCGTCTGGGACAGCAAAAAATCGTGCAGTGTATCCTGGGCTTTAGTAGATTAACCTCGGTGGACTTGAACTTGAAAAATTGTGTGTATTGACGTCTTTCCGCGTTTGAAACAACATTCCTTCTCATGCTATTTGATGCTATAAATGAACTAGTAAGAAGAGATGATCAGTTCACGAGCTGCTTGAGCTGAGGTGCTACAGCAATCTGTCACGACACATTAAAGAAACGGTTTTTATTGTTCGAATTTCTTAAATTACACAATTTGAAAGCTGGGACTTTGTTTAATATCATAAGTAACCTGCTCTGTCTTGTCTGTCGACGTGTTGTCAGTGTCCTCTTTGCTCCGCGATGTATTTTTCACTCTGTGTGGCGTGACAGAGCCATGGCTTGTCGGACAAAGCAACAGTAACTAAGGGGGTGGGTCTTTGCGAAGGGTCAATTGTGTGATGGCTTAGAGGAAAACAATTTTGTATTCAAATTATTCAAATGAAAGAATTTGTCATTATTGATATTCTCAGGTGCCCCAGTCCAAATGACGACACAGTGGAGCTGCTGCAGAACAGTGTCTCGACATCCAGCCGTTTCTCCTTCAGGATGTTTATCTGCACTGCAAACTCCACTAAGCTTTACCTGCACTGTGCTGTTCACCTTTGCCTTCTGTCAAGCAATCGCTGCTCAATGGTGAGATAACAAACCACTCATAAAATGGTGATGATAATTTTTTAGAATAGAGTTGCGTCCCAAATGACGCACTATACACTATGTACTTATGCACTATGTACTCATCCATGTAGTGCGTGAATTGTAAAAGGTTATTTTGTCATTTAACATCGGAGTCTGACAGCCCCTTCCCCTCCACTACGTAATTAAAGCTGTGACAGTTGAGTGCATGAAGTGTCCAACATTCCACACTTCATTTTTTCCGTTACTTTAGTGCATCATCCGGGTATTTAAAGTGCACTTTTTCTTTTTGGAATTTTCAGTGTGAACGCACTACTCACACTGTACTTAAAATCGTCACAGAATAGTGCATAAGTACGTGAATTGGGATGCACCTTAGCTTTAATACTGCAAATGTTACGTATGTGTTGAATTACAATGTAATTAAGTTGGCTTGAAAAAGCCAACTTACTGATATTCTATTTCCTCTTAGACTAAAATTTCTAAATGCTACTCCTCCTAGACTGTTCAAGCTACAACCACCAAACTCGGACTAGACCTTCAGACTGTTCTGACTCGAGTTGCTATATCTTTTCAGACTGATCCGACTTACGGTTTTCCTAAAAATGCTGATTAAAACTTGGAAAAATCCCATTGACTTTCATTGAACTCTCTTGGCTGATCTGAACATTCCGTAAAACTCAAACTGTCAAAATTCAAATCTAAACACACTGAAGCCCATTAGACTCAATAGGTGCGTTTACATGGAGCATTGTAATCGGTTTAAAAGTCCAATCCGAATGAAAATGCTCCATATAAACACCTCAATCGGAATAAAAATGCCCAAACCGAATGAAATTGTAATCGGTTTGAGAGAGGTGGAATAAACCTTTCTATAAACCGAACAAAATATAAAGTCTGCCATGTAAACGCGTTAAACCGATTACTTTGCATCTACGTCATCACGTCAAGCGGTCAGGGGTTGTCAGAATGCAAAATGTCAGTGGCGGCAAAATTAAACTGGAGTAAAACTGAAACAACACATTTATTAAATACAGTAAAGGAACTCAGTGAATCATTATACGGACCTTCATCCACACGCTTCTGCTTTACGGAGGAGGGAGGGGTAGTATTGAGATGCTCCTTAGAGATGCACAGCCACCAAACAGGTCAGCTTCCTGTTCCCATCTTTTCCTCATACCATCCAGCAGTAATATGCTACAAATTTCACGCTGTTGCTTGATTAAGAGCAACACTTTACATAAAAATAGCGTGCATAAGAATAACGGAACTCCATGTTGACAGGAATACATGGCGGCAAACAGAACATAAGCTAATGTGCGCATGTGCAAAGTCATTCAGATTAAAAGCGCCGGTACATGTAAACACCATATCGGATTAGATAACGTCTCATGTAAACACTCCACCGAATCTTTCAATCGGAATGATTTTAATCGGAATGACAAAAAACTGTACATGTAAACGTGGCTAATGAAGCTGCTATTCTATGTACTATTTATAAAGCCGAGGACGATTGTAAGGCCAATTATGAATGAAAATTGATACTTATGACTGATCGCGCTCAAACGCCTCCAGTCAGAGTCAGTTGCGTGCAGTCGGCGATTACAGTCGGCATTCAAATTCCGTGTGTAAGTATTTAAATCTGCTTCAGTCGAAGGAAATAATCATTGTCTGTTGAGCTCAGTCTTAGAATGTTTTACCTAGTCGTTAAATGTGTGCCTGGCTTAAGCCATTTAAACTGATTCAAAATCTATCTATCTATCATAGCAACCACCCAGAACACCCTAGCAACCGCATAGCAACCACCCAGAACACCATAGCAACAGCATAGCAACCACACAGAACATTCTAGAACCCACCCAGAACACCATAGCAACCCCCAGAATACCCTAGCAACTGCATAGCAACACCCTAGCAACCCCCCAGAGTACATAGCAACTGCATTGCAACACCCTAGCAACCACCCCAAGTACCTTAGCAAACGCATAGAAACACCCTAGCAACCACCCTGATTACCCTAGCAACTGCATAGCAACAACCTAGCAACCACCCCAAGTACTTTAGCAACCGCATAGCAAGACCCTAGCAACCACTCAGAATACCTTAGCAACTGCATAGCAACACCCTAGCAACAACCCCGAGTACCCTAGCAACCACATAGCAACACCCTAGCAACCACCCAGAATACCTTAGCAACACCTTAGCAACCACTCAGAGTACCCTAGCAACCGTATAGCAACACCTTAGCAACCACCCTGAATGCCTTAGCAACCACATAGCAACACCTTAGCAACCACCCCAAGCACCCTAGCAACCGCATAGCAACACCCTAGCAACTACCCAGAATACCTTAGCAACCACATAGCAACACCTTAGCAGCCACTCAGAGTACCCTAGCAACCATATAGCAACACCTTAGCAACCACCCAGAATACCTTAGCAACCACATAGAAACACCTTAGCAACCACCCTGAGTACCCTAGCAACCGCATAGCAACACCCTAGCAACCACCCAGAATACCTTAGCAACCGCATAGCAGCAACTTAGCAACCACTCAGAGTACCCTAGCAACCGTATAGCAACACCTTAGCAACCACCCTGAATACCTTAGCAACCACATATCAACACCTTAGCAACCACCCCGAGTACCCTAGCAACCACATAGCAACACCCTAGCAACCATCCAAAGTACCTTAGCAACCACCCCAAGTACCTTAGCAATCACATATCAAAACCCCAGCAACCATATAAAACCCTTGCAACCACTCAGAGTACCCTAGCAACCACTCTATCTATCTATCTATCTATTTATTTATCTATATATCAAAACTATTTATTTATCTATATATCTATCTATTTATTTATCTATATATCAAAACTATTTATTTATCTATATATCAAAACTAAAACCTTAACTATTTCAAACTTAAAAGCTTCAAACTATAAGCTTTTAAAACTAATTCAAACTTTCTGGCTAGGCTTTTTCAAGCCAACTTAAAGTTTGTCTACAAACGTTTTTATCTAGTTTATCATTATTATTAGCCAGTGTCTGTCTGGTTTCCTCTCTGTGTTCCAAGTTCGATACCAAGTTGGTACTGAAATTTTAAAAATGTGACGCTTTGAGTGCTGTTGAGCGGATTCGTAAATACCACTGATTGTGTTCACGCGCTCATCAGATATGTCTGTGATTGACTTGTTGTAATTAAAAAGAACGCCAACGATTACAATAGGTGCCTACGCACCTTCTGTGCTTGGCCCCTAAATAGACATCAATGACTTACAGATACACACTGGTCCAATGATAGATGCCTGCTTTCAAACGCTCCCACTCCCGCTTTCAAATTCAAACACTTCCATGTGCTTTTAAATGCTCCCATGCATTGATCATTGTTGCCAATCACAGACATATCGATGAGCCATGAACACAGTGGCCAATCAATGGTGTTTATGAATCCGCTCAACAGAGCTCAAAGCGTCACATTTTTAAAATTTCAGTACTTGGTATCGATTTGATTTCACCTTATCTTGTCATCTTAACCCTTTGAGCGGTACGGTCCCACATATGGGATTTAGAACGTTCAGCAACGTCACATAACTGCCAGATTCAAACTGCTTTCGTGCTTTGGCTGCAAGACGGACGAGATCAGGCAGCTCTTGTCATATATCACAGCTATGCAGTGTTTTCAGCCATATAATGTTTCTTTTAAGGTTTCAGACATTTCAGTACGCATAAGCACCATTAAAACAATACATTTAGAGTTTATAAAATACACACTGATGTCAGAAATAAGTGGAAGCAGCAATAACAATACATTCAAATATAATTTGCAGACATTTATTCATATAAGACACACATAATGGGCCTAAGTAACTATAAAGTTTACTCTATTATTCTTCCAGTTCACCAGCCACTTACTTGCATATATTTCGGGAGAAACTGATGAATTGACCTGCTGTAAATCCGACTGACTGCGGGGCAAACTAAGATGGCGGCACCCATCTCGCGTTATAGATCAAGATAAAGATCGTTTATAAAGGTTTTTAAATGACAGAACACACTCACTTACACATATTTGAGAATCGGAATATCAGATAGTTGATGACATGGTAAGCAAGTTTGTGAATATTTTAAATAAAAAAGGAAAAACAAAATAATAGTGATCCATGTCATACAGTGTTATTGTGGCTGCGTTCAGCGTACGTACACGCATGACGCGTCGCCATGGAAACAATAAGGCCAAACGTTCCAAAATAAAAATCGCCTTAAAAAAAAACTCACTCTGGGGGGTCAGTTAGAATATTTTAAACTCACGCTTGAAAGGGTTAAAGGGTTAGTTCACCCAAAAATGAAAATTCTGTCATTAATTACTCACCCTCATGTCGTTCTACACCCATAAGACCTTTATTCATCTTCGGAACACAAATTAAGATATTTTTGATGAAATCCGATGGCTCTGTGAGGCCTGCATTGACAGCAAGATAATTTACACTTTCTAATACCCAGAAAGGTACTAAAGACATATTTAAAACAGTTCATGTGACTACAGTGGTTCAACCTTAATGTTATGAAGTGACAAGAATACTTTTTGTAAAAAACAAAATAACGACTTTATTCAACAAAATCTAGTGATGGGCGATTTCACACACTGAGAAAACTTAATCGGCCGACGAACAAAAACTGCCCGACAACCGACCGTCGGCTTGGTGTGTTCCTGCCTTAATGTTCATAGTGTTTTTTCTGCTTGATCTTTGCAAGAATTTAGCTCATTTTCTATATTGATCCTACGATAATACACATGAGAAGTGTCTTATTTTACTTTCAATTCCAAAGAATTTGAATAATGTCGCAGGCTCGCAGCACTAGTTGAATTGTTCCTTCTTAACCCTCTATAGTACGGTGTTGCCTCCAGGCAACATGGTCTATTTTAGTTTGTTTTAATAAAATAAGGCACCAATTGATTGATCAAACATATCTCAGGACAGAATAACTCAAATACTAATCAATAAAAGTGCAAAAACGACCAAAACATGACCAACAGGGGTCCATTTTGTGTCCTGTTTCAGCACGTGACATTGCTCCATATTTTCTCCAATGAAAAGTGCTTTTTTCACTTGTTTGTATCCATTTAATCACCCACAAAAAATACGAGTCACCTTCACCGGCAAGTAAGAAGTATTTTCAAGAACTTTACATTATATATCATCAAATGTTTTAGAGGAAATAACAAAAAAACTGTGTGTTGCTTCAAGCCACATTGTACCATAATGGAATCGCATAAGGCCATACAGGCATAATAGGTTTGAATACAAATGTATTATATTTGTAAGGAAAAGAGTTAGAATTATCTAAATATATTTGCATTCTCACATGATTTTGTAATGCACTTATAAGAATAGTAATTAACATACTATATCTGCATATATTATGATCTGCACATTTTCTATAGCACTTCAAAAAGGTATAAAACACACGTAGCACTGGCAGTTGAAGAGGGTGATGATGAGGGGTCATACTGTGATGAGGAAGATTAAATCATAGTGACAATCCGTCAGGGAGAGAGTGAGGGTGAGAGAGAAGATGGAGATGAGGATGAAGATGGATATGATAACTTGATATAATAACATAATAATATGATGGTTTGGTAATACTTGTGTTCCACTATGGTACAATGCTGCTTGAGGGCAACAGCTGAATATAAAAATGTTACTTTTTATTAAATATGAAACTTTTAATACATTAAAAACTGGATAAATTTGTTTGTTCAAGTTTTTTTTCTATATGAAAATGCCAAATGTTTCATTTTTTCCATTGTGGTACAATGTTGCCTCGAGGCAACAAACTTATAAAAAAATTAATTAATTAAAAATGTATTAAAATATTTATTGATATTCAAAATTCAATTCAATTCAATTTATTTCCACTACATCTGTACATGTTTACACATACACATATACACAGATGCACATATAGCACAACTATATGTAGTATTCAACATTTACATGCGCGTAAGTGCAGATATTATTTCTGACATTGTGGAAAATGGACACCCTAAGAAGCTATGCAGCTTATAGCCGGGGTCCATCACCAAGTGCAGGCAAGATAGGTGATTTGGCAGATTTTAGATACTTTAAGTAAATAAAAAACAAAAATAACAAAAAAAAAATTATTTTATTAATATTGTTAAAGTGTCCAATTTTAAGCAGGAAAAACAACACAAATAATTTTTTCCTCAATGATATCATATTGCGTACCATATTAAGAGATAAGCTATGGTGAGGTTCAGTCACTGATCAGGTAGAGAAACTGAACTTGAAGAGCTGGCTAGGACAGAGCACATTCAGTGTGAGACAGATATTTGTATAAGTTAATGCCTGAGCAGTCCTCTTAATGTTATGGAGTGACGAGAATACTTTTTGTGCACCAAAAAAAACAAAATAACGACTTTATTCAACAATATCTAGTGATGGGCGATTTCAAAACACTGCTTCATGAAGCTTCAAAGCTTATTGAATATTTTGTTTCAAATCAGTGGTTCGAAGCGTGTATCAAACTGCCAAAGTCACGTGAACTACTGAAGTTTCAAAACAATTATGACATAACGACTTATGACGTCAACTAGCAGCATGTGCATTCTGTGCCTACATATATCTGCAGATATATTTGTCTTTTTTTATAATTCAAAAAGGAAAACCTAAACTAGGCCTGCATATGCAGGAACTGTAAACTAAGCAGCACGTGCTAACCATTTTGAATTTTAGTCATGCTGATTGCTTTCTTTATTCCACTCAGCTTATGTTGTTATGAAAATATTTGTCAACTAGAAAAGACAGGTAAGATGACGTAAAATTACAACAGCCTTCTGTCTTTGCCGTCTTGACTTCTTTGCTTGCTTTTATCGCTTTCACTTTTATTCTCATTTTATTCTCTAAGATGAACAGCAAATCTCTCACCGATGGCTGGAGAGCTATTCTACATGCTGAATCTGCCAAAAAAAAACAAAAAAAAAAAAACGAAAAGACAAAAAGAAGAAGAAAAAACAACAACAAAAACTACAGCATCCAACTAGAGCCAACGGTGTGGAACACTGAAAACACTAATTCGGCCAATGCTCAAAAATGGCCCAACATTGCCCAACAGCTGAACATCGGCTTTGTGTGTTCTGGGCTTTAGAGAAATCGAATGCATTGGCTAGCCACCCAAATGACTGTTTGGTCAAATGCAGCAAAATCTAACAGCCTTCAATGCATTTCAGTAAGAGAAAGAAAAAGAAAGATTAATGTTCATAGTGTTTTTTTCTGCTTGATCTTTGCAAGAATTTAGCTCATTTTCTATACTGATCCTATGATAATACGCATGAGAAGTGTCTTGCTATTTTACTTTCAATTCCAAAGAATTTTAATAATGTCGCAGCACTACTTGAATTGTTCCTTCTTAAGAGATAAGATATGGTGAGGTTCAGTCACTGATCAGGTAGAGAAACTGAACTTGAAGAGCTGGCTAGGACAGAGCACATTCAGTGTGAGACAGATATTTGTATAAGTTAATGCCTGAGCAGTCCTCTTAATGTTATGAAGTGACGAGAATACTTTTTGTGCACCAAAAAAAACAAAATAACGACTTTATTCAACAATATCTAGTGATGGGCGATTTCAAAACACTGCTTCATGAAGCTTCAAAGCTTATTGAATATTTTGTTTCAAATCAGTGGTTCGAAGCGTGTATCAAACTGCCAAAGTCACGTGAACTACTGAAGTTTCAAAACAATTATGACATAACGACTTATGACGTCAACTAGCAGCATGTGCATTCTGTGCCTACATATATCTGCAGATATATTTGTCTTTTTATAATTCAAAAGGAAAACCTAAACTAGGCCTGCATATGCAGGAACTGTAAACTAAGCAGCACGTGCTAACCATTTTTGAATTTTAGTCATGCTGATTGCTTTCTTTATTCCACTCAGCTTATGTTGTTATGAAAATATTTGTCAACTAGAAAAGACAGGTAAGATGACGTAAAATTACAACAGCCTTCTGTCTTTGCCGTCTTGACTTCTTTGCTTGCTTTTATCGCTTTCGCTTTTATTCTCATTTTATTCTCTAAGATGAACAGCAAATCTCTCACCGATGGCTGGAGAGCTATTCTACATGCTGAATCTGCCAAAAAAAAAAAAAAAAAACGAAAAGACAAAAAGAAGAAGAAAAACAACAACAAAAACTACAGCATCCAACTAGAGCCAACGGTGTGGAACACTGAAAACACTAATTCGGCCAATGCTCAAAAATGGCCCAACATTGCCCAACAGCTGAACATCGGCTTTGTGTGTTCTGGGCTTTAGAGAAATCGAATGCATTGGCTAGCCACCCAAATGACTGTTTGGTCAAATGCAGCAAAATCTAACAGCCTTCAATGCATTTCAGTAAGAGAAAGAAAAAGAAAGATTAATGTTCATAGTGTTTTTTTCTGCTTGATCTTTGCAAGAATTTAGCTCATTTTCTATACTGATCCTACGATAATACGCATGAGAAGTGTCTTGCTATTTTACTTTCAATTCCAAAGAATTTTAATAATGTCGCAGCACTACTTGAATTGTTCCTTCTTAAGAGATAAGATATGGTGAGGTTCAGTCACTGATCAGGTAGAGAAACTGAACTTGAAGAGCTGGCTAGGACAGAGCACATTCAGTGTGAGACAGATATTTGTATAAGTTAATACCTGAGGGGTCCTCTCCTCTGACATTCTCCTTGAATATTCCTATATCTTACTAAAGCATCTGAAACCACTGAAACCAACTGCTGCAGGTGGTACTGCTGCTATTGTAACGGAGGCCAGCTAGTCAGAGCTGCTCGGAGCGGGAGGTTTAGGACTGGAGGGGATTACATTGGTGCCGTGACCCAGATGGGAGTGAGGTTTAGGGGGGTGAGTGTAACTGAGGCCAGCTGGTCAGGCCCTGTTTCCACCTGGTATTAAGATGCATTTTGGTCAATCGAATCACAAGAAGATGCTGCTAAATACTGGTGTAAATAGGGTGTAAAACGCTTTGAGCTTGTCCACTTTTGACCACTTCCAGAGGTAGTCGAAAACACATTCAACCAGATTGCTTTCGTAGTGGAAACTAATGTGTTCAAATAGCACAAGAGACCACCTACTCTCTGCCTACTGACCAGAGGTGTAAAGTCCAGGTTCAGAAAGTAAAAGTCCTCCTCAGTATTTTAAAATTGACAGATTGAAATACTAGGTGTTAACAGTGTCTCCCTCATCCACTTGTGATCCAATCGACCAAAACGCATCTTAAAGGGTTAGTTCACCCAAAAATGAAAATTCTGTCTTTAACTACTCACCCTCATGTCAAATCACGTGGCTTTGGCAGTTTGAGATCGTTTGATACACGCTCTGAGCCACTGATTCAAAACAAAAGATTCGTAAAGCTTTGTGGTGCATCCCTGGGAATAATTATTTTGGATCTAAAATATGAAAATAATAAAATAAAAAAAATAAAAAACAGTAGTCTTTTGGAAACTTGAGGATAAGTAGAGCCACATGAGTAAATTGTGCCACTGATTTTCACCTCATTATGCTCTATCATGGATGTCAAACTCAGCTGCTGGGGGGCCACTGTCCACAGAGTTTCCCAATGATCCGTCCAACTCTACAAGAGGAGCTGAAGCACTGTTTGTCTTTCATTTATAGAAGCCTGGCATGATAGTTTTTGGTCTAAATTACAAAATGTCACATTATTTCAGCTATAAAATTTAAGATTGAAATCTAGAATTACAGTAAATTTATACTTTAATAATAATAATAATAATAAGGAGTTATGTCATGGCTCAACTTATCCCATTTCTTTTGGCTGAATTTACTTCACTCCTGGCATTTTAACAAACTTGTATCAGCAGTTAATAGCTAACATCATGCACATGAAAAAAAGAAGAAACCTTTATTTCCAGTCACCTTTGAGACACTCACTGGGTGTTTTAACGTAGTGTTTTTTTTTGTTTTGTTTTTTTAAAGTTGCTTTTAAAAAACTGCTAAACAAATCGAACTGACCGGCCATCATTCCATCTAGATTCACATTTATTCAAGCACAAAGTGAAAGAATGTCTTTCTGAATGCAGTTCAATTGACAAACATCTTGATGTCACATGAAAAACAAACTGGTTTAAGCTGTTGTTGATAAATTACTTCTGGGTTCAGTAATGATCCACCCACAATTATTATAAAATTGTGAGATCTGCAGTTCAGCATCACTGTATCGAGCTGCTGAAGAGAGAATCTCACTGAGTTTGCTCTGCGGCAGCATCTGACTTCAGGTAAAGTTATTATATAAAACTTAATATATTATAATATTTAGTTCATAAAAACATACAGACACATGAAATATATCTATGTATATGTAAGCAGGTGCAGAAGGTGCCATTTGTCAGAATGAGGTTTCTGATCTCACTGTGTGTGTCGCTACTGCTGCTGATTAATGGTGAGTGTTTTATAATCGGTCATGTTAAATGAATAAATATCATCCCAATATTAAATCATTATGCTTATATAATGTATTGAATGAAATAATGAATGGACAAACTTGAAATACTTAGTCTAATCTTTACCTCTTCCTTTTTCCAACTTTTGCCTTCCTTTAAAAAATGTACAGCATGTAGTGAGAATAATTGTACGGAGCCCCGCACATGACATGCAAGAAAAAAAAATTAAATCGTGCGCACGATTTACTAATTCGTTCCCTCGATTTCCTAAATCGTGCCCATGATTTACTATTTCGTTCCCTCGATTTATAAATCATGCGCATGATTTATAAATCGAGGGAAGGAATTAGTAAATCCCGCGCTCTATTTAGCCTACTATTTTTTTCCTGCATGTCATGTCCGGGGCTCCGTATAACTGAAACTAAAAAAGTGAAAGAATCTTTTTTCTATTGATATCTCATATTTTAGAGACTACACTTTGCTTTTTGCTCTAATGAAATTAAGCGTTAGCCATTTTTATTTATTCATTTATTTATTTTGATTTATGTATTATTTATTATAATAAAAAATGTTTTGAAATAAACAAACCAAGAATTATGAATTGGTGGTGTTTAAGAACTGTGCAACTCTCAAACATTTGCTTGCTTGTTTTCTGATGATTCCAGTTTCTAGAACATTCATGCAGATTAAGCAGACAGTAAATGACAAACAGTCATCTAAATTGTAATAACTTCCAAAACTATTAACCTCACCAAGAGGCTATATTTTAATCATCAGTCATTGAAAACGTTGTTTTGTTTTTCTAACATAACTGGGAAAAAAGTGTTTTCACCTCAAAAGGTTTCAATTCAGAAACAATAATATCCACTGTTAAAACCTTTTCCACACCGACAGAATTATGGTTCCAGAACTGGACAAAGTAAACAACTCCACTACTGAAGTGAAAGTAGAGATCTGGTCAAATATTACTCCATTACAAGACAAACAACAGATTAGTACTACAAACTTATGAAGATTGAGTACACTGCAATTAAAGTCTGTTAAATCATTGATGCAACTTAAAGGGGACCTATTATGAAACATTCACTTTTGCATGGTATTTGGCTATAAATGTGTGTTGGCAATAAAATTCCAACCACTCCTTTTTTTTTAATCCCCATAAATCATAAGTAGTGTCTCAGAACAAGCCGTTTCCAGATCCCTGGCAGTGTGACATCACTTTAGCCACAGGCCCCGCCCACGAATGTTGACAAACACTGCCGTTTTAACATAGCACCGCCCTGAGCGAGTTCACAGCTCTTACAGAGTTTTTCCAGAGTGAAAACGGATGCTTCATATTTTGTGTGAAGTACAATAAACGTCATAAAACTCATCTGAAAAGTTTTGGCCATTATTCGTACAGGGTCCGGTACAACAGGCTTGTACTAATAGAGTGGAAAAAAACCAATAACAGATATAACCGTAATTAAACTAAACTATACCTGTTCTATCTCCATGCAGCATATATTTACAGTTTCTGACATTATAGTGCGTCCTGACTGACTCCTAAGTATACTGAGCGACATAAAGTGACATCATCCAAGTCACGTCCTCGCTCTAACCGACATGATCAGAATTCATCCAACATTATACTGAGGTGCAGCAGATTTCAAGTTCCCAGCATGCTTTGCGTCACTGTGTAAGGAGAATGAATGTTGAAATTGAGTGTTATGTTTTTGCACAAGATTAATACAGGGGAAGATGTGTTATTGTTTAATGTTCTGTTATTTTGGTATTTAAAGATGTTTCTGTGATGCTGAAATTTTGTAGGGTTACCATCGTGGTGAAGAGTAGTGCCTGTGGTTAGGTCAGTAAAACTTAAAGTCTATAAGTACTGCATGTTGATTAATAGTTCATGCAAATAGTGATAGTTTCTTTGATGGTTGCATTAGCATATGTTAGTGTGCTGTTGCTAACTAACACTTAACCATAAAGATTAGGGCTGCATCTGAAAATCTAGGCTGCTGACTTGTTGCCTTGTTGCTCTATCAGGCAATGACTTGTAAGGCAGTGTTTGAGGATGAAGGCACCTCATGAAACTGATTACAGACAGACTTCTGAGGCAGTTTAACGGTTTAATGATCTACCACAAAATAGCGCGAGCTTTGGTGAGAACAAATATTTAAGTACCACAGTAGTAATTTCTCACTAGAAATGACATTAAAAGTGGAAAATGTTGGTCAAAACGTACATTTACACACAAACTGACCAGCAAGCGCAACTTTAGGACGCCGTCTTTACCCATCCAAAACAAATATTTAAGTTTGATCTGTTGCTATGGCAACAGTGTTTGAAAAATATTAAAAATCTTTTTACAGGTCTACATTCGTTATGTCTTGACATTATTCTAATGTAGTTTGAAGCAAATTAGATAAAAATTAGAGGGTGATCTTAAAGCATTTTGAAAGTAACACACTTCCTGCTGCCAGTTGGTGGCGCTATAACTTTGACTCACAAACAATAGGTAGCCCCGGCAACAGAATCAACGGCATATACCACACGTCTGAAATAACACATACATGATTAAACAAATATCATACAAAATCCATGATGCACAAACACATGGAAGCTACACAACTAGGTTGCGAGGAATCCCAGTCACGACAAACCAGAGAGAAAATCAACGTGCACGCTGTAAACAGAACACAAACTATATTGATGTAATCAACCCACCCAAAACCGGAAGGACAAATGCCCCAGACAACGCGTCCATACCTGTGAATGGGCTGCAGATACGTCAGTCATGGGAAACTATACAACTACTCTCCCACATCAAAGAGTATAGAACCCAAGAGGCGAAACTCTGATCATTTTGGGGCAACAGTCAATAGATGGCGCTCTGGTAGCGCGGCCTCCATTATGGGGTGAAAATGACAACTGGACCATCCCAGATAGCAGACCAACCTTGAATCAACGTTAAATCAATCAACCAAATTATCATTGAATCAATGTTGAAATTTAACGTTGATTTTTCATCAGGTTTGCACCCTGAAGTAATGTTATTTCAATGATGAAAAATAGATCAAGATGGTTGTAAAATCAATATTTTTTCAACTTTAATTAAATCACCTATTTAACATTGAATTAACGTGGAAACAATATCAAATCAATCTTGTTTTATGTACAGCAAGATTCTATGGTTTTAATGAAAAATTCCTTCAGTTTATATACACATGTATTTATTTATAACCACACACTGTTTGAACAGGAATTAACATAACATTCAGGAAAAAACAAGTGGCTGTAAAAATGGCATTTCATGGTGACAAACAAATAGACCTGGTTTCACAAACAGGGCGTAGGCTAAGCCAGGGTTAGGCCTTAGTTCAATTATTTAAGAAGCTTTTATAGACATGCCTTACAAAAAACAATCATTACTGGTGTTTATCTTGAGACAAAACAATGGCAGTGACATATCTTAAAACAGCTCAGCCATGCATTTTAGTCTGGGACTAGGTTTAAGCCTTGTCTGTGAAAGGGGTTAAGTAGCCTAGTAAAAAACAAAACAAACAAACAAACAAAAAAAAAAAAAAACATTATTGGCATTCATCTTGGGACAAAACAATAGCACAGACAAATTTTAAGATGTCAGTGCAAGTTACTTTCAGTTAAAACAGCTCAAACATGCATTTTAGTAATTTGGAAAAAGAGCCTGAAAAACCGTGACAACATAAATGCAATCTACATCTCTAAAATGGAAGTAAATACATATGAAAACGCACTAACGAAGACAGAAACACAGTACTACAGACTGAAACACTACTTCACTGTTCAGTACTCGAAGCTTTTCAAGGATTGAAGCTACTCTTCTAATGCAAAAAGTGTGTCCTTATTCATTAAATTGATACTCTGACGAACTCGGGGATTTCCACCACGAGCAATGCCTGCAAGCAGATCAGGGGCATAACGGAGCCAGTTTTGCAGAAACAGCAAATACAAACTTTGAGGCCTCCTTTTTCTCAGCCTTCACTTGTTGTTGTAAAGCATCTAAAGAAAACAAAAACAAACAGGAAGTTAGAACTGCACAATGTTCTTAAACATTTGATCGGTAGTAGTGTATGACTGACAGAAGGTGGGTCATAAATATTTGGAAATGTGACTGTTACAATGTTATGGAAGCCCGTTTCCGCCACTAAAAAAAAAAAAAAAAAAAAAGAGTAATTGCGACTTTTTATCTCAGAATTCTGACTTTTTATCTCGCAATTGCGAGTTTATATCTCACAATTGCGAGTTATAAAGTCAGAATTCTGAGATATAAAGTCGCAATTGCGTGATAAAAAGTCAGAATTGCGAGTTTTTATCTCAGAATTCTGACTTTTTTTCTCGCAATTGCGAGTTATAAAGTCACAATTCTGAGATATAAAGTCGCAATTGCGTGATATAAAGTCAGAATTCTGAGATATAAACTCGCAATTGCGTGATATAAAGTCAGAATTGCGAGTTATAAAGTCACAATTCTGAGATATAAAGTCGCAATTGCGTGATATAAAGTCAGAATTCTGACTTTTTTTCTCGCAATTCTGACTTTTTTTCTCGCAATTGCGAGTTATAAAGTCAGAATTCTGAGATATAAAGTCGCAATTGCGTGATATAAAGTCGCAATTGCGTGATATAAAGTCAGAATTCTGAGATATAAACTCGCAATTGCGTGATATAAAGTCAATTGCGTGATATAAAGTCAGAATTCTGAGATATAAAGTCGCAATTGCGTGATATAAAGTCAGAATTCTGACTTTTTTTCTCGCAATTCTGACTTTTTTTCTCGCAATTCTGACTTATAAAGTCAGAATTCTGAGATATAAAGTCGCAATTGCGTGATATAAAGTCAGAATTCTGACTTTTTTTCTCACAATTGTGTGCAACTTTATTTCTCACAGTTCTTACTTTGCTTGCGTTTCCTTTCATTGCGGGTGACCATCAGGATTGCTGCTTCGTTATTATTATACATAAAATGGAAGACATCATAAAGGATTATTTTTAGCGCAAAATTTCTTTATTGGTAAAATAAAGAAATTTTGATTTTATTGGAGGAGGCACATAACATGAAGATTAGTCTCCGGACATTAGAGAGAACATTATGCAGGAATATACATAGTATAGCATGTTTCCACGGTAACCTTGTACATGAGTACAGCGTTTCCAGGAGAAAAAAACAGCTTTTACTGCCATCTAGTGGGCTTAATACTAAAACGCATCATATTTCATATAATTTCAAATCATATTTCATCAACTTTTGTAACTGCAACTCAAGTCTGGTGGCTCCATAAAAGGGGGCATTCAAGGGTAGAATTACAATTACAAAATTACAGTGGAAGTATTTGGTGAATAAAAGTTGTTTTTAACAGAATTGGATACACTGATGAATTTGACAAGTTTTGAGCAAATGTGTTGTGATTACACAATAATTCCAATATAATAGTAATAGTAATAATAATAAGAATCAACTGTAGCGGAGCGCAATAAAACAGATGAAGCTGAAGTGGCACATTTTATACACCAACAGCTTCAGACATCAGGACGGCAGCACGGCTCTATCGTTGGATGCACCAGATGTTGGATGTCCGTATTTGTTAGACAGAGAAACTGTCCGTCAGTTAATTACAAGAAAAAAAGTCATAATTCTGAGATATAAACTCGCAACTGCGTGATATAAAGTCAGAATTCTGAGATAAAAACTCGCAATTCTGACTTTTTTTCTCGCAATTGCGAGTTTATATCTCAGAATTCTGACTTTATAACTCGCAATTGCGAGAAAAAAAGTCAGAATTCTGAGATAAAAACTCGCAATTCTGACTTTTTATCACGCAATTGCGACTTTATATCTCAGAATTCTGACTTTATATCACGCAATTGCGACTTTATATCTCAGAATTCTGACTTTATATCACGCAATTGTGAGATATAAACTCGCAATTGCGAGATAAAAAGTCAGAATTCTGAGATAAAAAGTCGCAATTACTCTTTTTTTTTTTTATTTAGTGGCGGAAACGGGCTTCCATACAATGTACTACAAAATTAAGTGCAACTTAATATGATTTAAAAAAAGGTGCAAGTTAAAACAAACATGTTCTCCAACCAATACGCCTATATACAGGTGCTGGTCATATAATTAGAATATCATCAAAAAGTTGATTTATTTCACTAATTCCATTCAAAAAGTGAAACTTGTATATTATATTCATTCATTACACACAGATTGATATATTTCAAATGTTTATTTCTTTTAATTTTGATGATTATAACTGACAACTAAGGAAAATCCCAAATTCAGTATCTCAGAAAATTAGAATATTACTTAAGACCAATACAAAGAAAGGATTTTTAGAAATCTTGGCCAACTAAAAAGTATGAACATGAAAAGTATGAGCATGTACAGCACTCAATACTTAGTTGGGGCTCCTTTCGCCTGAATTACTGCAGCAATGCGGCGTGGCATGGAGTCGATCAGTCTGTGGCACTGCTCAGGTGTTATAAGAGCCCAGGTTGCTCTGATAGTGGCCTTCAGCTCTTCTGCATTGTTGGGTCTGGCATATCGCAACTTCCTCTTCACAATACCCCTTAGATTTTCTATGGGGTTAAGGTCAGGCGAGTTTGCTGGCCAATTAAGAACAGGGATACCATGGTCCTTAAACCAGGTACTGGTAGCTTTGGCACTGTGTGCAGGTGCCAAGTCCTGTTGGAAAATGAAATCTGCATCTCCATAAAGTTGGTCAGCAGCAGGAAGCATGAAGTGCTCTAAAACTTCCTGGTATACGGCTGCGTTGACCTTGGACCTCAGAAAACACAGTGGACCAACACCAGCAGATGACATGGCACCCCAAACCATCACTGACTGTGGAAACTTTACACTGGACCTCAAGCAACGTGGATTGTGTGCCTCTCCTCTCTTCTTCCAGACTCTGGGACCCTGATTTCCAAAGAAAATGCAAAATTTACTTTCATCAGAGAACATAACTTTGGACCACTCAGCAGCAGTCCAGTCCTTTTTGTCTTTAGCCCAGGCGAGACGCTGTCTGTTGTTCAAGAGTGGCTTGACACAAGGAATGCGACAGCTGAAACCCATGTCTTGCATACGTCTGTGCGTAGTGGTTCTTGAAGCACTGACTCCAGTTGCAGTCCACTCTTTGTGAATCTCCCACACATTTTTGAATGGGTTTTGTTTCACAATCCTCTCCAGGGTGCGGTTATCCCTATTGCTTGTACACTTTTTTCTACCACATCTTTTAATTCCCTTCGCCTCTCTATTAATGTGCTTGGACACAGAGCTCTGTGAACAGCCAGCCTCTTTGCAATGACCTTTTGTGTCTTGCCCTCCTTGTGCAAGGTGTCAATGGTTGTCTTTTGGACAACTGTCAAGTCAGCAGTCTTCCCCATAATTGTGTAGCCTACAGAACTAGACTGAGAGACCATTTAAAGGCCTTTGCAGGTGTTTTGAGTTTATTAGCTGATTAGAGTGTGGCACCAGGTGTCTTCAATATTGAACCTTTTCACAATATTCTAATTTTCTGAGATACTGAATTTGGGATTTTCCTTAGTTGTCAGATATAATCATCAAAATTAAAAGAAATAAACACTTAAAATATATCAGTCTGTGTGTAATGAATTAATATAATATACAAGTTTCACTTTTTGAATGGAATTAGTGAAATAAATCAACTTTTTGATGATATTCTAATTATATGACCAGCACCTGTAGGTCGTTTGTCACTTCCCTGAAATACCACCCATAGGAGCGTTTACTAAAGTGGCGCCCCTATCGACAACAGGACATATTAATTTTAATACATTGTTCCCTTTTATCTGCGTCATATTTCGAGTTTCGCGTAGCTCAATTGGCAGAGCATTGCATTTACATTTACATTTACATTTATGCATTTGGCAGACGCTTTTATCCAAAGCGACTTACATTGCATTATACTATACATTGCAATAACAATATGCAATCATGTGATCATACGATCGTGGGTTCGATCCCAGGGAACGCATGTGCTCATAAAGTGTATATGCACTATAAATCAGTAAGGGAAGGTTTAGAGATGGGGTGGGTGTAGACGTTAATAAAAAAAATGAGTTTTGCTAAATGGAAATAGGAGAAATGGTGTAAAAAGTCCACACATTGCATTTAAATGAACACGCATTTTGATTGGTAATGACAGTCATACGTCATTTCAAGACGACAGACGTAACACGACACTTATTTTTACGCCAGCTAGAGGGCGCATGACTTTAAAACTTTAACTCCCTCGATCACAATGTCAATGTCAGCAGGTGGTTCATGAAGTTCTCCCCCTAATGAACACCACCACAAAGAGCTGCTCAGGGTCACCCTCACAATCATCTGTCTGGTTATCCTAAAGTCATGTACATAAAACAAACAAACCAGTTTCATTGCCTTTTGCTAGAATTACTACAAAATAAACAAATTTATACTTTTTTTCTGAAAAATAAATCAGAACATGCTGACGTTCAACTCATAAGGTACTCGTTGATGAGGTCTTCAGGACTTTCAGGAAAAAAGGGCCTACAGGACACACTCTTCTCAAGTGAATGTTTTCAGTCTGTGATAAAGCAATTGTGATTATTTTTCTCATTAAAAAAAAAAAAAAATCTGTAATAAGGAATCAGATTATGTGCAGATATGTGATAGCAAAGGATAGGACATTTTTTTTTTACAAAACTAAAATAATTTGTATTAATGACTAGCCACATTTGCAATTAAAAAACGCATATGAATCAGTCACTGGTTGCATTTATAATTTAGTCTGAAAATAAAACATGCATCAACAAATCATAAATTATCTTTACACCCTAATACATATATTTGAACATTCTTGATTAAAGGGATTGTTCAGACAAATATCAAAATTTGCTATTACTCACCTTCAGGCCATCCAAGACGGTAAAAAAGGAATTCATTTTAAATTAAATTAATTACGATTCCGTTAGTATTCATGTTCAAAAACAACGTTAATTAACTGTAAACCACACATTCAAACGCTGCATTATCCAATATATAAAGTAAAACAAATTTCCAAGTTCAACCTACCTTTCAGTCCGAGAAAATCGATCGATTCGAGCAGAAAGTTCAAGACGCTCGTGCGTCGTGACGTCAGAAAAACGTCTGACGCGGGATCCTTAAAGTGCAGGTGTTGAGTAGTTGTGAATCTAGTATTTAAGTTGAAAGAGTGTAACGTTATTATAATAATAATTATGTCCAGCTGGTTGGAGTTTATCTACACACTGCAGTTGGCAGGATTTTTATTTATTTATTTATTCATTTTTATTTATTTTATTTATTTATTTTTGTGGGACTAGAGGGAAGGGCCATGAGGAGCATGAATGCTAATGTGAATAAAGTGTTGAATGAGGGGACAGGTGGATTGACATAGCTTAGTCTAAGTTCCACCACTGGGAAATGAAGCTGACCAAAAATCAACGTTGATTCAATGTTGTCTTTTTCAACACTGAAAAGCATTGAAATTTCAACATTGATTCAGCATTATTTAGCATTGAATTTTCAATCTTAACCAAAACGATGATTCTGATGGAATTTCAACATTGAATTAATGTCACCTTGCTATCTGGGATATATATTCCTTCACATCTTACGCAGCCAAAATCGGCGAATTTCACTGCCAAATCAGAAGTGCAAAAGAACATTTTTCAAATTGTCATCAGTAGATTTTATGGCACCTACAGTAAATGTTGTATTGTCTTCTATATGTTTTATTTTACCAGTTGTGGAATCCAACCATTCATCCATCTGAGGTAACGTAGTTAGCCTACTTTACTGAGTAATTCCATTTTATGCAACTTTACACATTTATTAGTAAATTAATAATTAATTACATGTAAGATCATCATGTTTGCAGCAAACAATATAGATCAGACCTAATGGAATAATAATAGTATTACTCCAAAACTAGTCTGCCTTCTCTTAAAAAAATAAATTTTTATCAAGCTAAAATCTACATAGTTCCCAACGAAAGTACTGTTTAGTGTAAAACATGCTGAAGATTAGCAAACAGGCTGTCGATTAATTAAATGATTAGCTATTTCCCCACAAAAGCTGTTTAATCAGCATAGTGAAGCCTCTCATCCATTGACATCCATTCAAAAAACAGCCTCTGGTCTCTTTCCCTGTGTACCACCAGAGGCTGAGCGTTAGCATTAGCCGTTACGCTTGGCTATAAGGACCAAGCACTGAGTCTCTTACGCACACCACTCGGCCTGTGGACCTGGAAAAGGCAGTAACTTCCGTGACGTGATTCTCCCCACGGCAGGGGCACGTTCAAGCTCAAACCGGTGTGCAGCGTTTTGCTACGGTTTCCAGGTTGAATGGCATGTTTCCTGGAAACGGTGTGCAACGGGTACGTTTTCTCTTGTTTGGTGGGTGTGTCAAAAATATCAGCCCAATCAGCAGCAACATGTATATTAACCACGCGGTATTAAAGAAACAGCTCGTAAATGTAATTAACATCAAAATAAATTCACAAAAGCAAGTATATTGTTTGCACATGTTTATTTACATTAATGGCAAAATAACTTATAATAAGAGCACAAGTATAGATCTGGAACTTCTTTAAGTCTGTCTAAATATCATTTAGTAATTGCAATGTCTTCTGGTCCATATCCTTTTCTTAGGAAGGTGTGCTAGACACTGATTAATGTAACATAAAAATACTATACTTATATATTTTGCTATTGTATTGTGGAGTGATACTTTCATAAACTTTCATAAACATAAAGGCAAATGTTGGATCACAATAATTAGGAACCACAGTTTCCACAAATCCCTTCACTCGATTGGGATGTTCTCTTTTATTCTGCAAGGGCAGTGACTGTAACATCGAGCATATTTTGCAGTATTAAACATGTATTTATACCGATTTCATCAGGCTCCGAAAACGAAAAACGAAAAGAGACTTCAAAATGAAAAAGAATGGCCTTCTCAGCTGCCATAGTTGCATCTCTTGCATCATCAGAACAGGGTGTTCAACGCCCAGGTCTATATATTATACACCTCTAGCCATGATAGGCTCACTCAACAGACCGTAACGAACCAATAGTAGACAGAGACCAACACCCACACTGCCACAATTACATATGGTAAATAATAGTTTTAAGTAAAACCTTAAACATTAAATAAAATTAAAAATATATATTTTTTTTAGTTTGACTTGATTGTTATTTATAATTATTGTTTACTTAAAAAAGTTGAGTTGCTTTACTTAGTTTTTAAAATTCATTTGCTTTTTTTTAATACTGCTTTAAAAAAAGCAAAACAGCAAGACTTATTTCACATCAAAACTAACTTTTCAAAAAGGAACAAGGAAAGCAATGTGTAACGGAGATATTTTTTGCTGAGGGACTTTTATTTTGATGGGTTGCTCTGTTTCCAGTACGTCCGCGGGAGATGCAAAGACGTCTGGGAAAAGTTAGAAACGTAATGAGCAGACACGCCATGAAACGTAATGAGCAGACACGCCATGATCGTTGTGTGAGGAGTCTATTTTTCCGCCTGTGATTTAACTTAAGACGTATAGAGACCAACAGTCCCCATTGACTTTATATAGTGTGCATTCTCTGCTTCTATTGAATCCTCCTTGAACTGTTTCTTGCCATCCGCTCCCCTGGACGATAACATTTCTTTGTTAAATACTGTCCTCTCATCTGGCTTGGACTCATTTGCACCAATAAAATCTCGTATAGTGGTCTTTGCACGCTCAGCTCCCTGGTATACTGACGAGCTGTGCTCTATGAAGGCAGCTTGTCGTAAGAGGGAGCGTAGGTGGCTTACTGTGCATCACCAAGCTTGGAAGGACCACCTACATGAATATAAAGCAGAGTTAGTATCCACCAGAAGTCAGTATTTTTGCCATATAATTGCCAATAATCAAAAAAATCCTTGTCAGCTATTTTATTCTATTAACAAATTGCTCAAAGGCAATGGTGCCACCAGTGTGCCTTCTTCAGCTCATCTTTGTAATCGCTTTCTTGAGTTTTTTAGTGCTAAGATTGACAATGTTCGTAAGTGCATTACTGCCACTTCGGTTTCTTCTTTTTCTATTCCTCACTTCTCTGGTACCACTTTTTCAAAAATTTCTTCTTTGGATCTGGCCTCTCATTGTAAGGAGGTTTCCCAGATGAAAGCAGCCACTTCCATAGTTGACCCTATACAAACTCAGTTGTTTAAATCTTGTTTTGGCTCTTTAGGCTCTGTTGTCTTGAGTATAATAAATGACTCCTTGTGTACATGAGTTGTGCCAGCTGCTTCTGTAACCCCTGTACCAAAAAAGGCTAACATGGACTTGGACAACCTAAACAATTTTCGTCCCATTTCTAATCTTCCTTTTCTCGCTAAAATTCTTGAGCGTATCGTGGCATCTCAATTGCACACTCATCTCACTGCAAACAATCTTTTTGAATCACTCCAATCTGGATTTCGCAAATTCCATAGCACTGAAACAGCTCTAGTTAAAGGTACGAATGACTTGTTGATTGCTGCTGACTCTGGATGTCTTTCAATATTGATCCTTCTTGATCTAACTGCAGCTTTTGACACAGTAGATCACTGTCTATTACTCACTCGCTTGGAATCTACCTTTGGTATTACTGATACGGTATTAAACTGGTTTAAGTCTTATTTTTCTGACCGTAGACAGTTTATTTCCTTGGGTGGATGTCGGTCCGAAGTTGGTTCAGTTCAATGTGGTGTCCCCCAGGGTTCAATTCTGAGTCCCCTTCTATTTAGCATGTACATCTTTCCTCTTGGTCAGCTTTTAAGATCTCTTGGTCTTAATTTCCATTTTTATGCAGATGACACCCAAATTTATATTCATACAAAAACTGGTGATAATGCAGCTATTGGTTTTGTTGAACACTGCATTTCTGAGATAAAAGTTGGATGTCTCAAAACTTCCTTTGTCTCAACAGTGAGAAGACAGAAGTTTAACTTATTGGCTCTCCCCATCAAATGAATAAATCTGGTCCTTTAACCCTAAACGTGGAAGGCTCTGCTCTAGAGTTTCAAACAAAATTAAAAAATTTGGGGGTGATATTTGACACAAACGTAACATTTGACTCTCACGTCCAGAACACAGTAAAAAATTCTTATTTTCATCTAAGAAATATTGCAAGACTGCACCCCGTTATCCTTTTCTGTAGCTGAAAAACTGATCAACACTCTTGTTTTTTCACGCATCGATTACTGTAACGCTCTTCTTGCTGGGGTCTCGAAATCTACCTTAAATAAATTGCAATCTGTTCAAAATTCAGCCGCTAGGATCCTGACAAGGACCAGGACTAGGGACCATATCTCTCCAGTTTTAGAGTCACTACACTGGCTCCCTGTCAGGTTCTGGATTGATTTTAAAATTCTTATGCTGACCTACAAGGCATACCTACAATGCTATGGCTCCGCATTACTTGTCACAACTTTTAACTATCTATACTCCGAGACGCGATCTCCGGTCCTCCGATTCTGGTCTTTAAGCTGTTCCTCCTACTCGTTTACACTCTATGGGTGACCGGGCTTTTTCTGTTTGTGCACCTAAACTTTGGAATTCTCTTCCCACTGAGATTAGATAGGTCAAATCTTTTAGTGTTTTTAAGTCTGTTCTTAAAACCCACTTTTTTTAGGATAGCATTTATGTGATTTAATTTGTTTTAGGTTTATGTACGTATGTATGTGTGTGTGTGTGTGTGTATATATATATATATATATATATATATATATATATGTATATATGTACAGATATGTATATGCTCTTTGTTTCATTTTTATTTCTATGCTTGTAAAGCACTTTAAGATGTCACCCTTAAAGGCTCTATATAAAATAAAGTTTATTATTATTATCTTCTCTTTTATACAGAAACAGCTTTAAGATGATTCTTTGTGATATGACATTGTTCTCCCCTTTTCATAACAATCAGTGAATAAATGATTTTTAACACTGTTCTCTTAGTAGGTACAACTTCCAGCTCTGATCCTTGCTATGATTATCACACTCTTGATGAACACTGGAGAGACATACGGAAAACTCCATTCCAAGTCGGTGGACATGATGACACCAGGATTGAATGGAGTGGCTGGTATCGGCTGTATTTGAATGGAGAAAGTGCCCAGATGTCTGAGTGGTGTGTGAGTAGTACATCATGTGGTGGTGAAACTGGACTGTATCTCAATGGTTCTCATCCAAGTCCAGAGGATGGAGTGGTGACCCGTGAAGTTGTGGAAACAAGCTTTTGGACCCACCAGTGTGGCAAATACAGATCCACATCGATCGAAGTCAAAGCATGTTCAGTAGATTATTACGTCTATAAACTCATCAAGCCAAATGCGTCGATCCCCAGGCCTTCATATTGTGCAGGTACAATTTTAATCTCACAGCTTTAGACTAACTGTTCAACATTTCATCAGCACATTGGTAATATTACATTAAAGTGTTAGTTCACCCCAAAATGAAAATTCTGTCATTAATTACTCACCCTCATGTCGTTCTAAACCTGTAAGACTTTCGTTCATCTTAAGAACAAGAAATGAAGATATTTTTGATGAAATCTTAAAGAGATGTCTATTTTCTGTTCTTTTAAGTAAATGTCAGATGCAGCTTTTTAGTCACTTCAAAAATATGACGAATTTGTAATCAGCAGAGGTCTGTTTGAAGGAAGTGTGTGACCTTTATGTAAACTTTAATTTAACAGAAGTTACCATTCACAAGTTAACATTTGGTTTACATAAATTTAGTGTCCCCATTCATTTTTGTCACCCTTTCTCTGAAGGGGTTGAAAGACCTGGCTGCAAACCTTTGTTTAGAATTTAATTGCTCAGAACTGTATAAACCATTATTGTGCTTTTAGTATTTGATAACCAACATTCTAAATTAATATGCAGTATTAGTATTTTAAAAGTACTTACAAATATTACAAACATTTCTTTTTTCCAGTTGCTTTCCAAAACATCAGCAGTGATCCCTGCTACAACTATGAGTCTCTGGATCGTCCCTGGAGAGCCAACAATGAAAGTGGAGGTTACATTTGTGATGAATGATTCTCCTGGAATGGCTGGTACCGGCTTTTTTACTATGGAATGGACATCCGGATGTCAGAGACCTGTGTTAGTACATTCAGTTGTAATGTATACAACAATCTGTGGCTCACTGAACCTCACCCTCAGATAGAGGATGGAGTGGTGATCAGGGAGGTCTGTGGAGCGTCTTACTGGGGTGGCTGCTGTGAAGACAGTTCAAAACCCATCAGAGTGAAAGCGTGTCCAGGCAATTACTATGTCTATGAACTTGTGAATCCACAACTCTATTGTGCAGGATACTGCACAGGTACCATGGTTTTTCATTATTATTATTATTATTAGTAGTAGTAGTAGTTTAAGTCTTTCACACCTTTTAAAATGATTTCAGTCATGTCTTGAATTTCCTTTGTTTTAGATGTCAACACCATTTCACAGGCTGTTTCCACTATAAGTCCAGCTATAATTACTGGATCCATTGTCACCTTGAGTAAGTCATGCAGTATGTACAACATGTATAATTTGTATAACATACAGTACTGTGCATAAGATTTAGGCACTTGAAAAATAGTAGCTATGATGATTTTGTTTGTATTTATCAGTTAATTAACAGACAAACTGTGTAAAGAGAAGAAACAAATGACTTTGGTTGTAAGTTTGGGGTCACTGTCATGAAAAAAAAAAAAAAAAAAAAAGACATTGACTAGACACCTGCTTGGTGGTACAGTATGATGGATAAGAATCTCCACATACCTTTCAGCTTGACTTGATCCACCTTGATCATTGGCTAGGCTACTGTTTGCGGATTTCTCCTTGGATTTGGTAAAGGCTGCTGTTTTGGATTAACTGTTGCTCACCTCTACCCACAACTATTGACCTGTTTGTTGCTGCCTGTCTGCCTAGTTCTGGATCCTTTGTCTGCGCTGACCTTTCATCCATTTATTCTCATCTGCTTATCCTTCTCTTAGGGCCATGAAAAGTATTTCCAATTTTAACTTATGCTCCATCTATCCATCCATCCATAAATCAATTCCTATATGGGACCATTTCAACCATTTGTACCTGCACTCAACCCACTCAACCTAGTTATGAACCCCAAGATACTTGAACTCCTACAATTGGGGAAGCATCTCACCCTCTACCCAGTGTGGGCAGTCCACCTTTTTCAAGCTAAGAACCATGGCCTCAGATTCAGAGGTACTGGCTCTCATCCCCACTGCTTTAGACTCAGTCACAGTCTGCTCACTCTTGGCGCCTTGCCACTTCTGAGCTTTTTAACTACCTTAGTCCTCCAACCCTGCCTCTTCTTGTTAGGGCTCAGAATAACCCCTCAAGAACTCCACCTCAAGTCTATATTGCCAGACAAGGTCAGCAATTTTCTGTACAGAATTACAATACAGTACTCATGTTGTTGCTCATGAGTCTTTTGGCCTTATTTCTATACTGGAGGTAGGACTTTTTGGCCCACCGTCCAGCATCTCCTTCAAGAACGTGAGAACTGATGCAATCTTGCAATTAGTAGGGTCCAGATTCCGAGCGAAGCACCAGCTTGAGAAAATAGATCCTTTCTAGGCATAAGGCGCCTCGTAGAAGGGGACAAAGCTTTGTTTTATTTCAGGTTCCAATTTTGGCTGAGACTGGACAGGTGTTTAAACTGGCCTTGGCCGCTGCTGAGTAGACAGAGCAGTCTTGGGGCAAATGGAACTGTCGCAGAAAAACTAGCTTTCTTTGGCAGGAAGTGGCTCATGGCTTGCAACGACATCTGGGCCGTGATGTAGCGTTTTGCAAAGGCGTCTGCTGTGGAGCCAAACAATCCCGACGGAGAGACGGGGGAGTGGAGCAGAGCCGTTCTGTCAGCGCCCTTGATTTCGGTGAGGTTGAGTCATAAGTAGCGCTTGAGTACCACTAAGCTGGCCATAGCATGGCTGATGGCTTGGGCAGTGGCTTTAGTAGAGTGCCAAGGGCCAAGTGTGCTGCATTGCACAGCTCCTTAAACATCGCTGGGTCAGATCTAGACTCGTCCATGTCATGGAGAAGCTTGACCTGATGTACTTGGCGCACTGCCATCATGTGTAGGGCAAAGGTGACCTGGCTATCAGTGGCGAACGCTGAGTGCCGAGTAGGGGACACGCCACATTTTAGAAAGCTCTTGATGGACCTCTGGGATGAACGGGCAAGTCACTGGAGTGAAGTCTGCTAGCAGTGCCCTGTCTGCAGGAACCGTTTGTCAAGTCGGCTGCAGACAGGCTCTTCTGGAGCTGACCAATCCAAGCCAAGCTGTTGTACCACCTTGGTGAGGACTCACATGAGCTCAGAGTCCAATGCGGGGCTGTGCTTCAGCAGTCTCTTTAGGTGGTGGAGGGGTGGAGTCGTTGCCGGACTTCGCCCACTCCTTGCACTCAGAAGCGGCCAGAGACATGTTGTCAAAGTTGTCATCACACCCGCCAAAGGAGACTATGCCACTCACTCGAGACAAGGGCCGCTGATCTTCGAGGTTAAAGAGCACAGGGAACTGACCGCATTGAGGGGAGAGCAAGGCACGAGGGTGCTGGGCAGATGTAAGCTTGCTTCTGCCTCACTGATTAGCCTGGTGGCTACGCTGTTTCTTCCTTCTCGGCTCGAGTGGGGAGGGAGACGAGGGAACAGGCGGATCAGTAGAAGACAATTCGACATTATCTCACAGTGAGGGCAGCTGGGGTCCAGGAGTGCTGTCTCAGCGTGGGAGTGGCCCAGGCAGGCGTTGCACTCAAAGTCCTCGTCGAGTACGGGCATGTAAGCTCCGCATGTGCCACATTCATGGTGCGACATTTGTAACAACAACGCTGGAAACTGCTTTGTGATCGCCGAATGGCCACAGGGGAGAGCGCTGAGTCAGCCGGTAGCTGAACATAGACTGTAAAAAAAGATGGACGATGCACCTTCACTCTCTTAAATTGTAGTAAGTGAAGCCACCAGTGTCCTATTATGGTGCTGACATATTGAGTCTCGATTCTGTGCATAGTGAACTTGGATCCCGAAGTGGAGCCATGATATCAAGGTACCACCCACACTTCCACAGAACTCTTTATGTCGGTGTGAAAAAAAACAGTTCTGGAAATGTAGAAATTAAAGTTAAAGCTCCAATCTCCTCCTGAAGGTCCAGAAAAATGTCTGTTGGTGCTTCAGTGACTACTTCACTCAGAGAAGCTGTCAATCTCAGCTGTCAATCACAATGTCAAAACCCACATTTTTTTATAGCATCAAATAACTAACTAAAAACAAACTTATTTAAAAAATGAACACTTTAACTAACTTCAGCGTGACTTATTGAAACGCTTTGGCCGCACTTTTCAGGACTCGTGTGGTACGCTTGTCGCTGAAGCGTCATTGATTCACTGCAATGGTTTAAACAACGGTGAGAAAGGTGAAGGTGAGCATAAGCTTCAGTCTTCTTCGAAGCAGCGAGGAGATGATCTTTGCACTGAAACAGAAAGATTCTGATGATATGGCATTCCATGACTGCCTATATTAACTAATATAGGCAGTCAACCCCGCCCTTTATTGTGGGCTGAAATGCCATTTGTCTGTGCAGGTGCACAGACGTGAACCAATCAGGCTTCAGGATTCTGAGAAAAGGGAGTTTTCCCCATAAGCGCCAGCTTACTGATGCAATGCAAGTGAACTGTATTGAAATAAAACCATGGTTAATTTTCGTAAGGGCACTTCTGTTCCTCATCCAGTTTCACGTTATAATTGTGTTTTAATGTATTATACTGTTGATTCTTAGCATTTGTTTAGTATATTTACACATTTTGTATGTAGTTAATGAATAAATATATACTCTTAGAATAATTTTATTTTTGAAAGCATAATTTATTTATTTTTTTCCGGAAGAGCCTTTTTTTTTTTTTTCAGTGAAAGTTTTGTCTTACAATTCAACATGGAAACGTATTAATATATGTTATTTGTTTTGGTCCGATCATCAGCTAAAATAGATTATGATCCGTGCAATAACTACAACATACTGGACAACCACTGGAGAAGCACACTCAATTACTGGTACAGTCAACATGGATCCATATCTGATCATGATGACACTCGTGTAGAATGGGATGGCTGGTATCGACTCTTCATTAATGGTTTGAGTTCTCAGATGCCTGAGTGGTGTGTGTCTTATATGGCATGTGGAGGTTATAGTGCTCTGTGGCTTGGTGGCTCTCATCCTCGGCTAGAAGATGGAGTTGTTACTCGTGAAATTTATGGCTCTCACTTTGATCAGTGCAGTTACTACAGATCAGACCCAATCCAAGTCAAAGCTTGTCCGGGAAATTATTATGTCTACAAATTTACCAGGCCACCTCTTTTGATGCCAGCTCCTGTATATTGTGCAGGTACATTCATTCTTATTTATATTTGACATGCTTATCATGAATTGTTTTGTAGGTTTTTATATTATTAACTTGAAGAAGTTTAATTTGCAGTATATAATTTTCTCTTTCTTCTTTTTCAATATAGTACCTTTTTCCACCCCAAGTGTCGACCCCTGCTACAACTATACCAGTCTGGATCAGCCTTGGAGAGCCACCAACAAATCTGCTGTTTTAGAAATTCATGACAGTAGAACATGTGATTATAACGTGGACTGGAAAGGCTGGTACAGGCTGTTCTACAATGGTCAGAGTGTTCAGATGCCAGAGTCATGTGTTAAAAGACACATGTGTAGCTCTCATAACTCCCTGTGGCTCAACGGCCCTCACCCACAGCTGGAAGATGGAGTGGTCACCCGTCAGGTCTGTGGTAACTCATATAATGGCTGCTGTACTTACAAATCCCACCCTATAAGAGTCAAAGCCTGTCCAGGAAATTACTATGTTTATGAGTTTGTCAAGACAATATCTTGTGGAGCCTATTGTGCAGGTAATCATTTACTCATATGCACTTCAATCTGTTAGTTTTCTGAATTTTATTCGAAAATTATTCATATTTATTTATTTTTTTAAATGTTCCCGATATTAGATGTCACGAGTCTTAGTACAGAATCTACAAAAACAACTTCCATTACTCCGCCAATCACAATCACTGGTAAAGTATTATCTTGCTTCCTTGACTCCCACAAACATTTTTGGGCTGGTATTTTCGGTGCCCCGTCACATGAACTCTCAGCATTTTTCTGTTTGTGTCACTATTATGTGAGGGTGTAGTAAATTCATGGCATTTTTATTTCTAGACATTTATCTCTCTCTGAGTGTATACAGTTCTTGAACAGTTGGAAGGGGAAGACTGATAATTCACTCAGCTGTCTCTAATGTTCATTGTATTATTATGATGTCTGATTTGGTAGCCAATATTTACTAACAACATTGATTCAACAAAATTTATTTTTATAATGTTTCTATAACAGCAGCTCCCCCTGTTGACCCCTGCTACAACTACAATGTCCTGGATGATCCATGGAGAGCCACCAACAATCAACATTCCTCTCAAATAATGTGTGACACTGCGGTCAGCTGGAACGGCTGGTATCGTCTCTTCATTCAGGGTCAGAGCGTTCAGATGCCAGACACATGTGTTGATCAGTATAGTTGTGGCACTGATGCCCCACTGTGGCTGAACGGAGGACATCCAACAGTTGAGGATGGAGTGGTCACTCGAGATGTCTGCGGTCACTGGAGCAATAACTGCTGCTATTTCCAGTCCAATCCCATTAAAGTCAAAGCCTGTCCAGGAGATTATTATGTCTATGAGTTTGTGAGCCCAACTGTCTGCAATTTGGCATACTGTGCAGGTAAATGTGTTTACATGTGCCTTTTGTTTATGCAAGACATATTTTTAATGTAATATTTATCTTTTTTCCCCAGATGTAACAATAAACATTACCACTACTACTTACATGCCAGAGACAACCACAGAAACTACTGCCGAAACTACAACCACAGAAACTATACCTGAAACTACAACCATGGAAACTACAGCCAAACCACAAGAACTGGTAATACAATGTGCTTTATTCCAATCTGTATGATTGGTATGTGTCTGTGATGCATAGGACCACATAAAATAGTGTTAAATCTATGGACGTCTTGAGATCAAGGGAGTGAGGTTTACCTGCACAGCTCTCACTAGCTGGCCTCTGTTATCCCCACTCCCCGCAACATAGTGTCGGTCCAGATCTGGCCCACATTTTGTCCGTGTGTAATCCACATGTACCAGATGTGGGCCGGATCTGGGCAACACTATCTCACAACCAATTTGTACGTATTTTATGAGGTGGCTAATTCGTATGAATTTGTACAACCTCACTCGTACGAATTCATACGATTTGTATAAACCCCAGTGACGGGTAGGTTTAGGGGCGGGGTTAGGGGTAGGTCATTCGTACGAATTCATACGAATTTGGCAACTCGTAAAATATGTACGATTTAGCAAAAAGTTAAAATACCTAGTTAAAGGTACGAATGACTTGTTGATTGCTGCTGACTCTGGATGTCTTTCAATATTGATCCTTATTGATCTAACTGCAGCTTTTGACACAGTAGATCACTGTCTATTACTCACTCGCTTGGAATCTACCTTTGGTATTACTGATACGGTATTAAACTGGTTTAAGTCTTATTTTTCTGACCGTAGACAGTTTATTTCCTTGGGTGGATGTCGGTCCGAAGTTGGTTCAGTTCAATGTGGTGCTCCCCAGGGTTCAATTCTGAGTCCCCTTCTTTTTAGCATGTACATCTTTCCTCTTGGTCAGCTTTTAAGATCTCTTGGTCTTAATTTCCATTTTTATGCAGATGACACCCAAATTTATATTCATACAAAAACTGGTGATAATGCAGCTATTGGTTTTGTTGAACACTGCATTTCTGAGATAAAAAGTTGGATGTCTCAAAACTTCCTTTGTCTCAACAGTGAGAAGACGGAAGTTTAACTTATTGGCTCTCCCCATCAAATGAATAAATCTGGTCCTTTAACCCTAAACGTGGAAGGCTCTGCTCTAGAGTTTCAAACAAAATTAAAAAATTTGGGGGTGATATTTGACACAAACTTAACATTTGACTCTCACGTCCAGAACACAGTTAAAAATTCTTATTTTCATCTAAGAAATATTGCAAGACTGCGCCCCCTGTTATCCTTTTCTGTAGCTGAAAAACTGATCAACACTCTTGTTTTTTCACGCATCGATTACTGTAACGCTCTTCTTGCTGGGGTCTCGAAATCTACCTTAAATAAATTGCAATCTGTTCAAAATTCAGCCGCTAGGATCCTGACAAGGACCAGGACTAGGGACCATATCTCTCCAGTTTTAGAGTCACTACACTGGCTCCCTGTCAGGTTCCGGATTGATTTTAAAATTCTTATGCTGACCTACAAGGCATACTTACAATGCTATGGCTCCGCATTACTTGTCACAACTTTTAACTATCTATAGTTAAAAGTTGGTCTGGTCTTTAAGTTGTTCCTCCTACTCGTTTACACTCTATGGGTGACCGGGCTTTTTCTGTTTGTGCACCTAAACTTTGGAATTCTCTTCCCACTGAGATTAGATAGGTCAAATCTTTTAGTGTTTTTCAGTCTGTTCTTAAAACCCACTTTTTAAGATAGCATTTATGTGATTGAATTTGTTTTAGGTGTATGTACGTATGTATGTGATATATATATATATATATATATATATATATATATATAATATGTACAGATATATGTATATGCTCTTTGTTTCATTTTTATTTCTATGCTTGTAAAGCACTTTAAGATGTCACCCTTAAAGGCGCTATATAAAATAAAGTTTATTATTATTATCTTCTCTTTTATACAGAAACAGCTTTAAGATGCTTCTTTGTGATATGACATTGTTCTCCCCTTTTCATAACAACCAGTGAATAAATGATTTTTAACACTATTCTCTTAGTACATACAACTTCCAGCTCTGATCCTTGCTATGTTTATAACACTCTTGATGAACACTGGAGAGACATACGGAAAACCCCATTCCAAGTCGGTGGACATGATGACACCAGTATTGAATGGAGTGGCTGGTATCGGCTGTATTTGAATGGAGAAAGTGCCCAGATGTCTGAGTGGTGTGTGAGTAGTACATCATGTGGTGGTGAAACTGGACTGTATCTCAATGGTTCTCATCCAAGTCCAGAGGATGGAGTGGTGACCCGTGAAGTCGTGGGAGCAAGCTTTTGGACCCACCAGTGTGGCAAATACAGATCCACATCGATCGAAGTCAAAGCATGTTCAGTAGATTATTACGTCTATAAACTCATCAAGCCAAATGCGTCGATCCCCAGGCCTTCATATTGTGCAGGTGCAATTTTAATCTCACAGCTTTAGACTGTTCAACATTTCATCAGCACATTGGTAATATTACATTAAAGTGTTAGTTCACCCCAAAATGAAAATTCTGTCATTAATTACTCACCCTCATGTCGTTTCTAAACCTGTAAGACTTTCGTTCATCTTAAGAACAAGAAATGAAGATATTTTTGATGAAATCTGAGAGATGTCTATTTTCTGTTCTTTTAAGTAAATGTCAGATGTAGCTTTTTAGTCACTTCAAAAATATGACGAATTTGTAATCAGCAGAGGTCTGTTTGAAGGAAGTGTGTGACCTTTATGTAAACTTTAATTTAACAGAAGTTACCATTCACAAGTTAACATTTGGTTTACATAAATTTAGTGTCCCCATTCATTTTTGTCACCCTTTCTCTGAAGGGGTTGAAAGACCTGGCTGCAAACCTTTGTTTAGAATTTAATTGCTCAGAACTGTATAAACCATTATTGTGCTTTTAGTATTTGATAACCAACATTCTAAATTAATATGCAGTATTAGTATTTTAAAAGTACTTACAAATATTACAAACATTTCTTTTTTCCAGTTGCTTTCCAAAACATCAGCAGTGATCCCTGCTACAACTATGAGTCTCTGGATCGTCCCTGGAGAGCCAACAATGAAAGTGGAGGTTACATTTGTGATGAACGATTCTCCTGGAATGGCTGGTACCGGCTTTTCTATTATGGAATGGACATCCGGATGTCAGAGACCTGTGTTAGTACATTCAGTTGTAATGTATACAACAATCTGTGGCTCACTGAACCTCACCCTCAGATAGAGGATGGAGTGGTGATCAGGGAGGTCTGTGGAGCGTCTTACTGGGGTGGCTGCTGTGAAGACAGTTCAAAACCCATCAGAGTGAAAGCGTGTCCAGGCAATTACTATGTCTATGAACTTGTGAATCCACAACTCTATTGTGCAGGATACTGCACAGGTACCATGGTTTTTAATTATTATTATTAGTAGTAGTAGTAGTTTAAGTCTTTCAAACCTTTTAAAATGATTTCAGTCATGTCTTGAATTTCCTTTGTTTTAGATGTCAACACCATTTCACAGGCTGTTTCCACTATAAGTCCAGCTATAATTACTGGATCCATCGTCACCTTGAGTAAGTCATGCAGTATGTACAACATGTACAACATGTATAATTTGTATAACATACAGTACTGTGCATAAGATTTAGGCACTTGAAAAATAGTAGCTATGATGATTTTGTTTGTATTTATCAGTTAATTAACAGACAAACTGTGTAAAGAGAAGAAAAAAATGACTTTGGTTGTAAGTTTGGGGTCACTGTCATGAAAAAAAAAAAAGACATTTACTAGACACCTGCTTGGTGGTACAGTATGGTGGATAAGAATCTCCACATACCTTTCAGCTTGACTTGATCCACCTTGATCATTGGCTAGGCTACTGTTTGCAGATTTCTCCTTGGATTTGGTAAAGGCTGCTGTTTTGGATTAACTGTTGCTCACCTCTACCCACAACTATTGACCTGTTTGTTGCTGCCTGTCTGCCTAGTTCTGGATCCTTTGTCTGCGCTGACCTTTCATCCATTTATTCTCATCTGCTTATCCTTCTCTTAGGGCCATGAAAAGTATTTCCAATTTTAACTTATGCTCCATCTATCCATCCATCCATAAATCAATTCCTATATGGGACCATTTCAACCATTTGTACCTGCACTCAACCCACTCAACCTAGTTATGAACCCCAAGATACTTGAACTCCTACAATTGGGGAAGCATCTCACCCTCTACCCAGTGTGGGCAGTCCACCTTTTTCAAGCTAAGAACCATGGCCTCAGATTCAGAGGTACTGGCTCTCATCCCCACTGCTTTAGACTCAGTCACAGTCTGCTCACTCTTGGCGCCTTGCCACTTCTGAGCTTTTTAACTATCTTAGTCCTCCAACCCTGCCTCTTCTTGTTAGGGCTCAGAAGAACCCCTCAAGAACTCCACCTCAAGTCTATACTGCCAGACAAGGTCAGCAATTTTCTGTACAGAATTACAACACAGTACTCATGTTGTTGCTCATGAGTCTTTTGGCCTTATTTCTATACTGGAGGTAGGACTTTTTGGCCCACCGTCCAGCATCTCCTTCAAGAACATGAGAACTGATGCAATCTTGCAATTAGTAGGGTCCAGATTCCAAGCGAAGCACCAGCTTGAGAAAATAGATCCTTTCTAGGCATAAGGCGCCTCGTAGAAGGGGACAAAGCTTTGTTTTATTTCAGGTTCCAATTTTGGCTGAGACTGGACAGGTGTTTAAACTGGCCTTGGCCGCTGCTGAGTAGACAGAGCAGTCTTGGGGCAAATGGAACTGTCGCAGAAAAACTATCTTTCTTTGGCAGGAAGTGGCTCATGGCTTGCAACGACATCTGGGCCATGATGTAGCGTTTTGCGAAGGCGTCTGCTGTGGAGCCAAACAATCCCGACGGAGAGACGGGGGAGTGGAGCAGAGCCGTTCTGTCAGCGCCCTTGATTTCGGTGAGGTTGAGTCATAAGTAGCGCTTGAGTACCACTAAGCTGGCCATAGCATGGCTGATGGCTTGGGCAGTGGCTTTAGTAGAGTGCCAAGGGCCAAGTGTGCTGCATTGCGCAGCTCCTTAAACATCGCTGGGTCAGATCTAGACTCGTCCATGTCATGGAGAAGCTTGACCTGATGTACTTGGCGCACTGCCATCATGTGTAGGGCAAAGGTGACCTGGCTATCAGTGGCGAACGCTGAGTGCCGAGTAGGGGACACGCCACATTTTAGAAAGCTCTTGATGGACCTCTGGGATGAACGGGGCAAGTCACTGGAGTGAAGTCTGCTAGCAGTGCCCTGTCTGCAGGAACCGTTTGTCAAGTCGGCTGCAGACAGGCTCTTCTGGAGCTGACCAATCCAAGCCAAGCTGTTGTACCACCTTGGTGAGGACTCACATGAGCTCAGAGTCCAATGCGGGGCTGTGCTTCAGCAGTCTCTTTAGGTGGTGGAGGGGTGGAGTCGTTGCCGGACTTCGCCCACTCCTTGCACTCAGAAGCGGCCAGAGACATGTTGTCAAAGTTGTCATCACACCCGCCAAAGGAGACTATGCCACTCACTCGAGACAAGGGCCGCTGATCTTCGAGGTTAAAGAGCACAGGGAACTGACCGCATTGAGGGGAGAGCAAGGCACGAGGGTGCTGGGCCGATGTGAGCTTGCTTCTGCCTCACTGTTCAGCCTGGTGGCTACGCTGTTTCTTCCGTCTCGGCTCGAGTGGGGAAGGAGACGAGGGAGCAGGCGGATCAGTAGAAGACAATTCGACATCATCTCACAGTGAGGGCAGCTGGGGTCCAGGAGTGTTGTCTCAGCGTGGGAGTGGCCCAGGCAGGTGTCGCACTCAAAGTCCTCATCGGGTACGGGCATGTAAGCTCCGCATGTGCCACATTCGTGGTGCGACATTTGCAACAACAACGCTGGAAACTGCTTTGTGATCGTCGAATGGCCACAGGGGAGAGCGCTGAGTCAGCCGGTAGCTGAACATAGACTGTAAAAAAAGATGGACGATGCACCTTCACTCTCTTAAATTGTAGTAAGTGAAGCCACCAGTGTCCTATTATGGTGCTGACATATTGAGTCTCGAGTCTGTGCATAGTGAACTTGGATCCCGAAGTGGAGACACGATATCAAGGTACCACCCACACTCCCACAGAACTCTTTATGTCGGTGTGAAAAAAAACAGTTCTGGAAATGTAGAAATAAAAGTTAAAGCTCCAATCTCCTCCTGAAGGTCCAGAAAAATGTCTGTTGGTGCTTCAGTGACTACTTCACTCAGAGAAGCTGTCAATCTCAGCTGTCAATCACAATGTCAAAACCCACATTTTTTTATAGCATCAAATAACTAACTAAAAACAAACTTATTTAAAAAATGAACACTTTAACTAACTTCAGCGTGACTTATTGAAACGCTTTGGCCGCACTTTTCAGGACTCGTGTGGTACGCTTCTCGCTGAAGCGTCATTGATTCACTGCAATGGTTTAAACAATGGTGAGAAAGGTGAAGGCGAGCATAAGCTTCAGTCTTCTTCGAAGCAGCGAGGAGATGATCTTTGCACTGAAACAGAAAGATTCTGATGATATGGCATTCCATGACTGCCTATATTAACTAATATAGGCAGTCAACCCCGCCCTTTATTGTGGGCTGAAATGCCATTTGTCTGTGCAGGTGCACAGACGTGAACCAATCAGGCTTCAGGATTCTGAGAAAAGGGAGTTTTCCCCATAAGCGCCAGCTTACTGATGCAATGCAAGTGAACTGTATTGAAATAAAACCATGGTTAATTTTCGTAAGGGCACTTCTGTTCCTCATCCAGTTTCAGGTTATAATTGTGTTTTAATGTATTATACTGTTGATTCTTAGCATTTGTTTAGTATATTTACACATTTTGTATGTAGTTAATGAATAAATATATACTCTTAGAATAATTTTATTTTTGAAAGCATAATTTATTTATTTTTTCCGAAGAGCCTTTTTTTTTTTTCAGTGAAAGTTTTGTCTTACAATTCAACATGGAAACGTATTAATATATGTTATTTGTTTTGGTCCGATCATCAACTAAAATAGATTATGATCCGTGCAATAACTACAACATACTGGACAACCACTGGAGAAGCACACTCAATTACTGGTACAGTCAACATGGATCCATATCTGATCATGATGACACTCGTGTAGAATGGGATGGCTGGTATCGACTCTTCATTAATGGTTTGAGTTCTCAGATGCCTGAGTGGTGTGTGTCTTATATGGCATGTGGAGGTTATAGTGCTCTGTGGCTTGGTGGCTCTCATCCTCGGCTAGAAGATGGAGTCGTTACTCGTGAAATTTATGGCTCTCACTTTGATCAGTGCAGTTACTACAGATCCGACCCAATCCAAGTCAAAGCTTGTCCGGGAAATTATTATGTCTACAAATTTACCAGGCCACCTCTTTTGATGCCAGCTCCTGTATATTGTGCAGGTACATTCATTCTTATTTATATTTGACATGCTTATCATGAATTGTTTTGTAGGTTTTTATATTATTAACTTGAAGAAGTTTAATTTGCAGTATATAATTTTCTCTTTCTTCTTTTTCAATATAGTACCTTTTTCCACCCCAAGTGTCGACCCCTGCTACAACTATACCAGTCTGGATCAGCCTTGGAGAGCCACCAACAAATCTGCTGTTTTAGAAATTCATGACAGTAGAACATGTGATTATAACGTGGACTGGAAAGGCTGGTACAGGCTGTTCTACAATGGTCAGAGTGTTCAGATGCCAGAGTCATGCGTTAAAAGACACATGTGTAGCTCTCATAACTCACTGTGGCTCAACGGCCCTCACCCACAGCTGGAAGATGGAGTGGTCACCCGTCAGGTCTGTGGTAACTCATATAATGGCTGCTGTACTTACAAATCCCACCCTATAAGAGTCAAAGCCTGTCCAGGAAATTACTATGTTTATGAGTTTGTCAAGACAATATCTTGTGGAGCCTATTGTGCAGGTAATCATTTACTCATATGCACTTCAATCTGTTAGTTTTCTGAATTTTTTTTTTTAAATGTTCCCGATATTAGATGTCACGAGTCTTAGTACAGAATCTACAAAAACAACTTCCATTACTCCGCCAATCACAATCACTGGTAAAGTATTATCTTGCTTCCTTGACTCCCACAAACATTTTTGGGCTGGTATTTTCGGTGCCCCGTCACATGAACTCTCAGCATTTTTCTGTTTGTGTCACTATTATGTGAGGGTGTAGTAAATTCATGGCATTTTTTTTTCTAGACATTTATCTCTCTCTGAGTGTATACAGTTCTTGAACAGTTGGAAGGGGAAGACTGATAATTCACTCAGCTGTCTCTAATGTTCATTGTATTATTATGATGTCTGATTTGGTAGCCAATATTTACTAACAACATTGATTCAACAAAATTTATTTTTATAATGTTTCTATAACAGCAGCTCCCCCTGTTGACCCCTGCTACAACTACAATGTCCTGGATGATCCATGGAGAGCCACCAACAATCAACATTCCTCTCAAATAATGTGTGACACTGCGGTCAGCTGGAACGGCTGGTATCGTCTCTTCATTCAGGGTCAGAGCGTTCAGATGCCAGACACATGTGTTGATCAGTATAGTTGTGGCACTGATGCCCCACTGTGGCTGAACGGAGGACATCCAACAGTTGAGGATGGAGTGGTCACTCGAGATGTCTGCGGTCACTGGAGCAATAACTGCTGCTATTTCCAGTCCAATCCCATTAAAGTCAAAGCCTGTCCAGGAGATTATTATGTCTATGAGTTTGTGAGCCCAACTGTCTGCAATTTGGCATACTGTGCAGGTAAATATGTTTACATGTGCCTTTTGTTTATGCAAGACATATTTTTTAATGTAATATTTATCTTTTTTTTCCCCCAGATGTAACAATAAACATTACCACCACTACTTACATGCCAGAGACAACCACAGAAACTACAGCTGTAACTACAACCACAGAAACTACACCTGAAACTACAACCACAGAAACTACTGCCGAAACTACAACCACAGAAGCTACACCTGAAACTACAACCACAGAAACTACTGCCGAAACTACAACCACAGAAGCTACACCTGAAACTACAACCACAGAAACTACTGCCGAAACTACAACCACAGAAACTACAGCTGTAACTACAACCACAGAAACTACTGCCAAAACTACAACCACAGAAACTATACCTGAAACTACAAACATGGAAACTACAGCCGAAACCACAACAACTGGTAATACAATGTGCTTTATTACAATCTGTATGATTGGTATGTGTCTGTGATGCATAGGACCACATAAAATAGTGTTAAATCTATGGATGTCTTGAGATCAAGGGAGTGAGGTTTACCTGCACAGCTCTCACTAGCTGGCCTCTGTTATATTCATATAATACGTACGAATTGCCATGAGATCGGGTTGGATCTGGTCCGCACTATGTTGCTTTCTGGGACTCCTCCTTTCTGAAAACAAAACAGTTTTCTTTCTTTTTGTAGGGTAATATGTAATGCTGAGAATTGGTTGATTGTGACTGTGGTTTACTAAGAAGCGCTGTAGGTAATTATTTGTGTCTGGGATAATAGAAAAAATAAAGTTAACTGATTACAATAAGTTAACTGATTGAGTAGTTTATTAAGTTTACATTTATGCATTTAGCAGACACTGTTTTCCAAAGTGACTTAAAGTGGAGGATTTTTTTTTTTTTGTAAAGGTGTGAAGTCCTACATTTAATCATCTGTTTGGATGCTACGTTAACATGACTCAGTGTGTCTTTGTGTTATATTTCATCTGTCTGTGTTCCCCCTTCAAGTTGTTAGAAATCCCTGTTCTGAACTCAACTGCTCTGAGAATGAAAGGTGTGGGAAGAAAAATGGTGTTTACGGCTGTTTATGTAAAAAGGACCATCACACACCACAACCACATTCTGACTCTTTTGGTTGGTATCATTCACAACAAAATGTGAAACATTTTTTTATGTATGTATTTACAGGTTTTTTTTTTTTCAACTACTTACATTTTTAAAACTTTGCCTTTTTTTCAAAATTTTACACACAAATCCAATAATTGCATACACAAAATGCCTCACATCTCTTGAAGCACTGCATTAAAAATATCACAAACACATCTCAAAAGCAAACATTTGTCTTACGTTCCAAACACCTTTGCCATAATATTCTATTTTTGGATATATCATATACACACAGTTATTCAAAACCTAAAGCTCTTCTTTCATGAGCTCCTATGTACATTTCTGTACAAGATTGAAAGTACTTGGCAGAGAGATGTTGAAAATTTCATGGTAAACATGAAAGCAAGATTGAAACCAAACAATTTTTTTACTGTAAGTATTTGTGGTTGTGAATACAGTATTACACAGTATGAAAGAAAAGAAATACCCCAGGTGAAAAAAAGTACATTTCTATAATGTACTTAAAGTGCTCTATTTTCGTGCACTAATTTTGTACATAATATACTAAAATTTCTTCTTTAGTACTTCTTAAGATAATCTTAAGTACATCTAAGTGTACTCAACTGTGCTATGTTTAGACACCATGAAATATGAACTTAAATGTGCTTTTAATATACTATTTCTGTATTTAAAAAATGTATTTAGATACTACTTCATGATAGTAATTTTGAACCCATAGTGTACTACAAGTGGTGACTAAATATATTTTTTTAAATACAGAGATAATTTATTAAAAGCACATTTTAGTTCACATTTCATGGTGTCTCAAAATAGCACAGTTGAGTACACTTAGTTGTTCTTAAGATTATCTTAAGTACTAAAGAAGAATTTTTAGTATATTAAGTACAAAATTACTGTGCGAAAATAGAGCACTTTAAGTACATTATAGAAATGTATTTTTTTTTCACCTGAGACATCAACCACGTGTAGTTGGACAGAAACAATGGTTGTGTTTGAAAAAGGAAATCAAGGATTTTGTGTGTAAGCAGTAAAAAAAAAAAAAAAAAAAGGTATTTATTGATTTAGTCAGTCATTAATTACCTTTTGTTTGTTTTGTCTAAGACTTCTCAGAAAGCTGTGAAAGCAGCTCTGGCTCCATGTCTGTGTCTCGCTGTCAGCTCTTTGAGGCTGGTTTTCCAGCTGATGTCTTACACCTCAATGATCCCAGCTGCAAAGGAACGGTCCGGAATGGCAGAGTGGAATTCCATTTTGATAATGATGAACACATCTGTGGTACAAATCTTGTGGTAGGATCTTACACATAATGCTATTCAATGTACGGTCATCTCAAATTGTCACTGAATGTTAGATTAAAGAAAACCCTGAAAAGATATTCTTGTGTAATTCCGCTTGGATTCATTAAAGTTTTACATGTATAGAAATGAAGAAAGCAATAGTTATTTTTGACAACTTTTACAGTTTTTTTCAACTGCTTACACACATTTTCAAAACTTTGCCTCTTTTTTTCAAAACTTTACACACAAATCCAAGAATTGGATGCACAAAATGCAAAATGCCTCGCATCTCTTGCAAAATGAAGCATTGTATTCAAAATATCACGAACACATCTCAAAAGCAAACATTTGTCTTACGTTGCAAACACCTTTGCCATAATATTCTATTTTTGGATATATCATATACACACAGTTATTCAAAACCTAAAGCTCTTCTTTCATAACCTTCATTTCAACTTTAATTTTTTTTACTGTGAGCATTTGCGGTTGTGAATCCAGTATTATGGAAGAAAAGAAAAACATCAAGCATGTGTAGTTGGACAGAAACAATGGTTGTGTTTGAAAAAGGAAATAAAGATACTTCCTGTTAGATTTTTGTGTGTTACATAGAGAATTGTGTGTTCTGTTATGAAATTGAATACTGAGTCGAAGGCCGAGAATTAGTGTATGGTTTTGCAGATTTGGTGTGTGGTTCTGGTGTTTGACTGTCAGGTTTCAGAAGTTGTGTGACAAGTAAGGATTTTGTGTGTAAGCGGTTGAAAAAATCTGTCATATAATGTTCACTCACAAGAGACTCCAGTCTTGATCAGTGATTCAGTGATTCATAATGAAGGGCGGATAACTTATGAGTTCAGCTTGGATTGAGAATTATTTCTGTGGACAATTATTATTAAGTGTTTTGTAGCATTTGGTAACTGAACAGAATTTCATTGTTTACTGATAACAGGTTACAATGTTTACATGGAACAATGACTGGTACTGTGTTTCTATCTTGAGATGATGTAAAATAATTGAGATGAGAGGGATAGTTTGACTACTTAGCATGCATGGGAGAAAAAAAAAATATTTTGTGTATTTGATCTGATTAGTCTGAATAACTCACTGCTGATCAGTGCAGCCTGCTATGTCTTGTTTGTTGTTGTGTTGTCTTTGCTCTGTGATTTTTTTTTTTTTTTTTTTGAGTGCATGAGAAAATGGATGTGTAGTGTAAGAACCGTGTCAGTTGTGTGAGAGTTGGAACCCCCATTAACACTTTAGATTTTGGGTAAAATGGTAGTGTGTAAAATATTTGACGTTCAAATTTTATATCTGTGTACCTTCAGGCTAACGGCACCCACTTCATCTATGATAACTTTATTCTGGCGACACCGAGGTCAGAAGGTCTCATCAGCAGAGAGAAAATCCTGAAGCTTTCTTTCAGCTGTGTTTATCCTCAAACACAAACACTTTCCATGAATGTGGAAATCAACCCACTGGAAAGGTGGGAATCTTTTAAACAGGAAAAAATAATGCACAGAATATAAATAATTAAATATATGTAAATATACTCCAAGAATATATTGTATATGGTGTGCTTTTGAAATATCTATTTTTTTCAATATAGATTGAGTTGTGGCAAATTCAAAAATGTTCATAGAACTTTATTCTTTTTTTCATCAGCATTGTCCACAAGACTCTTCCTGCTGGTGAAGGCAGATATCGGGTCCGGATGGTTCCATATCAGGATGATGAGTTTACCCGGCCCTTCACTGGTGCAGTGGATGCAGAGCTCAACCAGGAGATGCATGTGGAAGTTCGTGTTGAGGGGGTCGACAGCCGCCAGTTTGCCCTGGTGATGGACACGTGTTGGGCTACACCTGTGAATGATCCTGATTACAGCCTCCGCTGGGATCTCATCGTTAGAGAGTAAGAGACAGACAACCCAAATAAACACACACCTCGCTTTATTGCTCTGCCCCCAAAATACAATGCAAGAGTCAATGTCTCTTTATCATAGCTGAAACAAAACAAAATAATGCTTTACAAAAAATAATGCAAAGATGACGAATGAACAACAAGGAATAACAAAAAAAGAACATACCGTACACAAGAGTATATACAAGCAAGAGTTGGTTGTTAGTCGCCAACAGCACTCTCAAAACTGCCCTGTTACTATAGCTAACATTACAACAGCACATTTCAGTTCTGTGAAACATAGCAAAACCCATGTTACTCACATGCGGAGCAGAAACAATGCAACCCTTAGTGTCCATTTTCAGGCCTTCCCACTTAGGTCTGTTGCCTGAACATAATGCTTCTTTTTCCAGTGATATTCCTCCTACCTTTTCTCTTTTGTCATGTCTTTCAGCTACCTCTCTTTCTGCAGTCTTTCTATAAATCTCCCTCTTGCTCACCCTCTCTCTTCCCCCATCATGAGTATATGCACCCCCTACTGCTGAGTAGCTACAAGTGTTTTAACAGTGTTTCTCAGAAATTGCTTACTTCACCTTTAATGCATCAAAGTTTGTTTTTACAAACTAGTTTGCAAATAATCCTTTTAATTAATAGTTTAAAGTACTACTGTAGCTAACTGTAAAATACCAGCTAAAATTAGAATATCAAATTGTCTCACTAAATTGTATGTTTTCCTCTTCCTTGTCTATTGATTTTGCATTATGAAACACAGTGCAGCTTGAAAAGATATTTCTGGAAATATTCTCAGGTGTCCCAATCCAAATGACGACACAGTGGAGCTGCTGCAGAACGGCGTCTCGACATCCAGCCGTTTCTCCTTCAGGATGTTTATCTTCACTGCAAACTCCACTAAACTTTACCTGCACTGTGCTGTTCACCTTTGCCTTCTGTCAAGCAATCGCTGCTCAATGGTGAGTTAGAGAGTCTGTACCTATGCAATAAGATACTGTTGTAAACTGTAAATGGTTATCCATTTCAATCTTTTAGCACTGTGACTCTGGACACCAGCGGAGAGAGGTCAGGTCTCTGGACTTCCATGACAGTGCTTCCATATCCATGGGTCCTCTGATGTGGTCTGAACGGCGCTCAGGTAAACAATAAATTTAATACCATTAATGCTTAATTTTTTCTATTCACTCATGTCACAATTATGTATGTCTTAAAAACATTTATCATGCACTGAACCATGTCTTGTCCCCCTTCACAGACATACAGGCCTCAGAAAAAGTGCAAGTGTCCAAGGCACCAGGCCTGTGTGGTTCCTTGATCATTTTGATGGTTTCACTCCTGAGTGCCTACACTATGTTGTACATTTAAACATAGAATTACCTTTGAATTCTTTGAAATGTTTCTAAAATTTTTGTTAGTCATATCTGACTTCTCAGTCTATTTTCCACAGTAGGCCTACATTGGTTATGAACAACTGGCACTGTTCTGCTTTGACCTGTATTTGTACTTATATAATAATGACCCTTAAGTTTATGATCATAATTCCCTGTCTAGTATGGTAAAATAAGAATGAATTTGATTGCTTCTTTCTTTCTTTTTATTATCACTTAAAATACTTAACATTTTTTTTTAAATAATCAAAATATTTTCTGTGGCAAATGTTTTCAGCTAATAACAGATTCTTATGAGGAAAAAAAGAAAAAAAAAGCTGCTTTCTCAATAAAGTGATTTTTAAAAATCCTCATCCAAACTGATTATTCCATCCTGACCAGTGGCGTGGAGAGTACAGACACGATTGCAATTTACTGTGTTTTAACATCAGTTTAAAATTATATTTGTATATGACTAACCTATAACCTAAAGCAGGTCTATCATCTCTAGTCACACACCAATCATCATCAGTATACAGCCATCATTAAAATGTTAACATCAACAAATTGGAGTAGAAACAATTATATTAATATTATATTATTAATTTATTATATTTATATAAAATTAATTATTTATATTAAAATTAATTATTTAATTAATTATTAATTATTTACATTAAAATTAATTATATTATGTTTATATAAAATTTCCTTATATAGCTAAATGTTTTATTTTCAAACTTTTATTTGATTGTTGATTATTAAATGCATTTTATTTAATTAACTGATTAACCAAATTTATTTTCGTTTTCCGTTTAGGGTTTTGACTAAACTAATAGGATATTTTAATTTATATTAATACAATTATACAAAAACGATTTTCTTCTAAAGGAACCTTGAAGAAACCTCCTGCTATTTTTACAATTAAATTGGAGCAAAGGCATGTTTGGCTGCAAGTTCATAAAAGATTATTCCTGCCGGGATTTTAGTCCAACAAAAAAAAAACTAGGTTACATAGCCTATATGCCTACATATCAAAATTACATTATATAATGTTATTAATAATAACATCAGAAGCATCAATACAATGATAACTGCATGTTTATACCATTAAATCAATTGCTGTATGTAAATTAGTTAGACGGACAGCAGCAGGTGCACGACAAATTTTCATACATGATGTCACTGCTGGTGGGGGGGGGCTCACAGATGTGCGGTACGCCACACGTCCTAGAGCTTCATCCACCAGAACTATAACCTACATTCACTCAATCTTCTTAATCACAAAGTGCAAGTTATCAGCCTTTTATTTTGCATGAATAAATGCCATTACCAAAACATTCGAACCTATAGGTCTGTTATAAAATATTAATATGACTGCATGAACTACTACATATTGGCACATAGTCTGAACTATTTGTACAGGCTACTTACAGTACTTAGAACTCCTGCTTACATCAACTCCATCTTTCTATCAAATACGCCTTTTGTTTTGCAGAAATAAATGCAATAAAGCTCTCATATACAACATTTCATTTGAAAATATACAAAAACGTTCCTTTCCGAACGCATTTTTATCATGCTGAAAATGTAAACAGGTCATGAGGGCTAACTTACAAAGGTTTGCTTAAGCCAGTGGTTCCCAACCTGTGGGCCGCGGCCCACTAGGGGGCCTCAGTGATCCTCCAGGTGGGCCGCGAGATAAATTAAAATTAATTTAAATATATTAATATAATTCATTCATTTGATTATTAATACGTTACATTTAATAAATTAAATTAAATTAAATTAATTAAAAAATACATTTAAAACAAGGCACCACCTCTCTCGTACGTATTCTGTGATTGTTTCGGTTCAGCCCAGTCTGTTTCTCATCATGCTGCTGTGAAATACAGACTGAACTATGGCTCAACGCAAACTCTCTCAGTTGGAAAAAGAAAACCTGTGTCGCTAAAAAGGTTTTGATGGATGACGATTGTAATGAAGGTAAAGACGATTACAGTGACATACAGGAGTTGTTCATACGGCATGCGCGAGTCCGCAATTATTGATGCGCAAACAAACCGTGCATGTGCGCTCTCGACTCACTGATCGCTATAACATCGTATTGCCGTATTGATTCGGAGAGGAGGTGGGCCTTAGCTTAAAAAAATGTAGGGAAATGTTGTTGTTGTTTACTATGACAGCTTTGAAAAAGAACATTCTACATATGTATTTGTGACTGGTAAAGTTTAAAAAGCTCATATATTTCATATTCTCGAGATGTTATTATGACATCAACTCGTCTATTGCTCAACGCGAGGAGCTACATCAGGTGAGTTCAACAGGTCAGTCATTAGGGTGGATAGTAGGCACATTGGGATGCAGGGTCAGTCTCTCTAAACCCCTCCTTTCCGAGAGTCTCCTCTGCTCTGATTGATCAGATGGCCCAGTCTGTTGTGACTGGTCTACCGCTTACATCACATGTCGGAAACCAAACAAATGACCATATTTGAATTTCCGGAGGCTTCCTTAGCACTTGATACACGATAGCTGCGTCTCGAAGGCTGCATCCTTGAGGCTTTACACCATTAATTCTTCGGAGTATTATATGTGGATGTGCTACTTTCAGGTGTCCATTACTCATAAATAAATGGTATTGTTCTTGTGAGATTATCATAGCCTACCAATTTCTAAAAATAAAGATTTGTTTTTAAAGACAATATTCTTGTTATTCCAAATAAGCTAACAGATTTGTGTGGACACTCAATCATTGTGATGAAACTCTGACAGCAATTCAAGGACACAACATTGCTAAAGTTTCTGCTTGCGGAAACCCTAAGCAAGGCAGTTACAGAAAGGAAATAATAAATAGCGTTACCAAAAGAACCCGATCGTGTAAATTCTTGACATAAACAGTTCGCATTTAAAGTTATTAAAGCATTTTCCCGAGAAGTCGCCGGCGCGAAGGTAAGACAGATCCACTGCTTTGTGGATAGGCGGAAGTTAACTGACGTCATTGTGAAAAGGGCCTATATCAGCTGCTTTGTAAAAAAAAAAAAAGTACATTAAAGCTGAAATCCAACCTGAATGATGACAACACAGAATAAAATACTATCACTAGTGATCATCAAATCCTTTTAACAGTTTATTTTACAGACTTTGTGTTTTAAGTCTTCCACTTTTTTCACAAAACCTTTTTGTCAGTTTGGGTTAAAATTCTTTGAAGTTCAAGTATTAGCATTATAAACACTTAATTAATACCAACATATGAAATTAAATTAAGGACATGCATCAGAAAAATTGGGAATGTTGGACAATAAATATATGAATACAACAGCTTGATTTTGCAGTGTTGTCTAATGTCCGTTAAAGCAAAAGTGTCCAAAAGTGGGAAATATGCGATAACGGACACAGCAATGCATCATGTATTATAAGATCATTATGTTTGTAGCGTGATCCATTAAAACGTACAATATATATATATTTCAATTCGGATAGTGGAGTAATACTATTATTATTCCATTAAGTCTGATCTATATTGTTCGCTGCAAATGATGATGTATTAAATGTATTAATTATTAATTTACTATTAATAAATGTGTAAAGTTGCATAAAATGGAAATACTCAATAAAGTACGTTACCTCAGATGGATGAATGGTTGGATTCCACAACTGGTAACATAAAACATATATAAGACAATACAACATTTACTGTAGGAGCCATACAATTTACTGGTGACTTAATTTAGAAAACTGTTCTATTGCACTTCTGATTTGGCAGTGAAATTCGCCAATTTTGGGTGCGTAAGATGTGAAGGATTCTATGGTCCAGTCAGTATTTTAACCCCATAATGGCCGCCGCACTACCGGAGCGCCGTCTAGTGGCTTGGGTCCAAAAAGTATCGGAGTGTCGCCTCTTGGGTTCTATACTCTGTCCCAGGTAAGCCCGTGCATTAATGCGGCCAGAGATTGTATATAATAGGGAGATAAGAGGGTCTGTATCTCATAGCAAACACTGCAAGATACATGTTTCACTTCATCCTTGTTGCAGAATTAAAGATGTTACAGTAATACAGGTTGTTGCCACTTAAAAAAATACATTTACATTACTAACTTACTAATTACTAATTTATGTGTCAAAAAAAGAAAAAAAATCCATAATGTTTGTTACAATGTTTAGTGTGTTATCAAAAGGTGTGATCTACATTTTCAAAATACATCACTTAATATGATTTATAAGCTGTTTTCCTCACAGGGACAAAAATGATTTTTATGGGGTTTTTCCACAGAAATAATAATCTTTGTACCGTACAAACTGTATATTCTTGTCCCCTAAGTCCTCCCATCACAGAAAACCTACATTTTTACATTTTCAAAAAACATCATTTTGCAATCATCTGCAATCATTGAGTGCATTCCAGTTTCACAATCTCTCGATTACTTAATAAGTCACAGAAAACACAAGCTAAGATTCAGAGGAATTCAGTGAGTGATTCATTGGTCATGAGTGTGTGTGACAGGATCTTAGTTTCATCTGACACTTGATGATTTGGCCATTTTCATTCAATAAAATTAACTGTAATGTTTGTTAAAGTAATATATGAAATGAATAATATTTTCTCATCAGATCTTGTTTCTTGTTGGCGTCAGTATCTATATTTTAATGTTTCAGGAGTGAGCAAGAACTCTCAATCTTTATTCGTCTCCTGAACAGCAGGGCCACTGGATGATCATCTAAACAAGACAAAGGAGCAGACAACATTATATAGACAATACATATTGACTGACTTGGTTTTCTTTAAATTCTCCTGTTTAATGTTTAATTCATAAGTTGATTTTAAATGTTTAAAAAATCTGTACATTCTTTAATATATTTATTGCAGTCTCCAGTCTCACAGGGATTGAACATTTTGCATATCTCGAAAATATTCCTTTTGGACATACTTTTTCGTTAAAGTGATTGTAAATTGTAAATCTGTAAAACCTGTCATTCTGCAATCAAATTGTGGCTGTTTTCAGTATCTCTGCATATTTTTCCCGGGACTTGTATTTGCATCTGGCACATCTGATGATTTAATAATAATGATTGATGACTAATACTTTCTGACAAAACTTCTCTGAAGCAGCACACACAAATGGCATTCATTGTGAAATGTCAATTTCATTTATATTTATACAGCACCATTAAACACAACCAGGGTTGACAATGTGCTGCACAATAAAACAGAACACTTAGACAATACAATATCATTACTAAAATTCAATGCAATAAAACATCACTGATTATATGCCAAATCAAAAAGATAGTTTTTAACTTAGAATTAAAAACAGATAGTGATGGTGCAGATCTAATACAGAAGGGCAGAGCATTCCTCAGTCTGGGGGCAGCTACCGGAAAGGAGATCTAGGTTTTATAAGTCTTTGCAGGAGCCACTAAGGCTCTTTTATCTCTATTGAAGGTTCTGATTGGTGTGTGATAAATTTTGACTCTTAGTGTTTCCATGTGGGTAACTGTGTGCTAACTGAGCTCAAGCTATGCTGACTTGAGTGAACAATATTGAATGCTAGTGCTTTCTAAATGACAACATGGTGTAGGCAATGAGAAATGAAGTGTGTAGAGTTTTGCAGTGATAGTTCAACAAATCTGACTCGTGTCAAAAAGGGGAATAGTGTTTATAGTTTAGGGAAATGGGTGTGCTTTTTGATAAATGGCGTTATGGTTTTGAAATTTTAGTTCAAAAGCCTGGTTATAGTGTTATAGTGGTTATAGCAATCGAGAAAAACTGTAAAAAGATAAGTTGTTGGTACATTGTGTCACAGTTGCTCAATGTTGCGCAACAACGCTGCTACAGCCTGTCCATCTTTCAATTCTATGTCCTTACAATGTTGCGAGGACATTGCCACAACTTAAATGTGTTTGCTGGGTTATCTATCTAATGAGTAAGTTTCTGATGACACTTCACAGAAACAACCCAGACAAATAAAAACACTAATAAGCTGAAACGTTTTTTCCTGGAAAAACGAGAAAACTTGTGGATGAACTTCATGACTTATTATGTGTATATTTTGTAATTGCTATTCATTTTCAAACCGTGTAAACTTTTCTAAATTTTTAGCGCTCATTTAGGGTCATCAAAAATGCACGGTTTACAGACATTTAGCATATTTTCAATTATGTTAATACAGCACAAAATCACGAAGTATCTTTTTCACTACACAAAATGACTGTTTCATCTATATAAACATTTAATTTACCTGCCTTTCATAATGCTTATTACTATCAGACTTTTCATTTGCATCTCTTCTGGTTCAGTTTAATACATTTGTCATTTTTTTAATCTAGCTGATCTTAATGATTAATCAACAAATCATTTGGTACATCTATACATTTTCACAGATAGATTCTATAGAACTGCTTTGCAATTTCTGAAACTGACAATGAGTTCTCAAAGGCATTTGAAAATTCATCACAAAAAAATAAATAAATAAGAAATAAAAACTCTACCTTCCCTTATTGGCTTTATTATACTATTTTCACAAGTGCTAACTTTTCACATCTCTTATAACTCATATAACACTCCAAACTGATCATACTTCTAACACAGATAGTCCTTCTTTCAAAACATGATCTCATGCTTTAATTACAGTTATACATATTCCACATAATCATTGTTTCAAAACACACAATTATTGTAACATGTAATGAGAACATTTGGTTTAATCACCAAAACACAAATGTATCTTTTTTCAAATTAGTACTTTTAACAATCAGTTCATTATAGCAAACACTGCAAGATACATGTTTCACTACATCCTTGTTGCAGAATTAAAGATGTTACAGAAGAAAAACAAGAAACAGAAAAAGAAAACCTACATTTTTACATTTTCAAAAAACATCATTCTGTTTGTTTGCAGTCATTGAGTGCATTCCAGTTTCACAATCTCTCGATTACCTAATAAGTCACAGAAAACACAAGCTAAGATTCAGAGGAATTCAGTGAGTGATTCATTGGTCATGAACGTGTGTGACAGGATCTTATCTTAGTTTCATCTGACACTTGATGAATTGGAAGGTCAGAGCACTCCTCAGTCGGGGGGCAGCTACCGAAAAGGAGATCTAGGTTTTAAAAGTCATTGCAGGAGCCAATATCTATATTTCCATCACCTTGTTTTTATACGCATTCTGAAGTATTGCATCAGAAACGAGTCAAATTTCAGAAGGTGGTTTTTGACTTGTGAATTAAGAGTTAATTCGAATAATTGGAGATAGAAAAATGCATCTGCTGAAGAAATTCTGATGTAGCGAACATTAAATCCAGTGGTTCTGCTGGTTCAGATAGAAAGGTGTCAGAATTCACAGTGCATCGCAGTTGTTGCGTATTTGCAATTTCTGAAAATCACAATGAAATTCTAGCTTCCCAAACTGGCTTTGTTATACTTTTTTTTCACAAGTGCTAATATTTTCACATCTCTTATAATTCATATAACACTCCAAACTGATCATACTTGTAACACAGTTAGTCCTTCTTTCTTGTAAAACATGATCTCATGCTTTGATTACAGTTATACATATTCCACATAATTTCAAAACACACTATAACATGTAATGAGAACATTTGGTTCAATCACCAAAACACAACTCAATTTAGTACTTTTAACAACCAGTTCATTCAGTAGCAAACACTGCAAGATACATGCCTACATAATAGACTTTATAGTGTACAAACTGTATATTCTGTCCACTAACCCTTTCCATCACAGACAACTTTCTACAGTATTTACATCTGCAATCATTGAGTGCATTCCAGTTTCACAATCTCTCAATTACTTAATAAGTCAGAAAAAACAAGCTAAGATTTGAGGAATTCAAATTTGATTGCCGGGTAAAGTCCTCTGCGTAGCTCGCAGACTTGCGGGCTCAGCTGTAGTCGGGCGCATAGCGGCCGCAAAGGGGACGCTCACGAGCACCCTTCTGAAACCTAAAATGGTGAATAGGACAACCTACGGTCTCGTGGACTTAACGGACACGTGCACGCGGCAGCCATTGTAAGTCAACGAGACTGAAAGTGCATAGAAGTATGCCATTTGGGATTCAGCCTCTGTGTGAATGTCTGTGGTGTGTACAGAAGATCAGGAAACCAAGTTCTTTTTAGCAACTACGTGCATATTCATTTACTTCACGTACTTCATTTTCATTTCATCACAGAACAGGCTGAATCCCAAATGGCACACTTCTATGCACTTTCGGTCTTGTGGACTGGCACATGGATGCCGCGTGCACGTGTCCGCTATGCGCCCTCGATGCGCACTTCAGCTGAGCCGGCAAATCTGCGAGCTACGCAGAGGACTTTACCCAGCAGTCAAAGCGCCATTACGTCACGAAAGTGCAGACTCAGAGGAAGACCGTGAAGGTTTAGGGCAAAGGGTAAAGAACCCAAGAGGTGAAACTCTGATGCTTTTTGGGTAATAGCCACTAGGTGAAATTTTGGGGTGAAAATGTCAACAGGACAATAGAATCCATCACATCTTACGCACCCAAAATCGGCGAATATCACAGGCAAATCAGAAACGCAATAGAAAATTTCTCAAATTCATGAAATTTTATGACACCTACAGTAAAAGTTGTATTGTCTTAGCCTATATATGTTTTATGTTATCAGTTGTGGAATCCAACCATTAACGTACACATCTGAGGTAACGTAGTTAGCCTACTTTATTAAGTATTTCCATTTTATACAACTTTACATATTTACTATTGTTGCTGTTTTTACTGTATTTTTAATTAAATAAATGCAGCCTTGGTGAGCAGACGAAACTTCTTTTAAAAACATTAAAAATCTTACCGATTCCAAACTTTTGACTGGTAGTGTATATATTTTACAGCTTTATTTGTTCGTTTTGGTAATAATTTGTTACATAGTTATAAATTCTTACCAAACTCTTAAGAGAACATCAGAAATTCTGGTTTTCAATTGTTTAAGCATATTTTCATTTGACTTATAAAACACACAAAATCAAGTGCTTACCCAGCAGTGGTATTTGCCTCTGGCACATCTGATAAATTTCTAATATTTCTGAGGAAACTTCACTGACGTACTGCTGCCCACGGAAATGTAATTCATTGTGCAATGAAAACGTTAAAACAAGAGAGAACCTGTGGATGAGCTTCATGAAGTAGACTCGTAGTTCCTGTTTGGCTACATGTATGTAATTGTAAATGTAATTACAATTAAATTAGCTTACTTAAACTGTTTGTTGAACATGTGAGATGCTGCAAAGAATCAGTGAAGAACCTTTATTTTTAAGAGTACAACAGCCTCAGTTAAATTTGATAAAACCAAAATTTAATACATATGTTTTACACAAATAGTGCAAGGGAAAAGACAATACAGCCTAGTAAAATTGTTAAAAGTGTAAATTAATAATAATAATGAAGAAGAAGAGAAAGAGAGAGAAGAAGAATTCCACATATAGCCACATAATAAAATACTAACCTCAAAAATCAAACGCTGTTTAAAACCAAATCAACTTAAATCTAATTCAAAACTCAGTTTCAAACTGTTCACAAAGTCACTGAAACGTCAAACACTAAACAAATATGCTAGGCTATGTGATTAATTAAAACCAGTATGACAATGGCATACTTCAGTGAGTGAGGTTTTTCAGAGCAACCTCTATACATTCTGAAATGTGCAACATATTGTAATGCTACAGTAATCTACAGATATTACAGTAATTATGTAAGTCCTGTAAAATTTACACATAATTCCTACAGTATTGCTTTGAGAAAGCGGAGTCTTTTTAAACCTGTATAGTACAGCCAATCATGTTAAAGTAAATGAAAAAAAAAGACTTAAAATGAAATACTTAAAAATGTTTCCTCAAGTATTCAGCTAAAAACAGTTAGAAAAAAAATTAACAAAAAATTTGCTCTTTTCTTTTTTTTTTCTTTTCTTTTCTTTCCATTCTTTCTTTCTTTCTTTCTTTCTTTCGCTTACACACAAAAAGTAGTGCTTGAGGCACACCTGACTCATAATTAACAAACATGTTTACAGATAAATGTTTACAGTTTGACAGATGATTTCTGAAATTACTTCTCCTTTTCTCTAAACCCAAAAAAACCCAAAACACACACGTGCAAATCATGATCACACATCTCTTGCAGCAGCAAACACTATTAAACTATTTGAACTCTTCTTGAAATGGTGTTTTTGCACCATATTTCTGCACACAATCCATCAAATGATTCGCTCTAATCTAAACAGATGTGATGAATGTAAAACACTATCTTGTCTCAAGCGTGTTCATTGTGCAGGGGAATGCACAGCAGTTTGTCATATAGCTTTTACACATACATGTGCACAAATGCTGTATGCTTATTATGTTTACATTATAAATGGGGGTAATTTCTTTCTTTTGATTTCTATGTGAACAAGTTAGCTGTAACACATAAGCACAGGTGTAGATTACACAAGTCTGCAAATAAAGGGGAGTAGCTACTTTTTCCACTTCAACTGCCGTAACTTGCATTTGCATAATTGCATAATATTAGAAAGAGGCATGCCCACCAGCACAAACTCTCCACCCATGACTCTCAGATGACTGTAATAAACTGCCTATATAAAGACAGTGATCGTCCAGCTAAAACCACCAGAAAACGACTGGACGACACAGACGAACACCTGACACTCAACGCAGGTATGATGATATTTGTAGCAATAGCCAACAATACATTGTATGGGTCAAAATTATCGATTTTTCTTTTATGCCAAAAATCATTAGGATATTAAGTAAAGATCATGTTCCATGAAGATATTTTGTAAATTTCCTACTGTAAATATATCAAAAATGTATTTTTGTGAGTGGATATGCATTGCTAAGGACTTCATTTGGACAACTTTAAAAATGATTTTCTCAATATTTTGATTTTTTTTGCACCCTCAGATTCCAGATTTTCAAATAGTTATGCATCTCAACCAAATATCTTAACAAACCATAGTCAATGGAAAGCTTATTTATTCAGCTTTCAGATGATGTATAAAAAATGTATCCTTATGACTGGTTTTGTGGTCCAGGGTCACATATAATATATCACCTTCTTTTTTGTGTTTTCCGTGTTTCTTAAATCACATTATACATGAACCATCACAAAATACAAGTTAGCTGATTAAAAGCACAAAATCAATTGAATTATTTGCGTAATTATTAATATTATTATTTTGCATTATTATTTTAAATTCCAATAGACTTTGCTTTGAAAAAGCTCAAGAAAAATGTCTGGGAAAAAATGGATTCTCCTTGTCGCCGGCTCAAAGGGCTGGGAAGATTATCAACACCAGGTTTGTCCTTGCTTTTGTTATTTTCATTAGAAATACATATTGCTCATTAATCCCTCAAGGTGTGCTGGACCACAGGTTGAATATGATGACAGTAACTGAACATGGAAATCATTTTTTTTATTTGTGTTTCAGGCCAATGTGTGCTGTTTATATCAGATCATTAAGAAACATGGAATTCCTGATGAGCAGATTGTGGTGATGATGTATGATGACATCGCTCACAATTCTCAGTAAGTCGTTTTCCTGAAGCTTTTGGGTATCATGTGTTTCATGGTTGATCTCAACTTTCAGGGCTAAACTTAGTGCTGGAACAACAGAATAATGGACCCTTGACACATTTCCTGGCTTCTCAAAAGCAAAAGAGGGGTGTCATAGAGGGGTGAATGAAACAGTAAATAAGATTTTTGCATTCATGTTTGCCACAGTAGCAAAGGATTTTTTTTTTTTTTTTTTTTTTTTTTTTTAATGCATGATACAGAAGCATTTTAAAAATAGAGAGATTAATTACAGAAGTCAGAAGAGAGAAAGATGTCAAATTTACCATCACTCCCTCAGCCATGGATTACAAACACCCTCAATTACAGCATTAACTAGTTTTTAGTAATTTAATATCAAGGTTATATAACACAAAGTATAGTATTAAAATGTACATTTAGTACAGTGTAAGTGTAAAGTACAGAAGTATAGTGTAAAAATGTTTTTTTTTTTTTTTTTTAATGAAATACATTTAATTGATATGTAATAATTCTAGAAAAACATCATCACAGAAAAGGGATGTTAGATTGTTAGAGCTGATTGTGTTTAACACTTTCATTTTCTTCTCTGCCTGCAGAAACCCATCTAATGGAATCATTAGTGTAATAGACAACACAAACGTGTATGAAGGAGTGCCGAAGGACTACACTGGAAAGGTAACATTTGTAATGTTAAATATTGTTTTGATGTTTTTATTACATTTCTGAGCACAATTATAACTTATGGCAATAATGATTATGACAAATGATCTTATGACAATTATGACAAATGATCTTAAAGGACGTGACCCCAGAGAACTTCCTGGCCGCTCTTCAAGGGGACGGCAGTACAGGGAAAAAAGTCATTAAAAGGTTTGTTTGTTTATGCTATCAATATGTTATCTCTCTCTCTCTCTCTCTCTCTCTATATATATATATATATATACACACTACCAGTCAAAAGTTTGGAATCTGTAAGATTTTTAACGTTTTTAAAAGAAGTTTCGTCTGCTCACCAAGGCTGCATTTATTTAATTAAAAATACAGTAAAAACAGTAATATTGTGAAATATTATTACAATTTAAAATAACTGTTTTCTGTTTGAATATATTTTATAAAGTAATTTATTCCTGTGATCAAAGCTGAATTTTCAGCATCATTACTCCAGTCTTCAGTATCACATGATCCTTCAGAAATCATTCTAATATGATGATTTGCTGCTCAAGAAACATTTATGATTATTATCAATGTTGAAAACAGCTGTGTACTTTTTTCAGGATTCCTTGATGAATAGAAAGTTCAAAAGAACAGCATTTATCTGAAATACAAAGCTTTGTAACATTATACACTACCGTTCAAAAGTTTGGGGTCAGTAAGAATTTTTATTTTTATTTTTTTGAAAAGAAATTAAAGAAATTAATACTTTTATTCAGTAAGGATGCATTAAATCGATCAAAAGTGACAGTAAAGACATTTATAATGTTACAAAAGATTATATTTCAAATAAATGCTGTTCTTTTGAACTTTCTATTCATCAAAGAATCCTGAAAAAAATATTGTACACAAATATTTTGTACAATTGTACACAATAAATGTTTCTTGAGCAGCAGATCAGCATATTAGAATGATTTCTGAAGGATCATGTGACACTGAAGACTGGAGTAATGATGCTGAAAATTCAGCTTTGATCACAGGAATAAATTACTTTATAAAATATATTCAAACAGAAAACAGTTATTTTAAATTGTAATAATATTTCACAATATTACTGTTTTTACTGTATTTTAAATTAAATAAATGCAGCCTTGGTGAGCAGACGAAACTTCTTTTAAAAACATTAAAAATCTTACAGTTTCCAAACTTTTGACTGGTAGTGTATGTATGTATGTGTATATATATATATATATATATATATATATATATATATATATATATATATATATACATATTTTTTTTTTGACTTTTGTCAAATCAACTTAGATTAATGTGGTTCATATAACTTAATATTTTGAGTTTCTATTCATTAAACCAACCTCCTTCATTGTTTTAACTCAAAATTTTAATTTAATTGATTTCAACATTTTAAGGCAACTTACTTTTTTAAGTTAAACCAACAATAATTGTTACAGTGTATATTTCACGTGTGCAGCTAAGGGCCTAACCCTGCAGCACACTTGCTTAGGTTGTAACTTTTATATATATATATATATATATATATATATAAATGATTTTACATGATGATTTTGCGTATACAATTATAACCAGAAATACTATGTACAGCTAAATAATAACAGATCTGCCGCTAACAGATTGGCCTCATAATTACTGCTTGCAGCTAATATGAATTTGCTGCTAAAATGAAGAACTATTATTATTTTTTATTTAATGCAGTGAAGCAAATGACAACATATATGTCTACATGACCGGTGTGGGAAATGAAGGCACATTTGAATTTCCTGAGAAGTCGGTAAGTATAAAAAGCTAAGATTTAAGAGATTTTATCAGAGTAGTGGACAGTTTATACACTGCCCAACCAAGAAAAAAAAAAAAGTCGCTGTTTGGATTTAAATAGGCAAATGTTTAAGAGTCTATAATTGCTGTGATCATTTTTTCACACCTCTGAGTCCAGATCTTAAATTCACTGAAAGTCTCTGGATGTGCTGGAGGACACTTAACAGTGATTTCCTCTTGATTGAAATAATGGTATTTCTGTTTCACCTGTTGATGGAAATAACTGTGAAATAATGTTATTTTCATCTAGAAGTGCATCAATTTTTGGTCAAGATCTTGTATTGACAAAGCAAGAGTCCAGCACATCCCAACGACTTTCAATGAATTTAAGGTCTGGAATCAGAGGTGCCAATTCATGAGTAAAAAATAATTCTTCATGCTGCCTCCCAACCATTCTTTCACAATTTGAGCCTGATGAATCTTGACATTGTCACTGCAATAATGATCCAATCATAGACTCTTAAGCATGTGCCTATTTACATCCAAACGGATGTACTTTTTTGAGTGGTTTTTGTGTTTTTGACTGGGCAGTGTATATAATGATGAGACAAAAATATTATGACATAAAAATGCCCATTCTCTATTGTTAAAATTGTAGCAATGTATGAACAGAATTCACTTTTAAACCAAGCAGCTTTCTGTTGACCAAGTGAATATGAGCAAAATCTATGGGGAACTTTTTTGCCCTCGTGCAAAACTCCCAATTTGTGAATTCTCATTGTGCCAGCAAAATTTTGCAAAGAAACAATAAACTGGACTGCAGATTAAGCAATCATTTATCTGAACATGCAAAAAATAAATAATAAAAATAATAATAATCTATGTTAAAAAGCAAAAAATTTGCATCACTCATATATTTATAAATGTAGCTATGGATACACAACTGATACAACTAAACATACAACTTTTTTGTTTCATCAAGTGATCATCTTAAAAATGACACTATTTACCCTGTAGTTAAGGATTTTAGAAATCATTTCAGGTAAAATGATAAATGTAAATACATGAATTAAAACATAGGACCTGTTGAGTTTAATCTGACACCCCGCTGACTTCTAGATCATTTATTCAGTATTACTTTTATTACAGCTTTATCCAGCTGAAATCACTGGAGCAATCAAGAACATGAGTGAGAACAACAAGTTCTCAAAGGTACGTATTCAGTTGTTTACATAACACTTTACAATAAGATTCATTAGTTAATCATTAGTTAATATAATAGTTAATATTCATGTTAGTTCACAGTGCATTAACTAATGTTAACAAGATGATAATAAAGTATTAGTAAATGCTGAAATTAACATTAACAAAGTCTGTCTGACTAAAAGAAATTTAAAACAGAACATTAACAAAGATGAATAAATGCTGTATAAGTGCAGTTCATTATTAGTTCATGTTAATTATTGTAAAAGTGTTACCCATATATTTATATATATATATTTATCATACAGTATATATATATATGAAGCTTCTTGCTTCTCTTCTATTTTTAACATGTCTATGTTACCCAAAGGCTATAATAGTACAGCTTTCACAATTGCTACTGCAAAGCTATCGAAACAACCTGTAGTGATATAGAACACCTGAAGTAAAGAGAATGGGTTAGCTGTAATTTTAAATATCTCGTTCCTCAACATGTAAATGTGCTGCAGATGATGATATTCATGACCAGCAGTTATTCTGCAAGGATGTTCGAAGACTTTCCCAGTCATGTACATGGTAAGATATTACACGAAAACCACAACTGACCTGCCTTAAAAGTAACTCACAAGGGGGCTCACAAGTTATTATTTGAAAGTTTTGTGCATAATCCATTTTCAAAAAAAAAAAATCTGTTCTGAATCTGTCACCCAGCCTATGCATTGACTGCATGTGACAAAAATATCCAGAGCAGTCCCAGTGATTACGACGAACACAGGAACGTCTATCTCTCTGATAAATTCTCATCTACTTGGTTGAAATACCTGAGTGCGGTATGTGTTTTTTGTCAATTAACTTTAAACTGCATATGGCATTATTAGCTCAATATTCTGATCTAATTACAGTCACAAAGTAGACATGACATGTGTGCATTTGTCTTTACATTCACAGGCTGACTTTAATACAGACACATTCCATCAGCTGACAGAGCTTAAACAAGCGATGTATATTAGAGTAAATCCTGGTCCCTGCCCCTGCCAGTTTGGGGACATGGTATTCAAATTTTCAAACTTCACACAAGTTGTTATTTTAATATAAAATGACATGAACGAACACACACACACACACACACACACAATGTATATTTTCACAAGATCTATGAATGTTGTACTTTTTCTAAAGTACTTTGTTCATTTTTTTTTTTTAGAGCATCCCCAAGTGTCACCTCAGCGAGTTTCTGCAGAACTGAACTCTCTGCAAGCTGTTGGAACCTTGTTCAAGAAAACATCCTTCTGAGTAGCACATGAAAATGAAAAGAAATCTGATGACGTTTTGTACTAGTTTCTTGTTGCAGAATTATGGCTTTATGATTAGAATTAAATTGATCGCAGCATAATGCACTATTGTTCAAAAGGCTGCATTTGTTTGATCAAAAATAGAACCTAAAATGGTAAAAATGATGTGAAATATTGTGAAAACAATAAAACTGAGAATAAGGTTAAAAGTCCAGTGATTGTGTTATTTTTTATTCATGGATTTGGCAGCTTCTTTAATTCTACAGTGTCTTGCGGTGCATTTAGGGTCTCCAGTTTAACAGTTTAGAAAAGATTTACTAAGGCAGGTGTTTCAAGATTTACTTGACTGGTCTGCAAAAACCTCAGACCTGAGCCTCAATGAACACATTTGGGATGGTTATTTATGCGCATGGTTTTGAAACTGCATATTCAACAAGCACATATTATTAGTGTACTGTTTAAAAGCTCAATTTTGGCCATATGCAATTCAATCCAGTAGTTTACAACATTGTTAGTGTGGTCTGAACACCATGATACTATTATGATGGGTTTGTTTCGAAACAAGAGAAAAGTATCTGATGGACAGAAATCCTGAAATTTAACTTAATCATAACCAAAGACATTTTCCTTTCTCTTCAACTCAGCTGCATCTTTAATTAGAAAATATAGCCACAAGCAGCAATAATCATTGTCTAAGTAATGGGACCAAACTAGTTTGTAAGGCTTGAGGATTCAGGGGTTATAATCCAAGATGAATCACCTTATTATAGCGCCACCTAGTGTCGGACAAATGTGTGTCTTTGCGTCTGAGATGAAGTGCACACGTTTTATGGATACACTATTAAGGAGGGAAAAGATGATGGAGAGCAGGAAATGGTTCAAAATGATAAAGCAAATAAATAAATGGGGGGAATCAACCTGACAAAGTGTGTCTTGTAAGTCTACCAGACAGAATTATGAGTTCTGAGACGGGACGGACAATGGCACATTAATAACATTACTGACATATTATCAGACAAGCTTTACTTTTTTATAACTTTGCAGAAATTATCAAAAAACAAATAAATAAATGAATGCAGTTAAAATCTTATAATAGTGACAAAGGTATTTTGTGTAAAAATATCTACGAGCCAAAAACATAAAAAAATCCAGCTCATTCTGCAAATGAACAAGATCAAGGAAGACAAACAGGATACAGTATTCACAGTGGTTCTGGTTGTACACTGTACAATCTGGAAAATATAGTAGTTCAACCAGGTATAATGCATATACAGAACATTTGTATGATGTGCAGTGTGTACAGTATACATGCTGCATTCTGCAGAAATAGTAAGGATAGATATCGAAGATGTTTTTGTCAATATAGTGTCTGTGAGACTGGCTATGTCAAGGAAGATTGACACCTGTGTAGCAAATATAAACCATCTGGAGTAGTTCTGTTTTATATATTTATGTATGTGCAGTTGTTCAGTTTGACACTAGAGGGTGCTGTGACTTTGTGCATTTTCCAACAAACTTGATTTGTGAGGGAAAACATTAGATTTGCTGGAGATACTTTGACATTAGCTGCTATAGCCAGTACTTCAGTCAACTCTCAAACCTAAATCCAAGTTCAGAAACAGACCTGTGACCCAGTTTTTGGTCTTGAGTCACCAGCTGAAAACCAGTGCTGTAAGTATTACAGTTCTAGATTGATTTTCAGTGTTTCTCCATCATTAAACAGATAAAACAATACAGTCTACTTGTGTTCATTTCTGTTGTTGTCTCACACTGCATATATGTGATATTGTGAACTAAAACAGGTTTTATTATTGAAATAAAGCTGAAAAACAAACTTAAAAATTAGAATTGATGCCTTGGCAACTAACTGAAATAAGTTGAAGTTGGATTACTACACTCTAAAAACTTTACTATAATTTACTTTTTTTTGTGAAACATTTTTACACTTAAAAATAAATTTTATAAAAGTAAATTTTAAAGCAGTGAAATCAAATTAAATACATGAAAGTAAATTAAGTAAATGCAAGTAAAAAAAAAAAAGTACATCTGAGTAACTGCATTTGGTACATGAGCAAACAAAAATTGAGTAGAAATAATTGGGTAAAAACATTTAAAAACCAATATTTCTGAGTAATATTAATATTATTCATAAATAAAAAAAAATGTAACTATGAAGTACTAAAATGTAAAAAATAAAAATAAATAGAAATACTTTAAAAAACTAAAATTACAAAAACTAAAATTAAAATTGAAAGCTAATTCTAAATATTAATAAAGAAAAGAAATTAAGTAAAAAAGATCAGTAAAAAAACAGTTTATTATTTGATTTAACTTTTATTCTCTTTGAGCATTTAATTATTTAGTTATTATGGGATAAAACAATGTATATAATAGTATGTGGGGACTGGGGAGCGTTTAAAATCATAAGAGAAAACAAATATTTATGACATCCCATAGTTACAGAGATACTGTAAAGACCTTGTGACAAATTCCCCGTGTGACAACTTGCCCCGGTCACCACTATAGGGTACTATATATAAGTTACAGAAACACTAACTCATTTTGTAGCTGGTGTTGTTATTGTCCAACAAACTGGACAATGTTGAAAAACATCACAGTAAGAATTTTCATGGCTAATATACACACATTCTCCCATAGAGAGTCACAGACGGCTGGAGACAGAAACACGCTTCAGTGCATTTAGATTTATAAAGCCGAGTGTGTGACACTGATGAATGCAGCTGTGTAGAAGAGAAAACACTTAATGCTGTGCTCTACTTTACAAAGTCTCTGAGCTTCTAACCCTCTAAATTATACAATGAATGTTTTCTCCTGCTTCTCTGGTAGTAAAAAGTGTGAGATTACACTTTATTTTTACATTCACTATTGTTTTAATCTCTCTGAATGTTCTGGGTTTGTTCTCTCAAAAGCCTGAAACAGAAAGGCAGGGAATGAGAAAAAATAAACAGTGCTGCTGTCATTCAGGCGCCTGCTTTCACTTGGAAATGTTGTCTTTGCATCCGCTTTAATATCCTATATCCTTGTTCCTGGAGGAAAACATGATTATTTTGTGTGGAAAGCAAATTGCTGCGTCTCTCTTTGACATTTCGCCATCACCTCACAAGACCAATGGGGCAAAACTGAAATGTGGGCCAAATCAGCCACTGTACATGTTCAGGTACAATGCACCGATTACGTACGTGTGTGTGTGTGTGTGTGTGTGTGTGTGTGTGTGTGTGTGTGTGTGTGAGTGTGTGAGTGTGAGAGAGAGAGAGAAAGAGAGAGAGATTACTGTGAAGTTGTCATCACAATAAGCGAAAGCAGATCTAGTAATTAAATCAAATAACTTATTAATTATATTATGCATCATGAGACTACGGAGGGATATAATACATTTCGTTTAAACGTCTGTAACTTCTTTTGTGCTATGTGTCTCAAACTTTGATATAATATTCCATATTGCTTAAAATATTATGTTTTAAAAATTTGTGAAGAATCAAAACAGCAAATATGATTTTAGGAAAGAATTCCTTGGTCAACCTAACTGGTATTACTGAGCTCTATCACTCATAACAGCAGACTACATCTATTTCTCTTTTAGTTTAATGAGTGCTTTTATTTTCTTTATTTTTATATGTTTTTATGAGAGAGTCAGCTGGTAAAATACAGAAAACTCAGTCTGACAGCTTCTGATGAACTTTTATCGTGGGAGTTTAAAGACCTCATTCCAGTAAGAAAGCTGCTTGTATACTATTAAATAAAGATTGTCCATCAACAGATAAAACCCCAGAAGTGCGTAATTAATTTGAATTTGTCACTCAGAAGGAAGTTCATGCTAATGAAACACCAATCAAAAGCCTCAACAAGTAAAATTTATAGTCATTTCGAAGGATTTCATAGGTATTAAAGCATCTGGTAACAAGCCAATATTACAAGAAAACTGTTACATGTTTGTTTTGCTTCTTTGCTTCATAGCTTTTTATGATAATAAACACAGTTTAATAAGATTTGAGAGAACACAAGGAGGCTGATGCCAGAATCCATTAAAATGTCTATGATACACAAGCCCTGCAAGTGCGCTGCGTCTTTAAATATGCTGTATATTGACACATAATGTCTTGCTAACAGTGATTGTGTTGTTTAGATTCCCTGTTAACCATCAGAACAACTATAAACCCCGATTACAGCAGAATCCCTGGAAGACTCTGCTTTAAACAACAGATATATACTGTAAGTGACTGGATGAATTATCTCAAATATTATCCCTTGGAAGAGATACAGTACTAGTCAAAAGTTTGGACAGCCCTGACTAATTGTGTTTCTCATAATCCTACACACCTTTTGGCCTAAAGGCTTATGCTTAAATCCTTGAAATGAGTTAGATAAATATAATTTAAGAGCAGACGCAGTCATGTATCCAGGCCGGTGACTTTGAAGAAGATTAAATATAAGAAAGCTTTGATTTAACTAGACTTTACTTTTCTAAAATGTATAAAAATAGTGGAAACACTTTATTTTACAGTGCCATAGTTACACATTACTACATGCACTTACTATAGTAATAACAGTAAATTATGCATAATTACAAGTAACCCTAATTGTAACTCTATAGTAAGTTCATGTAGTTAATTAATAGTACCTAGTACTTATTTGAGTAATTACAATGTAACTATGGCACTGTAAAATAAAGTGTAACCAAAATAGCAATAATAAAAAAATGAGTGATATTGTCCATGTTTGATATTTCTCAAAAACATTCAGGTTTGTGTATTATATTGTAGGCCTACAATTAATTCAACCCAAAGCACTGAACACACAGACTCTCATTCAAACCTTCACACCAAAGTGACTGTGTGTTGATTTTGACATTTGCATTACATGACCAGCTCTATATGTATGGCTTTTCTGACATAGTAAACTTGCTCGGTAGCTCACACATTGTGCTTGCGATATACAGAGCGCTAGTGTATGAGTGATGTGAAGCAAGAGTCACGATAAAAGAGCTCAAAGAAACTAAAATGGCATAGCTGCTTCAGCAAATCCTTTTGTTAACACTATCAGTTATGTTGAAGGTAGAGTTTAGTGAAGAGCTATGCTTTTAATGCCACTCACCGAACATTTGATTTCCAAACTGAAAATGAAAATGGAAGATATAAAAATAAAAACTAATTCAAAGTATTAATAAAATCTGAAATCAATGATCAGGATGAAACTGAACATGCTTTTAGCACTGAACATTTCACGTTGGAAGTGTCACGAAACATGCCAGAAGCAACACAATATAATTTTGCAGAAACATCGCCACGGGCATGTATTTCTGATGGCCCTGGTTTGGAGTTTTCATATAATTTTCACAGAATCAAAGCCTAAAATAACGTCCTTAAATTCATGAAGCTTCGAAGCTTTACGAATCTTTTGTTTTGAATCAGTGGTTTGGAGCATGTATCAAACTGCCAAAGTCACCTGATTTCAGTATATCAGGCTTTGTTACATTGAAAGTGTTTCGAAATTTCAATGGTTCACCACTGGGGGGCGTGACTTTGGCAGTTTGATACACACTCCGAACCGAATTGATTTGAAACAAGATTCGTAAAGCTTCGAAGCAGTGTTTTGAAATCGCCCATCACTAGATGTTGCTGAATAAAGTTGTTATTTTGGGGGTTTTTTAGTGTACAAAAAAGGTTGAACCACTGTAGTCACATGAACTGTTTTAAATATGTCTTTAGCAGTTTTCTGGGCATCTGAAAGTGTCAGTTATCTTGTTGTCAATGCAGGCCTCACTGAGCCATCAGATTTAAACAAAAATATCTTAATTTGTGTTCTGAAGATGAACGAAGATCTTACGGGTGTGGAACGACATGAGGGTGAGTAATTAATGACATTTTTGGGTGAAATAACCCTTCAAAAGTAGGGTTAGGGTAAGGTGCTAGAGATTGCATTGTGTCAAAGAATGTCCTCACAAAGATAGATGTTCAAAAAGTGTGTGTGTGTGTGTGTGTGTGTGGCAGAACGGTTGTGCTGTGGTGGGTTTGGAGCATCTGTGCAGGCATCAGTGTGTTCTCCAGAATGAGGCTAATTAAAGGTTCCATGTGGCCGATCAGTGTTTTAATGTCCCTCCCCACCAAACATCCGTCTCAGGTAATGGGGTGTGGCTATACAGCAGCTTCCAACCAAACACACACACTCATATGGCACACTGTCACACACCCCCTAAGGTTTTAAACACTTCCTTTAGGACCGTATGCCTGACTGGAGAAGCGCAATTCCTGCACCAAACGTCACAAGTGCATTGTGGGATAGCTGTGTCATCACCGGCACCTAATTGATGGTGCAACAGGAGCCGAGGCAGTTGTCTGATGACAGCGCGTGATGTATCGAAGGCCCGTTTTAACAGTCTGACCTTTTTAGGGAAAGACAAAGAAGAATAACCATCAATGAAATATGAATCATTCGCTATAAGTTATTGTGGGCTTGTATAAATCATTTGCATTGGAAATCATTTGTTATAAACTGGTGTGAACATCTTTTGTGCTCTACTTGACGAACTCTTAAAGGTTGTCATGATAGATGAAGGGCAATCTTAGAATTAAAATAGCTTTAACTGTCTATAAACCTGCATGCTATTGTGTTTTGCATAGACACGAAGGCTGCCCCTGCTGGTAGATGTTGTAACTATCAATCTTTCTCCACTGACAAGCATTGAAAAGTCTGGCAAAACTCTGACAAAATAAGCAGTTTGTTTATTTCTAGGACTCGCAGCTGGCATTGAGATGATAGCGCAAACAGATCTCTCACAGACCTCCTTGATAAACACAACGCTACACTCCTCACTGTTTCACTGCTTTGGTGTAAAATCACACATGACAGGTGAATTCTGACAGTACAGCAAACCTTGCCTGGGTCGTTAGTGCTAATATCACATTTCTTTGCCAATCCCTCATCGTTTTTGTGCTTCATTGACTATTTCTCTTGAAAAGATATTAAGTATTCAAACCTCATTTGCGTCCTTATTTTTCAATTTGCTGCTGCAGTAGTTTAATTTATTCCATATAATTTCTTTTTCCGAGAGGGACATTAATCATTGCCTGTTCCTTTTAGTGCCTGTGGGATTCTTCTTCCTTCTGTTTTTAATCAATAACACAAGGGCCCCTCCTTCGCTGAGTAAGATAAAACAGTTAGCTAAAGGATATCTACTCTCTTACTGCACACCGATCATGCTGGATCTTACCTGCTCATGGCATAAGTCTTTCTACAAATATAGGCTAAACACACATAAATCCAAACTTGAGTTCTGGGTATTGTAGTCCCAATTTTCAGACCATCTATGCTACTGTACGCATATATGCAAACTGCCAAATAAACTTGATTTATGCAAGCAAGTAGCTTAGTTAACTGGAAATCATGGTTCATGGTTAGTTTCACTCAAATCATCCTTGTTCACATTACTTAAAAATCTCATGTAACTACATGAACTTAATTTAACTGAGTTGTTTCTACTAAAAATGAGTATTGTCAGCTTTACTTAAAGGATTAGTTTACCCTCATGTTCCACACCCATAAGACCTTTGTTCATCTTTAGAACACAAATTAAGATATTTTTGATGAAATCAGATGGCTCAGTGAGGCCTGCATTGACAGCAAGATAATTAACACTTTCAGCTGCCCAGAAAGCTACTAAAGACATATTTAAAACAGTTTGTGTGATTACAGTGGTTCAACCTTAATGTTATGAAGTGACGAGAATACTTTTTGTGTGCCAGAAAAACAAAATAACGACTTTATTCAACAATATCTAGTGATGGGCGATTTCAGAACACTGCTTCATGAAACTTCGAAGCTTTACGAATCATTTGTTTTGAATCAGTGTGTATCAAACTGGCAAAGTCATGTGAACCATTGAAATTTTGAAACACTTATGACGTAATGAAACCTCGTTTACTGAAATCATGTGACTTTGGCAGTTTAGAAGCACCGAACCACTGATTAAAAACAAAAAATTTGTAAAGCTTCGAAGCTTCATGAAGCAGTGTTTTGAAATCGCCCATCACTAGATATTGTTGAATAAAGTCATTATTTTGTTTTTTTGGCACACAAAAAGTTTTATTTTCGCTTCATAACATTAAGGTTGAACTACTGTAGTCACATGAACTGTTTTAAATATGTATTTAGTAGCTTTCTGGGCGTTTGAAAGTGTAAATTAACTTGTTGTCAATGGAGGCCTCACTGAGCCATCAGATTTTATCAAAAATATCTTAATTTGTGTTCCGAGGAAGGTCTTATGGGTATGGAACGACATGAGGGTGAGTAATTAATGACAGAATTTTCATTTTTAGGTGAACTAACCCTTTAACAGCTGAATTCCTGGTGAAAAACTACATTACCCATGATGCTGCACAGAAAATTACCCCAATCAGACAGTAAAAAGCAACTCTTTAGCTCTTTAGCTCCGTCCACTCCCATGAAGAGCTGCGAAATGTTTTATATATATATATATATATATATATATATAGATAGATAGATAGATATACACATATACACATTTCTAAATAAGCAGTCTTTTCCATCGTTTTTTGGGGGGGTTGTATTTCTTTCCCTCACTAAAGCTGTTAAGTACACAGTCTTTTCTGATTTCCAAAAACTTTTTTGCTTCAAATCAAAGTTTGTAGTGTTGTGATTCGGCTTGGTTCATGGTTTATAACTCTTTAACGCAGACTTCCCTGTGGGAAAAATTTAAAAAAATATTTTCTGAACCAGCGCTGCTGAAAACGGTGCAGGCACTCTATAAATATGATGACATATTTAACTAGTATTATTTATTATAAATTCACTTATAAATTCAATATTCTATATACCTCAAATGGTTCATAAATATAGACCTATTTACAATCCTATAGTTATTAATATGACAAGAAACACTTATTATAAGAATGCCACACTTTATGCGTACAAATGTGCATGTTAAAACCGTTTTTATTCTGCTCAATTAATTTATTATCTCAAGACTTGGATGAACCTGATCAAGAACACAGTTTCCTTGAAGGCAATCTGTTCATTAAGATAATATGTTAATTTATAGGAAGTGCTATTAAGATGTTCTCCAAAAAGAGTGCCGGTCAGCATTTTTCCAAACTTGGCCTTCTTAATTACATCATTCTTTTGCTGTCATTAAGGATATTAAAAATTCATTAACGGGACAAGTACTGCTGAGCTGCAACAAATCAGACGAGAAGTCCCTCGATGTTCTTCTAAAGGCCATAACTGTCATTAAGATGCTGTTAAAGCCCACTGTCAAGTTTTTTAAGCCCTTTACTTTAAGTCTATATTGAATTAACTACATGATATGCCATATAGTATTTGCTCTGAGAAAAAAAGCCCTCAAATAAAAATATTTTTTATTAAAAACAATTATCCAACTTTATTCCAGTAATATTCATTTCGGAGGATCCATTCAGCATGGACCTTAATCGTGTCAGAGAGGCTTTAGGAACTAAAAGAAATTCTGTTGACTTGTGTTTGTTGGTCGAAATCCTCCTCTAATGCGCTTGTGCCTAATATCTGACTGTATTTAACATTTACACCCCATTTTGTCGGTCACGGCCCAATGATTTTGCACAACAATTGCATTTGAGCGGAGGGCTCGTGCGCAGTGTTGTGGCTGTGTACACAGCTCAGTGGGTGTATACTGTAGAGTTTTATTGATATTGCTCTAAGATAGCTTTGCTCTGGGCCTCCCTGTTTGCCCCGCCATCGAGGAGTCAGCGCCGTAGGTGACCCGACAGATCAATTTATCTGAGCGAGAGCAGCAATCCGTGAGAGGCATCTTTACTGAAGAATGAATTAAATAAACGTGGTGGGGACAGACGAGTTTCTGTGATGGCCTGGAGTCAAACACACTCTTGATCTTCTCTGCAATACCAAAAATCTTGTATTATTCTCATTTTAAAAGTGAAATTAATGTACTGTATAAAAATGTTCAAATAAAAAAGTCATCAGCCTTATTGTTTTTCTAAAATGTCATCAACAGCAATATGACAAAAGACAACAGTATCCTGACGCAGCAACACTGACTCGACCGACTGCAATCGCCACCATGGAAGATGAGCAGAAAATGAGAAATAATATTCATAGACTCTTACTGTGTATGTATCAATTATAAAAAATTAAAACGTCATTAAATCTGCTCAACAACTCAGTTCTGTGCATCAAAATTGGCAAATTGGGCTACAAATGTTTGTCACTTCGTCCTATATAACAAAAGTGGGTCTCTTTTTTTTTTTTTTTTTTTTTTTGCAGTTAAACTAAAGACTTTAGTATGAAAGCTTGTTTCCGCCACTAAATCAAAAAATAAAATGGTAATTGCAACTTTTTATCTCACAATTCTGACTTTTTTCCTCACAGTGGCGAGTTACAATCAGAATTGCGTGATATAAAGTCAGAATTGTGAGATATATACTTCTTTCTCGCAATTGCGAGTTTTTATCACGCAATTCTGACTATATAACTTGCAATTCTGACTTTATCCACTGCTTTCACAAAATGCATGTTTGAGCTGTTTCAACTGAAAGACACTTGCACTGAGATATCTTAAAAGTGCAATTGTTTTGTCTCAAGATGCACATCAGAAATGTTTTTTTTTCTAAGACACATTTATAACATTTACTTAAATGCCTTAATTAAAGTAAGGCCTAATCCTAGCTTAGTCTAAGCCCCGTCTGTGAAACCGGGCCTTAATCACACAATTCTGACATTATATCATGCAATTCTGACTTTATATCACACAATTCTGACATTATATCATGCAATTCTGACTTTATATCACACAATTCTGACATTATATCATGCAATTCTGACTTTATATCTGGCAATTCTGACTTTATATCTCACAATTCTGACTTTATAACTCGCAATTCTGACTTTCTAATATGCAATTCTGACTTTATAACTCGCAATTGTGATTTACAACATGCAATTCTGACTATATATCGCGCAATTCTGACTTTATATCTCGCAATTCTGACTTTATAACATGCAATTCTGACTTTATATCTGGCAATTCTGACTTTATATCTGGCAATTCTGACTTTATAACTCGCAATTCTGACTTTCTAATATGCAATTCTGACTTTATAACTCGCAATTGTGATTTACAACATGCAATTCTGACTATATATCGCGCAATTCTGACTTTATATCTCGCAATTCTGACTTTATATCTCGCAATTTTGACTTTATAACATGCAATTCTGACTTTATATCTGGCAATTCTGACTTTATAACTCGCAATTCTGACTTTCTAATATGCAATTCTGACTTTATAATTTGCATTTCTGACTTTATAACACAATTCTGACTTTATAACTCGCAAAAAAGTCAGAATTGTGAAATAAAAACTCGCAATTGCGAGAAAAAAAAAGATAGAATTGTGAGATAAAAAGTTGCAATTACCTTTTTTATTTTTTATTTCATGGCAGAAACAAGCTTCCATACTTTAGATATAAAAAGATGTTGCACTCATATTACTTTGAATGGGATAAAGCACAACTTGCGATATGGTGGAATAAGCTCCGCCTTCTAAATAAAAGAGCCAATCAGCAATTGGTAAAGTCATCGCCTCACTGCAGCTGCCGTTAGAAGCTCTGTTTGCTATAGAAAAAGTCAGTATTCTGAGATGCACATGCGCATTGACTGGTCCAGCCCGAAAAATGCAGGGTTTTTTTTTTCTCATGATTTGAGCATTAAGAAACAAAATTTATGAGACAGTTGTTGTCAGATTTCATTGGTGTTTTAAAATATGAAATTTAATCATAAGCTTGGTGAACAGCTTTAGAGAATGTTTCCCCATTCAAAGACATAGGAGCTGCACTTGCATGCCATAGAGGCGTTTCAAAGATGGCCGTCAAGTGAAATGACTTGTCTTAAAGGGATAGTTCACCCAGAAATTAAAATTCTGTCATCATTTACTCACCCTTATGTTGTTCCAAACCTGTATGAGTTTCTTTCTTCTGTTGAACACAAAACAAGATATTTTGAAGGATGTTTGTAACCAGACAGTTGACGAAGCCATTGACTTCCATGGTCAAAAAAATGCTATGTAAGTCATACTGTCATCTGTTTGGTTACCAACATTCTTTGAAATATCTTGTTTTGTATTTAACAGAAGAAAGAAACTTATACAGGTTTGGAACAACATAAGAGTGAGTAAATGATGACAATTTTCATTTTTGGGTGAACTATCCCTTTAAAGAGACTAAAACATTTAAACCAAAAATTTGTTTTTTAAGTAGCCTAATTTAACTTCTTTACTTTTTCTTTACTGTAATATATATATATATATATATATATATATGTTTTTGGGAAGTAAGTAATGCTCAAAAAAGTCCATGCAAAAAATAAAGTATAATGAGGTTTTTTTTTTTTTTGCTTGAATTCACTGACGAAAAACTGGACAAACTAAAACAATCATGTTATGTCAGAGCAATGATTGGAAGCATATTCATGGGGTCTCTTGACTTCTTTGGGGGTCCGGGACTCCACCCTCAATTTGAACACTGCATTGCAGTAATCATATTTCCAAAAACGATTGCAAGCTACACTTTAACAAACAGTCATATTGCTAATCTTTTGATCTTCCTTCTTTGAAACTAAAAGCATCTCATGCACCCCCCGCCCCAAATCACATCATCGACATTAAGGCACGTCTTCAATGGAACGCATGCAAGATAATGGCGAGTTAAAACATCTACAGCACGCAGCCACAGGAAGCGAGCGGACAACAGTATAAACGTAGGGTAAACGCGGGGGTAATAACGCTGATGAGATCTTAGCAGGGGTGATTTCATTCAGATGTGAATTAGAGCCAAAAACCGGACTCACGCTGAGATTGTACTTAGGCCAATCTCTGTCACTTACACTCACTTACTGTTAATGTGGCCCCCTCCAGGAAGCACACGATTAACTAGCCCAAACTCCAGGACTTATTTCTGGATTATTATTATTACTGCTATCCCGAAACAGCGAGAGTGCGTGTTGGTTAATGGTTATCTCAATGGGCCTGTGCAAAAGGCGGTGAAGATCCCTATAGCTTTATTTCTGTTGACAGATAGAAAAGTTTCACTCAAATAAGAGGACATTAAAGTGCGAACGAGTCGCAGCAGGAGCCGTGCGGTTATTGGGGTTCAAATGGAAAAGTTAGTTTTGGTGCATTCACGGGGTGTGTTTACTTGAAATGGTTTTACAGATCAGCGCTTTAGCTACGATTACTATGATGTAAACAACACAATCAGTGGAACATACTGATTGTAAAATCAGGTGAAATATCATCAATATATAGTCATCAGGCACAACACAGAGCAGAGTGAATGTATTTAAAATACAGCAGTGCCATATTGCTCTAATGAAATGATTACTAAAAAAAATTAAATCTTATTTTAGTAATCAAATTCCAAATGCCATCTTTTCAGTAGAAGATAGTTCCTTTTTTTTTTTTTAGATGTTAGGTGTTTAGATATTAGTTTTTAAGGCTATTAGAATATTTTTTCCGACATTTTCAAATTCGAAATTGCAATAAAGTCACACAATAAAAGAGCCTTAAAAAATAAAAAATAAAAAATTAATAAAATATTGCCCAAAAAATGTATCATTTAGTAACTTAAAATAAACATATCTCTTAATAACGTAAAAAATAAAATGCATCACTTAATGTCGTAAAATAAACATATTACTTAATATAGTAAAATAAACGTGTCACTTAATATCGTAAAAAATAAAATGTATCACTTAATGTTGTAAAATAAATGCACCACTTAATATCATAAAATATACATATCACTTAATATCTTAAAATAAACGTATCACTTAATGACGTAAAAATAAAATGTATCACTTAAAGTCGTAAAATAAACGCATCACTTAAGGATGTAAAAAATAAACGTATCACTTAATGTCGTAAAATAAAAGTATCACTAAATATCGTAAAAAATGAACGCATCGCTTAATATCGTAAAATAAACGCATAACTTACTGTTGTAAAATAAACGTATCACTTGATGTAAAAAATAAAATGTATCACTTAAAGTCGTAAAATAAATGTATAACTTAATATAACTTATAACTCGTAAGGAAGGAAGGAAGGAAGGAAGGAAGCTTATTATGCAAAGTTAACAACTATAATTCCTTGAAAAGTGTTAAACTGTGATTATGATGCTTTTTGTGCAGTAAAAAGTACTGCAGAATATGGTTTCCCACAGTGCAATGCACATGACTTGACTTTCCATTTCCTGTGTGAGGAATGAATAATTTGAACAAACCTGAATAATACAATAAAATCAAATGCATGTTTGTTGAATATGAATTTGCCCTGGAGAGTTGCAAGGATTTTTGTGCTTGTTATATTTGAATGAGTAGAAGTGAGGGAAAATGTCCCTGTAGACTTGAAGCCTCCAGCTGAGCTTCTGTTCCGCTTGTTTTGTGTGGAATCTGTCAGCCGGCGTTTCTTTACTGAATCATCTGGACCGTTTGCTTAAACACTAGATCTGATATTAAAATGATCTCACTGCAGACACGCCTGCTAAGTGTGTGTGTGTGTGTCCTGAGGCCCTGCATTAGAAAAGGTCTGGTTTCAGTATGGAAGACACATTTGCCATGTTGCAGTGGATAAAAATGGTAATAACCTGCTGTGTGTATGTTTAATAGTTTAATGTGCAAAGCATACTTGTGACATATTACCACATACAACAATACCTAAGTGTTGTGTTAGTGTTAAATCAAAATGTGTTTCATTTTAATTTTGTATAAAACATTTTATTAATCAAATTCAAGTGTCATCTTTCTGACAGAAGATGATATGTAAATAAAATTTTATTATTATTATGCATTTATTGTATTATTCAGGTTTGTGCAAATTATTCATTCCTCACACTGGAGAAGGAAGGTCATGTCATGTGCATTGCATTGTGGGAAACAGTATTCTGTGCAGTGTGGTTTGCTTTATGCTGCACAATTTATTGCATTAAAAGAGCCAAAGTCACAATCTTACACTTTCCAGGTAAATCGCCCTAACAATGACACACTTATAGTTGACTCTGCATATTAAGCTGACAAGAGAAAGCATTTTAAGAAACAAACAAGAAAAATAAATACTTAAGAGCCCCTTTTTAAGCACATGCTCTCTTCTGTGCCTCTTTTCACTCTCTCTGAATACATCGGGGTAATCAAACACCCCCTGTCGAGTATTTTAAAAGACCATATAGATCTGTGGCAACAGACCCGCCGAGAACAGCACAAAAGCTCGAGCGTATCTCTAGGGCAAACATGATAGCATTACAAAACGAGCAGCTTGTAAAGTGTCTGTGCATTGATGGAATAACATTTAATGACGGTCCAGAGGGAATGAAGGGGCTTTTGAGAGGGTTTAAACCCCACTGACTGCCCTTCTCACCCTGAAAACACACCGGGATACTTTAAATCCCCTCACAAAAATCCCTTCCTAAAAAGGGTGATGTCTGAGTTTATACAGCTTATTTTATGATAATTATGTAGTCAGATAAACTGTGAATGAGTCATATAATGAAACGGAAACACATTTTAATGATCAAAGGTTTTTCAAATATTAACAAATACTTTAAAACAAAACTGTAAACTTATATATTTAAAATAATCAATCGATAACACTTTACAATAAGTTTCCATTTGTTAGTATTAGTTAACTTGAACTAACAAAGGAAAATTATTCTAAAGCATTTTTAAATCTTAGTTATTTTTATCATTTACTAACACATTATTAAAATCAAAAGTTGTATCTGTTAGTATTATTTAACGTACCTGAGCTGACATGAACTAACATTGAACAGATTAATAAAGATTAATACTGTAACAAATGCTTCACTCATTATTAGTTGATAACATTAAAAACATTACTGTAACTAATGCAACCTTACTGTAAAATATTACCAAAACATCCAATAAAAATCTGATTCTGACATTTAAAACATGTATATAAAAACATATTTGTATGGGATATACATTAATAGATCCATTTATTAACATTAATATCAGTGATTTGTGAATTTTGGTTGCCACAGACAGTTATATATAAACAAAAGAGAGCAGGTAGGAACAGTGTTCAACACCTCGCATAAATCAGTTTACATATTTACCCTATTCCAGGACTAATTTTGCAGGTTTATTTCCTAAAATGAAACCTCTTCATCAAGCTCATTGATCCTTGCAAATCTGGAGCAATATGATTGTTTGTATAATAAATTAACTTATGATTCATCTGATGTTTGGGGCTGGAGAGAGGGAGGGCTGTGTTCAGCTGGAGCTGCACAAGTTTCTGTGGTTAATTTAAAACATTAAAGCACGGGAACGAGCTTCTCCATCAAATGTCCGACTTCCATTTACATTTCTTGCATACAAGTCAATTTGTGTCTGGACCAGGCCATAAATCACTGCCAGGCCGGGCCACAGAGCCTGGAGATCCACAAATTAGCTGTGCACGCTTCTTAAACAGAAAAAAGGGCTCCAATTTAAAAAGCCATTTACACACAGAACCAGCACTTAGCGCTTCAATCTCTGCCCTCTCAGCGAAAACAGAACAAACCTGTGCTGCTTTACGCAGTTCAACAGTAAGACACTAATGTTTGCTTTCAGATAACATGAACATGACATGAAGAATCACTAATGAGATTTCTTTCACATTTCAATTGCTTCACTTTAGACAGCAATGAGATGGAATCAAATGAAGTCTTCTGCTTCTCAAAATGTTTCTACTGAGAAAAAGACCAAGTCATTTTCAGTTTATCCTCTAGTTTCAGAAGATTTCTCCGCAATTTGCCATAAGACCTAATTTTGTGATCAAACCAGAGATCCTATACACTCTTAAAAATGCTGGGTTAAAAACAACCCAGGTTGGGTTGAAAATGGACAAACCCAGCGATTGGGTTGTTTTAACCCAGCAAATAGGTTGCTTTAAACCAGCGGTTGGGTTAAATGTTTGCCAAATCTGCTGGGTAGTTTTATTTAACCCAACTATTGTTTAAAAATTACCTTATTGCTTGCTTAAAATAAACCCAAAGTATGTTGGAAATGAACATTTATTAATATGTTTAATAAATGAACATTTATTAATAAGTTTAATGAATAATATTAAACAATAAAAATGTATTAAATTGCTTCAGACACATAATTACTAGAGGCAACAATAATAATCAAAGGGTGAACATGTATTAATATGTTCACCTTTTGATTATTATTGTTGCCTCTAGTAATTATGTGTCTTATTTTTTAATTTCCAACCTATTTTGGGTTCATTTTAAGCCAGCCATATAGTAATTTTTAAACAATGGTTGAGTTAAATAAAACTACCCAGCACATTGGGCAAACATTTAACCCACCCGCTGGGTTTGTCCATTTTCAACTTGGGTTGTTTTTAACCCAGCATTTTTTTAGAGTGTACATACTATATATATAGTGGATATACAATATTTCATCTAATTTTGCATTATATATGTCAAAAATCAATGTCAAAGTCTCAGGCTTTTTGACCCTACACTCTAAAAAATGCTGGGTTAAAAACAACCCAAGTTGGGTTGAAAATGGACAAACCCAGCGATTGGGTTGTTTTAACCCAGTGGTTGGGTTAAATGTTTGCCCAACGTGCTGGACAGTTTTATTTAACCCAACTATTGTTTAAAAATGACTATATTGCTTGCTTAAAATGAACCCAAAACATGTTGGAAATTAACATTTGCTAATATATTTAATAAATGAGCATTTATTAATAAGTTTAATGAATAATAATTAAAATAGCTGATTAATAAATGTTCACCTTATGATGATTATTGTTGCCTCAAGTAATTTTTAAACAATAGTTGAGTTAAATAAAACTACCCAGCACATTGGGCAAACATTTAACCCAACCGCTGGGTTAAAACAACCCAATTGCTGGGTTTGTCCATTTTTAACCCAACGTGGGTTGTTTTTAACCCAGCATTTTTTTAGAGGGTACACTAAATCTTCAAATAAACAAACTGAATGCTATATTGCGGCATATTGATAACCAAATCTGAAAGAGGTGGATGGAAAAGACGCAGTCTTGGAAGAGAAACAAAGGAGGGGAAAACACTGCAATGGATAAACACAAGCACCTGTGAATACATGAACTCTGTTCGCCTCTTTTCTCCCTGTTCCTTCAATAAGGTACGGCTTTCAGAGTCACTGATCTCCCCTGCAGAAACTCTGCGCTCTGTAAAACAGCTACTGCACTCCGACACGTTGCAGGAAATAATTGATGACCCCCTTCACGGGATCCTCAGACGGCACGTTGGGAAATCATTTTCAATCTTTGACTTAGCAGATGAAACAAATGCTCCCGGCTTACTTTGTCAATTCTCACTCCTTAGGGTCAAACAAAGTGGTTTTCCAGGGCCGGCCATGAGGCGAGTACGCGAGCAGCCAAGCTGAAAATGTCTCTTGTCCTCCACAAAATGGTGCAATGTAGCATTTCATTTAGCCCCCCTTTGTTATTTGTCTTTGACAGAGTTGTAATAGGAAGCACCTTCATATTCATTGAGCAGGTGACCCCTGAGCGCTGCGGGGCCCCTGAGCACTGCGGGCCCTCGCTGTACAGTGAGCCGGCTCAAAACTATTTATTCTGCACGCTGCATGCAGAACGGAGAAGTCGGGAAAAGTCAGCAAAGAGAGTGAAGTAATATAATAAAAAATGAAATAAAGACAAAGTTAGAGCAAAAGAAAGCTGTAGTCTGATTATCATTTACTTTTATAAAGGCACATCAATTGTGCAGATGAACGCTTTTTGTTGAACAACTGAAATTCTTCTGAAAATCTCAATCTTTCTACTACAAAATGTCAATATGTTACTTTATTTGTAATTATTTGTGAAATGTATTAACAACTTGAGTGAAAATTGTTTCAAAATAAATCCTAAACTTTTTTTTTTTCAGTACATCAAAATATATAAAAAATTATTAAATGTATAAAGATATTTGTTTACAGGTAAATTAATGAACTAATGAACTGTTAAGCATTATAAAATGTAATCTTTGTAGATTAAAATTAAAAATTGGTTCCATAAATATTATACCATTAATTTTATCCACTGACATTTCTTTTTTTCCATAGTGTAATAGCATGAAACAATCCAACAAACTCTGAAATAATTCACATTACAAACTCTGATTTCAAACAAAAACACATTGTAAAATCATAAGAAAAGAAAAGGAATGAGTAATTATTTTATGAGGCAATAAACACACGAAGCATTGCAAATTATGTAATCAAATCAAATATTGCAGGCCAATTTGCATACTTAGGCACTATTTTATGCTGTTTTGTAGTATAAATAGTGAGAGTAGTGTTTACACTAAAAATAGTGTTTACAAAGAAAAAGTGCACTTTAAATACCCGGATGATACACTTAACACTTAATTCACAGAAAAAACGAAGTGTGGGAAAATTGGACACTTCATACACTCAACTGCCGCAGTTATATACAAAGTATTTCATGTTTATGTATTTCATTTGAATGTGATTTCAAATTATTTTCAAGCGCAAGAATACACGAAAGAGAAACCAAATTCGCTCTCGTGCCATGCATTGATTTCTTTGCACACACATCCAAAGCGTGCGCACAGAGAACAGCCTATCAAATAATGTGCAATACTCAATTGAGCTCTTGTACCCATCTTCTTGAGCTTGAACAAACAAAAACTTGTGTCAAAATTTCCTCATAAACACAGTCTTTTGTGTTAAATGAATGTAAACAGTTGAGAAAGAAAACGCATGTGCAACAGTATATTGGATCCTGCATGAGGTCTTAAAGTGACAACAGCTTAATAAACCTGCTGCCGTCTGTCATTAACGTTAATCAAAGAAGAAAAAGAAAATCACTTAATGATTTTGACTGTATAACATTTGTAACTTTAATAAGGATTAATCTATATTTTATTTACACAAAGAAAACTATGCAGTGTTATTTTACATTTGATTACAATTTCTGTACCAGTTTACTTGTCTTTAAGAATTTTTGACATTTATATTAGTTAGTTAATTTGTTTTTGCTGTGGTATTTTTGTTAAAATGGTGTTCATAAGGGTACTGATTTTTGTAGGCTGCTGTATATAAATATAAATAAATATAAATGTTTGACTAAATGTTTTTACCTTACTGGAATCAAAACTGGGAATCAGAATTGATAAACATAATCGGAATAGCTAAAATTCAAATGTTACCGAACCCTATACTATAATATAATAAAATATTTGCCAACCAGCAGGGGCTAATGGCACCTTGCTAACCAGTCAAACCCTGAGCCCTATGAGGGAGACTTACTCGATTATGTCATTTGCAAAGTTTTATGAAAGTAGGATTTTCATGCAACACAGGCTAAAATACCACTTATGGCTTCTACAGAATAATACATCATCAATTAACCTCAGAGTCTGGAAAGGTTTATATGTTATGGCCTAATATCCAGATCTCTGGAGAAAATTTATGAGACTTTTACTACCAGAACCAAACTACAATCGTAAAAATAAAGGTTCCAACAGGGGATTTTCGCAGTGATTCCATAGAAGAACATTTTAAAAATCTAAAGAACCTTTTCACTATAAAGAACCTTGTGCAATTGAAAGGTTCTATGAATGTTAAAGGTTCTTCATGGAATCATAGATGTCAGTAAAGAAGCTTTATTTTTAAGAGCGTATTGCACTCTGTTGTGAACTGAAAAGGCACAAGATCTTGTAAATAAGTGTGAGTGCATATGTATGCGTGCTATTAACCTGGCAAGCTGGGAGCAACATTGCATTTCCCATGTACTCCTGTGAACCGCTGTTTGTGTGTGTCTGTGTGTGTAAGTGTGAATTAAAGCTGCAGTTTATTCTGTAGCTGCAGGCCAGAAGTGTGCAGCATTATCAACACAATACAGCCATATGGAGAACAGACGGCTCTCGCTCTCTCCGTAAGCATTCAGACAGACCCCTGTCCCCCCGAACACCACCACGGTCACTTTAGGGTTAGCGCTTTAGCATAACAACAAATGAAAGGGAAAGGCCATTTCATTCCCATTTGGAGCCATTATTGTGACGGACGCGGGCGGAGGCAGGCATTCATTGTGATTTAGCGGTCGAGCTCAGTGGACAGGATGGCCTGGAGAATAACGGGAGATAATGAAAACATAATTTATTTAATTCCCCCACACATCCCCAGCAGCTTTTCTTCTGTGCCACGAGAAACAAGAGGCGATGGGTGTCGAGATGTAATTTGTCTCAACTAGGTGACAACACATGGTCTAAATAACAAAAGCACATCAACAGATTAGATAAACTGACCAAGGAACACTTATTAGTGCAGACTCAGTCTTTCTAGGGAAAAGGACTTTTATCTTGCACCATCACAATATCGTTCTGAAGATGTTCTCACCTCAGTTCAGACGATTCTGTTCAGATATTATCTTATTTTAATGACACAAAACATAGAAGTGGCTTCAATTGCAATATGTTTAATTACACAAATATGTATTTTTTTTATACTTTTAAAAAGATCATTTTAAACCCATAACCCTACTGCTAACCTTAATCACTGCACACACACACACACACACACACACAAAAAATGTAACAGGTTCTGTTTGATTCTTTGGTAAAAATAAAAGTCACTAGATTGAAGTTTCCTTGCCAAGATTCTTATGCTCTCTGAGGCTGCCTTTATTTGATCAAAAATACAATAAAATAAGTAATATTGTGAAAAATTATTACAATTTAAAATATTTGTTTTCTAAGTGAATATATTGTAAACTGTAACTGTGATCAAAGCTGAATTTTTAGCATCCTTGACCCAGAAATCATCCTTGATCCTTCAGAAATCATTCTAATATCATGATTTGCTGCTAAAGAAACATTTCTGATTATCAATGTTGAAAACAGTTGAGCTGCTTCATGATGCTTTGATACTTTTTTCAGGGTTCTTTGATGAATAGAAAGTTACAGTACAGTTACAGTTACAGTTACAGTTATTTGAAAAATAAATCTTTTGTAACATTTTAAATGTCTTTAATGCCACTTACAATCAACTTAATACATCCTTGCTGAACTAAATTTCTTTAAAAAAAAATCTTACTCGCAATTTAATATAAAGTCAGAATTGTGAGATATAAAAGTTGCAATTCTGACTTTTTTTCTCACAATTGCAAGTTATCAAGCAGTACTGACTTCATAACTCGCAATCCTGACTTTTTTTCTCAGAATTGTAAGAACTCACAATTGTGACATTTTTACTTTTTTAATGACTTTTTTCTCAGAATTGTTTATATCTCGCAATCCTGACTTTATAGCATAAAAATTGTGATATAAAGTCAGAATTGCGAGTTATAAAGTCAGAATTACGAGATATAAAGTCACAATTGCGAGATATAAAGTCAGAATTGCGAGTTTATATCTTGCAATTCTGAGAAAAAAATGTCAGTCTTTTTTCCCTTACAACTGGACAAAATAACACGCAATTCCTATTGACTTTATAACTCACAATTCTGACTTTACAACTCGCAATTCTGACTTTACATATCACAATTCTGACTTTACAACTCGCAATTCTGACTTTACAACTCGCAATTCTGACTTTACATCTCGCAATTCTGACTTTACATATCACAATTCTGACTTTACATATCACAATTCTGACTTTACAACTCGCAATTCTGACTGTACATCTCGCAATTCTGACTTTACATATCCCAATTCTGACTTTACATCTCGCAATTCTGACTTTACATATCACAATTCTGATTTTATAACTCGCAATTCTGACTTTATAACTCCTAATTGTGTTTATATGTTACATTTCTGAGAAAAAAAAAGTCAGTTGTGAGATTAAAAAGTCGCAGTTACCTTTTTTATTTTTTATTTCATAGCGGAAACAAGCTTCCATACTTAGATGTAAAGAAAAAAATCAAGTACAATTAAAAACAAGTGCATTAAATCAAACTTCTGAACTTAATAAATCAAAAGCAGCTGTAAACTACAGCCACATAAACTAATAAATTAACAAATACATAAATGAAATCCTCTGGCTCTTCTAAGACAGTCTCTAGTTTAATTATCAGTGTAGATGGTGTCGATAATTATCGGTCCATCTGTGTGTAATGAATAGACTGAGTCATAATCTCTCTCTGATGGCTTTAGGACACAGCAGGGTCCTCTAAAAGAGACTAGACTCTATTGATCCTCAACGTAAACGCTCTTTACAATGTTAATAGTCTAATTTGCTTCAATGATTTCTCCCTGTGTTTTGCTAGTCAAGGACAGGCTAATTTATACTTAACTGGAGGTCCCAGTCAACAGCCCTGGAACGAGAGACTTCCTGTATGAAAATGTAGGCCATTCCAGAGGGAAACCGATGATCACACTGACCATTAGTTCTTCTTTATTTGCCCTTCTACAGGCAATTATCATGAATTAATGCGGCAGAGCCCGGTTTCTAGCATTAGCCTTGTCAATGAAATGAAATTTTCTGGGCCAATAGAAGACACAAAAAGCACATAAGCTCTTAATGAGGATGAGGTGAGGCATCAGCATTATATTACTCACTGAAATGCCCATTTTTATCAATCAAATACCTGTGGTAGGCCTAAACTTCAATAATCAGTGTGAGCTGGTTGACATTATAGAATGAGCTTCATCATTGTTTCATATCAGAACAACTATATACCATTAATTGTATACATATCCATAGTACAGCTGTTCGGTTGTCAACAATAGACAGACTTTCCTTAAAAGTGCTGTTGAAAAAATCTTGAAAAACAATCAATACACTGACACTCTCCTGCTGGGTTGCTGACAGACACTATTAACCTTAAATCAACCTGTTTGCTAAATCAGTGTCACTCAAAGTTAATAACAAGTGTAATCAAATTCATTATGTTAATATAATCTGATTTCTTTGTGCATTATGCAAATCATCCCTAAATATAATGAGTCATGACAGATGACCAGGATTTAAAGAGTCTAATATTTCTTTCTCATCCTGCTCAAGTGTTAACATGCAGATTGATATATATATATATATTTTTTTTTTTTTTGGAAACCATGATACTTTTTTTCAGGATTTTTTGATAAATAGAAAGTTCAAAAGAACAGCGTTTACTCTGTCTTTGATGTCACTTTTGATCAATTCAATGCATAATAACATTATATATATATAATTATAATACTAATATATATATATATATATATATATATATATATATATATATATATATTTTTTTTTTTTTTGGAAACCATGATACTTTTTTTCAGGATTTTTGATAAATAGAAAGTTCAAAAGAACAGCGTTTACTCTGTCTTTGATGTCACTTTTGATCAATTCAATGCATAATAACATTATATATATATAATTATAATACTAATATATATATATATATATATATATATATTTTTTTTTTTTTTGGAAACCATGATACTTTTTTTCAGGATTTTTTGATAAATAGAAAGTTCAAAAGAACAGCGTTTACTCTGTCTTTGCTGTCACTTTTGATCAATTCAATGCATAATAAAATTGCATTAAATAATGCATAATAATAATTTCTTATTTAAATATTTGAGTTGGGATTATAAATAAAACATAATAAATTGTTTGCTTGGGCCAATGGTCACATATACAATTTAGCATGTCTATTAAAAATTATTTCAGTGCAGAATGCTGCAATTGATCAGTCGGAGTGTGCCGTTTTCGAGAGAGTTTTAGGGTACGTTTACACGACAACAATGTACTAAAAATGGAAAAGTCTTTCCTTTGTGTTTTTTACTTACAGACGACAATATTTTCAAAATGGTTCACATGGATTCAAAAACGTTTAAAAGCTTGCACTTTGAAACCCGTTTTCAAAAGTTTGCATTTTCAAGTCCCCAAAACGCCATTGTCGCGTAAAGCCCTGGGTATACTTAGTTTTTTTTTTAGTTTTTTTTTTTACGTGTACGCTAGCATATGTGGATGCACAGTTTTGAGCACTCTCTTGCCACGAGTTACAACCCATGTAAACATCTTTGTATTCTTTCATGCTAGAGTTGTACAAATGAGGGTACTTTCTAACCTCTTCACACAATCTCTCGTCCATACAGGCCTCCATTATCGCTGTAGCTTGCATGCATTCCAGTCTGTTCTGTTTATGCAGTTTTTCTTTGACTACCTTGTGAATCGACACCCCAGGGCATGGTTGCCACCTTGTGGATAAACTATAGTAATTCCTGCAAAAAAAAATAAATGCGCATGTGCGACCTGCAAGCGTACACAGTATGCTTACAAAAATCCGCTTATGCAGTACGGTTATAAAAATCCGGCGGTGAGCATACAGTACGCGCATACTCTTCTGACCCTCGCTTATACGTAAAAAGTGAACTACACTTTGAGCTTCAATGAACAGCCAAAAGTTTTCTGCTTTTAGTTGAAAACAGTGTGGCGTAAACGGCTCCTCAGTTTGCAAAATACATGTATCCCATGATGAGGAAAATATATTAAAGTTTGATGATGATCATGCCAACAACTACGCCGGTGCATACCCTGCTTATTATACGTTTCACAGAGTGGCTAATCATAGACAGTAAAAGACAAATATAGAGAGTGAGAGAAAGGAAAATGAGCTTCGATCTTTCCCCAAGCTCACCCATCAAGAGATTTGGAGGTTAGTGAGTTGCTGTGGCCGATCAAGGCCTTGCCCTGAGTGAGTCAAGCTAAATCAATGCTAATTACACTGCCATCTGCACGGCACTGCGTCCTGAGTCACACCTGTTCACTTCGAGAGAGACATGAGCGTTGTCAAAGAGTTTCTGACATCATCTGTGGTTATTAGTCATTGATAGTTTCTGTGCACTCAATTCTTGCCCAGGCAGTTTAGCCCACATACTGTAACTGTGTTCCACAACTCTTCAAACTTTAAAACCTCAACGATTATGAACATGATCAAACTTAAAGGCTGATCCAGCTAGATAACACCATAGTTTGTGCCAGTATAAGTTTCCGAGGCGTTTGCTCACCAATAATCAGTGTCTGTCAATGTTTTGCCCGCTGAAAGTGAGCTGCCATTACATCAGCCAGAGAAACAAATGAGGGCCATTTCTGCACCGCTGCTCTGTCTGATATGTCAATAAACTCGCAGCAGCGAGAGGAACAGCACAGATGGATTTTTCTCTGGAAGCCAGACAAACAGAGGGACACGTCTGAGTTTTCTCTTAGAGTGGAATCAGTCAGACAAAACGAGACGAGTTACGCACAACTAGCGCAAGTGATGGTGATACAGGTGTGAGATTTCAATGTCAGGTGTGATTGACTGGAGTTAAATCTTAGTTAAATTGTGCCATAACATTTTGTGCTAGAATGTTTTTGTGTGTGTTTTTGTGTGTTAATTAAAGTTTCCCAATTAGCTGGCTATCAGCAAATTAATCAATTCACATTCAATTAAATAAATATTTCTGCCAAATTATTAATTTGATTAATTATAAGAAGTATTAATCGTATATACTGTATAAAATGTTTGGCAGAAATCATCTCCTGTTTGCAGCTCTTATTGGAATTACAAAGTAAGTTTATTTACACCAGCACCTGTGTTGACAAGCTTGTGTTCACCCTCTGGTGCTGTTTGGACATTTTTGACCCAAAAACATTACGAAATATCTAGAATTTTTTACCTTATCAGAATGATACAAAACTTGGTAAAGGTTTTGGCACTTACTATGTAAGTACACAAGAAATAATAATAAAAAAAAATCATGTACATGATTTGAAAATGTTAAATAGTCTTGAAAAAAAATGAGTCACACTTGTACTGTTCACAGTCTGCATTGGAAACAAATGGAAAGCGAATTTCATCTAGTGGAAACATTTGGTACTGCGCCCAAACAAAATCTTACTGAAAGCTCATTTTTTGAGATATACTCAACTTGTTTTCTCACCCTTTTAGAGTAAAACATGTTTTGGAAAATATACCAACAGGAAAACCCAAGTGTAATTTTCCATGGGCTTTTGGATTACTGCAAACTGTGAACAAAAGTTTATAATTCTTATACTTTTTTGTTCATCACGACAATCTTCACGAATGAACACAATCTTTATGAATTTTGAAGCATAAATACTATAAATCACCAGAAGTAAAAAGCTAAACGTAATCTATAAACAAAGTACACATGACTTCCACGTCACCACCATTATGCAACAACTCTTTGTGATTATAAACACAACAAGGCTGTGAAAGCAGACTAGTGAGTAGAAGAGTTTTGTTCAGTGTTATGATGTTCCTGACGACCTCTGTAGTCTCATATAGACAGACACTTGTTAGCAACCACCTTTTTCAAGACAAGTAATAGCTTTAAAAAAAGTCACAAGGTGGTATTACTGATGTATTTTATGTCATAGAATAAAATGTAAAAAAAAAAAATTCTTGAGCTTGTATTCACCACAGACCTTATTTCATGCATTTAAAACCCACTGACTTCAAGACAATGGAACTAAAATGTGACTCATTTCTGGTATTTCTGGAAAAAAAATGTCATCCCTGCAGCACTCTTTATTATTAGATTTCCATTGTTTGTGAATATTTTGCTGTTAGTTCTCCACACCAAACCAAACCCTGCCCAACCCTGTGAAATGTGTTGTCTCTGAACGACAGCATTAGTTGTCAAACCTGTTAGACACACCTTTCCTGTCTATTATGAGCAAGTAAATTGCTGACATTTTCAGAGCTCCTAGAATAACAATATTGCTTTGCATGCTTAAAACCCATCATCTCCATAAGCAAGAATCATTTTAGCGCTCTGTGGTGTTCTCTAAGAAACTGCGGGTTTGAGTACACGTCCTCTTTGCCACCCAAGCATTAGTAAACTCATAAAGTAAATCATGCCGTAATGAAGACTGACAGACAGACTGCAGTGATATGGACTTAAAACAAGGAAATGTGATCTTGGATATCTGAAAAGATCTTTGAGAGATGGATGGGGAGAGAAGGAGAAAATGGCTAACATTTATTTATTCTTGCTGTTCTCTTCTTCAGTACGACGCCATTAGAGTCAGTGGAAGTGTCCCATTGGCAGTCATTATCAAGGCTATCAGACCGGCCCAGCTAGACTCCAACACAGATATAAATACTATCCTCCACACACACACAGTTTAATGATGGAGCCAAAGCTAATGTCTCTCACCCCCTCCTGATATCTTCTCAAGACTTTTAAAAGACAGGAAAATGACAGATATGTGGTGCATGTAAATATATATGGTATACAAACACCTTGAAGTGATATAACTGTGTCAACCAGTATTTTTGCTGTGCCATGGTAGATATAGTCAAGTTAAGGTTATTTATATAGCACTTTTCATAATGCACATTTATTCAAAGCAAATTTACAGAAAATCATGATGTTAATGTTTGTAATATCGTAATATCTTCATGTCTTATAGTTGCATTTAGCAGATTAGAGCTGGGCGATAATACACTCTAAAAAATGCAAGGTCAAACATTTAACCCAAACGCTGGGTTTGTCCATATTTAACCCAACTTGGGTTGTTTTTAACCCAGCATTTTTTTTTTTTTTTTTTTTGGAGTATAGTCAAGTCTCGTTTAAGTATTAACTTCCTCTCAGGTGCTTGTCCGAACTTTTTTTTTATTAGGGAAATAAATGATTCAATAGTTTACATTTTGTACACTCCTAAACAAATAATAAAAAAAAAATAACCCCACCACTGGGTTAAAAACAAGCCAAGTTGGGCTGAAAATGGACAAATCCAGTGATTGGATCATTTTAACCCAGCAGTTGGGTTAAATGTTTGACCCAACCTGCTAAGTCGTTTTGTTCAATTCAACTATTGTTTTAAAAATACTGTATTTCTTGCTTAAAATGAACCCAAAATATGTTGGAAATTAAAATGTATTAATATGTTTAATAAATGAACATGACTAATAATTAAAAACTAAACATTAATTAAATTGCTTAATAATAAATGTTCACCTTTTGATTATTATTGTTGCCTCTAGTAATTATGTGTCTGATTTTTAAACCTATTTTGGGTTCATTTTAAGCCAGCCATATTGTAATTTTTAAACAATTGTTGGGTTAAATAAAACTGCCCAGCACATTGGGCAAGCATTTAACCCAACCGCTGGGTTAAAACAACCCAGTCCCTGGGTTTGTCCATTTTCAAGCCAACTTGGATTGTTTTTAACCCAGCATTTTTTAGAGTGTACAAGCAATCAAGCATATGCTATATACTGCTATTCAAGTTACAAATGGCCACATCCACCATTACGTTAAAAATAGGGTAGATATAAGATTTTGGTCACACCGCCTAACACTATGTGGTCATTTAAAATCCCACACTAAACCGCTGAGCTCAATGTTGCAAGTGAAAATAAATGAAAAGATGCAAAATGGTATCGGATGCAAACAATATACGATAAAGAGAACAAAACATGATTGATGGGCGGCCTGATACTGTCCTGAGTTTCTGTCCTAATGCTCTGCGCTCACTGCTGATAGGTGCATATATCCATGAAGATGTTTCGACAGCAGTGCTGGGGAAAAAAAAAACGAAGCCATCATGTGGTTTTGTTATTAATGGGTCTGTATCGTATGCTCATGGCCAAGGACACAATTTGTATCACAATGCAAATATCTGTCATTAAACGCTGACAGTTCATTTTTCCTGCTAGGGAAAGAAAAATGTTTTTGAGTTTGGTGGGCCACGGCGCTTCAACCAGACAGACTTGAAAGGCGATTTGTAGACAAATGTGTGCTGCCATCAGTTTAGTTCGGATAAAACAGCTTTCAGAGAGTGTACACTGAAACACTGTACTATTATGATATAAAAAGTCTTGAAAATAAACATATGCATCAATGAATGAATGCTCAAAATAGATACTGAAACAATTATTAAATATAGCTGCGAGCAGCAATTATCGGGTTCAAGCACTTTAAGGCCTTTAAGCACGTGTAAAAAGATATTATGTTTTATTTAGCAAGCATGTAACCACTTAGATCATAGATGGAAAAGACCATTTACAGCCAATACAGGCAGTTTACCATAGGAAATATATGGTATTTAAAGCTTTTTAACAGTTATACTGCCATCTATGGTCCGATCTCCATAAAAGTTGGCATGCTTCTCTAAAGTCATATGCTGCATGTGCTCACCTATTTTCGTAAAGAGTTTTTGTTTAGGATTTATAGGCTTTTGTGAGCACTTGGCCACACCCCTTTTCTAAATGAGCCTGTTATAGCTACCCAAAGGGTAAAGTTCAACTTTTTTTGATAATTATTGACCTAGATTCCAGAGAATTGTACTGGTTTGGTTCCGATCAGGCAAAAAACCTAGGAGTAGTTCACAAAAGTAGTTTTTTTACATAATCACGAATATTCAACGAACGATTCAATTGACAGCGGTGCTACTAGAGGCAAAGTTGCTCAGAATAAGGAGTTATACCACGTGGTATGAATATTGTGGGTGTGTGCGAAAAATCGCTCAATATACAATGCTTTACGCATGTGAAAAACATGAAGGCGCCCCCCAGTGGCTGATTTCTTTTGAATTTCTCACAGGCCTCTAGGGCTGTGAGTCAAACAGGCCCAGTAAGTTTCATTCTGATCGGCCTCCGTTAACCTTGTCTGATAGCTGCTCAAAATTCACTGACCGATGACGGACATGTCTTTCGAGATACGTCAATGTCCTCATAGACAATCATGGCACCTTGGACAAAGACACTGCATGCCAATTTTCAAGTCAATAGGACTAACGGTGAAGTAGTTATAGCCATTTTCATGTGTTTTTCCTGTTATAGCGCCACCAAGTGGCCAGTCGCCACGTCCTCTTTCATGCAATCACAGAATGAGCTCTTGCATAGGTGTGCTGATTTTGGTGAAAATATCTCATTCCATTCATGAGTTATAGCCATTTTAGTAAAAGTGGCTCCACCCACTTCGAACGTTTTGGGACCGTGAATCGAAATTTCAACTTCAAAGTTTCAAAGTTTCAAGTCTCTACGACCAAACTTACGGTTTGGTCTGCCTGATCACTTTTAGGGGAGAATGCTGATCCTTGGAACCCCTAAATATAAAATTGAATAATTTTCCAGAGGCTTCATGACAGTCACAAAATACTATGTACTACATTTTTAGGTCTGCTAAATGATCAAAAATTATAAATCAAATTAATTAAATGACGGCAATGAGTCATAATAATCACATATAAAAATGTGTTTACAATCAAGTTTGCAGTGCAAGCGATCAAAACACTGTGAAATGTGTAGCGAAGGCCCGTGAGCAGAGGTTGTGGCCACCGTAATGGATGGTCTCATGGGAACAGCAGCTTTGACGCTTATTGATTTCCCCGTTCTTGAGTATCCATTCATTCTCCATTCACTCTTTCTTTTTTGCAACTCTGATCAGTTAATTTACATTTAAGCCAGTTGCTGCTGGAGGCAATTAACTCTACAGGTTCATTAGAGCTTGCTCTGACTTATTAATTAATCAATCTGTGTGTTTGTGTGTGTGCATGGAGTGGAGAATTAGCATGGAATAAAACACACACTCATAAACGGCTTTATGCTTCCTTGCAGGTTCAGCACTGCGATGATTATGCACTACTAAAGCCATGAGATACAACAAAGTATAATTAAGGAGGACTATATGATACCGGGAGAGAGCGAACCATTAGCATTCCCATTCATTTCAAATGCAGATGCTCAGATAGAGCAGGACTCCTTCAGAAACACACAATTAAAGTATTAGTTCACTTCAGAATTAAAATTTCCTGATAATTTACTCAACCCCATGTCAACAAAGATGTTTATGTCTTTCTTTCTTCAGTCGAAAAGAAATTAAGGTTTTTGAGGAAAACATTCCAGGATTTTTCTCCATGAAGTGGACTTCACTGGGGTTCAACGGGTTGAAGGTCCAAATGTCAGTTTCAGTGTAGCTTCAAAATGCTCTACACGATCCCAGACGAGGAATAAGAGTCTTATCTAGCGAAACGATGTCATTTTCCAAAAAAAAAAATGTAAAAATGATATACTTTTTAACCATAAATGCTAATCTTACGCAATCACGTTGGAAAGGTCACACGTGCTGTAGGCGATCCAGTGTCTACAAAGCGGACGTGCAAACACTAAGTCAAACGGTCTTTACAAAAAATGGTAAAACAACAACGTCAGACGATTTTGAAGTTGGAGGAGAAAATGAGAGTTTTTCGCCCTACCGCCGTACTTCCGCCTACGTCACGCATGACCTTTCCAACGTGATTACGTAATGCGTGGAGCATCGCAGAGCAGTGCAAGATGAGCATTTGTGGTTAAAAAGTATATCTTTTTTTTTTTTTTTTAGAAAATGACAGATGGTTTCACTAGATAAGACTCTTATTCCTCGTCTGGGATCGTGTAGAGCTCTTTGAAGCTGCACTGAAACTGACATTTGGACCTTGAAGTCCACTATATGGAGAAAAATCCTGGAATATTTTCCTCAAAAAATTTAATTTCTTTTCAACTGAAGAAAGAAAGACATAAACATCTTGGATAACATGGGGGTGAGTAAATTATCAGGAAATTTTCATTCTGAAGTGAACTAATCCTTTAAAACCTGTCATCTTTGCTTATGGCTGTTCAGATCTGGGCAGATGTTTTGAGTCTGAGCTATAAATGATTTAACTATTCGTCACTGACATCATGACAACAATGATTGGCTGATGACACTGCAAAACACACACTCAGACCTCAGCAGATAGGAGAAATATCAATACATTTACAGACACAGAGTGCAATACAGTGCAATACAGAGCCCTGCAAAAATGCTCTATCACTGGTAAGACATCTACTATAATATAATGAAACTTTTGAAATTTAAATTCTGCTTGCAAAAGATTACTTTTGAATGGCTCTCAATGGAGAAAAACCCCAGCAGGGACTAACTCGCTCATACTAACAGGGCAAACCTCGACCCCCCGTGTATAACCTAATCTCAGCGGCTGTTTTAAAGACAAATAATGAGGAAAGAGAAAATTAGGAGAGATATAACTGTAAATGAGCCCTGAACGCGGCTCTTGGCTCGTTGGTTGGCACTGGCTCACATGCACCACTGGGTTCAAACTTGCTGAGTTATGAACTCCCATCAACACGAACACACACACAGAACTACACTACCGCTAAAGCTTTGGGGTCAAAAGAGAAAGAAATTATACTTTTATTCAGCAAGGATGCATTAAATTGATCAAAAGTGACATTAAAGACTTTCATTTAAGAAGCACGCTCCAACAGGTTTGTGTGTGTTTTGCCAGCCAATTGAATAAAAGAAGCTAAAAGACGACTGCTGTGAACACAAAGCAATTCATTATGATTATTTATTGGACTCGTCCCCAATGATTTACGTTTGTGAATTCTTCATTCTACCAATTTAAATTCTGCTGAAATTAGATGTTACGTATGTCATCATTATGTTCATTGGGTGTAGATGGTATTTGTGGGCGGAGCCTGTGCGCTGCTGAGAGCTTAATGATGCATAAGATTAAACTGAAGCGCTCAGCTGTGCTGCAGTTCTCTCTCTCACACACACACAAACACACACACATTCGCTTGTTCTTCTGCTTTCCCACACCTGAACACATGTGCGTGTTCCACAAGAAGTCCGTGACAACAACATCATGCTTCTAAACAATCTAATAAAGGTCTTAACGGGCAGGAGGTTAACCTTTTCCCAGAGCATAGGATGCATCCTTTGACCGCCGCACGATGGCTGCCACCGCACGTTCTGTTCATTAGCGGCCTGACGCCCATCACGGCCCCTTTACTCACAGCCAAACCCCCACGCTGGACTCCTCTGCTCTCAGCACAGCCCTCCCTATTCCCAGCGGACAGATCCCAGGCAAAAAACTAATTCTGCTTTTAATAATGTGTCAGGAGAAAGCGGGTAGCTCATAAATTATGTGTCTGCGCCGGTGCAGAGCCGGCCACCAGGGGAAAATCAGGCCGGGGAGGAAAAAAATCAAAGCCTAGCTTTGACAAACTTTTGTGGAAGATAAATAATAACTTACACATAGGATTAGGTGTTAAGTCATGGGCGAGGGAGCCGGGAGAGCTGCTCCTATCAGACCTGTGCAGGGTGAGCAATTTATCGGAGGAATCTGTCATTTGTTTTTGTCCTTTTTCACTCCAGTTTTTATTTGCATTTTCTCCCAGATGTGCCAGAAAGCCGTCTGTTCATGACGGCCTGCTACACCTGCGCTGCTGCCTTTGTTTTGGTCACTTTTCCAGCCTCTGTCGCTAGATTAGCTAATAGCTATAATATGCATGTATTATGCCATTTTACTATATTTAACTGTAAATAAAAAGCAATGGAAATTGCTTTAAATGAATTCCCACTACTGGGCAGTATTACCAAAATTTGTATCTTTTTTTTTTTTTTTTTAAACATTGTAATGTCATTATTACCAAAAAATGGTGGTAATCAAATTAATTTATAAAAATTTAACAAATTAAATAATATTTAAAATGTAATCAAATGAAAAAGGAATAATTCCTTTTATTTTGGCAAAGTGCGAAAACAGGAGTTTACTGTTTAAATTAAAACATGGACAAAAAATTGTGATATTGTGTGATATTTCTTATTTTTCTTTTTTTTTTTTAATAAATTGTATGATTATTATTACTTTGGAAGTACAATTTACTGTACAATAGTACACTCTAAAAAATGCTGTGTTAAAAACAACACAAATTGGGTTGAAAATGGACAAACCCAGTGAATGGGTTGTTTTAACCCAACAATTTTAACCCAGCGGTTGGGTTAAATGTTTTCCCAACCTGCTGGGTAGCTTTATTTAACCCAACTATTGTTTAAAAATTACTTTATTGCTTGCTATGAACCCAAAGTATGTTGGAAATTAACATTTATGACTAATTTTAATGAATAATAATTAAACATTTATTAAATTGCTTATTAATAAATGTTCATCTTTTGATTATTATTGTTGCCTCTAGTAATTATGTGTAACGATACTTGAGTATCGTTTTGGCTACTCTGTAGTTTTACTGAGTATCAAAGATAGCAACTTTTAACCTTTACTTGACTATCACACATTACATTTTTCATGGCACCTAACTTTTTCTGCAGCAGTTTATTTCCGCTACAAAAGAAGTGATATCGCCATCTACAGGGCACTGCAAGTACTACATCTAGTGTGTTTTGCCCTTACTCAACAAGGCTACTTTACATGAATGCGAGTGCATTAACAAGTAGTTGTGAATCGCTGGTGTTTTATATATGAGATGAGGACATGACTGCAGCCATGAAACCAGCACACCCAGTGCAAGAAGGCTTTGACTTTTTCATTTTACTTAACATTATTTTATTTATCTGTTATATTGAACAGAGCTTTTTGAAGGATACTGATTTACTTGTGCTCTTTTTGAGCACTTGTTTTATTTTTATTATAGAAAATAAATGTTATTGCTCTTCTCAATTGTTTCTTGTTTTGCACTGGCATGTCTCTTTGGTGTTGAGGACTAGTGAATCTTTAAACCTATATTTATATGAGCAAAATACTTAAGTACTGTTAAAATCAGATACTCTAAGAATTTTACTCAAGTTGTTTTGGAATTGGTAACTTGTAATGGAGACATTTTCACCGTAAGGTATCTGTACTTTTACTCAAGTATGTTTTTTTTAGGTACTCCTTACACCTCTGCAAAAACTGAATCCTAACCATTTCCCTTACCTAAACCTAATAAGTTATCCTTAAAATCAGAGGGAAATGATAGATTATTAGCACTGATGTGCTACTAATACAACCAAACCCTGGTTGTAAGCCTAAACCTAACATAAACTGTAAATGTGTCCCTCAAATCTGATTGGTTGATTGTAATTTTGTTCCAGGATCAATAAAGATGTTGAGTTCTGAATCAGGTTCTGCCAAACAGAAATGCCAAGAAATATGCTGATCTTTGGACTGATCTCAAGTTAGCACAGACCCTACCAAATCTAACATTCAGGGACTTTTAAATAGGTTTAATTTCCATCTTCCATCTTATAATGACACTGGATTAATCATGGATTCAATATAGAAATGTCCGCAAATGGATTTGTAGCAAATTAATAGATATAGCAATTGTTTCAGCTGCACACCGGTATGGCAGTATTTGAAAAATACACATGTGTGAAATTAAAACGGACAGCACTAATTCCCACATACCTTTTTGTGAGAAAACGCCTAAATAAAGATATAAGGTCTATCGGTCTAAGCTGTTAGCCTGTGTGTCCATGTGTATAATGGTGCAGTTATAAGAAGTGCAGTCTTGCTCTTTGACCCTGTGTCAATATCTTCACAAACGATCAACATGTATCATAACTGTGGTCCTCTATCACGCGCCGACTAAAGAACAATCTCTATTAGCTGACAGCAGGCGGCTGCCTTGATAAATGTTCCCTGACCAAACGGAAGGAATTGCGTGAAATAAAGAGGCATGTTCCAACAAGTCGTGTCAAAATGGTATTGATTCAATCATCTCCAGAAATACACACTCTTGGGCAGCGTAGCGTGTAGCAGATCTGATATGCTCCGCAGAGGTGGGCGACAGTGATTGCAAACTCTTGACGCTTAAATTTTGGCACACACTTTCCTTCATTGAGCTTTCAGGTGATGAAACGTGTAGCGAGACGCTGACTGATTTTCCCAGCACTCCTCTCTTAGATGTTATTCTTACGACACGCCAAAGATGCCATTCTATCTGCGTGTGAAAGACGTCTCATTATGAAACAGGTGGGCGAGGCAGCGTATAGCCGTTTGTCCGATACACAGCGCACGGGAGGTGAATAACAGCGGCGTTCAATCATTCAGACACACTGCTGGAGCCCCTGCAGCTGACCACAGAAGTGGAAATGTTTACATTAACTGAGCATGGCCAGCGTGCTCCTGCTGCATGCGCAAAAAGCTAATGATGAGAAAAACCACATTAGTGGCTGCCGTGATGTCTGGCATAGATGAAGGGAACGCAGGACCTTACAAAACCTACACTGCAGGGGAAAAAACTTCATAACATAGAAATAGTACTGGTAAATATCTGTTATGTTTAGGGACATTTCCTCACTGTAAATTTTTTTTCATGATTTATCACAACATTTTTTTCTTTTGTCAAAGCAACTTAAATAATTAATGTGATTCAGATAACATAATAATTTGAGTTTCTGTTGATTAAACCAATTGCCTTCATTGAATTAACTTTTTAATTTCAATGAACTCAAAATTTTAAGGCAACCAGGCATCTTACTTTTTTAAGTTAAACCAACAATTCTATTTTCACCCTAAAATGCAGTTAAAACACCCGTGAAAAATCAATACAGAAAATTCCTTCGGTAACACTTTAGTATAGGGAATACATATAAACTATTAACTACAACTTTTCCCTAAATAAACTTATAATTTACTGCTTATTAATAGTTAGTAAGGTAGTTTTAAGATAGGATTAAGAATGTAGAATAAGGTCATGCAGAATAAGGCATTAATATGTGCTTAATAAGTACTAATAAATAGCCAATATTCTAGTAATATGCATGCTTATAAACAACTAGTTAAATGACCCTAAAATAATAGTATTCCTTCTTATTAACACAAGACGTTGTGCCCTATTTTGTAGTGAGCTGTCTATATAGATTAGGTTACAAGTAATGATGCACCTAAACCATTTTTGTTAACACTTCACAAGGTGACATAGTTACACATTACTACATGTACTTACTTTAGTAATTAGTGTTGTCAAAAGTACCAACTTCAATACCAACTGTTAAGCGGATTCGTAAACACCTTTGATTGGCCATAGTGTTCATGCGCTCATCAGATATGTCTGTGATTGGCTACAATGACCAACACACGGGAGCATTTGAAATCACACGGAAGTGTTTGAATTTGAAAGCGTTTGAAAGCAGGCATCTATCAGCGGACTGGTGTGTATCTGTGTAAGCGCTCGGTGAAGACCGTCACTGATGTCGATTTACAACATGTTTTTGAAGCGTTGATCATTGTAGCCAATCACAGACATATCTGATGAGCGCATGGACACAATGAACGAATCCACGAATCCACTCAACAGCACTCAAAGCGTCACATTTTTTAAAATTTCAGTACCGACTTGGTACCGAAGTCGGTATTTTGACAACACTATTAGTAATAAGAGTAAATTATGCATAATTACAAGTAACTAACCCTAAATCTAACCCTATAGTAAGTACATGTAGTTAATTAATATTACTCTGTACTTATTTGAGTAAGTACAATGTAACTACGTCACCTTAAAATAAAGTGTAACCCAATTATTTACCACAATTAAATTTCGGTAAATGGGTAATTGTACATTTTATGCTGTTTAGGGTGTTGTGTTTTCGGCTGATAGCAGTTCTTTGGCAACAAACTTCCTCTTGGTATTTCAGCCAAACAAATGTCTACAGTGTTGACAGGTTTATCTATTGTAGCTTATCCATGCTGTGTGCATGAAATAGACACCCACACTGTAACTGTAGAAGCGCTAACTAAACATTGCCGTTTCAGTTGATAATTTGGGGATTTCTTGCCCTCCAAAACTATATCAGCCGAAACCTCTGACCTGTCACGTTCTGTTTTGTTTCAGTTTCATTTTCAATATCTATGTTTCTATCCAAAGTTGCAAATTTAACCTGTGCACAAATTTAGAATATCGCATAAAACATTTGCAAATAAAGCACCATCCAGTGAGTTGAAGAGAACAAAATCAGCACATAAACTGGCGCTAAATTTCACTTGCTGCAGTAGAAGCCACTGTATATAATCATTTTCGTATATAATGAAGCTGCTGTAGCTAAAATGAACTCTGTAAAGCTGCTTTAAAACAACCTGTATTGTATAAAGCGCTATATAAATAAAGGTGATTTGACTTGACTTGCTAATTCCAACATATTTGCCTATGTTGAATATTCATGATCTATCACTCATGAGGTTACATTTTATTTAGGATGATGCCTTAAAATGTAGCTGTCTATATAGATAGCAAGGAAGTTCCCTAGGTTTTGTAACACACACATATACACAGAGAGAGAGAGAGAGAGAGAGAGAGAGCAGTGAGAGGGTGTAATCCTCCTTTGCTTCTGACCTTGACTCTGTGGTCTGGTAGACGTTGAGAGGGTAATACCTCATCATATCCAGGGCAACTTTAGATGCAGTGGGGAAAACCTCATAAAACAAAAGTATAGCAGGTTAAATAAACCATCAATAAACCACCCACACAAACAAACACTCATTCGGGGCCATTGTGAGCCTGACCTCTAGTACAGGAGGGTTAATTCAGTTTTCAGTCACTCTGGTAACACCAAATTCCCATGCATACATCATGCACACATTGCAGAGCTGAAGTTGAATGGAAACATGATGCACCAAAACTCTTAACTGAAAAACAAATGTTAATTGTAATCAGTTCTATTCATATGAAATACTATTTGGTGATTACACTAACTTCATTCTTCACTTGTTGTGACTTTAGGAAAATATAGGCTCATCTAGATATATAATCATCATCATTATATGACATCAGTGAGATTGTTGAACAGGTGAGCGCATAAAAAAAATTGTGCAAACATGTAAACGCATGCTCTTCAACAGTGACCAGCATTACCTGAATTAGTTCATGTGCACAACACTCAATATCAAATGTCCTAGCGATTTCTGTTCGTATTTTAAGGTTCTCTTAAATAAATGGCAAAAATTTCAATGCATCTCTACTGTAAACCACCATGAAACCGCTAGTAAGAATTAGCTGCATAGTCATTCTTCCTGGAATATTTGCAGTTGTTGCTTGAGTCCTTGGAATTGTGATTTCCACACCACATATTAAAGAATCTTCATAAATGTAAAGCTCGACAAGCCTGACATTCACAGACAGCGGTGATCAGTCAAACAGGCCAAAAGAGACAGAGTTAGCTGGTCACGCAGGAAAAGAATTTGAGGTAAATATATGCCTCTGCTCTCCACAGCAAGGACAAAGACAATGAAGATGGCTACACCTGCCAAAGACCAACCAACTGAGACATTTAACACACACCAACACCAGGCAGCCTTCTCCAAACACGCTCCACGTTGCCTTCAGTGAGTTAAAGATCTAAATAGCTGCTCATAATCAGATAATTGCATCGCAGACTAAAAGCAATCAATTCAATTTCAAAGTGTGTCATTGGTACAAGTGTCAGTAATTGTAAGAAGAATAAGAGATTGTATTCCAGACTTTAATGTTGACAATGGATGGATGGATGGACGGATGGACAGACGGACAGGCTCCACCTATAAGGCACTGATCCTGTACGGCAGTCTAACGCCCATTTAACCTTTACAGATGTTGGACCTGGAGCATATTGCTTAATAAACCATATCATGTGACAGATTTCCTGCTTGCTCAGCCAAATAGTGCATATTTGAACTACTGCCTTCCATGTCAGATTTGTCACACATGCAGGTGTAAATTCTGTCTCGGACCACAGAACAAGGTGTAAAAAAACGTCCATGTGTGTCATGTAGATTCTACCCGAGCAAACAAGAAGCATGCTCATTTTCTTATCAAACAGAAAATTACACAGGAATGTTTGATAAGGTTTTCAGTCAGACTTGATCTTTGAGTCAATAACAAGTGTTCCCACTCCGAGTAATTAATAGGAACATCAGGGAAATTTTATTAATTGTATCTTGTGTAACATCAATTTAGCTCAGATTGCCTTTATGACAAGCCATTTTAATTAAAAATATCAAGAGCAACATTGAAGAAGTACTGCAGCCGTTTTAGGAAAATATCAGATAATACTGCCATCTGGCACTTAAAGCGTCTTTTGTTTCAGGACTAATTAGAAGCAATGCCGTAACAGACTCAGAATAATGGCAGCCAGTGCGAGAACTGAAGCGCAGCTGAGATTTTAGGCCTGATGGTTTTCATAATGATTAAAAATAGACGTCCACATCTCTGCACACCTGTACATTGGTAATTTATTTAACTTTAGGATGCATTAAAGGGAACCTAATATTGCAAAATTCACTTTTACATGGTGTTTAGACATAAATGTGTGTCGGCAGTGTGTACACAACCACTCTATAATGGTAAAAATCCACCCACTCCTATTTTTTTAATCCCCATAAATCATAAGCATTGCTTAGGCCACGCCCATAATTGCTGATGGACTCTGCCCTATTAGCATAGCATAACAGCATTTACAGCAGTAGGTACTAAATATTACGCTGCTGTCACTTTAATACACAGATCTAATAAACACATGCGATTTCTTTCACTGCTGTTTACGTTCACAGACATAACCGACTGTTTAAATGAAGTTTGTGTGTTTTTACTTAACTTTGTGTGTATTTGTGTAACAGCTCAGCCCATGCACAGTTCATCCCTCCAGCAGAGGGAGCCTTCACCTGAATTTTAGTGGTTCTTCCTGTTTGTAGCCTTAAAAGCCATGTGCTTCTCTGAATACCTCGTGAAGTATTGCATGTTAATTCTGCCTTACCAAGCGTTTACTCTTATCTCTGCCTATTCCATGTGTCTTGACCCTTTAGCCTGTTTTTGGATTTACCCTTTCGTCTACTGTTTTGGATTTAGCCTGTTGCCTGCCTGCCTTGCTGTGTTTTTGAACCTTGCCTGGACTTTGACTATGTCTTTTGCCTGCCGTCTTGTATTGTTCATTCTTAGTTTGTCTTTGACAATAAACAACCTCCGCACAATGGATTCTACTCCACCTCCAGCTATGGGTTCTTTACAATTTGACAGTTTAAGTGCAATAAGATGTGAAAGAGAACTTGGTTTAATACTCACAGGACAGACAGCTTTCTGTGTGCGTGCCTCGGATGTGTGCACTCAGAAAACGAACTATATATCAGAAGTTTATGGCTTTAAAACGCACGAAGATAAACTTTCATAATGATGATGATGAAGAACTGCTATGTCACATGAGTATGACCATGATAGAGGTGATAATCAAAACTAAACAGATGTTTTAGTTTTTGGCAGAGTATCAGGAGCTGCACAGGCTCCGCCCTCTTTTGGAAAGCGGGGCGGGGAGCAGCAGCTCATTTTGCATTTAAAGATACATGCATGAAAACAGCACCTTTTTCCTTCCATTCAAAAATGGGCATTTACAACATGATATAATAAATAATCTGTGGGGTATTTTGAGCTGAAACTTCACAGACACATTCTGGGGACACCAGAGACTTATATTACATCTTGTAAAAGGGGCATTATAGGTCCCCTTTAAACACAACTGCATATATGAAACGATAGAAGATTGCCTAATTTCATTGTGATCTCAGTATTCGCAGTTATGAGTATAAAAAGTGTGGTCGCCACACATATGTTATGGATAGTTATTAAAATGTAAATTATCAAATTATTCACATCATCTACTACATAAACATTAAGAACTTTAGATGCACAAAAATGACAAAGCTGCCATAGTAGCTTTTAAATGTATGAACCTAAATTTGAAGTAATAATGAATTATAATGAATTTAGCTAGATGCAAACACTTAAATATAGTTCTCCCAAAAATTCTATACTTGCCTTCACCGGCAAAATACATACTTTTCTTGCATAGTGCTGAGATGCAGACTATGTCCAAGACAGGATAAGCGTTTACAAGAATCTTATGAAGATGTTTATGAAATGACTTTAAGTAGTTCAGCAGATAGTGAACAAGAACAGCATGTAAATTGCGAGTGTGTGTGTGCTTGTTGACCCCGTTGCTGGCTCGTGTCTCCAGTCACTTTCCTCGGTAACTATGAGTCATGCTTTGTTTCACCTGACGTGTAATTATTTTTTCCATTAAACACAGAGTCATATTTCAGTTTGTCGGTAAAATTTCAATCAGGGTGCACTAATGCACACTAGACAGGGAAACTTTAGAACAATAACAAGATGCATGCGCAAAGAAAATATAACACGTCAATAAGGAGAGAGAACGCGTACAAGAAAAAAAATCATTTGCAATCTGAGGGTGATGTATACGTTAAAGTGTCAGCAACTGATGAAAAAAAATTAATAGCTTTCTGCCAAGAGAGAAACATTCTTTGATGGATATGCGCTCATTTGCATATTTTCCTTTACACTTGAAGTGGCGCTTGAGTGATATTTAAATCCTCACCTTGACTACATAATGAGGGGCGGAGCTTTGCTCTACACAAGCTTTCATTATTGACCTGCGTGTCAACACGCTGTAAACATGTACTGTACAGTGACAGAGCTGTGCATGTAATATACGGCAGTATTGCAGTTTACAAAAAACTTATTTCTGAAAACTTGGTTGTATAGGAATAGATCACCCAAAAATGTCATTATGTCATTATTTACTCACCCTCATGTTGTTCTAAACCTGTATGCTGTATTTTTTCTCTGGAAAACAAAGGATTTTTCACAGAGTTTTGATAGCTTTTTGTGAGAAACAGCTCGAAATGTAATCGAATAAGAAGCTCCTTGAAATCTCTAGCACTGATTAATCTTTAGAACTTCTCAAATACTAATGACTGACTTTCTTGATGGAGTTGGCTGAAGATTGCAGAGGGCGGCTGCAGTGATGAAGCCTTGAATATAGAGATCACTCCATTTCTCAGGCCCTGATATGACCGGCTTTTCCCTCACTGTAGTAATGGGCAGTTGAGGGGATCTGATGCGTGACATTTCAAGCGTTCAGTCTAGAGGTAAGTGACAGAGAAATGATCACGCCTCGGAGTTAATCTAAAGTCCTGATACCTGGGCAGCTGTGTGCATGTGCGCTCTCACAGATCTGTTATAGAGAGACTCCGCTGCGGGCTGTCACTGATTTCTATCAAGAGCTGTCAGATAATTACATGACCGAGAGAACCTGAGCACTACTGTGGTCCATCAGCCCAGAGGAGTTCTTACAAAAAAATCAACGCACACCTTAGCTGTCTCAAACCACGGGGCAGTTTATAAACTATTATTTCGTTTCTGAACTGAAACTGAGTTGGTGAGAATTTATTGCAGATTTCAACAAATGTCAAATCAAATCATCTACAAACATTCTTCTCATGAAGGAATCTACTTTTATATACTTTTTGGAGCTTGACAGCTACTTTGTACTTTCATTATAAGGAAAAGATCAGCCTGGAAATTCTTTCCTTTTTTATATGGGTTTTAAATCAGAATGTTCATTTCTGGGTGAGCTATTCTTTAAATTGGGGCTACAATAATGTAGCATATAAAACTGTCAGATGCATATTTAGTTTGTTTGTGTTTTAGTATGTTTACATGACAAATAATCCAAAGGAGACCTGCACACTGTTTCTCCCTTTATTTAACAAAGTTAAACTCATACTTAGGTACAAATAGGGCTATGTTAACAACATTCACATTTCCATACAAAAAAATACCAATTAGAAAAATGAGTTGAGATTTTGTACGGAAATGTGCATGTTGTTAACATAGCCCTATTTGTACCTAAGTATGAGTGTAATATAACTATGTATGGATTGCTTCTAGGACTACTAATTATAAATTGTATAAAAGATGGGGGACATTGGGTGTTGTCTTGAGGTTGTTTGAATGTTTTTGATTGTTTTTGATGTTGGATTTGTATTTAAATGATGCTTAAATGTTGTTGTCTTGTTTTTAATTGTGGTATACTATAGTTGTTCACATGATTGACCTTGTATGTGTGCCTGACGAAGGTCTCTGACCGAAACGTTGCCACTTTTAAACTTTGTTAATTAAAGGGAGAAACAGTGTGCAGATCTCCTTTGGAGTATTTGATACATTTTTTTTTTATCTTGCACCTGGCCTTGGATGTGCGTACCTTGACCTTTTTTATGTTTACTTGACATAATTTTTTTTCTTTGCAGTTTTCATGTACAGACGACACCACTGTCAAAACAATCTATGTTCACATGGACCCGCGAAATCAAGTAAAAATGCTGTAGTATGCATGCCAGGCCAGTAGTTGGCGATGTCACTTTGTAAAGAAAAACTACGTGCCTATAGACGGAACATGTAATACGCATGCGCATGACGTCTTCATTTCACAAATTTGCATTTTTTGTAGTTTACATGGAGCCGATAATGGTATCATTTTTAAAAACGTGCACTTTGAAACCCGCTTTCAAACATTTGCATTTTCAAGCCCCCCAAAATGTGTTGTCGTGTAACTGAATGTCCAAAACGCATAAAAAAGTTTTACGTTTTTAGTAGAAAACGGTGTTGTGTAAACAGCCCCTTAGTTTTGGTTTTCTCTGTCTTCCTGTTTCCTTTGTAAGGTTCCTTGGTTACTGATTATGTTACACACCTGTTTCAGTTTCTGTTGATTACTCCCTGTGTATTTAAGCCTTTAGTTCTCACAGTTCTTGGTTCGGTGTTGTCTGTTTTACATGGTTGTTCTGCTAAGCTTCTCCTGCTTGTTCCTTGTTAGATTTACAATTAAAGACATCATGCAGTTCCAACATCATGCAATTCATTGCAACCACCCATGACAAAACAATGCAGATGTAATTTTAATAAACTACTAGTTCTAGTCTTACAAGTTAGTCATCAAATTTCTTCTTTAAGACTGTTTATAACTTAAGTCAGTAACATAAAAATGTAGATTGGCCTAATTTGATACCAAAAAGTAAGTCTGACTGCCCCTTAACTAACTGCTAGTGGGTCATACTAGATCTTAAGACATGGACTTAACATAATGGCTATGTTTAGGCAACTAGCTCTGAACAATTACTCTTTCTCCTGGGTTTATGTTGAACATGTTTAATCCCAGGGCGGAATACAAAAAGTTTACATCACTGATTATTGTAGATTATTGTAAAGATGCAATAAAACAAAATATAAATATTTGATGAAAAAAATTAAACAAAAATTTGAAATGTTGCCTTGGCAACTAACTAAAATAAAAACTAAACACTAAATTTACTAAAATTAAAATAAATTTAAGCTAAATAGAAATATTAAAAACCTAAAACCTAAATTAATCTTAAAACTGAACATAAAATAAAAGTCCATTAAAAATATTAATAAATACTCTGATAGTAGGTTATATAAATAATACTAAAACAGCACTGCTCAATGCTCTCTAGCCAGCCTGGCTGCTCTGGCCTTCAAGGGAAAGGCACAACCTATCGAAGGCCAACAAATCATGCTGTAATCACCCTTTCTGTCCTGGATCACCCATGCATGCCCAACGGCCCATTCCAGTGAGGCCTAGGTGACCCCACACTGCTGCTGACCTCATCTGCACTGCACCTTGAGCTGTCATTGCCCCCCTCTCGACACCCGTGAGACATCCTCTACTGCTCAAGACCTTATGAGTGTCTTTCACATAATTCAGTATTCTACTGAGAGTTAGAATTGTTAAATAAATTGTTAAAAGTTTTTATTATAAAACTGCTATGAATAAAAGCATTTTCTTTCAGTTTTATATTTTTTGCTTATTAATACAAAAACAAACTAAACTGAATGTAATTTTTGCAAATAGCCCTAGATTGTTGTATGTTTTGCATAATTTGTGGGATGGATGGATGGATGGATGGATGGATGGATGGGCAGACAGACGGTTGGGATGGATGGATGGATGGACAGACGGTTGGGTTGGATGGATGAATGGATGGATGGATGGGAAGACAGATGGTTGGGATAGATGGATGAATGGATGGATGGATGGATGGATGGACAGACAGTTGGATGGATGGATGGATGGATGGATGGAAGGATGGATGGATGGTAGACAGACAGTTGGGATGGATGGATGGATGGATGGATGGATGGGCAGACAGATGGTTGGGATGGATGGATGGATGGATGGATGAATGGATGGACAGACGGTTGGGTTGGATGGATGGAAGGATGGATGAATGGATGGATGGATGGGTAGACAGACATTGGGATGGATGGATGGATGGATGGATGGATGGTAGACAGACGGTTGGGATGGATGGATGGATGGATGGACGGATGGATGGATGGTAGACAGACGGTTGGGATGGATGGATGATGGATGGATGGACGGATGGATGGATGGATGGTAGACAGACGTTGGGATGGATGGATGGATGGATGGATGGATGGACAGGTGGGTAGTTGGGGAGATAGATAGATAGATAGATAGACGTGACAGCTTGAATATGCAGAAATGTCTAAAATCTTTTTTACACATTCATAACCACTATAAGATTATTAATGACAAAAGCCTGGAATGCTCTATCAATTCATTTATCTTTGTTTGCTCTTATCAGTTTGGTTATATCAAGTTCTTCTTCCAAGACCTTAAGCCCCTGAAGCAAAACTAACAAAGGAAGATAAATTCCTCCATTTTCCTGTCAAACCTTCACTCTCTAAGGTGCCTCATACAGAAAGAGACGGTAGAAAAGGTGTCACAGCTGTAGTCGGGTCACTTGAAGTGTTGCTGAGGTGATTGAGAATGTGTTCATGTGCTCAAGGCCACACAATACAGAACAGTACCGTTCCAAACACAAGGTCATACACACACACACACACACCGGCACTACAACAAGGACAACTCTATATTGATTATGACATATCAACAATATGTGCTTTGAACGCTTAGAGAGATCATCAAGATGTATGGCGCTGGACTGCTTTGATACAGAGTGAGTTTTTGATAAGTTCACTACAGAAGTGACTCATGATGCAGAGACACGGTCAGTTGAGCAGTCAGAGATCTAATGGTCCAGTTTCCAGTTACTCACACTAAGACAGACCTCTTTATCTGGCTCTAGGTTTATTTCCTCCATGCATGAGCGTTCACTTCATTTGTAAGGTTTGGACAACTCATTAGCGGTTGCTTTATAATTGCAGAGAGATTATAAAAAAGGATAGCCCTATACTGTGCACAGAAACACTGACTCTGCTGTGGAATTAATGAAACCCCTATATGCCCCTATGCTGATCATTTTTTCTATGTACTGTGAGGAAGTATTTCTGTAATGTTTAATAGGTTGTAAAGTTTTTAACTTTGCTGTTGTTCGCTGAGCCTGGCATAACATTGATAATGTGTTTTCAAATGATCTGCTTCACAAAAGATTAACATAAGTTGAATCAACTCCACAGCAACTCCATAAATGTATCCACTAACCATTCAGAAACGTCTAAAAGTTGTAACTTCTTCCTGAGTCTCTCCATCAGTGTCGACTCCGGTTTGAACAATGTAAGGCTGAGCACCGTTACTGACAATCCTCATTTTGGCTGCGTGAGATTCTCCAGCTTTGTTGTTGTTGAGCAACCGAAGCACGAGCAGTTAAAGCTCCGCCCTCGTCTGGTTTAAATTGTTACGTTTGACAGTGATTGGTTATATATGTGGAAAGAGGCAAATTTAGCAGATGACGCTGCATCATTTGAAGATATCCGGTATGATTGGTCATTTTAGAAATAATAAGAAGAGCCTTTATGCTGTCAGCCTATACAGTGATTAAAACTCCCTTACTGCATATTGAGAAACACTGAATATTTGATTTTGATTATATATAGGTATAGAAAAACACAGACTTTAGGACAGATCTGAAGCAGAAGTATTTGAAATCATCTGGGGTTTTGTCCCTTAAATGCCTATAATGATTCCACAGCCATCCTGTTGTGATAAATCAAGTTATTACACATAATGTTCTTGCATAAATAATACTGATTAATTAGCCAGTCAGACCAACTGAGGATGAAGGGTGTAATATATATCACTGTCAAAAGCCCTGAACAAATCATTTACACTGCTATGATTTTAATTAACTAACTAGAAACCTCTCCACGTCAAGAGGAAATTAAAAGGAATTATGATCTCAGGGTCTAATTGTGCTCTCAGATTCACAAATCTTATGAGAAATGTTTAGATATATAAGCATTTATCAGTGTCATCAATATGCTTGGATTATATTTGATGAAATAATGCACTAGACTTGCTATTTAAATAAAAAGGCCACTTGAACACTTGAGGTTGAATATTTATTTTAAGTGAAGTGTTTTCTGAGCCACTAGTGGCACCATACAGAAATGCAATCTGTTTTTGTTTGTTTGCTCAAGAAAGACTCAACATTGCCAGAATATTTTGGCACTAGTTGGCACTAGGTGTTTATACTCACCCTCATGTGGATCTTCCAGTGAACAAAACTGGGGCAACAATACGCAGAACAAAAACACACAAAAGCTAAATCGGTCGGTCTGAGAGATTTTCGTCTCAATGCCGCAAAGACATTATCATATCAAAGCCATTACAGGTTAGAATTATCGTCATGATCACATAGAGCTACAGTATGGCATAAAACACAAATAGCGCACCTAGCTCTCCGGAAAATGAAAGTCACACTTGAGTTGAGTAGGTTAATTAAACCTCTCTAATGAGGCTACTAAACCAGGATCTAATGTAGCTTCTCGGCAATGCTCGTGGGGAATTGTGGTACTTTGGTTTAATAGCGGCGGCTATGTTTTGCCCTGCCGAGGCCGTCGGTGGTAATGGAGCCCGTACATGGCACATAAAAGCCATTGTCTTTGTTCTTTATGGACTATCCGTGTCTTCTGCTCAACATTCATCCATTACGCACAAAAGAAGGAGGGCTGTCCTGCGCTGCCTTATAAATCTCAATAATGAACGACACCCAAATGTCCACAGTCTCAAAAAGGTTTAATTACGGTGACTCTTAGAATCCCTCCTCATATTCAACTTGATTACAGTACAATTGATACCCAGGTAATTGATAATGCCTGGGTGAATAATGTTGTCAATTTTCTCCCTAAATCCCATTTTGGTAGCCATCTGGGCCACGTAAACAGCTCCCGAGGGAGGAGAGCTATTAGACAATAATTACTCAGAAGTCATTTATTCTTGAGGAGTGTTTAGCGTTTATCTGTTTTACAATTAAAATGGAAAACAGGCCTCTCCGCACACTTATTCTCAATATACGGAGTGTTCCACCTCCTCTGACAGCACTTGAACTCTTGACACACTCTCATTGTCTCTTGATAAGAGGATCTGGGATGGCCCGCGTCCACGATGTTATGTTACTGTGCAAACAGCAGCCAGTACTGGCTAATAATATAATGATTATTAAAATGGCGAACATGGTAAAGAGACTGTTTTGTTGGAAGATTAGGTAATTACGAAACTAGTTTGATGATTTCACAAGGATATGCACCTTTGCCTTGATTTCTTTAAAACAGCAAAGTCCACACTAAGGTTGGCTGAGCAAGGTAATTAAGAATGTTTATGACTTCTGGGCAATTCTGCACAAACTGCCCATTTATTCATTCAACCTTACAATTTGCTGACTAGCAAAAAAAAAAAAAAAAAAATCATAATTTTTCTCACTTTGAATATATATATATATATATATATATATATATATATATATATATATGTTAAGGGAGAGATATTATTTAATTATTATTTGCAAGTAACAACAGATTATTTTATGATTATATGGGTTTCATGTCTGCATAACTTTGCATTTAAAGTGGCAAAAATCAAGTGACATTTTTTACATGATTCTATTGTGGATAGAGAGAACAAGGAGTTAATTTTAGTATAATATTAGCATTTTAAACCTGGCCTATAATGTCAAGTTAGATCAAGTCACATTTATTTATATAGAGCTTTACACAATACAGATTGTTTTAAAGCAGTGTCAGAGTAATAAAGAGAAAAATAACGGTATTAATGTTGCAAAGTTCTTCAAATATGAAACAAATACAACTTTTAGCTGAAAAAGTAACTCTAACAACACAATAGTATGATTATTCAGCTCAATTCTGTTCAATGCTGATTCAATTTAGTTTTGTAACAGCAGCCTACCATAGATGCATAGAAGTGAAAAGAAGTTGGAAATACCTTTGCAGCTATATCCTGTTAAGGGTTACCAGGTTTTCACACACAAAAACACCCAATTGCTACTCAAAACTAGCCTAATTACGTTTTAAGGGGGGTCCCCCGGTAAAATTCGCCTTCCAGGGGCTAAATATCATGTTATTTGGGGTCACTTCAACCTGCGGACATGATAAACAACCGTACATGGCACATAAACAGTGTTAAAGTAGCCCAACTTGATAATAATACCAGCACTGATCCAGACGCCGTTCACACTGAATATATGTGCTGCACGCTTTCCTCTCCAGAACAAAATAAAAACAACAACAGAAAAATGACAGCGGTGAGAAAGCAGCATAAAGAAAGCATCTGATGATAGCGATGTGGATCTGTTTGGACCAGCTCTGCAATTCATCAGCATCAGATAAGGTAATTAAAATTACACTGTTATTATAGTTTGATTAGGCCTATAAAGTAGTCTATATTTGAGACTATACATCTGGCTATGTGAGACTATAGTCTGAATTAATCTCTTTTCTTTTCATGACGCATTCGTTAAGTGTCATAGAACGGAAGAGAGGTTCGCGGGAGCGAGCGTAAACATTCTTTTGATTTTCCCGGCAAAAACGTCCCGAGTCTACATGCTTTCATAGACAGCGTAGGAACTTAGGAAAGGTCTCGTTTTTTTAAGTTTCCGTTGTTCACACATTGGCAAAAAAAAAAAAAAGCTACGATGTTTACATAGCAAATCCATTAAAATAATCACCTTGGGTTATGTGCCATTCAGAATTGAATCCTTCAGATGAGATTACATCTATAGAAATGTATATTTTATCATTTTAGTAAACTATTTCAGTAAACCTTTGTGGATCAGGATGGAAGAACACTTTTCCAGAATGCATTCACTGTGCTGAATTACAGTTTAGTTCAGTACTGGTTCGAAATAAATTGCACAAACTGTTAACTTTGGTCATGTGATGCCTATGTCTAAGCAGATCTTTCATCTTTCCTCTTCTTCTGCTGACTGCATGACTGTCTCTGCTCAGTTTCCGCTCATGATCAAACACGTTGCCCCTCTTACGGCGGGGTTAACAGCCATCAGGGGGAGTAATACACTACACATAATGTCCGATTTAGGAAAGGAAAACACCACTCAGCCAAAAGCGCCTCCGATAGCGAAGACCACCTCCTGTCCCCTCGTCTAGAGCAGCATATTTTAATTCCTCACAGTGTTAAAGATTTAATCCTCATTTGCCTGAGACCCTCTGGGCACGAATCACTGACATTTGGAATAATTGTTGTTGCAGGGTAATCTCACGAGGGGGCACAGAGGCAGAGAGAGGATCTGCGGAAAGGACTATGTCAGCTTTTATTTATTTGCACAGGAATCGCCAGAGGCATCTCCTCCTCATCACAATTATGAAGCTGGCCCTGAGAGAGAGAGAAAGAAAGACTACCAAGAAAGAACTGAAACTTACCAGGACTTGCTAAACAAATGGCCATGTAAGTACATCAGCTCAATGCAAATTTGATCCTGCATCACGAAAACGTCACTCTGGCGGGCGCCATGTTCAAATCGTTTCCATGGATTCCATTACTTCACCAAACGCTGAACTTTTAACACTGATAGAAAATGAATACCTGCCATTACAGCTTAATGCAAATGTACCATTTCATTTAATCTTCTAATCACTCACTCCCTGAAAACCACCTTTATTAATGTTTTTGAAGCCTTCTGCTCACATAGGATCAGTGTTGCTAAATCCGGAGATTTCCCGCGCAATTGGGCTACTTTAACACTGTTTATGTTAAAGTACTGTATGGTTGTTTTTCATGTCTGCGGGTTGAAAAGATCCCAAATAACATGATATTTAGCCCCTGGAATGCCAATTTTACCAAGGGAACCCTGCCAGAAACGCAGATTTTACCCATAGGAATGCAATTTTTACCGGGGTACCCCCCTGAAATGTGATTGGGATAGTTTTGGGCTACTTTTGAATAGCAAGTAGGCGGGTTTTGTTGTGAAAACCTGGCAACCCTGCCTAGGCTGCATTAATTTGATCCAAAATGCAGTAAAAACAGTAATATTGTGAAATATTATTACAATTTAAAATAACTGTTTTCTGTTTGAATATATTTTATAAAGTAATTTATTCCTGTGATCAAAGCTGGATTTTCAGCATCATTACTCCAGTCTTCAGTGTCACATGATCCTTCAGAAATCATTCTAATATGATGATTTGCAGCTCAAGAAACTTTTCTGATTATTATCAATGTTGAAAACAGTTGTGCTGCTTCATATTTTTGTGGAAGCCATCATACATTTTTTTTTTTCAGGATCCTTTGATGAATAGAAAGTTCAACGGCATTTATTTGAATCTTATCAAATTAAAAGATTTGTCTTTGCTGAATAAAATTATCCATTTCTTTCTTTTGAACAGTGTATTAAATACAAGCCAAAATATATATACAGTATTTTGGGTTCTACCCCAAAAATACAACATTAAATCAAACCTGAGAAGGATGGTGGAATCAAACTCAGCTCCAAACTAAGTGTGCAACTTCCAAAACTTTTCAGTGCGTATTTACCAACAACAGCTGAGATATTAGTGATACCCAGGGCCTCCGCAAGAATGTGTAATCCTCACGGGCCTGTTCCCCCCTCACCATTGAAGCGCTCTATCCCATTGTCTGCTGCACTCAAAGGGAAAAGTGGGAGGAAGCTTTGGATTGGGAAGCCCACACGGTCTGTTCTACTGGCCCTCTCTCTGAAAACACCCCAAGCTTTTGTCCAAATATTACAATAACACTTTTTTTGATCTATTGTGCCTTCTGTTGACTGTGCCTACTGACCAAACGGACTGGACATGGAAAGGAAGTTACCCCCCTTAAGCAAAAGAAAAAGCAAAAATCCCTTTCTTCTTGTTGGTAAGTCGCCCCTCACTGAGATTTAAATGTTGAATTAAACTTTAAAGGAGGCTTAAGAGCAGAGGGCACGTCGAGCCCCCCAAGACAGGCCAGAGAGAAAGAGTAGATGACGCAACAAGAGATGAGAGGAGGAAATAATAGAAGGATCCAAAAGAAAGAAAGAAGACGGTCTGTTTCATGATCATTTTTTCATTCCTCTATCTGCCCCCTAAGCAGATGCTGAAGCAGATGGCGGAAAATGAGCTGAAAGTTTATGAGGAGGAGGTGAGAGATTGCAGGAGGGCAGCTGGGAAGGTGAATCAGAGAAAAGCGAAAGAATCAGGGCTCTTGTAGTTTAGAGGAAATGATGTCATCATCTGCAGCATTGCTCACTTTAAGCCCATATGTGTAGATTTCTAAAAGGAAAAAAAGGCCAATCATTCTTCATTCTGTTATATTCATATCTTATATTGTCATCATTTGGCTGGAAAGCCAATTATAAAATTAATTATTCAAATTGTCTTATAATATTTGAGCAGATATAAATAAAATATGGCAATTACTGCAATATTATGGTCCTCCTCATGAACTGTGAAATACAGATTATAATTAATGCCAAACAATGAGAGAAATATTATGCAGGACTATAAAAAAAATGAACTAGTGAAATAAAAGTTGAGAGGTAAAAGTCTAAACATCTAAAGTATACGCAGGTAATGTCCAAAATGTGCCCCCAAAAATATTAGGATGCTTAATAAAACTTAAAAAGGTCTTAAGATCCTTGTATTAGATACAAAATATCAAACCAAGCAGCATTTTCTCATAATTAATGTCACTATTCTTAACTACTCATTTCAACTTTGCTATTTTATCAAATTACTTTTTTAGTCATTTTTAACTTATATATTTATTTCTTTCTTTAAAACATTTAGATGTAACATAAAACTTTTGTTATTAGTGCTGTCAAATCATAAATCATAAAAGTGTGTAAATATATAATATATGTGTGTATACATACATACATACACACACACACACACACACACACATATATATATATATATATATATATATATATATATGGGTCACTGACAAATAAGGTTTTTAAAAGTGTATAATTAATTTTGAAGTTTTATTAAGTGTTAACAATGAGATTATGTGTTTTTTATAATCAATTAACACTGCTTTTATCATTTTTTAGAAGATGAACAAAATTTGTCACCAAAAAAGTCATCCGGTTTTACCAAAATTTCGGTTTTACCAAATGACACTTTTGGTTATACCGAATGACAATATTTTCAAACAATGCTAACGGGCTGATATCTAGCTAGCTAGCAAAAGGACAATCAAACATTTTATATTTATTACAAGTTTTTAAAATATTACAAAATTTTTCATGTTTTATAGCGTTTGTACTGAATGACCTGATGTTTCAGGACATGCGTATGAGCAAGTGAAAATTTTTGAAATAGTTAAGAGACAGTTTCTTTGCTTCACGACTGTGTAGTCCTTTGCAGGTGTCTGAATGATGTCACATCCTGTCACATGATATTGACCGCATGACTTGATCTAAAATGGTCCCTTTATATCGGTTACTCCAAATGACATCAATGAAATTCATTTTTCCAGACATTCTTTCTCATAACAAAGCAACGACTTCTACATATAATTTTAATACCATTTTGCAGTATGTTGATATATGATGTGATAAAATCATGCCAGAATAAAAAAATATATATATACATTTATTACATTTTAAGATATTTTAATCACAAATTAAATGGCTGTATTGGCCTTTGGACGGTTAAACCAAATGACCTTTTGACACTTCAAAATCTTTAGAATACCTTTATATGTAGCAAAATATAATTAAAACCTTTTGGATTCAATAAAAGAGATCTAGTTGTGCTACCCTACATACATTGGATGTCATATCTTTATTTTTTATTAATATTAAGGCCTTTGGACAAAAAAAAAAAAAAGACTTTTGTTTGATGCGATTAATCGTGATTAATCGATTTGACAACACTATTTATTATACTTTTAAACTGTTATCAAAAACTTGGTTTGATATTTTGTTGTCTAATGTTGTGAAATTTAACTATTTAAAGACCGGTTTAAGTGTTCAGGTGCATTTTAGGGTCACTGTATGGTATTAATGCTTTTCCTTCCATTAAAACAAAAAGGTTTAACCTGTAAAATTGAATGCATAGCAGATCTCTCAGGGCTGTGGAGACACAGGGATCACATGCAATTGCATTAAAAGATGCGATTCCAGCTGCCTGAGAGATGGATGTGATTCAGGCAGGGCCATCAAACCTCCTCTATCCTCAAACAGCAAAACAGCATCTCACACGCTCCCTCTCCAGAGGGGCCGCAATCGCTGTTTTTACATTTCACCATCATTTCTGCCCATGAGGAATATGGATGTGAAATGAAATATTCAACCCTATTGTCTGATTTATTTGCTACATTATCCAGCGGTATCACCTCGGCAGTTTAAAGGATCGTTCCTCTCCATTCAGGACCTGCCCGCTGGGGGTCCGACAGCCTATCTGCTTCCTCCCGCATAAACAGGGCCGGTTTGTCTGAGCACTTCAATATGTTCTACTTGAAGGTTTTCAGCATGCAGAATTTCTAAGTAGAGACCGAACGGACAAGCCTTGGGGGAATAAGGTGGTGGGGCTCTGAAATGATAAATTTGCACGCCATCCGTTCTTGAAATGGGTGAACAAAATGTTATTAATTTACAAACTGATGGCAGGGCAGCGTATAACACTATCCCAGACTGTAAGTAATATTCCTGTCAGGAAAAGGTGAGTGACAGTGGCTATTTCTCTAAAGGATGTGTCAGCTCTTGTGTGGCATTTGTCTGCTCAGTGTGAAGACTAACCTTAACCCTGTGTACTAACTAACCACAGAGATAAAGACACTGATCACAATTAATTCATAAATTCATATATTTATCTCCAACTGAAAATAATAATAATTATTATTATTATTATCATAACTCCAGCAAAAATATAACAAAAGTATATATATATATACATTGTCATGTTACGCAGCACATTTAAGGTTCCGCAAGAACCAGTGAGGTTCATTTTCATGTTACGCATCACTTTTGAGCTTCCTCAAGAACCAATGAGGTTCATTCTCGTGTTACGCATCACTTTTGAGCTTCCTCAAGAACCAATGAGGTTCATTCTCGTGTTACGCATCACTTTTGAGCTTCCTCAAGAACCAGTGAGGTTCATTCTCGTGTTACGCAGCACGTTTGAGCTTCAGCAAGAACCAATGAGGTTCATTCTCGTGTTACGCAGCACTTTTGAGCTTCCTCAAGAACCAATGAGGTTCATTCTCGTGTTACGCATCACTTTTGAGCTGCCTCAAGAACCAATGAGGTTCATTCTCGTGTTACGCATCACTTTTGAGCTTCCTCAAGAACCAGTGAGGTTTATTCTCGTGTTACGCATCACTTTTGAGCTTCCTCAAGAACCAATGAGGTTCATTCTGATGTTACGCATCACTTTTGAGCTTCCTCAAGAACCAATGAGGTTCATTCTCACGTTACGCATCACTTTTGAGCTTCCTCAAGAACCAATGAGGTTCATTCTCACGTTACGCATCACTTTTGAGCTTCCTCAAGAACCAATGAGGTTCATTGTCACATTACGCATCACTTTTGAGCTTCCTCAAGAACCAATGAGGTTCATTCTCGTGTTATGTAGCACATTTGAGCTTCCGTGAGAACCAGTGAGGCGTAAAGCAGGTTCGGTTGAGCTTCTGTTTACGTTTGCAAGCCTAAATAAATAAAAGCCTACATTCAGTCTATTCGTCATATAAAGTGATCGAGTCTTTTCAGAATTTTTGGACTAAATCGCTCAATTCATAAGGATTTGTTTTACAATATCTTTGTGAACTTTTTACGTAGCTGTCTATGGAGGGTCAGAATGCTCTCAGATTTCATTAAAATGTGTTTCATTTTATTTGTGTTTCAAAGATGAACGAAAGTCTTACGGGTGTGGAACGATATGAGGGTGAGTAATTAATGACAGAATTTCCCTTTTTGGGAGAACGAACCCTTTAATAAAACATCTAGAAAAACAGACATTAGAATTTATCTGAAGCAGTAACCTATATATATATATATTTATAAAATTTGTAATCATTTGTATGTAACTTTTAATCAGTTGACAGCCCTTTATTCTTAACAGAAACAAAAATAAATAAATATCCTCAAGTTTATCCTCACAAAGTAATTGCATACACACCCAAATACACCGCAGTCATTTTTTAGGATAATAAATGCTTTTATCTCCCTGTTGTTTTCCAAATGCAGTGAGATAATCATGTCATATTTAATATGACCCTGCTTGTAAACTGATACGTGCCAGTGTGTCCTTGCAGACCAAATAAAACATTGTTTCATCGTTGGTGCTAAATAACGGCTGCAAATTTACGGCAGTCTTCCGGAGCTCGTCGTAAGCACAGAACGCTTCGTAAAAACACCTCGCCATAAGTTTGAGAGGAACAGATTTACCTCCCTGACCTTGAAACAAGTACTCTCTCTCTCTTTCTGAAGCCTTCTCACTTAGTAGATTCTCAGCAGGAGCACCAAATGAGTTCAGACTCAAATAAAGCAGAATAATATCAGGCAGAACCTCTAGATGTCAGACTAATGCACACAAAAGTTCATGAAAATACTGGCATCATTTACTCTGAACCTGTTTGCATTTGTTTTGCCTGGGGAACACAAAATGAGAATTTTTGAAGAAGCTCTTTTTTTGTTTTGTTTAATTTTTATAGTGACCATGTCTGTCAAGCTCCAAAAAGGACAACTTGTGCACTACATACTAAATATCCTGCATGATCTGCATGCAAGCCCACTCAAACCTTCATCAAGAAAATTTGAGTTTACAGCCGATGCAAAGCAGAAGTGATGTGCGCTCAGAATATTTTAATATGCTATCAAGCTGCAACTTCAATTTCGTTTTATGAATATTTTCCTTAGGGGTGGCAGGCATCAGCAGAGAAAGATAGAAATTTAAAAAAGATAAATAGTGCCATTAATCCAGAGTGTTTCACTTTCATTATCCTTGAAAACGAGGAGCTATTTTTCCCAATGAAATGCTCCTAATTAGCTCCTTACACTTGATTCGCTAGCTAGAAAATGACCATGTTCAGAAAATTTTAATTTGTAATTAAGTGGCATTCAACATTATGTAATTTATCTTTTTGACAAGCCGCAGTCTGGATGTTGGTGAAGCTTTCGGTGGACAACTAAATACAATATCTTGCTATAATTTACATGAATATGCCTGATATGATTTCATGTACGTAAAAGAAAATATAAGACACAACACGAGGGAAAACAAATCACATTTGGTGAACAATAACATTTCTTCTGGATGATTTGGGGCAAATTGATTTCCCGTAAGTCTAACTTTTCAAAACTGCCCACGTCTCTCATATACTGTATCTATAGAAAATAGCATCTCAATAGCAATAGCAAATCATCAAAGATTCACTGACCTATGACCCGAGAAGCTGATGTTGGAGCAGTCCAAAAATGTTTGGCGTAAATATATCTTCAGATTCGATTAGCCTAAGAAATCTTTTAGAAAACACACATTTGCATTTCACTCAACTCAATCAACAAAAACTACAAAACATCCTCTTAAAACACCTGGACATAATAAGAAATCTACTGATGTTATCTGACAATTTTCACTTGTTTAAACTTATTTTAATCAAAATAAAGTGTAGTTTTTCTTCTGCTTGTATCGGTGTTGAATGAAAGCACAGGTAGGTCACAGAAAACAGCGTCCCGAATCATTCATCAGAGCAAATGTGGAGAGAAATGGAGATCATAATGAGCCTGAGTCATTTTCTACAGCTCCCATTACTGTATTCAGATATTATTTTCCTCTGAGTCAGAAAAACAAAATGTGTCATGCTTTCTTTTCCTGCCATTCCTTAACTCATTTAACACAAGGAATTTAGCATTAGATGTCTTCATTGATGTTCACTAAGGATGACAGCACCATTACTATGGCTTACACTTACAGTTAGTAAAATGTACACACCCCTGGCATGCAATTTGTGTTGCATCATTTGCACTACGGGCATGAAAGGCATTAAATCATGTGTTGTTACTTTACTAAGGGATCAGACTTTCATTTTCCACAAGCTGAGATTATCTAGGGATGAGAATATCATTCATAATTGATAGTATTTTTTAAATTGTGAACCTGCACACCAACTGATGCTACTGCAAGTCACCAAATGCATCCATCTCTCTCTTTCTTTCTCTCTCGCTCTCTTTCTGCCCTCCCTCATTTTTATGGATGGATAGAACAGGAGAGTGTGTCAGGGATAATGGTTTGCGAAGAGTGAAATAGCAGAGAAAAAGGCTAATCAGCATGTGACCTCAGCTGACGGGTCGTTCATCTTCCCATCCGTCTGAATTATTTCCTCTGAAACTCTCACAAAGGGAAGCAGGACAATTTGTTTGCTTCGCAGTTGCAGTTTTTCTATAATCTGTTTCCTTTCCATTCCATCAAACTCTATCTTTTTTTTTTTTTAACCAGGAGGGCCGATGACACATGAAATAATGGACATGTGTGAAGTATAACACCCAATACAGACTTGATGACCTGAGCTCAGTCTGATATAATCATCTGAGAACATTCAAAACAACAGTCCAAATATTTGGGAATCATTCGAAAAATGTTTGAGTTCCGATTCAAAAATGGAACGTTGAAGTGAAATTCCAGGTGTGATGTCACTGACGCAAATTGCCATTGGTTCTTGTGGAACCAAATATGGACGCAGTAATTTGAATATGTGGAACACACATTTTAATAAATGCTGGGTTAAAAACAACCCAAGTTGGGTTAAATATGGACAAACCCAGCAATTGGGTTGTTTTAACCCAGTAGTTGGGTTAAATGTTTACCCAACCTGCTGGTCAGTTTTATTGAACCCAACTATTGTTTAAAAATGACTTTATGGCTGTCTTAAAATAAACCCAAAATAGGTTGAAAATTAAAAATCGGACATAATTACCAGAGGCAACAATAATAATCAAAAGGTGAACATTTATTAATAAGCAATTTAATAAATGTTCATTTCCAACATATTTTGCGTTCATTTTAAGCAAGCAATACAGTAATTTTTAAACAATAGTTGAGTTAAATAAAACTACCCAGCAGGTTGGTCAAACATTTAATCCAACTGCTGGGTTAAAACAACCCAATCGCTGGGGTTGTCCATTTTCAACCCAACTTGGGTTGTTTTTATCCCAGCATTTTGCAATATAGTGCAGGAGTCATCCCAGATAACAGAGAACGCTCCCACAACTTACACTAATGTTTTGTAAAGGTTTTATAAGATAAAACGTTTTAAATAACATTTATATAACATTCTTACAACATTGGTAATATTTCATTTGTGTTCTCAGGATGTTGAGAGAAAACATTCTTAGAACGTCTTTATGATGCTTTTACTCGATGAACGTTCTCATAAAATTCTAAGGACATTTTCGGAACACCCTTATGATGTTATTGATATATGCTGAAATAAATGTTCAAAGAATGTTGTATTGTGGGTAAAAATATAAGGTTGAGGGAATGTTTTACTAACATTATTGTAACCTTTTAAATAACATTCTAATCACCACAAGAAAACTAGACATTTTAGAAACATTGAACATCACTGTTCCCATGTTTTCAGAACATAAATTTGTTAGTTAGGATAGTGCTTTATGGTAAACATAAACTGTCATAGTATGAAAAAGACTCATGCAAAGAGCTTGAGTCAGTCAGACTGTGATATTTTGATATTTTAGCATTGATATCAACAGAACAGCCGCTGAAATCAACAAACACACGTGCACGCTCAGAGAAACATGGACCATTTGTCAGGACACAGCGATAATGGGGTGGTGTGGGGGGGCTTATTCACACTATTCACAGACAATTTGTAAAGCGACCCGTGGAAGCTGGGCCGCAGACACCAGAACAGCTGGGGGTTCTGTGAGATGGATTCACGTGAGCTGCAAGCGGTCCATTTCAATCTGAATGAAGACAAAAGAAGCACAGACGCAGTGAGTGTGTGTCCCGTAAAAGCCATTAGGTGACGATTTCAGGCGACCCAGAGCTCTCGGCTGCCTTGTACACACACACACACACACACATTCACAAGGTTAAATGGGAGTTCATAACCCTGGGCTAATTAGCATTTTTATGTAATTTCAAGTAAATGCTTTTAGTCAACAACTCCATAATTAATTTACCCTTCAGCCCTGACATGAGTAAACTGACACAGAGACACACAGTAAACACGTTTAGGTTAAAAACTGATGGAAGGAAAAGCCTAATTACTCATGTAAAGTTTTGTTTCAACTTATTAATTTATATAAAAAATTGAAAATGAGTAAGATGCTAAAATGCAATAAATATTGTTCATCTGTGAAGCTACAGTTTTAATTGTAGTGTGAGGTGTAGAAAATATCATTTGCTGAGTATAAAAACAATAGATTAAAAAAAAATGTAAGGGTGGGTAGCTTAACGTTAAACATGATTTCCTTGTTGATCCTGGAACAACGTTGCAATCAACCAATCAGATTTGAGGGATATGTTTACAGTTAATGTCAAGTTTAGGCTTTAGGGGCTTCTACACCATTCTTACTCATCCATCATTTCCTTCTGATTTTACGGATACGTTATGGGTAGGGTTAGGTTTGCAAAAGATGTTGATCCGTAATTTTCTGTGCATACATAAACAATTTAATACAAGGAAGGGTTACACTTTATTTTGATGGTCCATTTTAGATGTTCTACTAACTATAAGTAGCTTTGAAACGACATGTCAACTAACTGTCATTAGATTATTAGTAGACTGTTAGGGTTAGAATAAGTTGACATGTAGTTGCAACATTACTTATAGTCAGTAGAATGTCTGTTGGGAGCATCAAAGTAAAGTGTTTGCGTATTAAGCAGACAGTCTACTAATACTCTAATGAGAGTTAGTTGATATGTAGTTGCAAAGTTACTTATAGTTAGTAGCATTTAGTAGTAGCATCCCACCAAGGAAGCATTTAGACAAAGAAAACATATTAATGTTATAGGCAAACAGGCATGAATAAACACACACACACACACACACACACACACACACACACACACACAGCGAGGCATCATCTCTGGAGGTCCCTGTTGGACAGTGATGTATTTAAGGCTCTGTGGGGTCAGATGGACTATGTCCAGCACATCACCTGCAATCAATAGTGTTGGTAAAACAGCTTAGCATGACACACACACACACACACACACATTCACTTGGCTATCTAAATGGGGACATTCCATAGACGTAATGTTTTTTTATACTGTACAAACTTTATATTTTAAAAAAGCCTTTAATTACTTTATTTTTATACCAGTTTTACAAATCAGGACGTCCCTAAAGGGAGATTTTTTTTTTTTTTTTTTTTTTGAGATTTTGTCAGGTTTTGGTCACTTCTAAGTACAAATTTGTCCCCAAAATATACTTAGGCACACACACACGCACACATATTAAACTACTCATAAACATGGACAACACAAGCTAACTCACATCATAATTATATTAGCATGTTCTAATAAAGTTTCACATAATATTTTGGTCTTTTGCTCATTTTATTATTTTAAACTAAAGGCTTATTTTGTGAACTAGTTTCATTTTTGTCCAATAAGTTGCACTTACTTTTATATTTTCTTATTTAATGCAATTTCTTCTGCTCACCAAGGCTGCATTTACTTGATTAAAATACAGTAAAAACAATAATATTGTGAAATATTATTACATTTTAAAATAACTTTTTTTAATATATTATAAAAAGTAATTTATTCCTGTGATCAAAGCTGAATTTTCAGCATCATTACTGCAGTCTTCAGTGTCACATGATCCTTCAGAAATCATTCTAATATGATGATTTGCTGCTCAAGAAACATTTATGATTATTATCAATGATGAAAACAGTTGTGCTGCTTCATATTTTTGTGGAAACCATGATACTTCTCCGCCCTGGATTCTTTTAGAAACACTTAGAAAAAAAATGCATTTACTGTCACTTTTGATTAATTTAATGCATCCTTAAAATATCAAATTCTTTAAACAGTAGTCTATATGCCAGTTTGGCTTTACATGCAGTTTTTCTATTGGATGATAATATTGGTGGGTGGAGCTTAATGACATCAATTTTTCTCTTTCTTCAGGCTGGCAGGGTTGATGCCACCAGTGTGCCATTCCTGCCCTGTTTACCTGTTAATAACTCTATCAGTCCCTCGTGCCCGCCGGTGCCCACCTGCAGTACCGCCACACAAGACGAGCACGCCACACCCTCACCCAGAGCAATGCCTGCTGGGAGCCTGGCAGCAGCGTGACAGATGTTTACCTGGCACAGGTGAGAACCTGAGATGAGATGAGAACAGCAAACAAGTGTTAAAGCATGTGTACAGCAAACACACACACACACACACTGAGACACGGCAACAGGAGCAGAATACAGCTGTGCTGAGAAGCCTGTCAGACTGCGCACTGAGCCGTATACAGCTCTGAACACATTTACCACAAATCCACAATACCTGAATTTCTTTAGAAAAGAGACGCGTTTGTATGGAGCGTACGTGAGCTCGCTGAGGCCTGAGACTCCTCGTAATGGGCTGTTTATGTGTTTATTTGTTTGTTTGTTTGTGTGAGTTGGGAGTGAGGGAGGAATGATAAACGAGAACTCGTTTCCTCCGACGGCCTCCGTGTCACAGGATGGATGAGAGCGGCGAGCCCATTGCGTCACGCCGATGGAGGGGGCAGTTAATTACTCGTGATGGACTGATTGCGCCACAGAGTGCCGCCCCACGGCAGCCATATTGGGCCGCCCGCTCTGGGGTTCACAGGTTAGATTCACACTACAGACTTATGGGTAACAAATGTGCAGAGTCTAATTGATCTTGGCAGTTTAACTCTGTGATCTCAGAAATAAAATATTGAAATCTCTTAACTTAAAGTTTATGGAATATTGCGGTATTTATTACAAATTTTATTTTATTTTTTTTAATTCATGTGGCCTCGTAATCTTGAATCAGAATAACTTCCCCTCCCTCTTGCAGCGACATCTCTTCTCTTCTCTTCTCTGAGGATGAGGGTGTCAATCACATGCGATCCACCAACAGTAAACCACAACCATCCAATCAATTCCCCATGGACAAAATCAAGCCCCGCCCTACATTTGTTCTTGTTCCAGAAGTCATTTCACTCAAATATACAGCACAATAGGGAATAAAAGACTATCACAACTTCCATTTCATGATGACTTTAAAGGGTTAGTTCGCCCCAAAAATGAAAACTCTGTCATTAATTACTCACCCTCATGTCGTTTCAAAACCGTAAGACCTTCGTTCATCTTCGGAACACAAATTAAGATGTTTAAAACAGTTCATGTGACTACAGTGGTTCAACCTTAATATTATGAAGCGACGAGAATACTTTTTGTGTGGCAAAAAAAAAAAAGACTTTATTGAACAATGTCTAGTGATGGGCGTTTCAAAACTGCTTCATGAAGCTTCGAAGCTTTACGAATCTTTTGTTTTGAATCAGTGGTTCGGAGCGTGTATCAAACTGAAATCACGTGACTTTGGCAGTTTGATACACGCACCGAACCACTGATTCGAAACAGAAGATTCATAAAGCTTCGAAGCTTCATGAAGCAGAGTTTTGAAATCGCCCATCACTAGATATTGTTGAATAAAGTCGTTATTTTGTTGGGTTTTTTTGGCACACAAAAAGTATTCTCGTCACTTCATAACATTAAGGTTGAACCATTGTAGCCACATGACTGTTTTAAATACATCTTTAGTAGCTTTCTGGGCATTTGAAAGTGTAAGGCTTCACTGAGCCATCGGATTTTATCAAAAATATCTTAATTTGTGTTCTGAAGAAGAACGAAGGTTTTACAGGTGTGGAACGACGTGAGGGTGAGTAATCAATGACAGAATTTTCATTTTTGGGCGAACTAACTCTTTAAGTATGCAAATATGTATTGTAAAATGAACTAAATGCAGATTCAATTTAAACACTGAAGTCAGTGCAGTGGACACAGTGTGGCTCTGTTTCAAAACCTAGTGAGCTGTCTATGTAGGCAGGATTTTAAGGTACTACATGTCATGCACACTTCTAGCAAGAAGGCTATATATAGGCAGCAAAATTATGCTGCCTTCTAAGAAACATTTAAGCCATATTCTAATACTGACAAGCTATATTAAGTGAATCTTTTAAGTGAAAACATTTGCTTAAAACTAATGAAATACTAATTTCAGTCAAATCAGCATATTAGAATGATTTCTCATGTGGATCATGTGACACTGAAGACTGGAGTAATGATGCTGAAAATTCAGCTTTGCATCGCAAAAATAAATTACATTTTAAAATATATTTAAATAGAAGACAGTTATTTTAAATTGTAATAATATTACTGTTTTTACTGTATTTTTGATCAAATAAATGCAGCCTTAGTGAGCATAAGAGACTTCTTTCAAAAGGAGAAATAAAAATGGACTCAAATGAGACCATTGTTAACATATAAGTGTATAAAATGCTATAAAATGATGAATTCATTGTGGAGATCTCTTCTGAAACTCTAGAGGAGAAAGCATTAAGCATTAAGGATAATGCTGTGACATCCAGGAGAACAATTTTAAATATTTATGAGGTTTTTATTTCTTATATTGCATAATAAAAATAGTTTGTCTTGCCTATGAAGAGCACATGTTGTGGGGAAGTATGAAAATAGTGAGAAAGATAGACAGAGCCCAATTATTCATTTGCACCAATAAACACATTTATTTGTTTACCTGTCAAAGCCTGGTCTCTCAGTGAGGGGTGGAGGACACTCTTCTACATTCCCCTTTCAAAGAATTAACTACAAATGATTCACACAACAGTGGAATGTTTGTGTCCGGATAAATGATGAGAGTATTAGCATAACTACAGGCTCTAGAAGAGACCGTGTCTGATGCCACGGGCCGCGGGGATGAGAGATTATGCCCAAGGGCCGACTTGGACAGACGGACTGGTTCCCATATTGCACCGAGGTGCAAAAAAGCTGTTTTTTGTCGCTTCAGAGCAGCGCAGCTGTGTGAGACACACACACACAGTCACTATAGACCTGCTTTAGGGCAAGCACTGGGAAAACTGGTCTGTCACCATCTTCAAACTTGAGATCATTAGCTAGTGACTACAGTCAATGTCTAATAAAACATCTCTGATTTGAGATGTGCTAAGAATAGATCTGCTCATTTTACAAGAATGCTTTTTTAGTTCAGATGAGAGAAAATTTGACCAGTAAAGCGTGAACGGTTTAAGGACTTATAATTTTCCATTTTCCCTTGACAGCAGCAGTGAAAAACCCAGGCATAACCCCAACACTATTTATATTTAAACACTTCAGGGCACATTTAGGAATTCTTTCTAAATCCGCATATTGTATGAACCACTGACTCTCATGTGCTGATTTTTACCTCCCCTGTGTGTTTAATATCAGACAGATTAACCTGATTATTAGCCTGTGGGACAGGATGAGACATGAGCTGGAAGTTACACTATATAGTTGTTTTATTTATTTATTCTTATTGTTATTAGTAGTAGTGTTTGTGACCCTGCATGGACCACAAAACCAGTCATAAGTCACATGGGTATATTTGTAGCAATAGCCAGCAATACATTGTATGGGTCAAAATTATCGATTTTTATTTTATGCCAAAAAGCATTAGGATATTAAGTAAAGATCATGTTCCATGAAGATATTTTGTAAATTTCCTACCGTAAATATTTCAAAAATGTATTTTTGCGAGTGGATATGCATTGCTAAGGACTTCATTTGGACAACTTTAAAGACAATTTTCTCAATATTTTTTTTTTTTTTTTTGCACCCTCACATTCCAGATTTTATGCCAAATATTGCCCTATCATAACAAACCATACATCAATGGAAATATTATTTATTCAGCTTTCAGATGATGTATAAATCTCAATTTCAAAAAATTGACCCTTATGACTGGTTTTGAGATCCAGGGTCACTAAAAGTTGTTTTAAGTATTTTCTACCTATGCAAAACATGTCACAAAATAAGAAAATAAGCACATACATATAATTATTATATTATATTATATTATATTATATTATATATTCCTCATAGAATCATTTTACCAGGTTTTATGTAGGCTACTTTGATTTAGAGTATTAAAGACATAAAAAGAGATCGAGAAAGGGGGACAGAGAGACAGAAATCGTCATCCTGCTGTTGTTTCATCTGTGAAGAATTTCTCATTTCGTTTCCTAATTTATATTTTCGGCGTATTGCGTTTTACGACCGGGCTCTAAAAGGCATATTTCTGCGAAATCAGGTTTATGGTCTAAAACGTGGGCTGAGCAGTAGTAAAGTTAAATATTGAACTTTCATTTCGCGGCGTAATTTTTGATGCTTTTCATGGGAGGCAGTAACTTTCAACAGCCTGTGAATGAAGTCGACACGAACCGAACACACACTCCTCACGACACAAACACTGAACAACCACGACTAATTTGCTTTCATTCACTTTTTATTGATCAGGAGTAGGCCTAATAATAATAATAATAACAATAATAATATCACATAATAACATTTTCACATACTTTTATATAGGCTACATTTCCTTATTCCTTTGCAAATTCCGTTGAATTTGATGAAAATTAGGCTACATTTTCATAATTTAGTCAATGAATGAATGAATAAATGAATGAAGTGTGCAATAATTCGCATCATTTGTCACATTAATATGTTCTGGTATATATGCATATAGCTCTGCTTTAGGTCCACAAACGCCTCGCGCATTGTGTGTGTGCGGGCGCGTGCTCCCATTTACTCACTAATACGCCTTTTTTAATAGACAACATATATCTAACAGCTAACCGATTCACCTTTTAATTTTGGGCCTAAATGGCGAGATCAATGGAAAACTGTTGTAATGATCTAATTAATTATGTCGAAATTAAAAGCGCGAGCAGAATCAATCTCTCGCGTGAAGCCTCCATCTGTCCCCTCACAACACAAGCTCGAGGGCCAATTCCCTTTATTTTACACTCTCCTCTTTGAGATTATGGGGTTTATTATGGGCTGTATTTTCGTTTTATTGTACAGCAATTGGGGGTTTAATTTTGTTAAAAGATCGTAATATCACTTTAAAGTTCAAAAGGGTGTTTGTTTAGCCAAAAACCCAGCACTGTTAATATGTGCCCATAACTGTCACTAAGATATTTCATAAAAGAAATACATTAATAAAATAATAATAATAAATTAACGAATTGTTATAAATTACAAATGGAATAAAACTCGAAAATATCAGAAATCTATTAAGAAATAATATTTTATTAATAATTATTTTGGTAAGCCTATATGGTTATATTGTAAGTTTCACTCTAAAAAAAAATGCTGGGTTAAAAATAACCCAAGTTGGGTTGAAAATGGGCAAACCCAGCGGTTGGGTTAAATGTTTGCCCAACGTGCTGGGCAGTTTTATTTAACTCAACTATTGTTTAAAAATTACTATATGTCTGGCTTAAAATGAACCCAAAATAGGTTGGAAATTAAAAATCAGACACATAATTACCAGAGGCAACAATTATAATCAAAAGATAAACATTTATTAATAAGCAATTTAATAAATGTTCATTTATTAAACATATTAATACATGTTCATTTCCAACATATTTTGGGTTCATTTTAAGCAAGCAATACAGTCATTTTTAAATAAAATAGTTGGGTTAAATAAAACTACCCAGCAGGTTTGGCAAACATTTTACCCAACTGCTGGGTTAAAACAACCCAATCGCTGGGTGTGTCCATTTTCAACCCAACTTGGGTTGTTTTTAACCCAGCATTTTTTAGAGTGATGGTAATATTAAGCGTTGTGAACTTAAAACGACAAAACAAAATGGACGAATATCAACTCTTCGCCATCCAAAACATAAGATGGCACGAATATAAATCTATAGAGTTTCAGGCATGTCGTTTGGAGTCAGACTCGGTAATGAAGTGCTCGCGCTTTGATCGATCAGTGACGTTACCATGAGAACGGGAGGCTGAGAGAAGGAGGAAATATCTTCACCTCTGGCGAAACGAGCTTCCTCAATGCTCAGCAGAACGGCGCGGGAGAACAGAGGAGAACCGGAGCGGAGAGATTCATCTTCGGGACGCGTGTGTGTGTGGTTCGGCTGGAGCTCACAGGCTCCGAACAGCGCCGGAGAGAAGATGGATTACTCACTGTCAGCTCGCGAGGCCCTAATCAAATCAAGAACCAATATCTTTGATTTTTTTTTTTAAGACTCTACATTTTACTTCGCATCGCTTGCAGACTTCTAATTTATTTATTTATTTTTAGCTGCACATCCTCAGGTGGGATTATTAAGAGTTACATAAGAGTTATTTAGATACATAAAGTCATACATGACATTAAACTGTAAAAAACATGTTTGGCTTCACCATGTCTCTAAACCCCTGACGGACTCAAATACACAACGCCTGCTATGATTTACAGTGTCTGCTCAAATTCAGTGTGAAATTTCTCCAAGGGTGACAAAAACACTAACACTTAATTTTAGAAGTCTACAAAAAAGCGCAGAGAGCACGAGGGCGGGGGGAGGCTGGGAGGGGGTCTCACAGAGAAAAAGCCCTAGCTTTGGGGAAGGTGTGCAACGGAGGGTGAAATTAGAGCCCGCAGTGCTACATATTGTACCAGAAGCTCCTCCAAAAACACCAGGAGAAAGAAAAATCATCCTCTAACCTAACTAGGAGGCAGACTAGCCGACCTGCCCCTTGCGTCCCTCAGAGATCTGTCCAAAACACTTCCACTTTACCGCCGCTTCCTCCAGTCTTTATAGAGGCGAGGAGTTTCAGTCTTTGTTTATAAAACACTATCATTCAGTAAACATAAAATACAAAAAAAAAAAAAAAAAAAAAAAGTAATATTGTTAAATATTGTATGAGCTCATTTTGTGTGCATTAATATTTTAAATAAAATGGATCGGAAAATATAATTTAAGCTGAAATTACATTTTATATATATATTTTAAATTATTTAATTTTCAATTATTTTTATTTATTTAAAAATAACACCCATCAAATAGAAAAAAAAAACATTCTGCAATTCAGTTTGTTTATTATATTAGCACTCACAAATTATTATTTATTTATTTTTATTTTTAATTTTATTTATTTATTTTTGCAAATCACAAATAAAGCGATGAGAATCCTGTGAATTACAGGAACAACATCGAACACTAAACACATAAAAAAAAAAAAGTTGGAAAAAGTTTACTTTCCACTTTTTGTCCATTTTTTTCGGCTGAGTGCAGTCCAGGTGCATCTCGAAGAGGTCATTTCTAAGTTTTTCTGTGGCCAAAAAAATATTATGATATTAATATGATAACATTTGCATGCATTTGCATTTCTTAAAGGACGTGTAATTGCAGCAATATCATTATAATAATATTTACATGAAAAAAAATTGATTGCACCTAAAACTGAAAAACCACACTCTAAAAAACACAACCCAATTTGGGTTGTTTTTAACCCAAGGGCTAAGCAGAACACATGGTGGGTTAATTTTACCCAGCAAATTGGGTTATTTAACCCAGCATAATGGGTTGATTCATTTTTACTATAATACTAGCTTTTTTTTACTTCATACATTTCGTATTTCATACTTACAATGTTTGATTAACTAAAATCCTATATATAATTCCTTTATTTTCGATCATACTTTACAGTGTAGTATCGTTTTTATTACATATTGCCTACAAAGTCTGTAAATAAATACTATAGGGTGAATTCAGGGTGATTGGGACACTTTTTCCATTGAGATGACTGGGAAAAAGTGTCCCAATCAACCTGAATTCATCCTATATAATAAATATTTGTGTAACTTTGCATCATATATATGTATAATGTAACCAAACCGTGTCTCGGGAGGGTTTGGAGACGATAGAGCGCCACCTATAGTCAGTCTGTGTCTCTGTGACCCGATCCAGAGCTGCTCATCACCGCAGAGACGAGCGCAGCAAATCAAAACAAGATGGTGTTTAAATCAAACCATAATCACACCATCGACCTCTCCATTAATGACATTAGCGCTGTGCTTTTCCAGCAAGATGCTTATTTGGCATTATATCTCGAAGGCCACAGCTGTGAGCTTTTATTCTGAGTGTTAATATGAGATGCTTAAGGTGACCATGTTAATACAAATGCTCATATTACGCATGTAATTACCTGTGTGCTGTCACTGTACCAACCTCGTTACAGAACAGATACAGGCTAATTCATTGATAACATGACTTCTTCAAACTATTATCACAAAGAAAAGCAAATGATTTGCTCTCAATTTCCACTAAACTCTCATTCACTCGGAGGTGAATGTTTCTCCCTCCCCTTTTTTGGAGTGACAGGCGGATGGAGCTTCATCTGAGCGAATCACAAAGTGCTGGAATCTACTGCCTTTGTCTGATACACTCACCCGTAGTGGCGAAAGGGGGTCCGCGTGAAGGAGGGGGCTGGAGCTTTTACAAACCAACACAACCGACCCAAGTCCTTCAGTCCCGGGCCGTGTGCGCATGCAAACGCATCGCGCGTTATTATTGAGGGAAAGGTGGGCGCAGGAAACCCGCAGTCTCCGATGGTTCTGCTGTCTGTCATCCATGCGCAGAACCGAAACACAGCAGCCCAGCACCTGCTAACCGAGACCACCGGGATATAAGAGATACTAACACGCGGATGGATGGGACGAACGCTGGGAAATGAGTTCTGGGGAAAGCATGCATGCTGAAAACATTTAAACATTTCCTGCTTACCTCGAATATACGGTCATGTCTGACACCTGACAAATCCTGCGTCCATTTGCAACTTTCCGAAGTTCCCCGCTCCTCGGCTGGATTCACGTTACATCTACGTTTCTTTCAGTTGTTCTGAGTGTAAGAAAGACGAGACGGCGACTTCAGTTGATTATCTGTCTTTTCTCGGTTATCCGATGGATATTCACTGTAAGGCAGACCCCTTCTCCGCCATGCACCGTGAGTTACACTGGAGTTTATCTGGAGAATGATGTTAAGATCGTCACTGGAATAGGAAAAGATTAGGCTCCCGGGAAAAAAGACCAAAATTACACTCTTCTTATATTGCATTTATACTATAAATAAAATAGTATAAAACAGAAACAACAAAGAACTCGGGTAGGCTAATAATCAAAATAAATGCGGCTGAGATGAGAAAATTAAAATATGCGATGTGCATATCACTATGTGATTATTATTTACAAAAAAAGAATGCAAGATAATGCCAAAATATTGTAATCATACTGGGATAATTCCATTTCGCTTTACAGTAGAAAATATATTCAAAACAAAAAAATGTACATTAGAAAATGCTTAATGTTTCTGCTTCAAACTATGGACTTTTAATTGAATTAAAATGGAATGTTTTTTAAACAACCAATCGAGATTACCTATGTAATTTGATCAAACACAACTGTTCAATTATTCATATCTAGGGAATGAAAACAATAAATGCTCGTGTAATTTAATCGCTCACGTACGAGTAACAAACAACAGCATTATTTCAACAAGAACATCCAACCAGAATAGATTAATGTACATCACTAGAAAAATATATATATGAAAATAAACATTTATTTTATTTGATAAACGCTTAAAAAGCGTTTATCAAATCACTGATAATCACTGATAGTGATTATATTTACGCCAGTGTGGATTTAGGGACAGTAAAATTACATATTACTCTTTTTGTATAATAAATATATACGCATAAATACATTAATGTTTTAAATAATAGTATTTATATATTACTTTTGTGTATGTTTTCGCTGTGAAAATAATGCAGACTAATTATTTTAATCATTGCACCGTCTATTTATTCAGTAATTTAATGTGAGTAGAGACAGGAGTTCATTATCACAAACTGCGTTTGATTGTAATGAACCTTTCTGATGGTTGATAACTCGTGTGTTGCCACACAGAACGCGTCGTCTGTTAATTAGATGAATGTGACGGACTTCTGCCGGACGTCACCGACGGCCTGTATGTAATGTTATGTTTTGGGTGCTTGTTGCTGTTGTCTCCGGTATAGGGCACGGGGGAGTGAACCAGCTGGGCGGGGTGTTCGTGAACGGAAGGCCTTTACCTGACGTCGTTCGCCAGAGAATCGTGGAGCTTGCGCATCAAGGGGTCAGACCCTGTGACATCTCGAGACAGCTGAGGGTCAGTCACGGCTGCGTCAGCAAGATCCTGGGCAGGTGAGACCCTCATACGGAATATGACAACGTGATATTTAGCCTACCGTTTAAGAACAACGCATTAGTTGAGGTCGTGTATATGTTTTGTGCTGTGACCGAGTGCTCACATCTGGTTTTTTCCACATTTTTAATCTTTTTTTAATCGTCACTGATTTACAATCCAATTTTAAAGTGTAGCTACACTCTAAAAAATGCTGGGTTAAAAACAACCCAAGTTAGGTTGAAAATAGACAAACCCAGCAATTGGGTTGTTTTAACCCAGCGGTTGGGTAGTTTTATTTACCTCAACTATTGTTTAAAAATGACTGTATTGCTTGCTTAAAATGAACCTAAAGTATGTCGGAAATTAACATTTATTAATATGTTTAATAAATTATCATGTATTAATAAGTTTAATGAATAATAATTAAACAATAAACAATTATTAAATTGATTATTAATAGGCTAAATGTTCACCTTTTGATAATTATTGTTGCCTCTAGTAATTATGTGTCTGATTTTTAATTTCCAACCTATTTTGGGTTCATTTTAAGCCAGCCATATAGTAATTTTAAACAATTATGGGTTAAATATAATTACCCAGCATGTTGGTCAAACATTTAACCCAACTGCTGGGTTTGTCATTTTTCAACCCAACTTAAATTGTTTTTAACCCAACATTTTTTTTTAGAGTGTAGCCTACAAATATTCATCAATTAAAATAAGCTCATAAAACACTAGATGCATAATAATAATTATACAAAGAATTAGCAAAATGCTGTACTAGTTTTAGATTGACGCACTCAATATACATGTCATCAAATTAAAACATTTGCCTTTTTTTAAAGCACAGAATTGAGAATCATAAAAGTGTGCGTTTTTTCCTTGATTACTAAACCCCAATTTGAGAACTAAATAGTCACCTCCAATAAGCTTTGGAACTCAGCATTATGAGATCTGTGATTATTTTTATTATGTCCACAAAAACTGTTTTCATCTCAGACTATAAAAATCCAAAAATATTGTATGCCTTTTGTTCTCATATAGAAAAAAAAAAAAAAAAAAAAAAAAAAGACAAATTAATTTGCTTTTCGTCTATCAGAACTGGGCCTAAAAAAGACCAAACATTTGACCATTGATTTGAATGCTTTAAAATGATCAAATTAATTATTAAAATTAATTTGTTATAGTTCAGGGTATTTCAACAAGGTCAAAACCAGAAGTACAAATGCTAATGAGTTTGTTCAGTCATCGCTTGTCCATTTTATTAAGTATATTAAAAAAACATATCAGACAAAAATACGTAAAATTCGTTTCAAGCTTCTTTTTTATCTGAGATTAATAAATAACTAAAACAGATGGTCTGCTTAATGTCCTGCTGCGCAAAATTTTAAATTAGTATTCTAATCATATGATAATTTCCTACTAGTACTGCTATGGGCCGTGTTAAGTAGCTTAGATAAAACATTTTCATGGCTTTGTTAGCACGCATCTGTTGTTTATCGTCATTGGGTTTGGTCAGGTTATGAAAGTCAGATTTACACTTGTTTCTGCAGATATTACGAGACTGGCAGCATAAAGCCTGGAGTCATCGGAGGATCCAAACCCAAAGTCGCCACGCCGAAGGTGGTGGATAAAATAGCGGACTATAAAAGACAGAATCCCACCATGTTCGCATGGGAGATCCGGGACAGGCTGCTGGCGGAGGGGATCTGTGATAATGACACCGTTCCCAGCGTCTCCTCCATAAACAGGTTAGAAGAACCGAGGCCGTCATTTAACAATAACCATTGTGTCAATTATTCAGTGACTTGTTGGCGTCTTTAATATCATGCGTCAAACTGCCTTAGACATTTTTAACAAAACAAAAGATGTATGTGATATTCTTGTTTTGTAAATCTGCAATACAATTATTTGACAATAGGCTTGTGTTCTGTCCCGATACTGATCCTACAGAAGTGCTCTAGCGGCGTACGTTGCTATGGTTACCAGGTGAAAGCTACATCGCGAGCGTCTGTTTAGCGCACTTTGACTAACTCGTAATGGTGGTTTTAAAGTGATAAAGAAACCCCAGACATTTGAAACATACCTACATTTAAATGAAAAACGAATTAATTTAAGTAACATTTAACACTCCTCAATTGGGGCAAAAAAAAAAAAGGTATAAACTTTAATCGAGCAGCTTTTCCTTTTTATATACGCAGTCTGATCGCCATTCATTGAGGTAAAAAAAGAAAAGAAAATTACTTACACAACGTTTAACTATTTGCTTGCTGCTTTTCAACACTATAAACATGCTGGGTTGTTTCAAACCATGTTTGGGTCGAATATAGACAAACCCAACCGTTGAGTTTAAATTTTTCATTTAAATTTTTAAACCAACGGTTGGGTAAATATGGACAAAAACAACCGTTGGGTTTAAATTTAAAATGTAAAATTTTAAACCAACCGTTGGGTTTGTCCATATTTTACCGAAACATGGTTTGAAACAACCCAGCATTTTTTAGAGTAATTAATACATTCTAAATACATTCTAGTAGTTATCAGGTGTTTTGTTTTATATTAGTCTGTTGTGTCAGTATAGAGGTTTGTTCTGTGATTTGCCGGTGGTCTTATGTGTGTAATTCAACCCCCTGCTCCAAAATACCGCAACAACAATGACAGACTGAAGCTCTAAAATCTCATCTGACCGAGTGAAAACCGATCAATGAACGCTGATCAGACCTGGTAAATGAGACACAGAGCTGCTCGATTAGAGTTCATGTCGTTATTAATCGGTTCCTTCTATTTTCCAAAGAAGAAGAGGAAGTAACGAGGCGTTTTTTTTATATTTTCATCCTTTTCCAAGAGACTAAATATATGGGCTAAAGGATGTATCCTCAGGTTTATTTGTGTTTACATAATTAATAGCCTAGAAAATAAATTCTTAATGAATACGTTTTAATGCTGTAAGTGCAAATGTTATTATATAAGCCAGTTTTATTTTTGGTCCCACTTTATATTAGGTGGCCTTAACTACTTAAAAAATTGGTGCAATGTACTTATTGTGTTCATATTGTATTGTGGGGTCTACTGAGGTGGGATGGGGGACAGGATTGGTGGTATGGGTAGGTGTAAGGGATGGGTCAACAGTGTAATTATAAATGTAATTACAGAAATTGATTACAGATGTAATTACATGCAGGAATTTATTTATTTATTTATTTTTATTTTTTTTGGAAAAATATAAGTACAATGTATGTAAACAATAACTGCAAAGTTTCATTTAAGTGTAAGTACATAGTAGTTAAGGCCACCTAATATAAAGTGGGATCTTATTTTTTAATTTTTTAATTTTTCCTCCCAACTGGAATGATATTGATAATGCACACCTATAAACTACAATAATCTGCAGTATGCATAATCCACAATCCAATATGATCCTATTTACATCCTTAAATTGGTGTTTTGGGGTGGTATGTTAGACCTGTGTGGAAAATCAAAACGGTAAAAAGAAGCAGTGAGGCGCTGAACTTTGGTTAAGATTCACTCTTCCATAAAACCAGACTCTGCATTACATTTTAATGAGTCGATGGCGAAGAATAGAGCGCCTCACACAACAGAAGAGAAGGCTAGAAAAAATTCATTTCATGCCTCATGGTCACCTAAAAAGGGCCGTTTGAATGTCTTTTGACATGAACTTGTGAGATAAATGCAAAATGTACGTTAATGTAATTACCGAAGCCCTTAAACGTCTCTAAAATCTAATTGAATTCAGTCTGGATATTTTGAAACAGGAAACAGGTCTTTGTTTATGAGGAAAATTAAAATATGAATGTGGGTAAAAGACTTTGATGAAGCACAATTTATTCCATCTTTATGTCTGTTTTTATATGTTGATATACTCATGAATGAAGCTCTGTCTGGATCCTTGAATAAGGCTGAAACCAAACTCAGTCTGTTGAAAATAATTTGGGAATAATTTGGGAAGTCAGTCTGATGAAGCACAAGAAAGGAATCAGTTTCACCCGCAACCTTTTATTCATTAAAGCGAAATGTTGCTTGTTGCAAAGTTGTGTGCAAACTGAGCCCGGCCTGTTGACAGTGAGAGGATGTTCAGACCTCAAACACTTTTCTTTAACATACATTATTAAGTGTTACAGAGTTCCTGTTGTACTAAAGTGTCTCCACAGCCAACAAGTGACAGCACTGAAACCGCCGGACTTATAAAAACCACCTCGACGGCACTCAATACTATTGATTCACATGTAAAGCATTTTTAATATTTCTTAAGAGGATTTTCAGACACAACCCAGACATTAATTCACTCTCCCAAATGACTTATTCAATAACAGAAACATAGATTCTGGATAAAGTCTGCAGATTTATTCTCCCCAGGCCATGCGAGAGGGGTCAAACAATGGTTTTAAAGAGAGAAATGAAATATAATATTGATATGTTGTCTCTCGCTCTTTATTTCAAAGCCCCGGGGACACATCCCTAAAGCTGGTGTTTATTTCAGCAGATATCAATATTAGCAGCACGCTCATTTAAATGGAAATATATATGTTCTTTGAATAGTATTCGTGGCCACAAGGTATATTCTAAATATTTTTACAATCAATAATCTTCATGGGGCATGAAATGAAAACTATGCCATGGTTTTTGCATGTATGTTGCTGAAACAGAAGCAGCACCACTGGTGATGAATAGATCTAAAGTTTACAAATGAGCACGACAGCGGGCCCTTTTCCCAAAGTGCCGTTCAGATTAACAGAATCAAATGCTGGCGTAAGCTTGTACACCGCACTGAGCAACTATTGCTTTCCTGTCACATATAATTTATAGCTTTCCATTTGCATCCCGGCACCCATGTGGCTAATTCCGAACTTTTTATCCTAGAGTCTAGATCAATAGAACCTCATCCACACTAGAACCAAGCCTGAGGCTCTCCTCAGGACCGAAACGCACACCGAGAGCGCCGTGAGGACGATTATCGAGGTGAATTGTTGTGATTTCATGCTTTGTTTGCAAGATCACTCAAGGCAAAAGAGCTCAGAGAGCTTTTCGCTATATCTCACCTTAAAGGTACAGCGAGTCTGCTGCTTCTCGCTCGGGTAAACGGGATCTGGACGTCTGCGGTTATCCGTTCTGTCAGATCCCCCCTGCTCGGAGATATATAAAGTAAATCTGAGATTATCAGAGAGAGACAGACAGACTGAGACATTGGCTCTGGAGTTCCATGTGAGTGAATGTACTGTATTTACTGTGCAGGATCATTCGGACGAAGGTTCAGCAACCGTTTCACCCCTCACCAGATGGGACATCTCTTTCCACCCCAGGACACACTATAGGTAAGATCACATCATTAACTCCAGGGGCCATTTTTGGACCTTTCTGGACAAGGTCATCCCTCCAAATCAAATCAAGGGCCAAACCGTTCTGCTCAGAGATGGATATTACCTACAACTGGGGGAAAATAAAAAACACAATCCCATTCCCCGCTTACTATTTCTTAGTGTTTTAATTGAAAGAAGTACACACACTAATCTTTTACTCATTATAAATCATATCTGAATCTGTAAAACCCATCAAGTTACAGTAACTCAAACCATTTAAGTTTTGAAACCATACTGTAAACTCATATACATTAAGTTAAATTCACTTATATTTTAATGTTGGTTTAGTCAATCATTAACTCAACTTAAAAATTTTAAGTTTATTCCACTCATTCAGCTTTAATTCAGGTAACAATTCTAACTAAGTCTTAACAACTATAGAGCTACTTAAATGGTTTGAGGAAACCGATTGCCTTAAATGGTTTAAGTTCATCAAACTTAAAGTAATAAAGTTACATAAGAAGCAAAAACTAACATTTGTACAAAGCAATGATGACAGAACAGGAGAGGCAACAGTGAAATCCAAAAACTACTTTAAACCTGCGACTGAAAAGAAATGTTTTAAGACTTAATGTCATTAAATAAATTTATACTGCTCCTTTTATTAATAATATAAAATATTAATAAAATAAATATAAAAATTATATATATATATATATATATATATATATATTATTAAAAAATAAATATATAAAATGAAATATAAATATTATATATTAAATGAAATATAAATACAAAATAACATTTATAATAAATATGTTAATAATATTAATAATAATATTAATACATTGATATAAATATAATTATTAATAAATTAATATTAATAAATATATACTGTATATAAAATAAAAAAATTATAAAAATATGAAGCAGCACAACTGTTTTCAACATTGATAATAATTATAAATGTTTCTTGAGCAGCAGATCATCATATTAGAATGATTTCTGAAGGCTGGAGTAATGATGCTGAAAATTCAGCTTTGATCACAGGAATAAATTACATTTTAAAATATATTAAAATAGAAAACAGCTATTTTAAATTGTAATTTTAAATCACAAATTTACTCTGCATTTTGTGATGAAATACATACAGCCTCGTTGAGCAGAAGAGACTTCTTTCAAAAACATCAAAACTTAAAAATCTTATCGACCACAAACTTTTGAACAGTATACATCTATATAAATTTTCTATAAATTTTCTATAAACATTTTCCATATTTATTTATAATATTCCTAATTTAAAAACAAACTTAAATATATACTGTTTTGCTATCTACATTATTTTCTTTAAGATTTGATGCCTTGCAAATCCAGTGAGTTTACTTCAAAATTGCTCATTGTTGCAACTCTTAAACACACATCCAGACCAAATGACATTAAATGAAGAAATATTTACGATTCTTCACTATTGTAAGTGACAAATCAAATACACGTAAATCGATCATGCAACAGACGGTCAAATTTTCTCGCATCCAGTGAAGCTTGAGATGCTCTAAATTCATGCTGGAGATCATGATCATCAGGTTTTGTTCATGTAGCTCCAGTGCTGCTGCCATTAATGCAAAAGAGGCTTCATGTTCATTTTTACATTTAAATTATGTTTTTAGTATCATTTGTAATGAAAATATGTGCAATAATTTAGAAAACATCTTCACTAGTAGTCTAAAACTTTTGAACCCCAGTGTATCTTGGAAAACAGACCAAATGCATGCGATATAAGAAGCGATAAACATTTCTGTCCTGTAATCAAACTCTGATGTGATGTTATACTCATGGGAAGAGTTTTGATTGTCTACTCTCTCTCTCTCTCTCTCTTTATAGTCCCCAGTACAGCGTCTCCTCCTGTCTCCAGCTCTTCCAACGACCCCGTGGGCTCTTACTCCATCAACGGCATTCTGGGAATTCCTCGCTCCAGTGGAGAAAAGAGGAAAAGAGATGCTGGTAAGTCTGCGGTTTCTCCCCCACTTTTTTTTGTGGAGGATATGCACGATATGCACATTGTTTGCAGGCCACACGGGCTGCAAACAATATAATTCCAGCTTTAATTAGCAATAATTATTATCATTAAATGTATACATTCATAATTATTAATATTTATTTTTTTGTTTAATTTACTACATTTTATTCAGATTGTCCTTGAATGTGTAATGATTGGGCGCAGTATTTATCATGTGTGTGATTGTGAGGGAGGCTGAGAGGGTTTTGATGTGGTCATGTGACCCCCACAGGAGCCCCTGTTATTAATCTGCACTGCAGTGATTAAGAGAGCTTCAGTAATTACATGTCAAGATGATGTAGCCAACTAACAAACTCTGTCAAACAAGAACGACAGTCCTAAGAGGATATTTAAGAGGACTCTCTCTCTCTTTCTCTCATTCTCTATACCGCTTACTTTAACTATCGGCATATCTGGTTCACTTTGCAGCTTTTTCTGACCAACAATCACACATCTACAATCAGACAGCTTTTCCTTTTATGGGGAAGGATTTCTGTACATACAAAAGTATAAATATTATTTTATAGAATAGATTTTCAAATATGCTACTGTTCAAAAGTTAGTATTTTTTTTTTTTTTATAATAATAATACTTTTTTTGTTCAGTAAGAACATATTCAACTGATTAAAAGTGACAATAAAGACATTTATAATGTTACAAAAAAGGTTTCTATTTCAAATAAATGCTGTTGTTTCAAACTTTCTATTCACCAAAGAATCCTGAAAATAAAATGTACCACCGGTTCCACCAAAATATGAAGCAGCACAACTGTTTTCAACATTGATAATAATAATAATAATAAATATTTCTTGAGCAGCAAGTCATCATATATTTGATTTCTGAAGGATCATGTGACACTGAAGACTGGAGTAATGATGCTGAAAATTCAGCTTTGATCACAGGAATAAATTACATTTTATAATAAATTGCAATGGAAACCAGTTATTCTGAATTGTAATAATATTTCACAATATTACTGTTTCTACTGTATTTTTGATCAAATAAATGCAGCCTTGGTGAGCAGAAGAGACTTCTTTTTAAAACATTTAAAAAAAATCTTTCCGATCCCAAACTTTTGAACAGTAGTGTATATATATATATATATAATGTTTTCTATAATATATATATATATATAGTTTTATTAGTTAGTTTTAATTTTATTTAATTTAAATTTAATTTTTTTTTAAATTATTATTATTTTTTTATGTTGCCTGGCAAATCCAGTGAGTAGTTTTTTATTCTGGCAATGCATTACCTGCAAAAACACAGATTAACTGCTAAAAATCTTTGTGTCTTAACTTACAGAAGTTGTGTGAACCAAATCAATCAGTTTACAGCTTACCATTTTTGTGCACAATATGCCCACAAATGTACTGTTTGTGTTCATTTGGAATGGCATGTGAGACTGAGACCATCATGCAATGGGGTCTCTCTCCTATGAAAAGTGAATGAGATAAATGCACTTACATATTTCCCTGTCTGCTGTCTTTGACGTCACAGCTCACAATCTTCACTAGTGCCGGTTTTGTATGCTGTGTACATTCTTGTGGTTATCATGAGCAAAGACAGCAGCATGCAGGTCGTGTGCCAACCGTGCAAGTGCCGTTTCTTGACATGTAACTGATGCGGTGTGTTTCGCATTCAGTCCACGTGATCCACTGCACAGAAAGAGTCGTTCTTATGATTAGAGTGCGGTACACTTGCAGTCATTTGTGTTGCATTGGGGTTCGTTGGTTTTCTTGCTGTCAGACGCTGCAAGGGCGCAGGGATGACATCAGCAGCAGAGGAAATGATGGGAGACTTCAGATCTGCTTGTGTCTGTGTGTGCGTGTCTTTAAGATGATTGACTGTTTTGGGGGCTGTTCTCTGGCCCAAATGATCCTCTTGATGCGTGGCCATTTTCTTGATTTAAGTGCTGGGGATGAAGAGGTGGAGGAGAGAGAAAGAGGAGAGGAGGAGGGCAGTGTATGTTATGTATAACTTCACGAACGGTCATGTGATGCACACACACACACACACACACACACACAGCTCACGGACTGTAGACACCTGGAATCCAGAATAGGTGTGCTTTATCTTTGCCAGACAAACCTGCAGTCAAACAGGTACACAGACACACACACACACACACAGGTTTGTTTTTGTGAATTGTGGGGACATTCCATAGGCGTAATGGTTTTTATCCTGTACAAACTGTATTTTCTCTCCCCCTACACTACCCCTACCCCTAAACCTACCCATCACAGGAAACTGTGCACATTTTTACTTTCTCAAAAAAACTCATTTTGTATGATTTATAAGCCTTTTAAAAAATGGGGACATGGGGTAATGTCCTCATAAGTCACCCTCATAAGTCAGTCCTGATGTGTCACAATAACGCACGCACACACACACACACACACACATGGATGCCTAATAATGATGCTTTTAAAACAATGTCTTCCCTGCAGCAAAATCTAGTAAAAAGAATGTAAAAGAAAGATTTTTTAGTTGTACACAAAACAAACATTATTGGCGTACATTTAAAAAATAAATAAATAAATATATATATGTTTACTTGCTGTTTATTTGTAATTATTTGTGAAATTCACAAGCAATTTTTTACCAAATTGTTTCTACACTGTAAACAAATGAGTACATGAATTTTTGAGTAAATAATTACAAAGAAATGGCAAGTAACATTGAATTAAACATTAAATTTTGAAGTAGAAAAACTCAAATAGTATTTTCTTGTAAAACATACTCCAATAATCTTTTTATCATTTTATTTAAAACTTCGAAATTATTATTATTATTATTATATTATTATTTTTCTCAAAAACAGTGCAATTTACAGTGCATTTTTCTTTCATAATGTGATGTATTTTTCCTAGTTTTCACATTATGGAGGTAAAATGCACTGTAAATACTTAGGATTTACTTTGCAACAGTTTTCAATCAGAAACTGCTAATAAATTTCATAAATAAAATTATAACATGGCATTTTAAGTGGAAAGACCAAAACAGTAAAATGTTCTCCAAAAATAATTTTATACAGTGCATTTTACTCTGATAATGTTATTTTTTTCCCTTGTCAAACAGGAAAACATCTGCATGACTGTGCATTAAGAAAGTAGTCAATTTTGATTTCAGTTGGTGCTTTGAACAGTTTCTTAAAACACCACACAAACAACTATTTTCTTAAAAAACCACTGTGAGATTTTAAACGGCACGCTGTCAGATGCAACATAATAGTTCTCAGTGGTAAAAGCAGTGTGTTTTTTGTGCCCTGGTTGTGGCGGCACGCATGCCAAGAGAGGCCAACAGCTTCGTACAGTACGTTTGGAGTCAGCAGCGGCCTCAGATGCAGGGCCCATTACGAGCCGAGCAGAGAGATAATGCGCTGTGACACGCGTTATGTACACGGCGGAGCTGAGAGAGCAGGCCGCGGGGACACAGGTGTCACACCAGCCATTAATCTGACAGCGCTACTGTATTACTGCAAATTAAAAGTAGCACGATACAGAGAGAGAGAGAGAGAGAGAGAGAGACAGCCCTAGTATCCACACGGACTCTGGCTGTCTGAGCTGCGAAGCTGCAAGTGACATTTAAGAGAATTTGCAATTCCGCCGAGAAAAGCTATTACGGCACAAATTAACATCTAACATCCACACATCCCAGCACCCCCCTCTACAGCTGTCTCATAAGAGCAGACCATTAAAAAGATGAGAGCAGTTTTACGCCGGCCAACCCAAGACACCATTGGTGCTGTGCAGTTTATGCTTAAATTGTGCTTGCGTTTTAACATTAACCTGATCTTGTGTTTATGCATGTTTATTTTTTAGTTGTAAAATTGCACTTTGCAATGATTATTGTCATGAACATGATGGCTCGGATTTCATATACTGTACTGTTGAGGCTTTTTTAACTTTAGTTAGTGTGTAATGTTGCTGTTTGAACATAAACAACATCTGCAAAGTTACAGCGTTCAAAGTTCAATGCAAAGGGAGATATTTTCTTTTACAGAAATCACTTTTAATGACTACAACAAATGGCTGGTAGGGACTACAACGAACTTCTGACATCACTAACCCTAAAATTTCATAAACTCCGCCCCTGAGAACACACAACAAAGCTCCGCCCTCTTCTGGAAAGGGGGCCGGGAGCAGCAGCTCATTTGCATTTAAAGGGACACACACAAAAACGGCATGTTTTTGCTCACACCCAAATAGGGGCAAATTTGACAAGCTATAATAAATGATCTGTGGGGTATTTTGAGCTGAAATTTCACTGACACATTCTGGGGACACCAGAGACTTATATTACATCTTGTAAAAGGGGCATTATAGGTCCCCTTTAACAAATAAACAACCAAAAAATGTACTGCATTAATATGATGTCCTTCATATATAATACCACATTACCACACTTTTATTGTAGTAAGAATAACTGAGAAAACACTGATATTTTAAAGAAAACTATGGTTATCATGGTAAACTTGTTAATGGACATAAACTACAATTTTCCAAAATATTATTCTAATGTTATTTCCAAGATTTGCTCTTTTTAATCCAGTGTATATTAGTTTTATTTTTGTACAGAGGATATTTTACACTTTAGTTTAGTTTATATAAAGACACAAGTATAGTACACAAAATGTGTTTGATGCAAGGTGACGAAACCAGAACAGTCCTGTTATTAGTAAAAAAATCTGTCTACTGTGCAAGTACGTTCATTATAACAGGAGAGGTAAAATTCACATACTATCCATCCTAAATAAGTATGCAAGATGAAAATTAACATGCCCCAATTATAGTACATTGAAAACAGCATCCTAAAGGATCTGGATTATATAACCTTTCTGGTGGTACAAACGTTTTAGGCCATCAATAATCCACTGGAGAAGGAAAACTTTGTTCTTTTTCATATTTAAAAGTGAGGCTGAAACTTGCAGAGCATCTAATAAATTTCTCTAGATGCTAACATGCAAACGGTACATGGAAGTGTCTTTATCCCTGCATACGGTCTTATTGCACACTCAAAATATGGCAAGTACACACTTCAAGTCTGTAGTATAAGTATGCAAATTGATACCAGCCCTAGTTTGCTTTCATACAGTAAACAGTTTTGGTATTGTGTTGGTTCTGCGCTTGAAAGTCATGTAAAATCTGGGTCCTAAAGCGAAACGTGAAAATCTCTAGTGCAGACACAGTGTTTCTCTCTCTCTTTCCCATGGGGTCAGGGCCTGTGGGTGTGAATCCTGCGGTGTTATGGAGTTGCTTATCTGCTCTGATAGAGCGGGCTCCCTCGTTACCTCAGTCTTAATACTGACTCACGTCAAAAGGAATCCGCTCCACTCAGTCGCAGATCAATACCACAGCAGCAGGGCAGCACACATCGCAACTGTGCAGCAGCGCCTCAAAGGCTCCAGGTGAAAGGCATTACATAAGCACGAGTGGGACAAAACACTGAATCATTGTGTGACCGAAGAAAGAAACTCAACTGCGCACTTTACTTTGGTAACTTAATAGACAAAATAAATAGGGCAAAAGTGGAAAGTAAAGCACCTACTTACTCATTTACTCATCTATTGCATGTTGTTGCAAATGTGTACGTCTTTATTCTTTGAGACACAAAATGCAATATATCACCATAATAGAGACTGAGATCAAGTATCTTAAAATTAGTCAATTTGACTTGCATGCTATATTAAGATTCTTCCAAAGTCATTTGAAATCTCATTTGCACTTCTGCATATGTGGACAAATTAGATTTGAAAGCTGCTGTAGAAGGTAAGATTTCTAGCCAATAATTGGTGGGTCTGATTCTTCTCGCTCTTCTACTTTTATACTATTTTTGTTCAGTTTTTGCTATATATATATGGTTTCAGTTCTTTTATCTGTTTATCTGTAATGTAAAGATGTTGGTTTCCTGGTCACAGTAAGAGTCACGTGTGGATTCAGTAATCGATTTTCTTTAAGCAGTTGAAGCGTTACGTTCATTGCTCCTGCCAAAACGCCACAGCAAGCCGGAGCAGTAATGGGCGCACATGTGCGTGTTGCTCATCCAGTGAGTGGGAAGCTGTTGTCACTGGTGTGAATGACAAATGCAGTTGTATTGATCAGGTTTGTGGCCCAGGCTCCCTAATGGCACCTAATTAATGACTTCATTTGCCCCTGCGCCCGATACAGCAAATACCCACTCCACCTCAAGGACCCCCATGGGAGCTGTCCAAACAGAGCGCCTGCTCAGAAACATGCAGCTTTAACAAGCTGAAGTGGGAAAAACACATGGCTAAGTCAAGCATCACTATTACTATTGCTCAAAGGATTGAAGGTGAACTCTTGTGTTTTCTATGAGGAAAAAAAACAAAAAAACTGAACACCTCAGCAACCTCAGCAACTTCAATACTATACAATCCATGAAGAACACCCTAGCAACAGCATAGCAATGCCTTAACAACCATCTAGATCGCCCACTCAGTCATATACATACTAGCAATGCATTAACCACAAAATCATATAGTAGCATGTTACAAACACCCTACAAACATCATAACAATGCCCTAGAAACTATTCAGAACAGCATAGCAACACCCTAACAACTGCCTAGATCACTTAATCAATCATATAGCAGTACATTTCCCACTAAATACCCCAGTAATCACATAGCCACAGGTAAACAACCACACAGAATGACACAACGCCCTAGCAACTATTCAGAACACCCTTGCAACAACATAGCAACACCCTAACAAATGTATAGCAATGCATTGCCCACTAAATACCCTAGAAATCACATAGCAACAGGTAAATAACCAACCAGACCACCCTATAAACGACATGACATAACGCCCTAACAACTATTCAGAACACCCTAGCAACACCATAGCAACACCCTAACAACCGCCTATATCACCTAATCAATCATACAGCAATGCATTGCCCACTAAATACCCTAGTAATCACATTGCAAGTTGCAACAGGTAAACAACCACCCAGAACACAATATAAATTACATAACGCCTTGGCATCTATTCAGAACACCCTAGTAACAGCATAGCAACACCGTAACAGCTATCTAGATCACCTAATCAATTGTATAGCAATGCATTGCCCACTAAATACCCTAGTAATCACATAGCAACAGGTAAACAATCACCCAGAACACCCTATAAACAACATAATGCCCTAGTAACTATTCAGAACACCCTAGCAATAGCATAGCAATACCCTAACAACCGCATAGATCACCTAATCAATTGTATAGCAATTCAGTGCCCACTAAATACCCTAGCAATAACATAGCATCAGCTTAGAACTACCCTGAACACTCTACATACAGTATAACAACACCCTAGAAACTATTCAGAACATCCTCGTAACAGCATAGCAACACCCTAAAAATCGCCTAGATCACCTAATCAATTGTATAGCAATGCATTGCCCACTACATAGCCTAGCAATAACATATCATCTTGTTAAAACTACCATAAACACTCTACAAACAGCATAATAACCCTAGCAACTATTCAGAACACCCTAGCAACAGCATAGCAACACCCTAACAACCACCTAGATCACCCAATCAATCATACAGCAATACATTTCCTACTAAATACCCTAGCAATAACATAGCATCAGATTAACAACCACCCAGAACACCCTAGAAACAACATAATAATGCCTTAGCAACTATTCAGAACACCCTAGCAACAACATAACAATGTACTAAAAAACACTCAGAATCCCATAGTAACTTAACCTTAATAACCTCAGCAACCATCCACAAAATTCTAGCATTGTAGTGTCAAAATCTACAGTACTTGGATACACACACAGAGAGCAAGTGTCCAGTGTATGTGTGTGAAAACCCGCGCTGTGCAGAAAGAAAAGGTCACCGTGACAAGCGCAGTGGTAATAACCAGCTGAAATGGTGCCATCAGACAGACATGATTGATCAATTGAATTCAGCGGCAGTGAAAAATGTGCGATCAAGAAGAGTATTACCGACACGATGAGCTTGGACAGGATACTCATCAAGACTTCATTCCAGCCTGAGCCTCTATCACTCCATCCATCCATCCGTCCCTCTCTCTTTCGCTTTCGTCCCCTCTGCAGTTATCCCCCCATCTCTCTTCTCACTGATTCTTGAGCAAAACAGGCTATAAAACAGGGGAAAAAAGGATTTTTATTTAAAAACATGTTCAATGATATTCACTTGTTTATATCGTTTAAACAACCCAATCGCTGGATTTGTCCATTTTTAACCCAGCATTTTTTAGAGTGAATAGGGCAGCTCTGGGATGTGGTGGAACTAATGTATTACTAAATAATATTTTATTATAAACGTTTTATCCCATGTGTCAAAACTATGAGTGCTTCTTTTTCTCAGGTCATCTCTCTAACTCTCCATCCACTCTCTCTCTAAGTTGGGTCAATCAATACCAGCAGAGCATGTCATACATCACGGTGCCTGTGGGCCGCACCGAGAACATAATATGCTGCGAATGCAGAGTGACAGATTTGTAAGGGAGACACGACTTCCCAGAGAAGGCAGGATGTGAAGATATTTAAAGGAACTCTAAAGCGGTTTGGCAGGGTGAAAGGGGGAAGAGAAAGAGAGGGAGGAAGGTGTGAGAGAGTCTTTTACTCAGCACAAGGGTAATCAGGTCAGAGGAAAACCAAGAGAAAGTGCTGCTGTGTTTGTGGAGCGTTGTTTAACCGGTAAAGAGATTGAACAATAATAGCAGAGTGTGTGTCAGGTTCAGAGTAAAGAGGTTTTGGCGAAATCAAATCAGCCTTGCACACGCCTGGAGATAACAGGAGAGATGAGCGTGCAGTGCAGTGTGCATGTAAACACACATTCAGCTAATATGCAAGTAGGGTTTTTGGGGGGCTGGAAAATCCATGTAAAATTATTTATATATTAAATAACCATGTAGTTAAATTAATAGATAATTAATGAAAGGTACTTAATCCCAGTAGATTTACTTGATGGACACAAACCATAAAATCTGATTATTTGGAACAAATCAATAACTCTGACATTACTGCACAAACAGCTTCATACTCTGTCATGCTTGAGTTTTAACATTTATCTATTTCCCTTCCAACAGATTATGATATAGAAATATTTTCATATTTTAACTTTACGTTTGCATATATTACAAAAATATTCCTGGTTAAATGCAGCTTTAAATGAATTTAATCATTTAAGACATCTTTTCTGACAGCATAGCCTCATTCTTAGACTAGTATAGCCTTGTCTGTGTAAAGTTATATCCAACTCCTGTTATGACCATCTAAACTGGGTAAACCTAGTAACTTTTTCATGATACATGCAAAGATATAACTGTCACTGAGATCTTCATCCACCTAGTCTAGAAATAGGCCTAACACTAAAAAGACAATTTAAAGTGCCTCTATTATGATTTTGCCTCTATTTCTGAGTATTACCTTTCATGTAGTGTGTAATATAGCCGTTTGTGAATGTAAAAGGTCTGCAAAGTTTTAAAGATCAAAGAGCACGACAAATAAAGTTATTGTCTCCTAAAAGAAAGAATCGATTCTGAACTGCCGAAACCAGTCATCAGCAATTCCAGTCTCACTTCTGTAACATACCTGTGGTCAAATGGCATGTTTTTGTGCTAAAGAATATAAGTTCTTTAACAAAAATATAAGTTGCAAATTTCTGCTTTTTTGTGTGTCCCTTTAAATGCAAATGAGCTGCTGCTCCTGGCCCCCTTTCCAGAGGGGGGTTTGTGATGTCACCAACCCAGGAAGAAGCTCATTGTAGTCCCTACCAGCCATTTGTTGTAGTCCTTAAAAAGCAATAAACTTTGAGCATCGTAATGTTCCAGATGTTGTTTATGTTCAAACAGCAACATTACACACTAACTAAAGTTAAAAAAGTGAAATCATAATCAAGGACCCCTTTAAATTATTTTATCTACAAAATATAAAGCTTATCTTGTGTTTAATCTACATGAGCTTCCCATTCAACGCATAGAAAGACAGAGAGTTTGCTTTCGTAGAGGAAAACTCGAACAAATTGAAATGTTACCTTCTCTTTTATTTGTCTCGTATAGATTCTAGAATATTAAGGTTCTAGAATATTCTTAACAGCATGTGGTTGTTGTAGAATGTTGCTCTCTCACCCCAGAGGAGTAGAAAGCAGTTTCTTCTGTGTCTGTAGATGGTTCTGAGGGTTCAGCGCAGAGCAGTGATTCTCAGGGCAGCGTGGAGAGCCTGAGGAAACATCTGCGAGCCGATGCCTTCACACAGCAGCAGTTAGAGGCCCTGGACCGAGTGTTCGAGAGGCCGGCATTCCCCGACGTCTTTCCCACTTCTGAACACGTCAAACCGGAGCAGGTGAGTGACGTTACCTTCTGCGCTCTCTCTGTGTGCAGCTGCAACTAAACATATTGATATTTAGACCTATTTATAGAAAAAATACAGTGGCAGTCAGAATTGCGAGTTATAAAGTCAGAATTGCGTAAAATAAAGTCAAAATTGCGAGTTATAAAGTCATAATTGTGTGATATAAAGTCATAATTTAGAGTTATAAAGTCAGAATTGTGACTTATAAAGTCAGAATTGCGTAAAATAAAGTCAGATTTGCAAGTTATAGTCAGAATTACTTGATAAAGTCAGAATTGTGATATAAAGTCAGAATTGCGTGCTATATAGTCAGAATTTCATGATATAAAGTCAGAATTGTGAGTTATAGTCAGAATTGCGAATTATAAAGTCAGAATTCTGTGATAAAAGCTCTTTTTTTAACACAATTGAGAGAAAAAAGTCAAAATCGCAACTATATCTCTCAATTCTGACTTTATAATTCGCAATTGCGAGTTTAAATCTCGCATTTCTAAGAAAAAAAGTAAGAATTGTGAAATAAAGTCCCAATTACCTTTTTAATTTTTTTATTTAGTGGCGGAAACAAGCTTCCATAGGTATCACATACTAATACCATGATATATATATATATATATGTACTACAGTATTTTAGGGATGCTCCCAAATCTATTTTGGTTTTATTTCTATGTCTGGTTGTGTGTGTGTGTGTGTGTGTGTAAATATGTGTTGTTTATTAGTAATTTGCTAGCGTTGCAGTGATGCAGAGAGCAGAACTCCCTCAGTTTATTGATTTTCTGATGGAAATAAAAATACATTCTTAGGAAAAACAACATGAGATGAGCTACTGCCCACTCACTGGCCATAGACAACATGAGCACGTGAGAAATGATGTCATTTCCTGTAAGGTTCTTTCAGAGCTGTTTACAAAATCTAAATGTGGCAAAACACTCACAAAAGAACAATGTTAGCAATTAACACACACACCCACACACACACAAACAGCACCATATGAAACCCTTTATGTACAATTTCATATTAAAAGTGTTGGATTTATTATAATGGATAACCTTTATTTACTTTCATTAGACTACTAAACAACAAGTGACGATTAATTTCTCTCCCCGAAAGAGCGAGTCGCAGCCATAAAGCAAAGGGAACAGCCTAATTGAGTTCATTTTAATTTGGGTGCGATCGGGAGACATTACTCCAGCGATTAATCAGGCCGACAGCACTCACCTCCAGAAGAAGGCCTAATTTGCAGCTAATTACAAAACTGATTTTCACTGCAAGATCAATACCGAAATGAATTGGAAATGACTCGCAATCACAAAGGCCGTCAAAGAGGGTATTAAAAGGAGGAAAAAAAGACCAAGGAAACACGGAAAGCCTTTGAAGGAAAAATGGACGAACGGAACGCTCTAGAAAAATCAGTTTTAATTTAAAGCAATATTAATCAGACGATTTTCTCCCTTGATAGACCTTCTTTTTTTTCTCCTTCGCAATACCAGACCAACGTTCTATTTCTGTCTCTTCCTCTCTATGTCGGGTTATTAGTATTAGTGGCTTCGTTCCAAAACTAAGCCTTGCTGTCTATTACCTACTCAGGTAGCTGTCTTTTAAGGATGCATACTCACTGCAACAGAGTTTGGAACACTTTTAGTGTTTACAATTTAGTGTATCAAACAAATAACACACTTCATGTGAAGTGCACATAACTCGATTCAGTGTTGTTTTTTATTTCTCCAAGGATATATTTTTTTGTTGTTGAATATATATTTTTAAATAAGTCCAGAAGGTAAAATGGGTTTTGAATCATGCATATATTTATAAAGTCTCTTCAGACTTGAGAAGTACATGATTTATACGCTTATACAACTTTTGACCTCCTAACTGGACTCCTTTCCAGAAATTGATAATATAAATAAAAACAGTATAAATAAAAATGAATAACACAGTTTTCTCTTAGTCTTATTTAGTGCAAACAATACTGTAAGTGCAACCATAATCAAAGTACTCTCTCAATATTCAAAGTGCAAATTTTTCTTCGAACATGATACAGAGCTGAGAGATGCTTACAACTACACAACCCAGCCTGAGATAGCTTTCATATTGGGAGATATTTGCATGCACCAGAGAGCCGTTTCAAACTGCGGGGTATTGAAATTTTTGTGTTTGAATGCGCGCTCGCGTTTTACTTTCGCTTTCAATTTTGCGATCACGGGTACTGTGTGAATAGGGAGTGCTGGTTCTGAGCGCGCATTCTGTAAGATCAGGCATTTGTCAGACGCTTTTAGACTCTGTTGTGCAGCAAATCCTCTGCCATGGTTTTGTCAGTCATCTCGTCAATTTCTCTCATCGCATGATCAATAAACTCCTGCTGAACTACGTACGACTCTGCTGCTCAGGTTGGATGAATTTCACCCTCACACTCCATCATGGCAATACCACGAGACGGCTTTTCGCCTCATCGAGAAATCTCTTCTTATTTTGATCTCCTCAGAATTGAATCTCGTCACAACCCTAATATATATATATATATATATATATATATATATATATATACACACTTCACTGAGCTCATTGCAGAGCATGTATACTATATATCTGCCTTCAAATTTGGCCAAAAGAATGCATCTTACCTTTTGGAGCAGCTTTTGCTTTCCGGAGCATGCCTATGATGTCTAAAACGCTACCTACATAGGCAGCTCACTAGGTTTTGGAACAGAGCCAGTGTTTTGGTTGTGTTTAGAGGCATTAAAAAGCCATTCTGGAGATGCTAAATGTGACAGGCTCTCCTCCCACACTTCTGCCAGCCATGTGCTCATCCTTTTCACTCTCCCCTCCATCTGCATGAGAAAAGCCCTGTTCTGCTCCACGACCTCCACCAAAAAGAGCCAAACATCAGGCAGGGCCGCCACAAACAGTTGTAGCCCACAATTAGAGTTTATCTGTGATAGAGACAGACATGGCTGGGGTCAGGGGCCTCTCCTGTGACACACACACACACACACATGCTCAACATGCAGACGCCGGAAGTCTCATCTCATTAAATAACAAAAGAGTTTAAGAAAAAAATCCCCCCCATCTGCTGACACGGTCTGAGGAGCATGTCTGTGATGGAAGGGGGTTGTGAAAATCATAAATCTTATCAATGTCATTTCTGAAGGCCTTCGAACTAGCAAATGCTAAAACTTCAAAATGATCTTATTTATAGAATGAAGTGATCTAATCAGTAACACCTTAATTTAAATTCATAACAACATATCATAATTTTTAGTCTCAGAAATTGTATTTTGCCCATGGGAAATGCAACCGTCTCCAAAGATGGCTTGTTGCAAAATGATTTCATCCCCTATTTTATAAGACAGAAAGAATTCTGACAAATATTCTAGGATGCTGTGAGAGGTTGCCAGGTTATTAACTATCATTATCATTAACTAAAACTATTAACTAAAACTATTAAAAACATTTTTGTTAATTGAAATAAAGCTGAAATAAATTAAAATAAAAATATTAAATGAACAATTAGAAATGTTGTCTTGTCAAATGACTGAAATAAGTTGAAGCACTAAAATAAAAACTAAAAATAAATATATTGAAAGTAATAATTAAAAAAAAAAACCTAATTAGACATATTTTAAAAAAAAAAAAAAAAAAATTAAATTAAAAAATTAACCCTGCTCAAAACTTTGCTTTTTTTATAATATAATTCATATAATTCAAAATATTAATAAAAATAGTATATATGTGTATATAAATGTATATAAATATAGGGTTTTATATTATATATATATATATATATATATAAAATATAAAACCCTATATTTATATGTGTTATATACATATACATATACATACATACCTACATATATATATATATATATAAACAAATAAAAATTCAAGACAGAAGAATATTAAGAGGGAGAAAAAGCATACTATAATTGGTACATACAGTGTTTGGGTTGAGCGATGTTCACATGATCTTGATGTTCTTGATCTGCAGGCGAGTGAGTACAGCCTCCCTGCATTAAACGCAGGCCTGGACGAAGTCAAGCCCAGTTTATCCTCCAGCACGACCTCTGACCTGGGCGCCAGCGTGTCACAGAGCTACCCTGTAGGTAAGATCACATGATCCATGTCACCAACCTTAATGACCGTTTACCCCTCATTTAGCTCAAATGCCTAATTAAAGGGGACCTATTATGCTTTTTTACATGTTCATCTTAGTGTGTAATGTTGCTGTTTGAGCTTGAAAAAGCTCTCCAAAGTCCCTCCAGCGGGAGTTATTCACTATATCAGTGTCACTGTTTCTGAACTCCCTGAAACGCCTCCATTGTAGTCTTGAGTTTTCTTCCGGTCACAATATTCCTCGTATTTTGCAAAATAAAGGGGCGGGGCCTGGTTGAGTAGTGTGTTGAAACTCGTGGTTATGGTGAGCGGCGGGACATTTCCCAAACATGCTAGAAGCACTTGACTAATCACTGCACACTGGTCCAGCTGACCAATCAGAGCACATTGTGCTTTTCAGAAGGAGGGGCTTTATAGAGACAGGAACTAAACTGAGCATTACTGAGAGACTAGAAAGAGAGAAGCTGCAACAATGGAAAATACGGGAAAAGTAATGTGTTTTTAACATTCAAGCATGAAAACCTACTCTAGTAAACCCAAAAACAACATCAAGGCTTTGAAAAATGGCATAATAGGTCCCCTTTAAGTTATGAAGAATACAAATTCTCATCCTGCGGCCTTGTCATGACTAAATGCATTTAAAAATGAGATAATCTGAGGGTTTGTGCTCAGATTTGACTATGCTGGTCTTTGCAATATACAAAATGCAATAATAACTTGCTCCACTTCTGTAATGACTTTGCTTTTTGGCCAGTTGCTTTTATAGACCTATTAATGTTCACCAATAGTCAAATAGCTATTTTAGTCATTTATTTAGGCAACTGTTAATGAAGCCTTTCTAAAATCTAGCCTCTAGTTAACTTAAAGCCAGTGTCTATATATTGCAACTCAATATGAATAATGAATATGCTTGAAAGTGAAATTGAACTTCTGCTGCTCTGTGTCAATCATGTTTTATTTACATGCATGTATTAGAAGATTAGATTCTCATAGTGATGTTGGTCTTATAACGGACATAATTAAACCAACTTCAGACTAACGAGCTGTTGCACAGAGGACGTTTGTTCCTTAACTGCTCCATCACAGCGCTGAGCATCAAAACGATACCAAATTTTAACATTTACATGAACAAATTCATCATTTGCTCATGGCAGACAGGGAACATGGGGTATTTGTTTCTCTGTATCTCTCTCTCTCTCTCACTCGCTTGCTAGCGTGCTCTTGTTGATAATAAATGATGGGACAGTTAATTAAAACGTGGTGTGCTTGTTGTGCCAGTTATTAATGTGAAATGTGTGAAGTTTACTGACAGTTTTACGATCATCTTCAGGTCAAAGATAAATATACACCGCTTTTATTAAAATTCACATAATTATGTGGAAACCATTATAGCCATTACTGTGTTTGTGTGTATATCTGGCTGGTGACAGAAAGCAATAGAGAGAGAATGTGAGTTTGTAGTTGACAGACTGATTATCTGTTTCATGGCAGTTTTACATCACAACAGATTTGTGTGTCGTTTTTATTAATCAGGTATGAATATAATAAGCATGCTAATCTGTCATCATTTACTCACCTTCATCACCCTCAAACCAAACCAATATGACTTTCTTTCTTCTGTGGAACACAAAAAGTGATTTTAGGAAGAATATTCATAGTCTTTTCTATATATAGTCTTATTATCCTATATTAGTCTTTTAAAAAAGACAAAACCGCCAAAACACATTAAAAGTAGTGCATAATGCACATGTATGGAACAAACTGAAGATGAGCACAACAATTTTGGTTGAACTACTACTAAATATGAATGTATTCTGGTTTAAACATGCATGATAAACTTGCCAAATAGAAATTCAGAAGCAAAACAAAAATATTCAAATGATTTCCAATGGTTAGGCTGAGATCCAATGTTCAGATGAATAGTTTCTTTAACGGAAAAGAAACACAGATTACACTCATCCTTAAAATGTTTTCCAACCCCAATTAAAATGCCCACAGTTATTGATCTTGTTGATTTTATGCAAGGAAATTTGCATAATCTATTAAAAATGAATGATTCATGAAGCAGTCTGTGCCAGAGGAGATGTGAGTTCTTGGTGAACTGTGAATACCTCACAGATAGACATCTTGTAAGTCCTTGGCTTGTCCTATTAAAAACTAATCAATCAACCAACTATATATATATATTTACTAAAATATTGTCCAGTTATATGGAAAAATCTGCTGGGAAATGCAATGAATTTGTCACCGTAAAAGAAACAATAGTATCTCTCTCTCTCTCCTGACACACTGGCTATCCGTGTCCGCACCTGAGGGCACCACGCTCCTAGTCACACAAATTAATGCTTATTCCATCTTCACAAAAAGCAAACTAACCTTTGAGCACACATTTGATAACAAACGACTTTCACTGTGCATCCAGGGAATTTGGGCAATTTGGCTCTCCAAACATCCTTTGCTTAGTTGTAATTAATTAGGGTGCCGTGTTTTTTGGCTGGTGATAAATTGCTGCATCCTGAATGTAGAAAATAGAGGTCAAACGTTTCCCGTAGCCTCGTTGTTGAAACATTAAGGTGTCCCTGTCGTGGCAAATTTAATACAGAGATGTTGAAGCAAGTGTTTGCACTCAACCCTTTCGACTTTTTCAGATATTACTAAGGTCACCCTGATTTTCAGCATAGCGGTTTAAGGAAAATTCAATAGGCTTTGTGTGTTTCTTGTATGATGACAGATTATTGAGGAAGGTAAAAAGCTGTGCAATTTTGCAGCAGTTCTTAAGCTTGAATGCTTTCCCAATGCATTGAAGTATCGCTTTCTTTTACATACTTAAAGTGCCCCTATTATGCTTTTTTGGGATATTACCTTTCATGTAGTGTGTAATATGGCTGTTTGTGAATGTAAAAGGTCTGCAAAGTTTCAAAATCAAAGTGCAGATAAATGGAGTTATTGTCTCCCAAAAGAAAGAAGCGATTCTGAACTGCCTGAAATGAAACGTCCTGTTACATGCCTATATGTCTTGGTCTATATGGCCTATGGTCTTCATTGGCTGCTGGTGAACAACGTCACTGCCCTGCCCTCAAACACTGTAGTTGTAGCTGAGACTGGAAGAGTTTGGTTCATGTTGTTCGTGTCGAGAAGATGCTGTTTTCTGCGCTGCAAAAGCAAATCCACTTTGACTCACTTCCGACGCCATTGTTTATGTTCATATCACTGTGTATCAAGTGCTGAGGAAAAGCTTAAATTCAGATATGCTAATGAGCGTTTGGTTTCCTACACACTTTATAAGCAGTTGACCAATCACAACAGACTGGGCCATCTGACCAATCAGAGCAGAGTAGGCTGTTAGAAAGGAGGGGTTTAATGAGACTGAATCCTTTATCGAATCATTTTAGACACTCCGAAAAAAAAGCTGATGCTGCATTATTGCTGTATAATATAAGAAAATATAAGTGTTTTTTGACCTTGGATGCATGTAAACCTGTGGTAGGAGACTCCAAAACAACATTAGGAGCCTTTAACGCATGTTTTTGGCTGTAATAATAAATAAATACACTACTGTATGTTTAATGTTTAACTAACTTTAACAAATTTGCTCAGCAAGATCTTCCTCAAACTGCTTCTCTGCCATAAAAGAGAAAACATACAGTATAAGAAGACAGTTTATGCTAATGTTCCCCTTGTGGCAATTTCTGAGAATGCAATACATACTTAACGCTGCATTATGAATTGACACATTTCACAAATTGTCCATAATATATCTCTGAAACTGAAACAAACACACATCATTCAACACATCCTTCATTTCACTAAGACACCAACATTCAAGAAATAATTGATTATTATTAATAATCCATCCAACATTGTTAATCAACCAGCCTAACTACAGGCTATTTACAGTGATTTAATGGTTTGTAGATTAAGTTGCATGAATTTCAGATTTTAGAGTAACAATATCCATTTTATAATTGCACGTAAAAAAAAAAAAAAGAAAAAAAAGAAATTTAATAAAAAAAAAAGACACTTTTGTCAGATACAATCTTAAAGGGATAGTTCACCCAAAAATTAAAATTATCCCATGATTTACTCACCCTCAAGCCATCCTAGGTGTATATGACTATCTTCTTTCAGACAAACACAATCAGAGTTATATTAAAAAATATCCTGGCTCTTCCAAGCTTTATAATGGTAGTGAATGAGGCTCAAGAATTTGAAGCCCAAAAAAGCGCATCCATCCATCATAAAAGTAATCCACACGGCTCCAGGGGGTTAATAAAGGCTTTCTGAAGTGAAACAATGAGTTTTAGTAAGAAAAATATCCATATTTAAAACTTTATAAACTATAATCACTGTTTTTTAATATAACTCAGATTGTGTTAATCTGAAAGAAGAAAGTCATATACACCTAGGATGGCATTTTTGAGTGAACTGTCCCTTTAAGTTCATTTTTAACTGCTGTTTAGCCTGCATGTTATTTCTGGTCATTGGCAAACCGTCCTGGTCCACACAGGATTACACTCGCTGAGCTTTGATGGACACTGTCCTGCTCATTAGAATTGAACTGATGGCCAAGTTTCCCCCAGCGTCCCCAGTAAACCCTCCACAGCCCCCCTTTCTTGAACAAAAACATTAGTCTGTGAGGGGTGTCAGGCTTCAGCGCTCGGCTGGGTCTGGGCTTTGCGTTGTTGGGTAGGACAGCCAAGCGTCAGTCCCAATTACTGCTCTGAATGTGGAGCTTCTTGGTGCTAAGAAGAGACATTGACTGTTTAGTGGAGGCCGGTATGGGCCGGTCGGTATGACCCTGGCTTACATCTGTTCTCTGTTCTGACCTCGAAAAGACAAGAATAAATCCTTTGATACACAATTTTTTTTTTCTTTTCTGCAAATTTAGTTGCTGAAGTTGCGCTCACTATGTGTGACCAAAAACGGATTCTGTTCTATATTTCTACAGCAAGTTCAAAATGCATTTGCAATCAATTGAGTGTCAGCTTGTTCGTGGATGAAACATCTAGTGAGTGTTGTTGTGTTTTGTGTGTGCAGGTCGGGATATGGCCAACACAACCTTACCTGGATATCCACCTCACGTCCCGCCCACCGGGCAGGGCAGCTACCCAACGTCCACACTGGCTGGAATGGTTCCTGGTGAGTATCTTTTACAACTGACAAAATTGAAAACAAGAACATGCTGATGTTCCACAACTGCTTAAGATGTTATTTTTAAATGCACAGTACAAAAACAATGCCATGGCATTTACATTTACCTTCAAATGCATTAAAAACAAATGTAATCATTATAATTTCAGCTTTGTGAAAGCTGTCTTTGTTTGACCAACGACAGATAGAAAAATTGGCCCTTGGCACAAACAAACAGATAGTCCCACCCCAAACTCATGCTATTAGTTGAGTCACTAGCCAGGTTTCCATTAGAGATTTGAGCAAAACTTTTGCAATATTTTCTAAATGTCGATAAAAACCTATTGCGATATGACGGCATTTCCTTAACTGATGAAATGCGACTAAAACATAATTTTTTCCTCTCGCGATAAGTCATTCCAAAAATCATGGCAATGGGTGTTAGTAAGTTTAAAGGGGTGGTTGATTATGATTTAACTTCTTTAACTTTAGTTAGTGTGTATACTGTTTGAGCATAAACAACATCTGCAAAGTTACGACGCTCAAAGTTCAATGCAAAGGGGGATATTTTATTTTAAAGAATTCTCTGTTTAAGGACTACAACAAACGGCTGGTAGGGACTACAACGAGCTTCCTCCCGGGTTAGTGACATCACTAACCCTAAAATTTACATAAACCCCACCCCCGAGAACACACAACAAAGGGGGTGAGGCCATGTTGGGCTGCTTTAGAGAAGAGGAAGAGTTGTTGTATTAGAGTGTTGTTGCCATGCCGTCATTTTACGCCGGACTGCTTCACAAACGAGGGTCAATTCAACACTGGATTTGCACAAAAGATTAACATGACGGCACATGCTAGTCAATGAGTTGAATCAACTCCACAGCAACTACATAAATTTATCCACTAACCATCAGAAACGTCCAGTTTTATTCTAAAGGTTGTAACTTCTTCCTGAGTCTCTCCATCAGTGTCGACTCCGGTTTGAACAATGTAAGGCTGAACACCGTTACTGACAATCCTCATTTTGGCTGCGTGAGATTCTCCAGCTTTGTTGTTGTTGAGCAACCGAAGCGTGAGCTGTTAAAGCTCCGCCCTCTTCTGGAAAGGGGGCCGGGAGCAGCAGCTCATTTGCATTTAAAGGGACACACAAAAAAACGGCGTGTTTTTGCTCACACCCAAATAGGGGCAAATTTGACAAGCTACAATAAATGATCTGTGGGGTATTTTGAGCTGAAACTTCACAGACACATTCTGGGGGACACCAGAGACTTATATTACATCTTGTAAAAGGGGCATTATAGGTCCTCTTTAAGTATATCGCAGCTACTGCACTAACCATAATTTTTAATCGAAGGAGACATAGGCGTGTTATCCAAGAATTAATGGCAAGGAAAGCCGCTTATACTTGGGAGCAGCCAAGTATGAGGTGTTTCTGGGTGTTTCTCTCTCCTATCTGCTTTGAGGTCTTGATAAATGGTGGCATTTCTTTGTCATTTAGAGTCCAGTATTCCCATAATTATTTTGTCTTTTATGAGTTTAGTAAAGAACTCTGTCTTGTCTTCTGTCCAAACATATCAAGCCATGTTTAAAGAATAATCGACTTTTACGGACACCAGGTGACCTGTAAATGCAGAAAAACTGTTTCTATTGCAGTTCTGCGCAATATTCATTTTTCAAATTGCCTGGAAAACCACCTTATGTGAGCTTAAAAACTTTTTTGCGATATATATAAATATAACTTTTTATATAAACATTTTTGCGAAATTCACGTATTTCCATTGGCCGTATTTTCAATTCGCAGTTTCAATTTGCACAATTTGAAGGGTAATGGAAACGCAGCTAGTGTTGAGATACTCAGAATTTTTTTTTTTACTGTATTTTTGATCAAGTTATTTCAGCCTTGGTGAGCAAAAGAGACTTCTATAAAAACATTTTAAAAAAAATCATACCAACCCCAAACTTTTGAATGATAGTTTAGTTGTCTATGCACATTAAACTGGAACACAATAAAGTATTTTAACATTAAAACATCACACTTCACTTTTAACATCTCTACATTGATGAAAGCTCAAATAATAAAATATTAGTGTGACTTACATTTATGAACTGACCAGACACCAATACCAATAAATGAAGTCCTGTAGTGTTTACAACAGCCTGCAGACATTCATAGCATTACACTGGTGTGTGAATGCAGGAAACCTTTAACTATTGACCATCAAACCTCAATTGACTAAAGAATTAACTGGTCCAACAGACTTCCAGACGAAAGGCATTTTGTGATCACTGAGCTCAAACTAATTTGTAAAATGTGGTTCGATCTTGCATTATTTTTAGCAGCTCCATGTAATAGGAGCAACAGCAGCAGCAGCTCTCTGCAGACGTGTCCATTACACCTGCTGCTTCAGAGAGAGATTTACTGACAGCCCTCAATGCACATCCCTCAGCCAAAGCATATAAAAACACCTCTTTATTATCCCATAAAAGAGAAACAGTGTTGGACCAACACAAAAGCTCTGCCTTTCTTCCTGCACAATCAAATTCCACAATAGAGAAAGAAACTTGAGAGGAAAAAAAGGGCAACAGGACACAAAGAGTTTTAGAATTAAGACATTACGATGTCAGTGAAAATATATTTTAACTTTTTCTGAACAAGTTTGAGGTAACAGCAAACGTGATTTAAAATCTGGTGCATTATTTTAAAATGCCTGTATGTTGCCGTTTCAGGGAGTGAATTTTCAGGGAATCCCTACAGCCATCCACAATACACAACCTACAATGAAGCCTGGAGATTCAGCAACCCAGCAATACTGAGTGAGTGTCACCAACCATCTGTCTCTTACAAAAATGTACCATGGTAAACATAGTTACTGTCAAAATATCATTGTTGCTAGACTTGCTACAATAATATTGTTACTTTGTTTTAGACATCACTATCATCAAATAAATAATACAAATCAAATTAAAATAAAAATAACTAGTGCTGTCAAATCGAATCGCAATTAATTGCATCTAACATAAAAGTTTGTGTTTATGTAATGTGTGTGTATATATATATATATATATATATATATATATTATTATTATTACATTTATATATATTATACATATGCCTGTGTGTGTGTGTATATATATATACACACACACACACATATTATTGTAAACAAACTTTTATATTAGATGTGAGTAAATCGCAATGAATCGATTTTACAGCACTGCAAATAACAGCATAACATAATGTAACAACATAACATAATGTAACGTAACGTAAGTTAACATAACATAACATTAAGTTACATAACAATGTAACATAATGTAACATAACGTAACGTAATATAACATAATATAACGGAACATAACGGAACACCAAGTAACATAACATAACACCAAGTAAACATAACATAACCTAATGTAACATAACTTAACGTAACACAATGTAACATAACATAATGTAACAATGTAACGTAACATAACGTAACGCAACGTAACATAACAATATGTAACAACACTGCATAACGTAACATAACAATGTAACATAACGTAATGTAACGTAACACCAAGTAACATAACTTAACCTAATGTAACATAATTTAAAGTAACGTAACAATGTAACATAACATAATCTAACATTGTAACGTAACATAACGTATCGCAACATAACATTACGTAACGTAATATAACGTAACACAACATAACACCAAGTAACATAACCTAACCTAATGTAACATAACTTAACGTAACAATGTAACGTAACATAACATAATGTAACAATGTAACGTAACATAACGTAACGCAATGTAACATAACATTACGTAACGTAACATAACAATGTAACAAAGTCACATAACAATGTAACATTACGTAACACAATGTAACATAACATAACAATGTAACATAAGAATGTAACAACATAACATAAGTTAACGTAACAGCGTAACATAACATTACGTAACATAACATTACATAACGTAACATAACATTACGTAACGTAACATAACAATGTAATGTAACAGTAATACCTCATATACATAGAGAGTTTTGGAAGCTAAGAGGATGAAAGAAGATCCCATATGAATTTAACCATAATTGTAGTAACTTGAACTGGTTAACAGGTTATTTATTTGTTAGAAATTAGTTAACAGTCCCACCTGGTTCTTGTTTATTTTCCGGTCTAAATCGACTGAATCTGCCACAGCTTTTCTCATTTGTGATTTTTTTGTGGTATTATGCAGTGAATATTCACCAATAATCATTACGTAATTAATGTCAGTGCAGTAAAAATTAGCTGTGAATGTTTCAGTGCACAAGCTAAATGTCGTAAGCCATTAAATGTTAGCTGAAATGACATGAAATATATTTGTGTAAACAACACTGTAAATAAATACAGTACTTTGTGTTCACAACTGTGTTAATCAGTTTAATTTGATTGGGTTGTAATTCATGGATCATACTAAAGTTCATGTTATATGCAAAAATAAGACAAAATTGCAAGTTATTGCAAACAATGAAGGAATTGGTGGAATTATTAATTATTGTGAAGGACTGGCATACATGAAGTCAAAACTACATCATGCTTAAAGCAAATATGCAGTCACTTTCATGGTGTATTGAAATGGTACATTCCTTTCTTATTAACTTTCAGGTTCCCCCTATTATTATAGTGCATCCAGAGGCTCCGCCCCCCCAACTGCTGCCGCTGCATATGACCGCCACTAGTTACCACGGAAACCAAATTAGGCGGCACGCCCATGGACTCGGACTTCATATTCTGCCAGTGTGAGCAGTGCAGATGATTGGACAGAGTGGTTTCATGCGGTCACATGATGAAGAACAGACCAATCAGGAACAAAAACATCTCAACGACAATTCAGCCATTCACACACGTGACGAGGGAAAACTCATAAAAATGAACAATAAATGTATATCTCACGGACTGAGGGTAAATATGATTTTTAAAACGTACAATGGAATTAACATCTGCTTTTATAATACTTTTATATTTTGTCCTCTCATTTATATTCATAGGCGTTCATACTTAAAGTGGTTCTTTTTGTTAGTTTGGATAGACACTGAAATGAACAATATCGCCGTATTACAAATGTAAATACTTGTTCATATGTAAAAGCATTTACATTTCAGATGCTGTCAGTGTGCTGATAATGTACTTTTTAGTGTCTATCCAAATGTAAAAAAAAGTCTATCTACACTTTATTTACGAATACCTACAATATGAACACATCTGGAGAGTCTCTGACAAGGAAAACCTTTCCAACGCATGGTAGCAGATTCTCCTAGCAGGTTTCTCTCTCAGTGTGTGTCTGTGGACTTCGCAAAATGAACAGTAAAACTCACACGGACTCAAACTTTGATGCTCCACTCACTATTACTCAATACAGTATGTACTCAAACTCAGCATGGAAATACCTACTCCTCCCTCTCAACGCCAGCAGAAGATTGCTAGCACACTTCTGTGAGAAACAATCAGATAAAAACGTGAAAGAGAAGAAACGGGGGACAAATATTTCATCAAACAGAGAAAACTGACCTGCTGTCAATGCTGGTACTACTGAGACCAGATTTGATTTTAAGTGGAAATACTCGAAGATGCATTTTTTGTATGTCGTTTTTATAATGACAAGGACATTACAGTATGCATGGATTATTTTCATTTATTATGCATTTTTTTTATGTGTTTATCATAGATCAAATTATGTATCAAATTCTCAGGAGGGAGTTGAATTGCAACCACTGAAATGATAGTTTTACACCTGATTCACTAAGGCCACGTACACACTGCAACTAAATTCGGTTGTCAGTTCACCTTTTAGTGCTTAATCCTGTTCTGTACACGCACTTCAGTTAAATACGGGAGCGACAACCACATTCTACAACCGAATTAACTCCCGAAAAATACAGGTAGTGACAACTGCATTTACTGAAATTCTATGCAGTGTTTACGGAACCGAACTGAACAACTAGTTTGTTAATGACATTTTTTAACATGCATCAGAGATGTCTCTATGGATATTTTCACACTGCGAGCCTTAATGCTCAATTCCGATTTTTGCTCAGATCAGATTTTTTTGTATAGCTGTTCACATTGTTGTCATAAATGTGGCCAATATCAGATTTTCAGCGTGAACAGATCATGGTTCTGAACTGACCTGCAAGCGCAAAAGAACGATACAAACGCGGTTGCCAGGTTTTTACCACAAAATCCACTCAAATGCTTCTCAAAACTAGTCCAAAACTAACCCAATTGCTTTTCGTGGGGTTAAATATTGCATTAGGTTGCTTCAACCCACAGAGTTGCAAAACAATCCGCGGCAACAGTAAAAAAAGTAACCCAATTGTGCGGGAAAATTGCGGACTTGGCAACACACACAGCGTGCTGTCATACGGAAGTAAACACGGAGGGCCAGTGTTGCCAAGTCTGCGGTTTTCCCGTGGAATTGGGCTACTTTTACACTGTTGCCGCGGGTTGTTTTTCATGTCTGCGGGTTGAATCGACCCAAAATAACGTGATATTTAGCCCCTGGAATGTGAATTTTACCAGGGGAGCCCCACCAAAAATGCTAATTTTATCCCCCGGGAAGTGATTTTTATTGTGGGTCCCCCCTGAAATGTGATTGGGCTAGTTTTGAGAAACAAATTGGGCAGGTTTTGTTGTGAAAACCTGGCAACCCTGCGGAGGGCATTAAAGTAAGCGATTACGCATTTATTTATAGTGTGATCTGCCACAGAAGCCAGCGAAATTATGCGCAGGCATATGAAAAATAAAGATAATGATGTGACAAAAGAAAGCAGAGTTTTGAAACTTTTATGATACGTTGGGTATGTAAAATCTTTGAACAGACTTCCATGAGTGCAGAATCGTGACGAATGTTGATCTCGAGTGAACGTAAAAATCGCATGAATTCCGATATGACTGTTGTTCACATTGCGGTCGCATTACAAAACATCGGATTTAGTACCACATATGGAAGTGGCACAAATCGGAATTGAAAAGATCAGATTCCATGGTTTGTACTGTTCACACTGTCATGGGAAAAACAGATATGAGTCACATATCGGCAAAATCAGACTTAGGCCACATTTACCTGCATTGTGAACGTAGACTATGTGCAGTGAAGAAATAGCAGGGAGCCTTGACTCATTCATGTTGCCAGATCTTGTTAGAAAAATCAGCGAACAAGTACAAGCCCATAATAAACCGAAATAAATCCAAATGCTTTATGCTGAAAATAAGACCAAATTATCGCAACTCGTTTCAGTTCACTTTAATAACTACATAAACCCAATCGCTTTATGAGCCAAGCTTAAACAACAAACCCAAAAATGCTTAAAATGTTTGATCATGGCAACACAGAAAGAGCGCGCTCAAGCATAAACAGCGCTTAACATTTAGTTAAATTGCTGAAAATAATGAGTGTTTTGTCACTGTAATATTACTTTGGTCGATGGTCACAATAACGGATACCAAACACGCGAGACGGCAGAACATCAATCATCACAGTTTTGAGAGCGAGTCATGTTCCGTACACACATGTAACGATAATTTAGGGGATTCACTCCCGCATTTAAATGCAGTTTTCACTCCTGAAACTTACAGTATGTACATGGCCTATACGAATCAGGAAACACTGTACTGTAAAACAGTATTTCAGCACATTTAGCACCTGGTTTGGAGGCGGTTTGACAGATTTTCGTGCTGAAATACACATGCAAAAGTGGTTTAGTGAATTCACCCCTCAGTGTTATTTTTTGCACTATGGGTTGTGCTCTTTATGAGATGGCTATGAATATCTTCAGTGAACTTACTCACTCTTCAGTCAGATTGGATGCTCGGTACGAAATTTTAAAGTATTTGAGAGAAAAACAAACATGTACTACTGATCAGATGAAGCACTTAAACCTCCAAACGTGTTTACAGAATAGTTAGCAGCTGTTCAATTAATCAACAGATGGGTTGGTCACTGGTTATCGGCTTTATGATTTACTTTTTCAGAACTCAAAAACATTTTGGGATCGTCAAGCTGTTACAGTTCAATGCTTTACAACAAGTGCAATTCAGCAAAACATTTTTCATAATCATGTACTGTACACTCCAGTTCTGACAAACAACTTTCGTTTTCATCAAATACGTTACAGTTGAGAGAATGTACTTGTATTACATTTGCCAAAGACTTTTTGTTGATGTGTATTTTTTATTTACAGTCTGCTGTCGCATTGTACAAACAGTATTATAGTAAAACATCTTCAATATATGTACAAATCCTATGCAGAGCAAAGAAAAAACTGTTGTATGCATAAACTATAAAACTACTGACATATTTGTTTTGTTCATTATTTATGTTATTTTGTGAAATAATAATTTTTAAAATAATTTTGTGTGAAATGTCATTTCTGTACTGTAAATACATTCTGATCAAATCTGGTCCGTCTCTCTGGTTTCATCAAACATCTCATCTTTAAAATAACTTACAGTGTGAGACACACATGGGTTGAATACAAACAGGAAGAATCTGATGTCTAACATGAACACTATTTACTTCATGGCCTTACCAAACGTTTCTGCCACCATCGAATAGAGAGCGCAGACAAACACTGACTACAATTACTGACAACCAGAAACCACTTTGAAAAAATATCCCAGACTTCACAAAGAAACAGATGCCATCTGGCTGATTTAACTCTTCTTGTAAATGTTTATTTATAAAATTAGTTTCTCGTTAAATTAATATTAAAAGAAAAACTCAAATTGGAAACAAATAAAAACGTGTCATGTAGTGTCATTCATATGTTACTGTAGGAACATGGACTTGGTTTAAAATGATTATAAACTCTAAATCAATAACAGTATTTAGTATTTGAACTACTATAGCACAATCAATAACTATGTGTAATGCAAAAGGGAATATTGCAGGAATTTTACAAGATTTACCAGTCATTTCTTACAACTATTATCTATCTATAAATCTATCATCCATCCTATTTGTTAGTGTACAGTACAGTCTTAGACAAAAAAATTCATGCCTTAAAATAGCTTGAATGTAACTCTACACCCTTGTCTCATTTTTTATATGCAGATCAATGAATATGCAAATTAGCCCCGCCTCCATTCGCTCACGCCAGTTCAGAGATCCACTCGGTCAACTTACTGAGGTAAACGCTGCACAATGGTATCACTTTCTACAACGCTAGACACATAACGGTAATTAATATGATTAGCCTTTTGCTTGACTATGTTATCAAACAGCTAATAATGTGTTGCTAATGTTACACAAACCATGTTCCAGTTCGCCATCTCAGTCAGACAGCCGCCTTCTAACAATCAGTATCCTTACAAACGCTTTGAACAACTCAGAACGTCAGTGGAGAAAGGCATATAGTTCATCATAACATCGTAATATACATCATACACCCGCCATATTGCTAAATCTACCAGATTTTTCATATCAACAGAAAAATATAGTGGGATAACCTGGCTTCTCTCGAGACTCCCCTGCTAGTTCGCTGTTAATGATATGCTAAAGCTCGCCGGCACGTTGACCTGATTGGTTACAAGGTAGATTGTGACGTCAGAAACACCAGCGATTTCAAACCGCAGGTTTGAGACTGTCTTTTTTTCATTGCAGTTTAGGCATTACAGTGCAAGTTAACACAAGTTATGTAATCAGATTACCTTTTTCAAGTAACTAGTAAATTAATGCATTACTTTTAAATTTACAACAAAATATCTACAGTTACATTTGAGCTAATTTTTCAAATAACGCAAGGTACTTTGTTTTTTTGTTTTTTTGCTGTAGATTGTTGTGTAGTGTTGTTGTTGTTGTGAACATGTATTTACTCATCTCACTTGCACAAAAACAGATTCAGTATTCCTCAAAATGAATAAAAACAGTAAAATGCAAACTCAAAATATAACAGAAACCTGCAATAATTATATATGTTAAATAACACAAATATACTTTGTGTATTTAATCTCACTTTATGAACCAGTGTCTTTGCTGCCGAACTTTGATGATCCAATTCAACCGTAAGCAAAAATGATTTTAGATAAACATCACATTTGTGTTTCGTTTGGTTTTATCGAAGTGTGTTGAACTTTCTTCTCCTGTGTCCTATTCTTCTGCGAAAGTTTTGAGCTGCGCCCTCTACAGTACAGGCGTGAATCTGCATTTCCTTCAGCCTGAGGCTTTTTCGTTTCACTTTTGGGCTGGATCCCAAATGGCACCCTAAACCCTCACAGTCTTCCTCTGAGTCCGCACTTTCATGACGTAATGGCGCTTTGACTGCCGGGTAAAGTCCTCTGTGTAGCTCGCGAATTTGCGGGCTCAGCTAAAGTGCGCATCGAGGGCGCATAGCGGATTTTTCCACGGTCTCGTGGACTTAACGGACACGCGCACGCAGCAGCCATTGTAAGTCCACAAGACCGAAAGTGCTATGAAGTGTGACATTTGGGATCCAGCCTTAGTGTGAAAGGGCCTTTACATTTGCCAAAAATAGAACTGTTCATTATGTGTTGTGAAAAAACAAACAGGCAAGCCAAGTCCAGGTGAAAACAAGTAACACAGTGTCCTAACTTCACGCAACGCGATAAAAGGTATCTTTTCCATGTTAATCGGAGTTTTTGTCCTAACCAGCCATGACGGCGACACGCGATGATTCTATTTTTAGAAACGGTTTCTGCGATGTCGCGGCTGGAACAACAACACAAAGTATGACAATAATAATTATAAGTACTGTTTATGTGCTTTATTTATTGTTAAAAGTGTCTAATGAGAATTTGAATATCATCGTCTTGAATATGTCTTTTATAGCCGTGCTGAAAGCAATAATGGACAGTTCACCTCAGATCTTCAAAATAAACTCTATGACGAAAATAGTTTCAGTAAAAAATTTTTAAAATGGTGTAATATTCATGAATTTGATTATGTATATTCATTTTGTTGCGAGTGCTGGGAGCTTGCGGAGTGAGCCCCCCCATGCGCTCTTCTGATTGGCTGTGATTTTTGATTGACATTATCACGTCTCAAAGTCGCGACGCATCTGGTGTGGACAAGACAAATTGTTTGTCGCTGGAATCTCATCGCATTGCATATGGTTAGGACACAGTGTAATGCAAAGTAACAAGTAACAAAGTAATATTGTAACTTTTAAAAGTAACTTTTCCCAACACTGTTGACAACTATGAGTATGTGCAATTACAGAACAGGCCGTGTGTTGGTCTGTTAATAAAATTTACCATTAATTCACTTTCAGAAGCATTGCTGAGGCTCTTCTGAGAACGATCCCCTCGAGTCTTTATTAACACCTCACTGCTTAATGGACTGAATTCTATTTTGTTTATTCACAAAAAAAGTAATTAGGGAATTTAAAGATGAACTTCTTTAAGAGCGCGAGAGATCACAATGTGGCTGGGAAGAGCTCCAGAGAATGTTTTCTTTATGATTTGGATCACTGAGCATATAAAATGTATAACCTTCTCCAGGCCCTGAAAACAGAAGTATTATTTCGAGAAATGGGGATGAATTCAATTAGCGGAGACCTCACAAAAAGATGGAGGCAGTTCTGCAGGAATTCTCACACAAGCAGGATGCAATGAATTTTCATTGGAAATGAGTTTCTCACATTTCTTAATCCTGCAGGCTTATGGAGAATTGTTTTGCGCTTCATTATTGATTATGAATAAAGGAGAAAAGAGCAGATTGACTCAGGTAAGTTCATTCCACTTGAACAAAATCACTAGCCCTAGGAGAGATTTTTTTATTTGTCAACAAAATATGACCGTTAAACTACTTTATCTTTTGTGAGGCTCCTTATAGAAAAGATGAAGCCTTTTGTTGGCTTTTTACAATATGGAAGTTTTTCTTATACCATTTAATAAACTTATATACTAATATATATTAATAAACTATATACTTACTATATACTTAGAGTTGTTTACCATAATCAGTTTCAGTCAAAATACCATACTACAATTATTATTCAAATGTTTTTTTTTTTTAATTATTATTTTAAAATCATAATAAATTAATGGTAAGAAGTGCCCATATTACCATGGTAAATCTGTGTAAGGGTTTAGCTGACAAGACAGTTGCAAGTTTACTTTGTAGTTTCTTCTCTTCAGCTGGTGTTTATCTCTGCGCTCCCTTGTGTAGCATCTCACATGACCGTTCTGTCAACCTCTAACTGTCATATATGTTTGTCATTCAGGCCTTGTTAGGAGAAGAAAAAATCCACTGTTGACTCCTTCCCTCCCTGAGCGGAGAATTCCCTGTGGTAAAATTATTCCATTTAGATGGAAACTTTTTGTCACTCCTGTCTAAATTGGCATTTCTGGCTCTTTCACTGAAACCAGTAAACTGTGAACCTGGATGCAGCTGTCAATCAAACGGAGCGTTACTTCAGCGTGCCAGATGACGGCGATACAGAGAGAGGTGCGAGCTGATTGGCTCTCATCAGAACGGCAAAAAAAAGCACCTGCCACTGTCAGAGCTTTTCAAATGTTGCACACACACACATGCACACAAATATCATATAGACTATTTGACAGCTGCCTTGTGATTATCTATAGTCTATCTATCTTGTTTTGCAACGCGGAAGTAAGATATTTTCTCTGAATGAGTGAGACTTCCAATTCATTTGCCGCTCTCTCCACCTTATTTTGCAATGTGGAAGTATACGCTAAGCTATTTTCTTGTGTGTGATGTGAACTTCCGATTCATTAGCCGCTACAGGCTATAACTGGAATAGTGTCAAAAGAAATGACTTCGATACCAAGTCGGTACTGAAATTTGAAAAAAATGTGACACTTTGAGCGCTGTTAAGTGGATTCGTAAACACCTCTGATTGGCCATTGTGTTCATGCGCTCATCAGATATGTCTGTGATTGGCTACAATGATCAAAGCACGGGCGCTTTTGAATTTGAAAGCGGGAGCTTTAGAAAGCAGGCATCTATCAGCGGACCGGTGTGTATCTGTGTAAGCGCTCAGCGAAGAGCGTCATTGATGTCTATTTACAACATGCTTTTGAAGCGTTGATCATTGTAGCCAATCACAGACATATCTGATGAGCAAATGAACACAATGGCCAATCAGAGGTGTTTACAAATACAAAGATATGATATTCAAAGTATGATATGATATCCAACTAGATCTCTTTCATTGAATCCAAAAGGTTTTAATTATATTTTGCTACATATAAAGGTATTTTAAAGATTTTGAAGTGTCAAAAGGTCATTTGGTTTAACCGTCCAAAGGCCAATACAGCCATTTCACTTGTGATTAAAATATCTTAAAATGTAGTAAATGTATATATTTTTTTTATTCTGGCATGTTTTTATAACATCATATATCAACATAGTGCAAAATGGTATTAAGATTATGTGTAGAAGTCATTGCTTTGTTATGAGAAATAATGTCTGGAAAAATGAATTTCATTGATGTCATTCGGAGTAACCGATATAAAGGGACTATTTTGAATCAAGTCATGCGGTCAATATCATGTGACAGGATGTGACATCATTCAAACACCTGCAAAGGACCTCATGGTTTTGAAGCAAAGTAACTAACTCTCTCTTAACTATTTGAAAAATTAATGTTTTCACTTGCTCATACGCATGTCCTGAAACATCAGGTCATTCGGTACAGCCGCTATAAAACATGGAAAATGTTGTAATATTTTCAGACTTGTACTAAATATAAAATGTTTGATTGTCCTTTTGCTAGCTAGCTAGATATCAGCCTGTTAACATTGTTTGAAAATATCATCATTCGGTATAACCAAAAGTGTCGTTCGGTAAAACCGAAATTTTGGTTAAACCGAATGACTTTTTTGGTGACAAATTTTGTCCATCTTGTAAAAAATGACAAAAGCAGTGTTAATTGATTATAATAACCACATAATCTCATTGTTAACACTGTTTTTTTTTTACACTTTAAAAAACCTTATTCATCAATGATCCACATACATACAAATACATAATTTACTAGCAATTTCTGTGAAATCTGTTTGTACACCTTTTTCCCCAGTGCACATACATACATACATACCACATATTGTACTAAAATATAGAATGAAAAAATGTACCCTTTAAAAAAATCTTTTTTTTTTCTAATCAATCTAGAGAAGGTCAAGTTAATTAAAGAATTTAATCTTGATTATTTTTACTTGTATACTTATATTATTTTTACTTTCTACTTATCCTACAAAGGTGTAAATTATAATAAATGTCTGAACATTTCTTCATATTTTTTAATGACAGTCTAACAAAGGTGTCATTTTGATGAATTAACAAGCCATGCATGATTCAAACAATGTCATTTTAGCAGCATTAGTTTCCCATCAGGTCATAAATGTGTCTCAGTTTCACAACCCAGTGCACACCGACCGCCAGTTAACAACGTCTATCCACAGCTTGTTTAAAATAAACCACCGTTACGGCATAATTACAGATTTCGTTATCAGTTCGTCCTCTCAGTGAATCTCATAAGCTCATTTTCATTGTGAAACGGAAACAAAGAAAATCATGTTTCATGTGTTCCTATCAGGAATAACCCAACAGCAGAGCTGTCACTTTAATACTGAGAATGTAATTGGATTTGGCAATAAATAATGGGCCTCTTAAGGAACCATCATGCCCAGTCGTGGCCCCGCATGGTGCTGGGCGTTAGCAGGGCGTCCCAGGTGCCTGATGGCTGAACAACAATTATGGATGATTTTTGACTGAGGAGATGCGAGGTCTTCCAGGAGGATGGAGATAATGAGCGAACATTCAATGATCAGACCATCTGAAGCAATGCATAACCCGAAAAAAGCTCTGAGCTGCTTTGCTGTCGACTGCATAGCTAAAATGAATCCTCAAGTAACTTGACTTTGAACACTCTACATAGGCAGAAATATCAAAATGCCTTAAAATGTGTTTTGCATGCGCTGCCTATTTAAGCAGCAAGTATTTCCAAATGGAGCAAATCATCACAGGTGAAAGTTGTTCACAGTCAATACAGCAGAAGAGAAGGAGAGAACAATAGAGAGAGAGAATTAAATGACTCCAGCACTGCCAACGTGCTGCCCAGTCCATCCAGTGCCAAACGTTTCTCCCTCACCACTCAATAATTAGCCCTAATGGCTATTGTGTGATACATGATGCAATTAAAAGCTAATGTTATGCACGTATGTGATTACCGCAGGCAGAATGACAGGCAGTCAGGGGTCCTGAATGTCAACACGCGCGCTGCATTAATCGTACAGTCACGTGATCTCGCCAGAGAACTCTCACAGTTATCGCTTCGGTCACAGTGAAAACTTCGGTGTGTAGTCTTATTACTGAAATTTAAGAAATAGTTCACCATCTGTATCCATCTCTTCTATGAAATACAAACATTTAATGCATTAAAAAGCACTGTAAAAAAAAAAGTGTCACCTTAAAAAAAGTGTTACCATGTAAGCTGTAAAAGCAAGAAACACTGAAAGTTGACACAGAAATGCAAATCCTGTCATCATTTACTCATTCTCTTCTGTGAAATACAAACATTTTACTTAAAGGGGTCCTTGATTATGATTTCACTTTTTTAACTTTAGTTAGTGTGTAATGTTGCTGTTTGAGCATAAACAACATCTGCAAAGTTATGATGCTCAAAGTTCAATGCAAAGGGAGATATTTTCTTTTACAGAAATCACTTTTTAAGGACTACAACAAACAGCTGGTAGGGGCTACAACGAGCTTCTTCCCAGGTTGGTGACATCACAAACCCCAAAATTTACATAAACCCCGCCCCCGAGAACACACAACAAAGGGGGTGAGGCCATGTTGGGCTGCTTTAGAGAAGAGGAAGAGTTGTTGTAGTAGAGTGTTGTTACCATGCCGTCATTTTACGCCGGACTGCTTCACAAACGAGGGTCAATTCAACGCTGGATTTGCACAAAAGATTAACATGACGGCACATGCTAGTCGATGAGTTGAATCAACTCCACAGCAACTACATAAATTTATCCACTAACCATTCAGAAATGTCTAAAAGTTGTAACTTCTTCCTGAGTCTCTCCATCAGTGTCGACTCCGGTTTGAACAATGTAAGGCTGAACACCGTTACTGACAATCCTCATTTTGGCTGCGTGAGATTCTCCAGCTTTGTTGTTGTTGACCAACCGAAGAGTGAGCTGTTAAAGCTCCGCCCTCTTCTGGAAAGGGGGCCGGGAGCAGCAGCTCATGCATTTAAAGGGACACACACAAAACAGTGTCTTTTTGCTCACAACCTAATAGAGGCAAATTTGACAAGCTATAAAAAAACGATCCGTGGGGTATTTTGAGCTGAGACTTCACAGACACCTTCTGGGAGCACCAGAGACTTGTATTCCATCTTGTAAAAAGGTCCTCTTTAAATAAAAGTATCATAAAATGTATCCAAACGACTATATTACAAGTCTTCTGAAGTTAAATGATAGCAAATAGTGACAAAAAGACTAAAAGCACTAATCTTGCCCTCCACTGTAGCTCTCAAATCTCATTCTCCATCTTGCAAATTCATTTTGGCACGTTGTGTTTGGTGTTCAACCTGCCATGATGCATCAAGGCATCTGCTTTCAATTGTACGTGATCCCAAATGAGATTTTTAGAGAGGAAGGGGGAAAATAAGATTCTTTTTTAGTACTTTTTGCCCTTTTCTGAAGCTCAACAGTGTCCATCCTCTTTCATTTTGATTAAATGCAAAACAGAAGTGTGTCAGAATCCTTGTTTTCCATGGAGGAAAATATCATACAGGTAGGGTTGGAACAACATAAAGGTGAGTAAATGATTTTAATTTTAATTTTGGCTGAATTATCCCTTTAACAGGGAGAGAAAGAGCAGAATGATCAACCTCCATCCTCCCACTCTTTCCTCCTGTATATCTCTCCTCTCCTCCCCCTCTCTCTGTCAGAGTAAACTCATGATGAATTACCCTGTCAACTGAATTCATTCAGGGACCAATTAATCCAGCAGAAATAAACTAGAGCCATCAGACACAGAAAAACCCAAAGCAGAGCAAGAGAGAGAGAGTGAAAACCAGGAGCTGTGGTCTTTAAGAAAGAAAAAGAGGAGAGAAGGAACAGAGAACAAAACTAGCAAGTGTTGCTCTTTCAGAAGAAAATTGCAAAAAAGCCAGTGGTCTCGAGGGACGGCAATGGAAGTTAGCCTGACAGGAGTTGGTCATTTAATGCTTTAGTGCACCGGAGACAGGTCCTGTCATAGCGGACAGTATCACGGGAGTCCCCTGGCACTGCCTTTATTAATTATAGCGAACAGAGCAGGGGCGTCCCGCAGCCAAACACAGACTCTGTCACTTTCATCCCCATCCTACTCACTTTAAGAAGGGAAATTTCCTCATGTGCTTTGGAAAAAATGTTTCACACTCAACATGGCCTCAAACAGGGTCACTATGAGGGTGTGATAACCAGGACTATGTTGCATGAGCTTCCATCCTCCATATGGCTGATGATGCCAGCGAGCAGGAAACTCAATAGGGTTGTTGTCCAACAGTGCTGCCTGAAGTAAGTTCTCCTCTATTGTGTTGCGGCTGATCAGGGAGTGAATATTTCATGGCTCCTTTTTCTGTTCCTGCAGATTACAGGGGGATCGGAGAGCTGGAAGGCAGCTGAGTGTGACAGGTGTCCTTTACCTGGAGCAGGTGGGTGGAGACGCTGCACCTGATTACAGATGCCTCCACCTCTTTATGGGTTCTGTCGCTGAGAGTAAAAACATTTTACCGGTTCATTTTACAGCTGGGAGACTATTAGTGTAAGGGATATTCTAACTTAATGTTTAATATTACACTGTAAACCCTAACGCTCAAAATACTTAATTGACATATTTAAAGTAAACTGAACTGTTTCATTGTTTTGAGTTGTATGAACTCATTTCTTTTAATTTAGACGAACTTAAGTTTAACTGAAACCGGGCTGGGATTTCTATTTCCTAGCATGCTTTGCTTTGCACTCGAAAGGAAGAGTAAATGCTAAAATTAAGTGTTTTATAATGTATAATGTATTGTGCAAGATTAATGGTAAGGGAGATTTAAAGGAGGTTTGTTATAGCTAGCAAAATATTTACGTTGACATAACCTGATAATTTTAAGTTAATTTTAAGAGTACAAAAAAATTTCTTACTTAAACTTTGAGTTTCTTAACTTAAAAAATTCTCATTCATCTTTTTTGAGTTCTGACAACTTATTAGGGTTTACAGTAAAGTAAATAACTTTGATTAGTAAAAACTCAAAATAAAAAAGTTCATTAACTAAACCTTTTGTATTTTCTTTCTGAGTGCATACTTTAATAATGTATTATCATTCTCAAATCTGGCATCTAATAACCACTTTTCACAATCCAATTAATTAGTAATGGATACAATTAAGTCGTATCCAGTTTCTTCACTTAGAAATACACCGCCAAACAAAATTTTTGGGTCACAAAGATTTTTTTAAATACATAAATACTTTTATTCACCAAGGATGCATGAAATTGATCAAAAGTGACAGTTTATAAACATTTATAACGTCTAAAAAGGTTTCTATTTCAAATAAATGCTGTTCTTTTAAACTTTCTGTTCATCAAATAATCCTGGGGGAAAAAAATTTGAACGGTTTCCACAAAAATATGAAGCATGTTTTCAACATCGATAATAATCAGAAATGTTTCTTGAGCAGCATATTAGAATGATTTCTGAAGGATCATGTGACACTGAAGACTGGAGTAATGATGCTGAAAATTCAGCTTTGATCACAAAAATAAATTACATTTTAAGCAACTGTTTTGCGATAGGCCTATGTGTGTCTCCTTGAAATCAAACCCTTGATGCTGCTAACTTCATTCTTAACTAAGCTACAGAAACAGCTCTTGCAGACTATCTCTAATGTTGCTGAATGCTAATATTCCTTTAAATACTTTAACGGTTACACCAGCTGATCAAAAAGCAGAAATACAGTTCACAACTTGTAGAGCCTCTGAACAGAAGAAGACAATGAGTGCTCATAGGTTGCTCTGCTGCTGAATATAATTAATTAAACAAGTCTAATTAGGAATGTGAGAGCAGGTGCAGACTGTGGGTTGACGGCACAGACAGCGACTGCCGATGGAAAAAAACTCGGCGTATAAAGGTACAGCGTGACAAAACAACTTTCTGCAGTTTGTCATGTGAAACCTCAGAGGAATACAGCATGACAGAGAGAAAAGACCTCGGCAACACGCGGGTCAATCGTAGACGGTTTCGAAGCATGTTTAATACACGTCTGCGCTAGCGAGGTGCTCCTCAAATCATTACACACATATGCTCAACATCGCGATGGCTGCTAGAGCTCGACTGATCATAACATGATGCAACATTTTCTCAAGAGGTTTGCATTCCATCATCCAGCCAGGTGCTAGAGACTGTCATTGTTATTCTTTGTATAATGACTTAAGTTTCTGGTGTACATGAAGCCTAATGAAAAAATGAGGAAGTTAAAAATGTTAAGCTAAAATGCATTTGTAAAGTTTTATGTTTTGGTCAAATTTTTTAAACCATTTTCAACTAAGTTTCTGATGGCTGTCATTCATGAAATTCAAGGAGAATTAATTTATAAGTAACTACACATTCAGTCCAATGCAACACTTTACAATAAGGTCCCATTAATAGTTTAATGAAATGGATTAACTAACATTAACTAACAATGAGAAATACATTTGTTACTGTATTTATTAATCTTTGTTAACATTAGTTCATGGGTTAATTACGTGATGGGTAATTTTTTTGTTCAAAGGCCTCAATAATAATAAAAAAAAACAAAAAACAAAGATACGACATTCAAAGTATGTAAGGTAGTACAACTAGATCACTTTTATTGAATCCAAAAGGTTTTAATTATATTTTGATACATATAAAAGGTATTTTAAAGATTTTGAAGTGTCAAAAGGTCATTTGGTGTAACCGTCGAAAGGCCAATACAGCTATTTCATTTGTGATTAAAATATCATTATATTATAACATCATATATCATCATAGTGCAAAATGGTATTAAAATTATGTGTAGAAGTCGTTGCTTTGTTATGAGAAAGAATGTCCGGAAAAAAGAATTTCATTGATGTCATTCGGAGTAACCAATGTAAAGGGACCATTTTGGATCAAATCATGAGGTCAGTATCATGTGACAGGATGTGACATCATTCAGACACCTGCAAAGGACCACATGGTCATGAAGCAAACTAACACTAACTCTCTCTTAACTATTTGAAAAATTCATGTTTTCACTTGCTCATACACGTCCCGAAACATCAGGTCATTCAGTACAACCGCTATAAAACATGAAAATGTTGTAATATTTTAAAAACTTGTACTAAATATAAAATTTTTGATTGCCCTTTTGCTAGCTAGCTAGATATCAGCCTGTTAGCACTGTTTGAAAATATCATCATTCGGTATAACCAAAAGTGTCATCCGGTAAAACCGAAATTTTGGTTAAACCGAATGACTTTTTTGGTGACAAATTTTGTCCATCTTGTGAAAAATGACAAAATCAATATTAATTGATTATAAAAACCACATAATCTCATTGTTAACACTTAATAAAACTTCAAAATTAATTATATCTCCATTATGTTTTTTTTTGTTTGTTTGTTTGTTTGTTTTTTTAACACTTTTAAAAACCTTATTCATCAATGACCCTAACAAAAACACAACTGTTCATTGTTAGTTCATGGTCCATTAAATAATATTAACAGATGCAACTTCTGATGTTAAACAATAGTAAATGTTGAAATTAACATTAACAAAGATTAGTAAATAATTTAGAAGCATTTTTCATTGTTAGTTCATGTTAACTAATCTTATTATAAAGTGTTACCAAAATGTGATACAAAAAAGTTGCATATGTGCTTTTGTACATCAAGAACGAGGTACATTGACAAAACAAAGGATCATGGAAATAATATAATGTTTTTAGGGGTTTTATCTTTTTGACAGTGGAGAACATAAAATAACCTCTTAATGTCATAAAATGTAATTTTTACTGATATTATTGACACAGTCATGAGGTTTTACAGGGGTCTTCTCTCTGATCTCACGTTCTGTTTTATGGATTTCTTGTCAACAAATGACAACAAAGATGACAAAACAACAACAAAAAGACTGCATGTTCTCTCACATCAATGACAAAACTCAAATCATCAACTCTCATTGTAAATGACCCTGTTACTGAAAATACTGTCGGTGTAAATACTTAAAAATGACCAATATTTCTCAATAAATGTTCCTGATCTTACTTTGCTTTATTCATCAGTGCATGTAAATCCAAATGGAAAAAAAAAGCGTAATATTACTAAATATACCCAAGTTGCCATTTCATGTTGACTGTATAAAGTTTGGTTCTCTAACAGTCTTTCAGCTGAAAAGGGAGAGCACTAAAAAGGAGAGCTGGCGACAGAGAGTATTTTGTCTGTTAAGAGAAAGTCCAGTTTGTTTAAGTGCACCTAAGAGAGAGGCCACGCTCCATTTTATCACAATTTGCTCTCTAACAGAGTACAAATGTGGCATGTGATGACAATAATGAGGCCTGATATCTGAGAATGAGTGTGCTTTGAGCAGAATAGCTAAACAGAGAGAGTTTTCAGTAGAGGCATTGGACTTTCTTCTTAAACACTCTTAAAAATAAAGGTTCCCAAAGGGTGTTTTCACAGCAATGCCATAGATTAACCTTTTTTTGGTTCCCCAAAGAACCTTTCAGTGAACAGTTCTTAAAATAACCATTTTTTTCTTTGCTTGAAGAACATTTAAATAGTCTAAAGAACATTTTATGGAATGGAAGGTTCCATTGGTGTTCCAACGGTTCTTCATGGAAGCAGAAATGCCAATTACCTTTCTTTTTAAGATCTTTTTAAGAAACACAAACTGCTTGCTAAAGAAATATATAGGCAATTTGATTTGGAAAACACACACAAAAAATTAATAAATAAATAAATAAATAAGTTAATATTAAAAGGGACCTATAATGCCCCTTTTCACAAGATGTAATATAAGTCTCTGGTGTCCCCAAAATGTGTCTGTGAAGTTTCAGCTCAAAACACCCCACAGATCATTTATTATAGCTTGTCAAATTTGCCCCTATTTGGGTGTGAGCAATAATAAGCCTTTTTGTGTGTGTCCCTTTAAATGCAAATGAGCTGCTGCTCCCAGCCCCCTTTCCAGAAGAGGGCGGAGCTTCAACAGCTCACGCTTCCGTTGCTCAACAACAACACAGCTGGAGAAGACTTGCATATCTAGGGAGCAGAATGTCATGAGACTATAGCAACTAGATAACAACACCCTGACAACCACCCAGAGCAGCCTAGCAACCACTTAGCAACTCTTTGGCAACTACCACAACAACATCATTATGATAGTGACTTTTGCACAGGCAAGCACCAGAAAAAAAGACCTTAAAGTACAAAGTCAACCACAAGCAATTAGACTAGTCAAACTGATAAACTGCTCAATATTTTTTGAGTGTGCGAGTCAGTTGTGGCTAGCACTCACATTGACGTTTTTTCTTTCCTTTTAATTATCAAGGGATGTTTCACACCGTGAATCATCATTAGCCTGTCTGAAGGGCCACAGTCAGAGGCTTTCGCTGAGGTAAACGGCACAATTAGCAGCGCGGGGAACAAGAGGAGTATTCAATTTGACATCCATCTGTCTTGATCCATCTCTTTTGATCATGTGAAATGCTGAACTAGAGGCTTTAACATTCAATTACGTTCATCAGGTTAATCCTGAGTAAAGTGTCAATGTTTTAATCATGAATTAGCAAACTCTGGTGAAAACAGCTGGCTCCAGGTGGCGGCAGGGCTTTTTTCCCTCGAACATCTGACTGAATGATTTGTCCTCATTGAAGAGCATAACTACATAGTTATAGATTTATTTACTTATTTATTTAACGCCATATCAGCAGTAAAGGCTCTTTTCATGGCAAAATCAGAAATTAAAATAATCATAATAACAATAAAACTTAAATAAAGCAATAAAACAATAAATAAATATATGTACATATATATATATATATTTTAGTTAAAGTCTATTTTCATTACATACAGTTGTTGGTTTTATCTTGTTTACTTGCTACCCAACAATATTATGATATTATGATACTGTAATTTTACAGTACACAAAAATCAGTTTAATATCTTAATTCTGAAGATGTTCAAACCAACCAAAAAAACACTGCTAAAAAGAAACGCGCATTTGTGCATTTAGACTTTTACCTCAAATCCTCATAGTTACTGAGCTTGAGATGAAGCCATCGTGTGACAACTAGCCCCGGCTTCCTCTACTAAAGTTATTAGATATTCAAACATTCAAAATATCTCATATGTTGTATATAGATACAGCAATCTCACAGCAAATGCAAATGCAGACATAACGATGCATGATGAAGAAATTTACATCCTGTGCACAAAATGTAGTGGCAAAACCAAAGCATTCTTTCTGCTTAAGCTTCACTGTTATTCTGAATGATTTGTGTGTGTTTGACGTCCACAGGTGCAGCAGAGTCATAAACACAGCTGGTGTGATTCAGTCTTTAAACTGACCCACTCCTCACACAGCCTTTCTAACCTCCTGAACCGTGCAATGCAACCCCTGAACCCTCGAACACAGCGGCCAGACCATCATTAGCCTGTGGGGACAATATCAATGTGCTCTAACGCTTTACAACTCAGACCTGATCCACCACCTAATTAAAATGCCAGTTATTGTTATAGTTCCATTTTCTGCTCTTGTTAATCTTGAATAGGCCGTATTAAGCCAAAGAATTACAATATACAATACAAAGAACATTTACATGCTGCATTACAGGAGCAGAAGAGCTGAAACTGAGACGCACAGCAGCTTCACCAGAGAAACATTGCTGGAGTGAATTTTATTAAAAAAAACGTTGATCAGAGTTTGGAGGATTTTGTCTTTTCCATCTTTAGGTATTATAACGTGTTTGAATTATACATGGAATTTAATTATAAATAATATATAAAAAACAAGGACTCATAGCTTCAACCGCAATATGCAGAGATGAAGCCATTCGACAGCATTGTGTGAAGAACAGAAAGAAATTTGGCGCATTAACTTTTGTGCAGAGGGCGAATATTGTCAATGCAAAGACAAATTTTCTTTAATGCAAGTATACTGCACTTGTATATTTTTTCCCCACACTGTCAGAAGAAAAGGTCACTGGGGCAGTACCCTAAGGTACAAAGGTAAAAAGGTACTAATATGTACCTTTAAGGTACTAATATGCACCTTTAGGGGTAAGTAAGGTACAAAGATGTACCTTTTCACTTTTGTACCTTAGGGTACTGCCCCAGTGACAAGCATCATACCTTTTTTTCTGACAGTAACTTGTTTAGACTATTAACAAGTTAGAAATGAGTGAAAATATACCTGTCGGTGCATTTTTGTTATTGTTAACTGAAACTAATAATTTAATGTTTAATTGAAATACGCTAATAAAATAAATATAATAAATAAATATAGCTGCGAGCAGCAATTATCAGGGTTCAAGCACTTTCAGGCCTTTCAGCACATGCGTAAAAAGGTATTATGTTTTAATTAGTAAGCCTGTAACGATCTTGATCATAGATGGAAAAGATCATTTACAGCAAATACAGGCAAGTTTTTAAAGCTTTTTAACAGTTAGAAGTTGAGCCAAAAACCTAAGACTAGTCCTAGGACTAGTTTGCCAAAGTTGGTTTTTGAAATAATCTCCAATATTTAATGAACAATTCGGTGGATAGAGGTGGTACTAGAGGCAAAGTTGCTCAGAATGAGGAGTTCTACCACGTGGTACAAATTTAATGGGCGTGCAAGTGGCCAGTCGCCACGTCCTTTTTCACACAACCACAGAATGAACTCATTCATAAGTGTTTTTTTTTTTATAATTATTGACAATCTGGAGAATCTTGCTGCACTGGTTTGGTTCAGATCGGGCCAAAAATCTAAGACTAGCTCGCAAAAGTACGTTTTTCAAAAATCCAAAAACCCCCAAAATTTCAGATTCCAACAAGGATTCCAATGATTTAAGACTTGAGCCAACGGTTCAGGAGTTATGAGCCATTTCGTGTTTTTGATCGCTGTAGCGCCTCCGTCAGGCCAATATGGGCGAGCCTTGGTGACGTTGTAGACGGTGTGAGTACTACGGTACTACGGTATAAGTCTCTACGACTTACGGTTTGGTCTGCCTGATCACTTTTAGGGGAGAATACTGATTCTTGGAAATTTAGACAATTACAATAGTGTTTCAGCGCTACGTTCTTGAACCCCTAAAAATAAAAATATAAAATATTTGACGAAAAACTTAAGCTAAATTAAATTAAATAAAGCTTACAACTAAAAATTAAAGCTAAAAAAATAAAAAAAAAAACAAAAACAAAAACACATCAAAATTACTAAAAGCTAAACTAAAATTAAAATGAAACTGAAAATATAAAAAGGTCATTCAAAATATTAATAGATTCTATACAAACAATACTAAAAAAAAAAAAAAAAAAAAACACTAATGCCATGTTGCTTTCCAAATAAATCTAAGGGTTTTTGGATGTTAATACTAGGAAACAATCAAACAAAAAACATTAAAATCATAAATCATTCTTAAAATTTCAGTCTGTTTCTCACACGAACAGTAGGCATTATTTCACAATAAAAAGTACAAAAGAGTATGCAATGCAAGATTGTTGTCACATGACCTCAATGAAGTCAAGTGCATTGTGGGATATAGTACTTTGGCAAATATGTAAGCATGCATTCAGAGTAGTCTGCTATTCTCTATCCAGAGAGCACATTGTGTCAAATACAAACAATCTGAATGAATCTTTTGGGTCATTTCCCGAATCATTTGCATGCCTCAGAACGCGCTGCAACTATGATTTACGCTCATTGTCAGGCGTTTTCTGCGAAGCTCTGCATTTTCTCCATATTGATGATCAGTGTGTGTGACTCTCCCTGATGCTGCTCCTGATTATGCAGGACTCTCCGAGCAACCCGCTGTTAATCAGCCCGGACAGAGGTTAGAACAGCTCAATACGAGAGATGGTCGAGCTTTGATCCGAACAGCCATGCAGAACATTCTGGCCAAACCGTCAGAAACTGTGCTGTCAGGCCTTTTGGATTTAAATTAAACCCTGTTAACCCAGAGAGGAAGGAGAAGGAAGACGGAGAGCAGAAGTCAGGGATGTGCCATTTTCTCTGACGTTCAGAGTGGACGACCATTAACAATTTGTGTGCACAGCAGAAAGAAATAAGTGCTTGCTGACAGTTGGATCAATCCTGCGTTTCAGGTAGAGAATTCTTAACTACAGAAGTTCAACACCTCAGCAATGACTCATATTAGGAATGCATAAACTACCAGCGCTTTAGCTTTAGGCCTGTATAGTAAAGCAACCATTTGCCTAAAAAATTTCAATCCTGTCATCGTTTACACATGTTGTTTCAAACCCATATGATTTTTTTTCTACGAAGGGCTCAGATGGGCTTTTAACATCACTGATCTCAAACCTGATGCAACAAATCTTATGACACATCTTTGTTCTCCACAGAAGAAAGTTATGCAGGTCACCGACAACACGACATATAACAACATGACATGAGTAAATGATGACAGAATGTGAATTGTGAACTATTCCTTTCAGCACCTGTCTTATGTGTGGGTAAAACAATTAGGGACTAGATTTTTACATTTTTTTTATTTTAATCAAAATGTTTAGTATGTTGCTATGTGGTTGCAAGCAAAACTCAAGTCTCAATGATATTCTGGTCTCTACACTGCAAAAAAAAAAAAAAAAAAAAAAAAAAAACCTTAGTATTTTGCCTTGTTTTCTGGTACAAATATTTTAAATATCATTCTTAAATCAAAATACTGTACATTTTCTTTAGAAGCAAAATGACAATATATTAAGGGGGGGAGAGTGAATTTTTGCTTAAAACAAGAAAATGTCAGTATCTGGGGTATAAGAAAAATACTTAATTCAAAGAAAAAAATATATATATATATATATATATATATATTTACCCTGCTGACAGATATTTTTCGTATTTTATTAATCTCACTTAATTTTGATCAATTATTCTTAAATAATTTTCCTTCTCAAGTAAATAGCTTGATTTAAGAATCTTTAGATATTTGTAAGTAAAGACAAAAATACTAAGCAAATTATTTTGTGCAGTTTTGTAGGGTTATTATTGTTAACTAAAACTAAAATCAGAACATTAAAAACATTAAATTAAGTAAAAAAATAAATAAATAAAGCTAAAATAACTAAAACTATAAAAAATACTAATAAAAATTACAAAAAAACAACATTACTTAAACTTTAACTATAATTAAAATGAAGAGAAATCTAAAAAAAAGAATGGAAAAGTTTTTCTTTGCGTTTTTTTGCATACAACGATAACATTGTCAAAATGATTCCCATTCACACGGATCCTCGAAAACAACTAAAAACACTGTATTCTGCTGCCAGGCCAGTAGTTGGCGACGTCACAAATTCGTGTTTTTGTAGTTTACACTGAGACGACAGCAGTATCGTTTCAAAAACTTGCACTTTGAAACCCGTTTTCAAAAGTTTGTGTTTTCAGGCCCCTAAAACGCATAAAACGTTTTACTTTTTAGTTGAAAACGGTGTCGTGTAAGCGGCCCCTAAAATAACACTACAATGTAGATATCAACCCAATCCCACAGCAATTCGTACGTATTTTACGAGGTGGCTAATTCGTATGAATTTGTACGACCTCAGTCATACGAATTCGTACATTTTTTGTTAAATTGTACGTATTTTACAAGTTGGCAAATTCGTATGAATTCCCTAACCCCTAACCCCACCCCTGTGCCCGTCACTGGGGTTTAGACAAATCGTACGAATTCATACGAATTAGCCACCTCGTAAAAAAAGCACAAATTGGTCGTGAGATAGCGTTGGTAGATGTGGCTTCAAAGTAAATCTACTGGACTTATTAACTTCTTTAGTCAAAAATCTTTAGTCTGATCAGTCAGAAAAATAATAGCCACATGAATTGAAACCAAGAAGTTCAATCCTTACATTTAGGGACTTCTACAAATGTCCAACAACCCTAAAGTTGTTGCAATTTCAATCAAGATTCAGCTAAATATGTCTTGTAAAACAAATCAAACGTTCATTAAATTATCTCATATCTATTCAAAAACACATTATCATGCATCTAAAGGCTTGATCCTCTCAGACTGGGCGGATTCATCTCAGAATTTCCCAATGGATTTCAAATCTACAATCACGACCGGCTGTATCTAATGCCTTAATGAAGAAACACGCCTTTAATTACCAAACCTCTTATAATCCTGATTAGGTTCTAAGGGGTTCTCAAGTCCAGAAACTGCTAATTGGTCAGAAATAAACTCTGCTGATGAATCCCAGGGCCCTCAGATGTTGTGGGTCACTGGAGGCGGATGATGTTCTGTCTATTACATCCAGAGGAGCAAAGCTCTCCAAACACACCTCGGGCGCAATCAAAACACTCATGATTCATTAATTTACATATTTGCCAATTTGGAAGAGTTTTCCAGGCCTGCATCTCCGCTCTGGGCTGGAGGAAGAGAACAGAGATTGGCTGAAGTTGGAGAGGAGTGATGTTTTCCTGTGATTTCCAGGTTTGGAACAACATGAGGGTGAGTAGATAATGACAGAAGTTTCCGTTTTGGGAGCACTATTTCTTTAAATCAAATGAGATGAGACTGTAGATAGAGGTGATCATGCAATTAAAGACCTGTGAGTTTCTCCAAGAAAGAGGCGGCTGAGGCCCATGGGACAATTAACTGAGATTTAATGAAGTCCCTTTTGTTTCCCCTCAGATTCCTTTCACTGTTTTAGTTTACTTGCACTTGTCTTTTCTCTCACTTTTGCTCTGAGATGAAAGCAGATCTTTAGTTAATAGGAACTGTGTGATCAGATTGGTCTATTAGGGGAATAATGTGAGAGAGAACGAGACAATGGGTTCGTCTACAGACTATTTAGGGTCAAATTTGCGCTTCACATAATGGTCAGTGCAGGTCTTTACCTTGATAATCAGATTTCTGATTACATATCATATCTGCAGAACCCCTGATTTTATGCAAAGGGAGACAAGAGTAATGCTTCACAAGTATCCGTTAATGACAGTGAATTTTAAATGCTAAAATTCAGAAATACAGTATAAGCAGGGCTTGACATTATGTGTCAATTATGTGGATCGTGTGACCAACCCGCCAAATGTGGGTGGATTTTGGTGGGCCACTTTGGTGGGCTGAATTTCATATATATTATAAATTTTTTAATTGTAGTCTTTTAAAAAGGCATCTGAAATAATAAACTAAGTCTAATGTAGAGTCAAAAATATCAACATAATACGCATAAAGCCACCTCTCAGTACTAAATTGAGTTCTTTTTCGCTGCTTATTGCGCTTAAACAGTCAAACACACACAAAATAATGTCAAAATGCCAGTCTTGGTGAGTATTCACGTAAACATAGTCAGTTGTTTTAAGTGAATGTAAACTGTTGAGAAAGAAAACGCATGTGTAACAGTATAATGGATTTGTGCGTCAGGTCTTAAAGTGACAGTAGCCTAATATACCTGCTGCCAAATTATGAGATAATATTAAAAATATCTATATGTCAGTTTTCCCCATGGTATCGATGTCAAAATTGTGGCCAGTAACTTTGAAAATCACTAGCCGAAGTGGCTGGTGGGCAAAAAAGTTAATGTCAAGCCCTGAATACAAGGCACATCCATATTTTTAGCAGCCTTGATTCTGGAGTAAAGAATAATTTTACAAAATCTAAACTTTCTCAGTTCACAGTTACACAAAAATATGAAGCAGCACAACTGTTTTCAACATTGATAATAATCATAAATGTTTCTTGAGCAGCAAATCAGCATATTAGAATGATTTCTGAAGGATCATGTGACACTGAAGACTGGAGTAATGATGCTGAAAATTCAGCTTTGATCACAGGAATAAATTACATTTTAAATTAAATTCAAATTGAAGAGAGTTATTTTGAAATGTAAAAATATTTTACAGTATTTTCTGCTTTTACTGTATCTTTGATCAAATAAATGCAGCCTATGAGCATAAGAGACTTCTTTCAAAAACATTTTTAAAAAATAGTACCGACCCCAAATCTTTGAACGGAACAGTGTATTCCTTTTATTTATGAATTATTAAGTGAACTACACTAAGAAATGCTGGGTTAAAAACAACCCAAGTTGGGTTGAAAATGGGCAAACCCAGCGGTTGGGTTAAATGTTTGAGTAGTTTTATTTAACCCAACTATTGTTTAAAAATTACTATATGGTTGGGTTAAAATGAACCCAAAATAGGTTTTAAATTAAAAATCAGACACATAATTACCAGAGGCAACAATAATAATCAATTTAATAAATGTTTTATTCATTAAACTAAATTATTTAAACATTAAACATATCAATAAATGTTCATTTCTAACATTTGGGTTCATTTTAAGCAATACAGTCATTTTTAAACAATTTTCTAGCACTAACAAGAGTGTTCGTTTTTCCACTGAATTGAGATGAAGTTCTAAGTGTGAAGTGGGAAGATATTGTGGATATTTTTCCTGTAGTCTATATGGTCAATAAACTACCATTTGTGAGGAAATCTAATACACCTGCTTTGTAATAGTTTGTTTTGCTCTCTCACATAGTGGCAGAGCTGCAGAATAGATGATCGTGGTTCCCACAGTTGGCAAAAAGCAGAGATTTGATCCACTCCCTTCAGCCGCACACAGGGAAGCGTCGTTACCAGCGATAGACACCCTCCCTGTGCGAGAAATGAGCAATTGACCCCGGCTGCTACTCTCAAACTGGCGCGTTATCAGAACCTGGGGGAACGTGTTGTCATCTGAATGAGATAGGTTTATTTTCTTCCGTCCGGCATTTGTTCCGATACGCGGGGAGTCTGCACGGAGAGAGGAGGAGCAGCGGGGAACCCGTCACCGACACACGCTGCGAAAAACAAGAAACGGCCGTGAAACGTTTGGCCATCACCCAAATCTCTGCCTCCACCTTCTGTGCGGCCCGCCAGCCTCGGAGAGAAACAGGAGGCGGCAATATTGTGGAACAAATTTCCCCTAATGTGAACCTGCTGGTGGGACTCAAGGGAGGAAGGTGGACTCTTCTGTGTCATTGCTGCTCTACATACACACACTCACACATTCATCTTCAAATCCAGTATCTCTGACTATGTGACGGTGTGTTGTTTTCAGGGAAGTTTCTGTCCAATCACAGCACTACCTGATGCGCCAGTCAAACCCCTGCTGTCTATGCCGCATGTCTGATCAACCTGGCCAAGAAAAGTGTTGTGCTGCCCTTGTTCTGTGCTTTACTTTGCCCTTGAGGTTTGAGAACACTAGCCCACATGTGCCTACACATAATAGCCTGTTAATATATTTGTGCTGAATTCAGCTTCAGGGATTTAAGGAATAGTTCAACCCAAAAATGAAAATTCTCTCATTTACTCACCCTTATGTTGTTCCAAACCCGTATGACTTCACACAAAAGGAGATGCTGGCATGCTCTTCTTTTCCATACCATTAAGGTAAATGTGGACTTATTAGGCTGTGAACAAAAAGCTTCATATAAGTATATTAAAAATAGTTCATACAACATACAACTGGTGGTCTTGAAACATGTTTTTAAAATGTTACAATGCTTTAAAATTACAATGTCTTAACCTGATGCTGAAAAAAATAGCAAAACACATTGTATTAGTTAAAAAATCATCCATCTAGCATGTTTAGAGCAAATATTAAAAGAAAAACATTGTAGGCAGAAGAAAGAACATCTCACAAATCTCACAAAACCTGTCAAGAACATGTCCAGATAATACTGAAATGCAAAATAGGAAAATAGGAAATATTGTACTTAAAGAAAATGAAATATTTTTAAACCATAATATTTTTGTATTATATTTTTAAACTTTTTTGGAAAAATAAATAAATAAACACAACAAAAACAACAAAAAATCTTAATTTTGTTACTATAATTTGGGGAAAAGTATTTATACATCATGGTAGTATTTGTTGTACTAATGCAAATAAAATGCATTAATTAAAAAAATACTGATGGGGCAGGGATGTTTAAATGTTATGAAAATAAATTCCAAAATCTAAAATGCATCATGACCCTGAAAATAGGCATAATGCATGCATTAATTCATAAATAAATAAATAAATGTTATGAAAATAAATTCCAAAATCTAAAATGCGTCATGACCCTGAAAATAGGCATAATGCATGCATTAATTCATAAATAAATAAATAAATGCATAAATAACTAAATAAATAAATATTATGAAAATAAATTCCAAAATCTAAAATGCGTCATGTTCCTGAAAATAGGCATCATGCATGCATTAATTCATAAATAAATAAATAAATGCATAAATAAATAAAAAATATGAAAAAAAATCCTAAATTTAAAATGCGTCATGATCCTGAAAATAGGCATAATGCATGCATTAATTCATAAATAAATAAATGCATAAATAAATGAGTGTTATGAAAATACATTCCAAAATCTAAACTGCATCATGATCCTGAAAATAGGCATGCATTCATTCATAAATAAATAAATGCATAAATAAAAATTTTATGAAAATTCCAAAATATAAAATGCGTCATGATCCTGAAAACAGTCATGCATTAATTCATAAATAAATAAATTCATGAATAAATAAATGTTATGAAAATAAATTCCAAAATCTAAAATGCGTCATGATCCTGAAAATAGACATAATGCATGCATTATTTAATAAATAAATAAATAAATGCATAAATAAATGCATAAATAAATAAATAAATAAATACACACATGCATACATACACACTAACTAACCCATTTTGGAGGTGAAATGTGCCCAGGACATGTTTTTACAAAATTCACCATTTTAGTTGATTATCAAGAGAGGTCAAGTAGAGAAAGACTCTTCTCAATCTAGACTGGCATAGCAGTGCTGAAGAGTCCAAACACTCTCCTTTTAGCAGTAAAACCCTTATGAAACCCTCTAGACCAACAGTGAAAAGCAGACCTGTTAGCAGTAAAAGACGATACGGACCCTCGTGTGCTATTGTTACATGAGCAGGAAGGCGCATAATCAATCTGAAGTGTGTGTTGTGTGTGTTTGTTTTGGGGGGAATGGAGTTGGCGAATGTCAATGATTTCCATAGCAACAGTGAGGGTCCCCAGCTGTCACGTCTGGGCAGAGATATGTGTCATGAGCCTGGGGACCACTTAACCTAAACGGGAGTTTAACTCAGGGAGTTCAGGGTCTGTCTGCACAGATTTCTGCTTAAAATGCAAAGATGGGGACCCAAGGGGACCCGCAGCACCAGGGCCCGTGTCATCCAAGAAACACAGGCGATGCGCACTTGCTCTTTAGATATAATTAAGCCTCAACTCCAGGCAAGTGAACTGGAGAAGAGAGGGAAAACATGGAATTAGAAGAGATTCCAACGTCTGAACAAATACTGCAGCTACCAGAATGTGAAGGAACAACTTCAAATCACAAACCAAAAATGGGATCTCTTCAATAATCGCAACTGTTTGAGATGTAAATTGAGACTTTTAATACCAAGATACCAATGTCTGCAATCAAATCTTAAAAAAAAAACTGATGAATTTTAGGGGGAAATATGAGACAAAGTTGATACATAAATTAAACATGAGCCTCCTGAGCTTTTAAAGAGCAACTTCTGAGTGAAATAAATTGCTTCCGCTTTCTACGTTACGCGTGACCTTTCCAACATGATTACGTAATGTGTGGAGCATCGCAGAGGACGAGCATTTGTGGTTAAAAAGTATATACATTTTTTTTTTAGAAAATGGCCAATCGTTTCGCTAGATAAGATTCTTATTCCTTGCCTGGGATCGTGTAGAGCGTTTTGAAGCTGCACTGAAACTGACATTTGGACCTTCAACCCGTTGAACCCCAGTGAAGTCCACTATATGGAGAAAAATCCTGGAATATTTTCTTCAAAAACCTTCATTTCTTTTCGACTGAAGAAAGAAAGACAATGAACATCTTGGATAACATGGGGGTGAGTAAATTATCAGGAAATTTTAATTCTGAAGTGAACTAATCCTTTAAGCAAAAATCTCCTTTTGCTCTCCATTTAATCTCATTGCCTTCTAGGAGGAACTATAGAGATATTAAAAAGATGTCAATTATCATTTTTCTTTCTGATAGTAAATGCATCCTAATTCTGATTGATGCTCATATCAATACCCTCTGTGTTCCTACTACTGTCCCCTGCTCTCAGATAGATCATTATAAACTTGTGAAAGTGATGTTCAGCTATGCATTATTAATCTGCCTTCATTCTAATTACCAGATCGATAATTTCAGTCTGGGATAAGTAGTGTGTTTGGTCGGGTCAGCGGAGGCAACCTCTCTTTGAATGCGCGGAGTGTATTTTTTCCCCTGCCACACCAGCGACAGCTCCGACATAATGCCCCTGTTGTTTCTGAAAGGGAAAACGCTGCATTGTTTCGGACGGTCCCCTTCTGGACGGGAAGGCCTGGCTAATCAAATGCCTGTTTTTCTCTGCAGCTGGTTTTCAGGAGGTAAAAGAGAGCTGACCTCCACCTCCCCTCCATCCGTATGCTCCGTCTCTCTCCCCCCAGGGACCCTTCAGCCGGCTTTAGGGGCAAAATGAGGTGTAAGTCTATTAAAAGGGTGTTTGTGCCCCAGTCAATGTCCCAGTGGGAGTCCCTGCTTTCTCATTCAGGTGCAGCTAATTTCCCTTATTCTCCTCATGGCCTGACATACGGCCGCCATGCAGAGACAAGGCATTAATAAACGATTATAGAGATTAGACATCCAAAAGATGAAGGCCTAGGCCACACTTCAAAAGACGATCAGACAGAGCGCTAAAACCTGATGCTCGCACACACACACACACACACACACACGTTATCAAGCACCCAGAACTAGGGTCACAAAGTTTCGGGAATTTTCAAAATTGGAAACTTTCATTGAAAATTAATAGGAATTAGTGTGAATAAACTGGAAATTTGCAAAATTGCAGGTTCGCACATGACAGGGAACTTAAATGTAGTTGGAAAGAAACATCTTGCAGAAAGGACTTGGTTAAAAGAACCAGATTTAATGCAAATTCAGTTGAATTTCTACCCTGCGCATTCCTCAATCACAGCACAGTGCTATTGAGGCCACACCCCCTGAATCTGCTTTTGAACGAATTTTACATTTTTATTGGGATTTTTCATAGGGAATATGTTTATTTTATTCAACATTCATGCTTTTTTGTTTTTCAAAAAAAAAAAAAAAAGATTAAAATTCTACTCAAATAAAATAAATCAGTCAAATATTTAATTTTTAAAATATGTATTACGTTGCATGCATGTCTGCTTATGACCAAACAAAATGTTTATATTTATCGCATATTTCCAATTAATTCCTGTTAAGTTTCCAACTTGGAATATTTCCAAAATTTCCCCATCTTAACTTTACATGGAAAGTTTCTGGAAAGTTTCCAGAAATTTACCGAAAATTTTCCGCCCTTTGCAACCCTACCCAGAACACCCTAGCAACTGCATAGCAATGAGCTAAAAACACTAAAGGTGATGATACACGGGGCAACTTTTTGAACAATGTTGCAGAGCGATGTTGCTTTGGGCACTTTCCCATTGAGAATGGGCAACCAATTTCTATCTAGATAATTTGGATCGAAATTTGTTGCCCATTCTCAATGGGAAAGTGCCCAAAGCAACATCGCTCGGCAACATTGTTCAAAAAGTTGCCCCGTGTATCATCACCTTATAGGGTTAATTCACCCAAAAATGAAAGTTATGTTATTAATTACTCACTCTCATGTCGTTATAAACCCATAAGACTTCAGCGCTTCCAGGTTCTACGTCAGAACAGTGACTCAATATTGGCCGGCTCCTACGTCAGCATCACACGCATGTGTCGCGCTGCTCACGTGAACAGCGTCAGCCAATAACGAGCCTGGAAGCGCTGAAAAGAAACGGCGTAGGAGAATGACACAGAAGAGAAGAAATTGTTGAATAAAGTCGTTATATTTGTTTTGTTTTTGCACACAAAAAGTATTCTCGTCACTTCATAAAATGAAGGTTGAACCACTGCAGTCACATGGACTATTTTAACAATGTCTTTAGTACCTTTCTGGACCTTGAAAGTGGTGGTTAAATTGCTGTCTGTGGAGGAGTCAGACAGCTCTCGGATTTCATCAAAAATATCTTCATTTGTGTTCCAAAGATGAACGAAGGTCTTACGGGTGTGGAAAGACATGAGGGTGAGTAATTAATGACAGAATTTTTATTTTTGGGTGAACTAACCCTTTAAGACATACAGAAACGGACTTTGTTTACAAGAATACTTGCCAAGAAGGCATTTTGACAATTTTGTTTGAATATGTCTGTTCAAGCACAAGAAGACGTAAAAGAGAGCTCAATTCAGTATTCGCGTGCCATCTGAGACTCAGATTTCTTGGAACTCAATTCTATGAGTAACTAATTGAGTTCCCTTTTTCGTCTTCTTGAGCTTTAATATTTCAATTGTCAAGGCTTAAACTTTTGTGACGATGCAGCACCGACCATCAACTGTCCCGAGCGTCACATTCATGTTCTCACAATTTTGCATTGTTAGAATTCATAAAAATATTACCGGCCAACTGGCGATTGAGACTATTTCATATACTCGCCAACACAGATTTTTACTAACATTTGGCGCTTCGCGAGTGTTAATTTTAGACACATCCTTAAAGATGTCACTAGTGCACAAGCACTCTAAAATAGAGCTCAAAGCATGGTTAAATTAACCAAAATATTTAAAAAAAATATCCAAATGACTTAACTTAATAGAAAGACAGCCCTCCTCCAGTAGCCAAAGCTTCAATTCTTTGCTCAAGAACACAAAAGACACAACTTAACTCCCATAACCTCTGGGTAACTCGTCCAGATCTTTAAGCACAACATTAAAATTTATACTCAACAGAACATAAACGTTACACACAAGGGCAAACCCACAATTCAGCAGAGCACATGAAACGTGAGGGCTTGAAAACATACTGATAATATCATTCCATCATTGGTGAAAGGAAGTGAGGGGGGAAAAAAGCACATTTATCAAGGCGAAAAAGTGTAAATGGAGGTGGTCCTCATTCAGCCTTCGCCCTGAAATGGGATCCCTGCTTTATCAAAATGAAACGGCTGCCAAGATTGGGAAAGTAACAATTGCATTCATGGACTCTCTTCTTCACGAAAAGAGCTAATTAAGGGCTGGCAATTTTAGCGTCGCACATTCAGACTCTTTAATTGAAAAGAAAATAAATACGACCAGGAAGGAGAACGTATGTGACTGTGGAAGGAAGGCAGATGGCAACAAATAGCTGCGAATTATAAAGTCAATGGCTGCTCCCAGCATTGTGCGAACTGATGACTTAAGGACCGACTCCGTATGGTATCAAAAAGCCAATTGAACCTTTTTGAATTTGAGCTCCAATCTGGCAGAAGTTCAACTTTAATTGAAAAGTTTTCAATTTTAGAGTAATTCTGGTTTTCAAAGACGTGCAAAGAAAGAATTGCGAAGGCCTCCGTTCTAATAAATGGCAGAATGTTTTCGCCCCATCTTTTTTGGCTCAGTCTTGATTGTGTAATTGTTTGATAATTCATCTCGGAGGTCTAATTTACCCCCTGTTGGGTGGGCTGTATGTTGCTCGGTATTTTCCGCTGACTCTGATAAGAACTAGCAGAGAGATGGCTGGGCTCTGTAGGTGGGCGTCTATTTAAACACGTAACAGTTTGCATTTCATTCATGTTAACCCTTTAGGCAATCGCCATTTATATGCTAAACTTACAAAGAGTTGGAAGCGGCAATTTAACAAAGTTTAAAAAACATGGCTTGTCTTTGCACATGGCCCATTTTTTTCTGAGAATTGTCAACATCTTTCTGTAAGGACTACTTTTAGGATATTTTTTGTCATTTGGAGCTTTTCTGTATCTATCCAGTTTAAGTTGCATGGAAAGAGCCATTTTAAACATTCTGCCTCCAATCTCTTTGTGTTTAAGAGAAGAACACAATGACAAAATGCTCTCCTTTTTTTTGATAAAGTATTCAAACAATGGCTTTTTTAACCATCAGTTAACTGCATATTTGATTTTAGGATTCAATGTTGCCATTTCACATTCCAAATTGTCTTTTTTGACTGGAGAACCCTGCTGTTTGTTTCCTTTCACCTGTCAATCAAGCTATCAGAAGTAGGCCACACCCACATTTGCCTTTTTGTCTGAACCACAGGAGGCCTATTTAAGTGAACTGAATCATACACTCAAATCACATTCAGCTCTACTGTTAACTCCTAATTACATCAATGGCCTGCATTTTTATGCCAGTTTTCCTCTGATTTAACTGATAAATTTAGTGTCCATGCACGCAAACACACAGAATAAGAGCATTTCCTTTGCTGTTTGGGTTTGTTAATAAGATTTCAAAGTCAAAGCCAGAATTAACACTGCATACTGACAATTCTGATTAGGAAAGATTAATATAGCAAGATTTTTACATTGCATGCATGTTTTATCATCTACCAGGCAAAACAGTCAAATTTCGACATTTATTCTGATGCAAACACAACCAAGTATCTGCGCAAGAATATAAACAGAAAGCCACGGAGGGATCAAACCAGTGCGTTTCCTCCTGTAGCTGCTGGCAGATGGGTAAAATCACTCAGCCACAGTAACAGCTGCCATTTCTTGTAAAGTTCTGATTGCTTCAGTAGTTGAGTTTTCAGCAGTCTGCGATAATGAGAGCATCTCTCCAGCTATATGATCACATACCATAGATTGCGTTATCTTGATTTTACATTATAGGACATATAATTCTACACTCAATATAGGGAACATTTCAACAGCTTGTGTCTAAATAGAAACATGTAATATAATTTCAACAACTCCTAAAACAGGCCATGCTGTTGACATGAGCGAATCCAGTGAATGCATGAAAAACTAGATGACTTGAATCCAGACAGTTCAGGTTACATGCAAGTGAGATGCTCTTTATTCTGACTATGTTCTGAAGATAAACCAAAAAAAAAAAAAAATTAACGCTGGGTATTGACACAAATTTCATAATTCAATTTCGATTCACAAGCTTGCACTTTAAATCAATTCCGTAATTCAATTTAGATTTAATATAGATTAATTTGGATACATATCAGGTACAATACATGTGAAATTGTCTGTCAGTCAGTAATATTAGGCTACAGGTTCAAATTAACAACTGATGTGTATACAAACATTGTTTATAAGTAAGTTTTTATAATTAATAACTATGTTTTTACTCCAATTTGTTTTTGAAATATAGTGGTTTGTTTTCATAACAGATTTATTCAAATATACATTAAATTTTCTATGAACAGGTTAAGTAAAAATATAATTAATATCTAATGCAGTGCATATATTTAGCCAAATGCTGCTCTCTAGAGGTCAATTTTCTAGCTAATGCTAAAGCTATGTTCATTGAATGGCTTTTCTGAGGTAAATGTATTGTTTACAAGCTATCAACGTCTTTCCTCTGTTGAAACACTGATTGAGCGATTACATCAGACATGATACATTTCAGTAAGTTGTGCTGTATTTTTTTAAACATACCTTCTGATGTCCATTCATGTTTATTTTGTGCTGGTAGTAAAGCGGAAGAGATGATAAGTTCACGTGCGATAGAGTGAGGCGCTAGCGATCTGTGTGATGACCATAGACTGTAAAAAAACACATTAAAGAGCTCCAAAACGACATTTATTGTCTGAATTTCGTAATACAACTTACAGAATGCTAAAGGTGAGACTTTCTTACATATCATAAGTAAGAGAGCCGAAAGTTTACCGCATTTTTTTAGATGGTAGGCACAACAAATAATGGTTAGAGAAGTTTTGTTTGCGCTGAAAACTGAAAACAGCATAGACTAAAATATTGATTCTTGGGATTTAAGATAAATTTCAGTTCATTAAAATGAGAATCGATTAAAATTGAGATAAAAAGATATTTTCAATCCTGCCTTAAAATAAATATTTCACTTTGTGGTACCAATTTTTTTTTTTTTTTTTTGCTTTGCTCTCTGGCTGTTAAAAGTATTTTCTGATGTATGGAACCAAAATCCCCTCTGTAAAAACCTAAAAACAAGAATTTTGAACATGGCTTTCTCCAATTGTTATATTTCTGCCCTGGAAATTCGTTCAAATTAGTGCATATTTAATTAAACAATGCCTCATGTGCATATTTAAACATAAAAAATAAATTAAAAAAAACTTGTAATACAAAACAATTGTCTTACTGTGATTAATAAACAGTGGGAAGTATGGTATCTATGAGTTTAATTTTACCCTATTCAAATATACTGTAGTGTCTTGCCTTAAATGATTTTCTTACAGTTCTGAATATTTTATTTAATTCTATAATATTCTAACACACAAAAAAAAAAACAGGCTTTAACTCATTAAAAGTATCTTCTAGGGCCCCATTGTCAGCGATAGGTCTATGATCTAAGAGAAACTGGTTCTCGCTCACACTGCATCAGAGAGCTTGATGTTGAGCTGAAATGTCTCTCAGGAGGCTTTTCTCTGAGCATCAGGCTGCGTCTGATAGAGCAGAGAGGTGACACTGGATTCACTAGATTTTCCTCTCAGACAGACATTATGCAGCGCGTGTTGAGGAACGGGGCAGATTTTCCCATGAGTCTCTTTCACACAGTTCTTCCCATTTCAGCCGAGAGGATGAATTCTGAACTCAGTGGAAATGTAACAGGAAGATTCAGTTAATGGAACTACCGTGCTGGGAATATAGGCACACGTTCACACACAGGAAAATGTGTTTAGCGTTACTGCGAATGTGAGGATATGTAAAGTCAGTTTCATTATAAAACCTTTTAAATGGGACGTATCATGGAAAACAGGATAAGACGAACCAGTGGACAACCTTTCAAAATGTAAGAGTGGAAAATGTCCATGAAAAACCTTGACCCTAAAAATAATGCTATGTAAAATGCACTATATGAAGCAATACAGTGATTTTACCTAGGGTAGGTCAAAAAGTGATTTGGGATGAAAATCAGGGTAACACACAGCCTTGAGTGCCTTACTGAGTTAATAAAACAATGTCAAAAGCAGTAGGATGAGACACCAATGTTCAAAAATAGCTTAATGTATTAAAAATAAAAATTACATTTCCAGCAAGTGACATACACTACTGTTCAAAGGTGTGGTGTGAGTGTGACGTCTCTTCTGCTCACCAAGGCTGCATTTATTTGACAAAAAATACAGTAAAAAATTGTTAAATATTTTTATAATTTAAAATAATTGTTTTTATTTGAAAATATATTAAAATGTAATTTATTTCTGTCATGCAAAACCAAATTTTCAGCATCATTACTCCAGTCTTCAGTGTCACATGATCCTTCAGAAATCATTCTAATATGCTGATTTGCTGCTCAAGAAACATTTCTGATTATTATCAGTGTTGAAAACTGTTGTGCTGTGGAAACCATGACACTTTTTTTTCAGGATTATATTATATTTATAAATTCAAAGGTGGCTCATTCAATCAAAATTTATAGTCAAACTATCTGATAATGTCCATTTAAGACTTTAAAATAATCAAAACTACAAATAGATTGATTGGTTTGCTCCACAGTTTAAGTTATTAGCAACAGCATATTGTGAAACCAATAAAATAGACTGCCAGAAAGAAAAAAAATTGAAAAGACATCAGTCTATTTGGAAAGAGATACAATTCTAATGCCCCCTTGATGAGCATGAAATGGTTCGCTCCACCTGAAGATGAACTGTGGCTGGAACAAAAGAGCGTGAGTCCCAGAGGGGCGTCCCACTGTTTGTCATTCAGGCAGTGACAGTAAATTTGATGTGTTGCTGATCAGCTGGCAGTATCAGCATATGTGTGTCATTTCTACACAGCCAAAGGGGCTCAACCTGAGGTTATTGATCCTTCACCAGTTCATTTCAACTTAATTGTCCTTGAAATGAGGTTCACACACACGTCTACCTGCATAAGAAACCTTGATGGACAGATTGATTGATTGATTGATTGATTGAATTGTTTGGAAATTTTAACTGTTTTGTTTTTTATCTATTCATTCATTCAATACAAATGAACACAAACTGAAATGTGCGGAGCAATTACAGATATTCCCACACGGCAATTAATGTAATTATGCAAAAACAAAAAACAGATCAACCTACTAAGAAGCTCACAACCATCCACAGAAGCCTAGAGTTAAAAGAATAGTTCACATGAAAGTGAAAATATTACTCATGTCATTCCAGCCTTTTGTATCTTATTAGATATATTATAAAAAAGCAGCATAAAAGTGGTTCATACAACTCATTCAAGTCATACGAGGAACAGACTAAAATGATTTTCAGCGAATAAAGATGTATATTTTGTGCTTTTCCTGACAGCTACTGAATATGGCTTCAAATGACTTGAAATATAATGCACAAATCATATTGATTAATATTATGGTGCTTGTAAGGTGCATTTTGAACTTTTTAGAGTTTTGCAGTATAAATCACCATTTTCATTTATATGTACGAAAAACCTTGGATAAAAGCTTAGATATTCCGTTTCACAGAAGAAATGCAAGTTGGAATGATATAAGGATAAGTAAATGATGTTATTATTGTCAACTGAAATAAAAAAGTTAAAGTATGAAAATTAGTAAAAAAAAAAATTAATTAAATTAAAATTAATTAAAAAGTATAGAAAATTTTTTAAAAGCAAAAACAAACAAACAAAAAAGACATAAAATTACTAAAACTTAAAACTTAAATTAAAAGTGAAAACTAAAAATATAACAAAAGCTCATTTAAAAAATATTAATAAATAATATAATAGCATATATACATAATACTAAGAATAACACTGGTAAACGATGACCTTACAGTGACACACATCTTCTAATTAAGCCTAACCAGCACAACCACACACATAACCACATATTCACACACATCTCAACACTAAACACACTGCTGTAGCCTGATCACACACACACATATGAACATATGCACAACACAAATGGCAAACCACTTCTCTCTTTCCATCACATGCACAGTTCACAATTTATTGATTAGTCTATATCTTCATATCTACCAGGAACATGACAAGAAGGATGTCTGACCGGATGTGAATGAATAAAGAGATATATAAAAGGAAAAGTTGGCCATTTCTCAGTGAGGGACTGAAATCAACTTTTCATGTTTACTTTCATATTTCTAAACACGCTTTGAAATGCTGATTTTATCAATCAAAATTGGATCATTTAAAGAGTCGGAAAAACAACATAGCACAGAATTCATGATAGCAATCTCATACACTTACTAAGTTTGTGCTGTTGTGTTCCCTCCAAAATGATGTCACATCCTGGTGCATGAATAGGAATATTACACACACACACACACACACACAAACAGGATGTAAGTTTCATTGAGAACACACGAAAACCTCAAAAATAATCAAGAATTAGAACAATATTCCCAAGATTTATTTTTATTTCATTTTTTTTCCCCAAATTTTCCCATTTGTGTTTCAAAGAAGCATAAAAGTCATATGGATTTGGAACATCATGAGGATGAGTAAATAACAGAAATTTAGTTATTAATATATATGATAAATATGATTTAATATTAAATATACTGCATTATTTTTAAATACCCTAAATATTTTTCTTTTCCAAGATTTTGTGCACTTAAAAGCAAAACTTCAAAATAAGTTATTTTTAAAGATATACTACATCTAGCAGATCAGTGCAGATGTAAAAAATACAGTCTCTTTTGATCAGAAAATAAATTATTTAAGATGTTACTATATGAATATGATGTTAAATCATGGCCCTTCTGTGTACACTTAGCCACACACATTTTGTATGCCAGGGGCCACGTGTCCTGCACTAACGGACATAAATAAGTCAAAACATGTAATAGGGAAATGTTAACACAAGGGAAAGATTTAATTTGCATGGCAGATTAGGGGTCTTGTGGAGAGTCAGTGCCGCAGGCCGGCCTCTGAAGTAATAGGATCTAGTCTCCTAAAATCCGTTAAAACAATTGAGTAAAACCAAATACAACCCACCATGAGAACGTTTGACTGGTATCCCACTGCGTCTCTGGAGAGAGAAACACACACACACACTGTAATGCCTGAGGCACATACACACACACACACTCAGTACCAGACGTGTATGAGAAAAGACGATGGAAAGACAGAGAAAGAGGGAAGACACACAAGACTGATTAACTACAGACAAAGGTCACATTTCAATATTTTTGAACATTTGTCACATTTCTGATCCAGTTTGACAGGACAAACTCAAAGTCATGCATATTTAGTTTTAAATATGCATGGCTTTGTATTATTGGTTTAGTATTATTGGTTTAGTTTATTTTAGGTTTTGCATGTTTAAAATACCATGTTCATCTTTAATCCACGTTGAATAAGAATATATATTTGCCTGAAAATGTATTTGGACATTTAAGAAGGTGAAATGTCATTGCATCGGGTTATTTTCTCAGAATGAAATTTTCTTCATGATTTTTGCTCATTGCTCATTTATTTGAGTCAACTAGTGTTTTATACTGGATGTATGAGCCCTAGATCTATTGTTTTATCACTTTAAACCTAATTAGCTTCTTTCTGGGAAATATGTTGCTGGAAATTTGATATTATGTTTTTCTAATGCAGTGACTTGAAGATATTTTAAGTGTACAAATACTTCTTGGTGGCACCGTACAGTGTGTAATGAATACATGTAAGGAAATGTAATATTACTGTTCATTTACAGATAAAAATGAACTATAAAATTAAACTCATTACGAAGGCGGTGTTGGTGTTTGACCTATATCTGTGTCTGTAGAGATCATGGATCTTATGCATGAGGGAAACCAGTGCTGCAGGCCTTCTAAAACAAACACACAATGAAGAAAAGACTTGGAGAAAAGAGAGGATTTAGAAAAGATTCAATGACCAGTAGCGGCACCACATGGAATAATGAAAATAATTACTTTTTCAAACAGGTTTCCTAAAGGCAGCCCATCCCCCTTTCATCATTGGTCAGATAAACAGATAGCCCCGCCCCAAATTAACTTCATTGGTTGAGCCAAACAACATTTAAACCAACTTAAAGTTAAAATGTAGTCCCCATAACGTAGGGTATACCTGAACCACACACACACACACACATCTCTCTGGCTCTTACAGTAGATGGCTGGGATTTAATTTGTAGAAACACCTTCCTCTGAAACTCCACAGCGGGAAGTAATTAGCGAGTTTTCTTTAGCGAGCCGCTAATGCTGGAGGATCTCTGTGGGGCCTCCCTTTCAAAACCAACGAAAAAAATCCCTTTCAGAGGATTTAGCCATTTATGTAACTCTCCAATTATCAAAGTTTTCTGACCAGGCTGTGTTTATATGACTCATAAAGATCTGGCACAGAGAAAAGAATAACACCAGCCTCCCCACATGACACACACCACTGCTTTATGCACCACTGCGCTGCTTTTGTAGTAGTAGAAAAAGTTGAAATTGTTAGGAAAGGACATTCTAAGAAAGCTTTAAAAACAGAGAAGCAATTCTTCAAAAAAGGTCTGAATTATATATATTAGGACTGAATGTTTTATTTATTTACTTTTCAAAGCTTGACAGCCCCTGGTCACAGTCCGTTTTCATTCTGCTAAATTTCTAATTTTCTGTTTATGTATGTGTTTGTGTATGTGTGTAACACGGATCCACCTATGACTTTCCAGTGCCAGACATTCAGCAATTCCCCACAGAGACACGAGCTACAAAGCCCTGAGTGTGTGTGTGTATCTCTACCTGTTTCTGGGTGGTCTAAGATCTTGACTTCTTTTGTGTAGACTTTCGACTCTCTAAAGCTCAATGTGAGGGGTTCTCCATTACCTGCGAGGAGCTCATATCTCCCCCCATCTCTCTCTCTCTTCCTATTTCATTCTCTCTCTCTTAATATTCATACAGATGCAGTCCTAAAGATAGGGTGACCAGACGCCAGTCCCAATTCAGCTCTATTTTTAGTGTCCCAACTTATTATGAATAAAAAAACATGTTTTGTCCCGTATTTCTTATTTCCTAAATTGTCTCTACTATGTGATCATTTAAAAGCTAGTAGCAGCAGTCTTTTGTCAAGCGAGAATAGCCTAATCAACGGTAGCCAATCTTGTCATAGTATATTTTGGAGAACAAAATTACCATCCAATCATAATTCGTTATGGTTAACTTGCCGTTAGTGAAGGCAGGTAAATTAGAGAGCGCGGAGTAGATCAAGTTTGACGTGAAGATGTCAAAGAAGTGTGTGTGTACCTTTTTTTTTACAGTCTATAGTGTGTACATTTAATGAGGATCTCCAAAAAAGAGTTTATCAAGTTATTATTGTGAAAAAATAACTCAATGTGTTATCGCGCTGAATGACACTCTCTCGACTCTCATAGTGTATTATGGGTATTCTCTTGAGCATGCCGGTTGTACACTCGTTATTGCAGTGCATTGTGGGATTGAATGAGTGCACTCAACATCGTCCACTATGGTTTCGGACACCACTACAAATGGCTGTCCCCTCAAATAGTGCCCTATTTAAGGGTATAGGGGGCGATTTCAGACACAGCCACAGACACAGTTGTCAAAATGGCCATCATGTGGAGTGTCTCACGTAAATACAATCGGTTATGGCTTAAAGTGACAGCAGCCTAAAATACCAGTTTGTGTCATTTATTACACACCCTCATGTCATTCCACACCCCTACGACCTTTGTTCATCATCGTGGTTCGAGCGCCAAAGTCAAACGAGGCTTCCTTACGTCATAAGTGTTTTGAAATTTCAATGGTTCACCACTGGGGGGCGCGCCAAACCACTAAATTGGAACAAAAGATTCATAAAGCTTCGAAGCTTCATGAAGCAGTGTTTTGAAACCGCACATCACTAGATATTGTTGAATAAAGTTGTTATTTTGGGTTTTTTGGTGCACCAAAAGTATTCTCATCGCTTCATAACATTAAGGTTGAACCACTGTACTCACATGAACTGTTTTAAATACGTCTTTAGTAGCTTTCTGGGCATCTGAAAGTGTTAATTGTCTTGCTGGCAATGCAGGCCTCACTGAGCCATCGGATTTCATCAAAAATATCTTAATTTGTGTTCCAAAGATGAACGAAGGTCTTACGGGTGTGGAACGACATAAGGGTGAGTAATTAATGACAGAATTTTCATTTTTGGGTGAACTAACCCTTTAATGTTACTCAAACAACAAAAGAAGTTAAATTAATGTAAACATGCTAAATAAACCTGAAAAACATAGTTTATTTAATTAGTAACTTTTATCGTATTCGTCATAGGCCTTTTGTTTGTAATTTGCTTCTTTGTTATTTTTTTATATAACAAAAATAAAATAACTATATGATATATATCGTTATTATGAAATAAAATTTCGCACATAATCAAATATTGGGGCCGTCTCACGACCAATTCATACGTATTTTACAAGGTGGCTAATTCGTACGAATTCATACAATTTGTCTAAAACCCAGTGACGGGTAGGTTTAGGGGCTGGGTTAGGGGTAGGCCATTTGTACGAATTCATGTGAATTTGGCAACTCGTAAAATATGTACGATTTAGCAAAAACATATGAATTCGTACGAGTGAGGTTGTACGAATTAGCCACCTTCCTGTCCATCCCATCCCGTATTCCACCATGAGAAATCTGGTCACCCTAAGTCCTTAAAGAACATATGTATCATCATTTCAAAATTATTTTTATTTTAATGTTTTAATAAGCAACATTCAAATTGCAATATGTTCATTATAATAGTACACATTTTTAAGGATACTGTTGGCTGTGTGAAGAATTGCTTATATTCCTCTATGAAAGTCGTTTTGGATAAAAACATCTGCTATGCAAATAAATTTATAACAGGATCTGTAACAATCAATGTGGTTGAATGAAACCTAAGCAGGGGACATGTGAAATGTCATTGCTTGTGTTTTGTTGGGTGGTTTTCTGTATACTGTCTTCATATCTGCATTCATCCTGGGGAAAGCATGTCCTCAACTGGCCACTGAGGGAACTGCATGCTCCTCATACTCATATCAGAATGGCTCTTGCTCTGTATGGGAGAAATGTGCCCACAAAACAGATAAAAGCAATAAAAGAAGTTTAAAGTGTCTCAGATCACTGGGACGTTTTACAGAGGAACCCAAAGGCCTCAGCTGGAGCCGAATCGAGCCATATGGCAGCGTCCCCCGACAGATCAAATCAGCTGGTGTCGCTCTGTGTGTGTGTGTTGAGAGTGTGTTGTGCAGTCGGACCCTCCTCCCCTTTTTATATAAAGGATGAATGGAGCCTCTTTTCTGAAGGGCCACTTCCTGAGAACCGTTTAGTGTTTTTAATGACTGCTGAGTGACATAAACAGGGTTAAATCTCCTCACAGAAGGACCTCTGGCTTACTCCTCTGACTCTGTTTGTGAGTAAACCTGTTTGCTCGACTCCTCTCAGCTTGTAGACTTTGTCGTTGGGATTTTCAGCAGGAAGTTTCATTCCTAATCCGCTGGAGTGGATTCACTTTGTGTGTTCAAGGCAACAAAATATTTAGAGCTTGAGTCACAAAACCCATTCATGACAAAACCTAATTGACAACAGAAGCAAAAGACCACAGCGAGAGATAAATGTGTGCTTTTAAAAAGGCTCATATCTGGGATTCCTCACACAGCAGGAGTCAATGAATGATGTCGGGCCCCGTCTTCTGTTTTAGCCAACACAATGATCATCCGGTGGGGTCCCTGTCAACCTCATTTAAGAGCCAGGTAGATCTTTTTTCAAACACCTGTCTGCCTGAACTAGTTTAAATAAGACTGAAGTTATAAGGGACTTACTTTTACTTACTTTTTAAACACATGCACCTGTGCAGCATATACTGAAAAAGAGTTTATTCGTTTCAAAGAAATTGTTCACAAATTAAACTAAGCAATTTGATCATGCATTGAACAAATCAGTGGCTTATTTACTGGCATATTTACATAGAGCTGTATTTACTTACATATACAATTATTTTTTGGAGTTAAATATGTAAAAAGTATGTTTAGGAACATGTGAAGACATTTAAAATCAAAACTATTAATTTTTTGCTGGGTAACACTTTACAACAAGGTCCCATTAGTCCCTGTTCATTGTTATAGTTCATGTCAACTCAGGGTCTATTAAATAATATTAACAGATAAAACTTTTGAATTAAATATTTCACATAACCGATATATGCTTTATAAGTATTTTTCATTGTAAGTTCATAACTAATGTTAACAAGAACCTTATTGTTAAGTGAATATGAGAATGCAAACACCCACAAAGGAAGCATCACAACTGAGATCCATTTAATATCTTGGTTGTTTCTCTACACAGCAATGACATAAAATTATAGTCAAATAAGGACTTTTCTCACTGCGCTTAACCAAACAGAGAAACGTTTCACTCTTGTAATTTAGAAGCAGGGTTAGCACCACTTTTTGCTCGGGGTTATGAAACTCTGCTTCGGAGCAGGGTTAGTACCGCTTTTGCATTGGGGTGCCAAACTTGTCCAGTGTGAACAAAGTCCCTTTAAGACAAGTCATTTCACTCAGCAGCCATCTTTGAAACGCCTCTCGGGCATCCAAGTGCAGCTCCTATCTCTTTGAATGGGGAAACATCAAATTCTCTAAAGCTGTTTGCCAAGCTTTCGATTAAATTTCATATTTAAAATCACCAATGAAATCTGACAAAAACTGTCTCGTAAATTTTGTTTCTAAATGCTCGAATCATGACAATACACAGTCGGCAATGAGCAAAACATTTCGCGTGCGGTGTTCAACCAATCAAAGACCCTGCCACGCAAATATGCAAATAAGAACGTTAACCCGGGGATTAGGAATGTAGGCCTGCAGTGTGAAAAGTAAGCTTATGAATTGGGAGTGGGGGGGAATGTATTGACATAGATCTTATGTTTATTATGATAGTTTCATCCTTACATCTACTATAATACAATATTTTATCACTTTTGAGATTGTCTTGATGGTCTAGTGGTAGAATTTTTGTTCAGCGTGCCAGAGGTTCTGGGTTCTAATCCGCCTTTGTATAATTTATTTTATTTTTTTCTCATTTAAACCAAAGATGTTCATCAGTGTATATCAAGAGCAGGAACACGTTTATGTGCATTCTGTTTTGTTATTTCACCGGAATGAATATAGAGTCTCCACAACAGCGTTAAGCGATAGATTGAAGCCTCGTCCATGTGAAGACTATCCCACCTGTCCCACGCACAAATTACGCCTATGACCACTGGTAAAATAGCCTATGAGCAGTGAGGCAGGATACCAGATATCTTCAAATTATTTTCAGATCACTTTTTAATAAACTAAAGGTCTGTTAAACAGTCACTTGTTTTTTTGTTTGTTTGTTTTTTTTTTTTTTTTTACTTTTTGCTTTTCTCTGAAGTGAAGCCGTAGAATGTTACGGCTATATACTTAGCAAACGTAAACCAATCGCGTGCCTCATATTAGGACAGTCACGGAAACACAGCATGCTGTATAAACATGTCGTTTTAGCGTTTGAGGGGGAAAAAAAAAACATTTTGTGTGCGGCATTCGTCCAATCGGTGAACCTGCCATCACAAATAAGCAAATAAGAATGTTAACATAAGGTGATGATACACGCGGTAACTTTTTAAGCAATGTTGCAGGGCAATTTTGCTGAGTGATGTTGCTTGGGCACTTTTCCAATGAGCAGGAATAACAAATTTCTATCTGGATACTTTAGATCTGTATTCTCAATGGGAAAGTTCCCAAGCAACATCGCTTGGCAAAACTGCCAGGCAGGCACTGTTTTTAACTGGTATAAGATGTGTTTTTGTTGATCCGTCCATATGTGATCATTCACTCGTCTTTTATTTTTAGCCTCATTCTGTTCTGATGTGAACTAGTGTCCTCCAATAAGCAAAGGTCAAAGTTCAGCAGCAGGCGCAGCTGTGATTTCTCTCTTTCATATGTTCACGTTTTTCTTTCTTTCTTCCTTTCTAAAATCAAGGGCTAGTTGTCACACATTTTAGTCCAGGAAAAGTTTCTCTGACACATTCCTTTCTTTTTGTCTTTTTCAATATTTTCAAGGAAAAGGAAAAATCCAGTTCATTAAACACATTTATAGCAAAGGAATATTGTCACACTATAAGGAATACACCTGTTACTGACAACATTAGGACATTAGGTTGCTAATATATAAAAGCAACCAAATGTTGTGAATATATTCAAGTCTGTTGTGATTTTGCATGTGCGTTTGTGTGCATGTGTGACTATGAAGGGCCAGCACACAATAGCTAATGATTCTGATCTTTGGGTTAATGACAGATTAATGCTGGTTTAATTAGGGCCAGCAGTTTAACCAACACACCTACATACAAAATCTGGCCCAGTTCATCTCATCTAAAGCAAACACGCACACAAAATGTCAATGCAATAATCTGAGCTGTATAGTTTTATATAAATAAGTATGTATATATTAGCAAGTTGTGCACATATATGACTGACGTGTAGTGTTACGCACACACACAGACTCTGTGGCGGCAGTTTCTCTCATTAATTCATACACAGTGATGCGTGTACAGCGTGATAGTCCAGTAATCACACAGACACGACTGAATTCTGTCAACAACTGCCAAAGCATCTGTCTCCAGCAGTGTGTGTGTGTGTGTGTGTGCTCTCACAGCAATACAGTGATACTGAACATTTCTTGTTATTTAAGGTTCACTGAATTTTACTTGTAGGTTCTCAGTTGATGATGTCATTTCTGGAATTATATTTCTGAATTTATCTGGTTGGAAAACATGGTGAAGAAATCTGTGTTCTGAGAAACTTTCTTTCTTTCTTTCTAAGTCAATGTCATTTATTGTCATTTGTACAAGTATCGTGTACAAAATACAATTAAAATCTAACTTGAATGCTTCTCCACAGACCAAAGACAGGACAGAATACAACAGACAATAGAAATACAAAAATATACATATATGCAGAGAGAGATATTTGAGGGTTTGAGCGAGTGCTGTCTATATATATATATATATATATATATATATATATATATATATATATATATAATTTATTTACAATTCATGCAGTGTTTATCTGGCACAAACAATATGAATCCCAAATGGTATGACAGCAAAACAACTTGATATTTTTATATTAAATACAACTAATAAAAATATAAATAATAAAAAAATTATAAAAACAAACTAATTTATAAGACTGAGTCAAAAAGATTATGAAGAACTGCAGCATGTCACTAGATTTTGATACAAAAAAAGAAGATATAAAATATTTTATCAGTGAATATATATATATATACTTTAAAAAATCTGTCAAATTAGGGCACAATATACTGTATTAATTTAACATGATTTTACATTTATTTTTTACAGTGTGTGTGTGTGTGTGTGTGTGTGTAATATATATATATATATTACAATTGAGGAGACCCTGGTTAATTAAATGAACAAATTAATAAAAATAAATATACCAATAATTGCTAACCTTGGTGTAATGATCCGTGTGGAAAGTCACATGACCGTGTTTTGGAGGGAAGCTGCTCACGCCAGGCTTCATTAGCCTGCAGAACTGATAAAGACTCATTCCAGTGAATCAGTTCCTTTAAACTTCCTTTACTTCTCAATCACTGATTTATTTATCAATCAGCGAGTCAGTTACAGTTCATTTTTCCTGTATTGAATGTGATTTTTTTCATAGCGTGTGATACAGAATCACATGTGCTCTCTGAATCCTGTCATTGATTCCCACTATGAAAACACTCCTGTTTTAAGCGTGTCTGATGCCTCGGGGCTCTTGTTCACACACTTCTAAATGTCAAAATGTTTTGTGTTACTGAACTGTTCTCAAGTGCCATTTACTCAGCAGCCATGAGAGAAAGAGAGACAGCTGTCATGTGAACAACACTAATCCACTTCACAGCCACAGAGAAACACTGAAACACAGAGAAAAACTGTTTAACATGAATGAATTTACAGAACTTTAGTTTATTAAAACATCTACCTACCTATCTATCTACCTATCTATCTATGCATCGTTATTTATATTTTGCTGTTATATTAATTTTCTTAGTCTGATTTGATCATTAGGACCCTGGTCGAAAATAATTAACTAGCTTGCCTTAGAGAAAATAATTTAATCAAAAAGATTAATTAGTTCACAAACAATTTCACTCATAAATAAGTGTGCATTCTCATTACTGCGCATTGCATATTTTGATCAAGTTACTCTGATTGCAGTAATATTTAATTAAATTATAAAGTCTTGTAGGATTTAGGTCAGATGTGTTTTGGTAAAATAAGATATTGATTTTGATTAAACTAACATAGCAAGAACACAAAGGGCTGAAATGCATTCTGAATTCTGATTACAAATCAAATGTTTGCATCAAATAAAGAGAAAAATCATAAAGGTATTCATGTGACTAATAGTAAGGTGATATAATTTTGCAAATTACTTTCTCATTAAAGATTAAACAAACACTACTGAAAGGAATGAATCTCACAAAACATGTACATGCCACATTTCACCCTGAATTCAAAAGAAATAAAAATATATATTTTGCTTTAAGGAAATTAAACATTTTTTTATTGCATTGTTACATTGTTACAGCATTTTCACCCTCAATTCTCATTAACATAATGCATAAAAAATCACATTACTGTGATAAAAAAATCTCAATAATGTAATAAAGAAGATATAATGTTGAAATATATAAATTTATATATATTATAGCAGCATTTGCACTTTGCAAGCAAATAATTGTGTGTGTGTATATATATATATATATATATATATATATATATATATATGGTTAAAAACAACCCAAATAAAAATAACTCAACTATTGTTTAAAAATTACTATATGCCTGGCTTAAAATGAACCCAAAATAGGTTGGAAATTAAAAATCAGACACATAATTACCAGAGGCAACAATAATAATCAAAAGGTGAACATTTATTAATAAGCAATTTAATAAATGTTTATTGTTTACTTATTATTCATTAAACATATTAATGTTCATTTCCTACATATTTTGGGTTCATTTTAAGCAAGCAATACAGTAATTTTTAAACAATAGTTGAGTTGAATAAAACTACCCATCAGGTTGGGCAAACATTTAACCCAACTGCTGGGTCAAAACAACCCAATCGCTGGGTTTGTCCATTTTCAACCCAACTTGTTTTTAACCCAACATTTTTAGAGTGTAGTTTGGGAAAGTGTGTTTTAACGCCTGTGAAAGTCTGTAAACTGACCACAGACCTGACCGAACACATCATTAGACATCAGACAGAGAAACCAATGTCACTTTAATTAGACAGCACAGGCTGGAGGGTTTGTGTTCCAGTGTCAAATACTCGCTCAAAACCTCTTTATACAAGAAAGACAAAGAGACACAGAGAGCGAGACAAGGTCACATGAGGAAAAGCTGTCTGGTGTGAGGTCTGCAGATTAACCAAATCAACGATTTAATGAGTAGCACACTTGCTTGAGTTCCTCTTCATCTTCAGAGCCACAAAGCGCAGGATCTTGTCCAAAAAGAGAAAAGGAAAACACATTTTGGGGCGAAAACTAAACATTTAAAAACCCCATGTGCTTATTCATGCATACTGTAGAATCCTAGATTATTTCTTGCTTGGTTAATCCATATCCGGTGGCCTCGTACACAAAGGCGGACTAATGTTGTCATTAGTTCTGCTTCTCTGGTGGTCAAAAGCTGAATCGGAGAGCTGGCCGCTCCTCCCCCCGGACCACAGAGGGTTTGAGCGAGTGCTGTCTGAAGATAATATAAGCTGCCCGTCGACTGAAGACGGTTAGAGGCAGTTAATTAGAAATATGAAAATGGACCAAGCACCTGTGACATTGATCAGTGTGACGTGAGATTCACTCAGACCGGATTGGAAATGTTCAACATAACTTGAAGCAAAGCTGTTTGAAGAACTCTTTGACATTTTAGACCTATCTGTTTATGGTTATGTGTTTATGGAGGACCATAGTAAACCAGACGGGTCTTTCTCATTTCAGACGCTAATGTTGTATGCAGATGGAAAATCACAGAGAGATTTGAACTGACAGAAGACAAATGACCACATGACCCAGACATGAGAGCAAAGAGAGATGGTAAAGGAAGGTACTCTGGACCCCCTAAAATATAATTATATTAAATATTTTATTTAATTATTTTACAAAAACCAGTGTGGATGAATTAGATTTCCATTTAAATGTTTGAGTTCATATTGAGATCTCAGACTTTAGACGCAGAATTTTGGCCAATCTGAGCAAAGTTTGAGACATTATTAACCTGACAAATTAAATAATAGTCTGAGAATAAATGGAACAGTTTATTGAACCTTTAAACAAAAACATTTTTTATTTTTTAAAGTGTGCAGTTTGTGTTTTATGCTTTCTATCACTGATGCATTAAACTTGAGGTGAAAAAATGACTTGGTTTTATTCAGAGATATGCAATTTGGTGCAGATGCTGATATTTATACAGCAAAAAAAATAAAAGAATTGTTGGTTTAACTTAAAAAAGTAAGTTACCTGGTTGTTTAAAAATTGAGTTAAATATAATTAAAAATTTGAGTTAATACAATGAAGGCGATTGGTTTAATCAACAGAAACTAAAAATATTATGTTGTCTGAACCACATGAATTGTTTATTTGACAAAAGAAAAAATGTTGTAATAAATCATGAAAATATTTTTTTACAGTGTACAAAAGTGCTTCCAATGAAATTAACCTTAGCAGGATGAAGTTTAAAATAATAGTTATAAATAATATTTAAAACCAGAACGCTATCAAACACAGTGCATCACCTGAGATGCGTCAGAAATGACAATGTTCATGACAGTGAAACACCCATATATGTGATTATTCCATGTCATATGTAATGGATTCATTTTGGGATTTTTTTCGAGTTTCACTCAAGTGTGTGACTGTTGGGAAGAGAAGCACGGAGCGATTCCTGTCAGACGAGAAGAAACATCTGGTGTGCATGTGGACCGTCAGCTCTCGACTGAATGTGTTTAATAATATAATAATTATTTATTTGGTGCAAATTAATCAGTCTTTGTGTGTGTAGACTGTAATTTGTGTAAATATCTGTTCACAAGTGATATTTATATTGATTTCTCTCTTTTTATTTTTTTTGTCCACACATCTGATCTGATTTTTTTTTTTTTTTTTACTGTTTGGTGTTGTTGAAATAATGCCACAACTAATAGACTGATTTGACTTATGCATAAATAAAAATAAAAATAAATAAATATTTTTTTTTACTCAAATATTGATTGATTAATGCTCTTACTTGTTGAAATGAAATGCAATAATTAATATTTTTTATTATAGATTTTCATAGTTTGAGATTAAACATGTAGTACAAAGTTTTAAGTCTAGGACAAAAACTAAAATCTATATTAAAAGGCATTTTAATGCATTTTCAAGACATTTACAATGTGACCTTCATGTAATATTGCATTGGAAAAGTCCAAATATATTAGTTTTCACAGAAAAAAAAAAAAAAAAAAAAAAATCAACCCAAAAGTGCCCTTAGTTGAAGAAACGCTCATATATGAGCAAGAAATTAATGAATACTATGATTTTATGATAATAAAAAGTAAGATGAGTCCAAATCAGTGTTATCATCGAGATACTATTATTTTTAATATTCTGAATTAGACTTTATATTTGATGGTTTATATTTTCTGTTTTCATTTTAAATTCAGTTAAAGTTTTAGTAATTTTGTGTGTTTTTGTAATTTTTTAAAAATTTGTATAAATGTCTATATAGTTTTTATTAATTTTTATTTTAGTTTTAGTAGCATCCATCAAGTTAAACTATTGGGTAAGAAAATAAAAGTTTTTTTTAATATTTTATTTCAGGTAACGGAAATGGTTTTAGTTTTAGTTTCATTTATAATAACAGCCCTGGTCCAAATATCTTCTTTAGGGGTGGACTGCATTACGTTTCCAGCCGTGATTGATCCGTGATTTGCACAAGTGCCATGTTATTGACAGGAAGACAGACTGCGACTGTGTGTCCACGCCAGGGCAGATGCAGCCGTGCACTCCATCACCCTGGAGAAATTGCTTGCTGGGATATAACAATAACAGCATGTTATTTTTATCCTCAGTGTAGATCAATGGTAATGTAGAGAGGACTGCGGATGATGGATGAACTTCACTGGGTTTTTAGCTCTCGCAGAGATTCAGCTTTACAGGGCCCTTCGGTTTCTGCATGCACAGATATGCTCAACTGCTATGAGGCTTTTATAATATGAGAAATGCATTACATGCACGTCTACAAATGAGTCTGCAAAGCCAATCTTTCATAGCATTGCAAAACAGCATTGCACACTGAAGGTCTGAATGTCATCATATCAAAGCATTTATGTTATGTGCTTAATACTCAAAATATCATGTGAAATCTTTTTCTGTGATAATATACATACACTAGTGGCCAAAAGTGATGTCCGGAAGGGATATTTGTTTTTAATGACCCTACAAGTCCAATTAAACAATCAAATTATGAGAAAAATATTTAAAAAATGAGGGAAGAACAAAAGACTAAATTTGCAGTATTTATCTGATTAAATAATTTGGCAAAAAAAGGGAAAACTACAGCTACAGGTTTTATTTTACTATGCATAGAAAACAAAAAGGCTGCTGGTTCTCTCTTGTTTTTGCATGCGTTCATAATTTCTTTGTATGACAGCCTGGCCAAAAATTATGTCCGCACAATCTGGCATGTTTCATTGCATTATCACAAATAAAGCAATTGACTCCAAGCACAACTACGCAAAATCTTTAACAAATTTGTAATAATATTTGAATACACAGTAAATATGTCAATTTTCCTATGTAGTGCATCACTATTGAGCAGCACTGGCAGCTCTGGATTTATAAATCACATCTCAGGCACAAGGATACATCATTCGCTCTGTGTTAGATGTGGTTATAACTCTTCGTAGTGTGTGTTGAGGTTATGAAACTGATGATACAGTGAGGTGCAGGGCTGATGTCCGAACATGATGAGATATATCTGTCTCACAATGCTTTAAGATCAATCTAACCTGCTATTGTGGTCACTACAGCTGCTCTGATAGCTTGATAAAAGTCTTCTTGGCATGTTTTATTTACTATTTGAGATGATAAACAAAGCAGACCTATTGAAAACTATTAAAATACCAATTTGCAATGCCAATTTAGTAGGAAATTATTTTAAAGTTGCACTATGTAACTTTTGACGCTCTAGCGGTTAAAAAACGAAACTAAATGCATCTTGCGGAAGAACATTGTTTTTGGTAACGCTTCGGCTCTGCTTGACTGTGCAGAATGCGGATGAATATGACCATTCACAATGAACTCTGACAGAAGCTACATGTAGCGATTCATCTGTTCAATAAAATACCTTACTCACCTGTTGAGTAATAAAAACTTCATCTCCACCACACTTTTAGCCTACAACATGTTAAATCCCTCAGTTCTCTGAAAAGCCAAGCCAATCACGAGCTCTGTCGCGTTCTCTTTCTGCCAGCAGACTCTCCTCTGTTCGGCGTTTGTTAAAAACGGGTGATTCCCCGGAAGGTGGAGATTTAGCTACTTCTTGTCAACCTTTCTCGCTCGTTTTAACAACTAACCTATGCCGCTCCCATAGTAGTAGCCGGAGCAACTGTTTACTATTCACGGATATGATGAGACACTCACGGGCGAGTGACGTATACGTATTCAGTTTCCCGGGAAAACCATCCCGTCAGGCCTAAAATATAAACGCGTGTAATAGGCTTACCATAGTGAATCAGGGTAAGACAAAAACAAGTTTTGGAAGAAGGACTGATGATTTATTGACTCATTATTTATTTAAAAATAATATATAATATTTGCTCCATAGACAGCATCTGACGAACAGCACAAAAAAGAATTTCAGTTTGTCTCTCAGTTTGTAAAAACAAGCCAAAATTTTGTTAATGGTATACACTTGGATGTCAAAGGAAGTTTAAGGGGCATAAATGTTAAAATACGAAAGTAATTTTGAAAGTATAACCACATATTTTTGTGTAACGTGATAACATTTACAACTCAAATATTTGTGTAACGTGATAACATTTACAACTCAAATAGCACATATTTTGTTCAGAATAACGAATATAAGTACCTCGACATTTAAAATAAGTTCTTTTAATTACAAGCTGCACATTTATGCTGCTTCAAAATATCTTGCCTCATAGACTTCCATTAGGCTACATCAATTGTTTTTGATCAAAATGATTGTTTTAAATGTATAAAAATGAAAACAATTAAGCTTTAACCTACTCAGATTGCTCATAAATTAGCATATGCATATAATAATTTAAATTATGTGATATGCTCCAATTATTGTTTGTGATTATAATACTATATTCTCTCTATAGTCTTCTCACTAAATGCACAGCAGTAGTTTAGCCCTAATGAAGCACTGCCAGGTTTCAAAAGCCTTAATTATAAAGGCAGAAATAATGACAGCATACAAGTTCAGGCCCAAGATTCAGAGCTGTCTGATCTGCATGATGGCATATGAAGCAATTACAGCCAATTCAGTACAATTTAGATATTTCACCAAAGAGAACAATTATATTAAATGCAGTTCCACACATTTCCCAGCCAGAAACATGCAAATGCTTCTGTACTGACAGCGGAAACATCTAAAACATGTGCTTTAGTGAGCAGGTCATTATAAGCTGCTCAAATCGACAGTCAGATGCAATTAAGAAAGCAGAAAATCAGGCGTCTGTCTCTGCGGAGAGCAGCAGGCCCATGCAAAGGGCACAAAAGAGATTTCATGGTTGAAACGTATGGTATGAAATCTAAAGTCTGTAATCAAACATATGTAACTGTATTTTACAGTTTATAATTAATATAATGGGTGTATTCTATAGACCTACTGCTACACAAGTTAAAGGTTTACTTCTAGTTACTATGATAAATGTTATTAGATTTTCTGTTATGATTTGAGAAGCACAGCTCTATTTTATTTGCAACTGCTTAAATAATTTAACCTGTTTGTTAATCTCTTTAAATCAGTGCTGTACTCTGACTGTATAATACTGACATCTAGTGGAGAATTAATGCCAAAACTGGAAAAACACAGAGTGGGATTTTATTAAAAACCTGAAAATGTTATATATATTATCATGTATTCATCCTTTATATATTTATTCTGAATTCAGATCTATATTCAGAGAATTCAGATCTAATTTAAAGATGACCTATTATGCCCCTTTTCACAAGATGTAATATAAGTCTCTGGTGTCCCCAGAATGTGTCTGTGAAGTTTCAGCTCAAAATAACCCATAGATCATTTATTATAGCTTGTCAAATTTGCCCCTATTTGGGTGTGAGCAAAAACGCAACGTTTTTGAGTGTGTCCCTTTAAATGCAAATGAGCTGCTGCTCCCGGCCCCCTTTCCAGAAGAGGGCGGAGCTTTAACAGCTTGTGCTTCGGTTGGTCAACAACAACAAAGCTGGAGAATCTCACGCAGCCAAAATGAGGATTGTCAGTAACGGTGTTCAGCCTTACATTGTTCAAACCGGAGTCGACACTGATGGAGAGACTCAGGACGAAGTTACAACTTTTAGACGTTTCTGAATGGTTAGTGGATAAATTTATGTAGTTGCTGTGGAGTTGATTCAACTCATCGACTAGCATGTGCCGTCATGTTAATCTTTTGTGTAAATCCAGTGTTGAATTGACCCTCGTTTGTGAAGCAGTCCGGCGTAAAATGACGGCATGACAACAACACTTTACTACAACAACTCTTCCTCTTCTCTAAAGCAGCCCAACATGGCCCTGCCCCCTTTGTTGCATGTTTTTGGGGGCGGGGTTTATGTAAATTTTAGGGTTAGTGATGTCACCAACCCGGGAAGAAGTTTGTTGTAGTCCCTACCAGCCATTTGTTGTATTCTTTAAAATAAATATCTCCTTTTGCATTGAACTTTGAGCGTCGTAACTTTGCAGATGTTGTTTATGCTCAAACAGCAACATTACACACTAACTAAAGTTAAAAAAGTGAAATCATAATCAAGGACCCCTTTAATGAGTCTGACTGTGGAGGGATGAATCTCATGGAACAGGATATGAATGAGTTTTTCTCTCTTTCAGCATCCAAATAAATCAATGGAACACCTGTAGAGTTCAAAACATCTTTACTGTTCTTGCAGTTGTCATGGTAACAGTGACATCAGTGAGGCGTTCTGCAGGTCTCTGGTGTCAGCGGGCGGTTCTTGGGTCAGGAGGAGATCTGAGTGAATGCACTGAAGATCAGATCTACTCTTCCCCCATCAGATCCAGCTCAGTTGCCGGACGGCATTTCCTGAGGGATCGTCACTGTGCCGCCTCACTGAGGACGAGATGCACAACCTGAACCCGTCCTGTAGAGCCGTAACGGCAGTTGAACCAGCGTTTCTCACGCCAGTGTTCTGGAATTCTGAGAGCTTTGGAATTTAGAATTTTGTGCAGAATTTTGATTCAACTGGCTGTAAAGAGATGAATCTCATGAAACAATAAAATTCCATCCCAGGTCATTTTTCACCCCAAAAAAGAAAATGAATATATATGGGATATATATATATATATATATATATATATATATATATATATTTAGGATATATTTAGGACTATTATTTACACTGTAAAAAAGAATTGTTGGTTTAACTTAAAAAAGTAAGTTATCTGGTTGCCTTAAAATGTTTAGTTCATTGAAATTAAAAATTTGAGTTAATACAATGAAGGCAATTGGTTTAATCAACAGAAACAGTTGTTATACAAGTTCTTATTATTAAATTGGCATAAATTAAAGACCATAACAAATAATACCACAATGTAAACATTCTTTACAGTTTAAAATAATATAATTATTTTGTAATTACAATAATGAGAATTTGGGGGAAATGTTCTTAATTCATCATTAAACCAATGTCAGAATGAACAAAATAATAAAATAAAAATAATATATATCCTTATTTTTTCAATTGATTTTGAAGTGAAATATGTCTGAGACATTTTCACGAGATTCACTCATAAATACTTTAAAACATTAGAATGACAGACTGACAGAATCAATAACTTCTAAGCACAGTTCTCACGTCTATGAAGTCTGAATGGATCTAGGACAGAGGAAGAAGTTGAATCTGAATGAATCCAGACAGACAGTTGCTACTGAGCTGAATCATGATCAGAGAGCTGGTTATGAATGTGTTATGATGAATGTCTTCCCTGCAGAAGCGCTGCAATGTCCCGCTCCACATCTTCAAATGGACAGTGAAGATCATACCTGCAATAGACAATTCAGCAGAGTCACATAATACTGTAATTGTTCGTTTATTATATGGCTCTGTGGAATACTTGATTCTGATTGGTCAAACATGGCATAGTGAACACTAAACAGTATTGACCATGTAGTTTTGCTAACTTCATGTCTCGCTTAATCCACACTTGTCTTCTTTTATTTTGGATAGCGAATTTGTGAGCAAATCTTGGTACCGTTTGTAAGGAAGTCCATCTGCAGTGATGAGAAACTTCTCGAAGTTCCATCGGATGTCATTCACCTTAATGGGAGACCAGTAGAGCTTCCTGATGTCTCCAATGACAGGGTTGACATACGGCAGAGTTTCCTGAAAGAACAAAGTCATGGGGTGCGTCTCAATCAGCGCTCTAGTTCAGTAGTCAGGGCACTGACCAGGGAGTTGGCCAAAAATCCCACAATGCACCACAAAAACCAGGAAGTGTTGATGCTCACTATGCTCCCTTACCGGGAAGGATGTCACATTTCTGAAGCGTGAAACGTAAAACGCATGAGAAAAAAGGTTGAAATGTTTTAAATATAGGCTAGAGAAGTTATTTGTGATGCAGTGCCAATCTGTAACGCACATACAGGTTCTTTCCGCATGTTTTTTATGTGTTTTGTTCAAATCAAATACTGCCATTCTGCCCATACTAGTTATGAATATGATGTCCACGTCATATATAGTAGTAACATTATGGATATACTGTAAGGTTCAGTCAGATCACTCAAACCATATATGGAAATGTGTGTCTTTATATGGTCACCAATAGAGTCTGGATGTCATCTAGTGGAAAAGTTTGGTATTACACCCAAACAAAATCTGAACCTAAAATAAACCTAAAATTAGGAACATAACATGTTCAGATTTATAGTTTTGATTTCCTTGAAGTTTTAGAGTCTAACTTGTTTTGTAAAATATAAAATGTTACTTTTCTCACTTTTTTTTTTTTTAGTTCACTTCTACAAGAATCTCCTTTAAAAAGAGACCAACTTAAGTCTGTGCTCCAAAGTATTCAAGAGTTTTAACAATTTACGTTCAAAATTTTCAGGTCTGTGCTCAAAAACTGGGACTGACAGTTAAACTGAAACATTATCTGTTCCACTTTATATTTACAGCAGAGATTTATGCATTTGGCAGATGCTTTTATATGAAGCAAATTTCATTGCATTCAAAGTATACATTACATCAGTTTATGCATTTACTGGGAATTGAACTCATGATCTGTTTGAGCTTCAGGAACCCTCTCAGATCTGATGAACTCATTTATGTGAAAGTTTTGTTAGAAAAAACATTTAAAAATGAGAAATTGTGGGGAAGAAATGTCCATAATGGTGATGAAAATCATGTCCCTTATAAAATAAATAGACTTTATTTTGTTTATGCAAATTATAATTTCCAATATATGCTGCTCTACAGAGTTACATTTGACGGATTGAGCTAAACGCAGTACCTTCAGGAAGGTGTATAGAGGGTTTTCATCAGCGCCGTTCACCTCAATCCTGCTGAAGATGGGGAACTTTGGGAGAAAACCTCCTCCTGGTCTCACATACTGTAGAATATTCAGGGTTTCATGGTTCTCTTCTGTGGAAGAGTCGGTGAAATTATATTACTGGGGTCAGAAAAAATATTACTGACCCAAAACTTTAAAATGGTGTTAAATTATCTTTCAGGTCTTTGAAGAATATTCAAAGCCAGCATACAGCTGTGACAACTTGCCCCAGTCTCCCTTATTTAATAAACATACAACACTAGACCAGACTCTGGCATCTGAACCAGTAAGTAAGGCAACAGGTCTCACCAGGTGCCTGCAGGCCGAACTGATTGCAAGGGAATCCAAGCACAGTGAAGTTCAGACCTCCATACATGTCCATGAGTGCATTCATCCTGTGATACTGTACAGAGCATTTATCTCAGTTATTATTATTAACATAAATCAATTTTTATTTATTCATTATTTTACAAACACTATATTACAAATAAGTTAAATGGTTTTAAATTGACAGTTGCATCACATTAAAGGCACAATATGTAATTTTACGCCACTAGAGGTCGCTTATTCAAAACAAAGGCAAAGCTTGATTTCGCGGAATCTGTTGTCTTCACGTCTACATCCGGTGGAAAAGAATCCAACGGGACTCAGGCAAAAATCATATTCATGGATGAGCTAATGCATTAAAGATTTATTATCATTACTCTAGTATGAAGCAGGGTGTTGGAGCGGAACGAGGCCACTGGAGTGATTGCTAATGAGAGACGAGCGAGACACACGGCTTCCGCTTCTTCCGGTGAAGCGTCTCTGGGCTAAAGCAGCTGTTTATCATATTAGATACATTTGTGTGTTGGAAGTTGTTATAATGCTGCTCTGTGCGTTCGCTCGGTGGCTGCTATGAGACACTTGTTGCACACTGCAGTAAGCTAGATTGATATTAGTCATGGTAAAACATGGTACTCAAGAAAACAAGACTAAGACTAACAGTGTTGAGCTATATAACATGATTAGTTCTCTGTCGATGAATGTATCCAAACACTTGCTCACCTATCTAATAAAACATATAATATATTTAAGCATCTTTTTGTTTTCTACAAAATAAAAATGGAAATCGAGGGTATTGCGGGTGTGATTTCATTGATAGGTGATGCATGGACATGATCCGTATCCTGGTTAAAAATGCTTATTTCTCTGGATTTAAACATTCTTGGAAACATTTGGAATAATGTAAGCACATAAGTAAAAAAAAAAAAAAAAATATATATATATATATATATATAACATTGTTCTAGTGGTTTTGGGATATTTTAATCTAAAAATCTTACATATTGTGCCTTTAAATTTAAAACACTTGTTGTAAATAGCTGAAAAAAAAAATTCTATACATTCATACTGTATGTATATAACCTACAAATGCTTAAAATGATTTTATAAACTGTACTACTTAATGAAACAAAAACTTTAGGTAGGCATAGTTACCTCTTCAATGGTGGACCCTCAGAAGGTTGCCACGTTCACAATGAGAAGAACTTTTCCTCTGAAGATGCTGAGTGGGACGGCGTTTCCCTCCAGGGTCTCCATGGTGAAGTCATAAACTGAATTTGCAGCCATATTTGCTGTAAATTCTCAGTTCTTGTGCACTAGTGTATCAGAGTGACTTTACGCTCTATCCTCTGGCTCTCGGCTGCGTTTCATTCAGCGTTCTGTCTCTCTTGGCTCAGCAGAGGTTCTGCATGGATGACTCTATTGTTTTGAGCCGTTCATTTTTTGTCCCAGGTTTGCAAAGGTATGCTGACCCTGATGGTCATGTGAGTGTTTTCATTTCAATGGCCAGGTGATTGTAATAGTGTATTTCACCAACAGAAGCCCTCCAGCTCACGGCTGATGAATCAGGCTGGGTTTTGTTTGTTTGTTTGCTTGTAGGAGTCATCTAGAAATAATCATAATTATATACTGTATGACTGCCATATAAATAAAACATTCAAAATTCATGCATTTACTGAAGGTTGTTGGTATCATATCATAAATAAATTAGTATTTTTGTAGCCTAATTTATCTCATGTGGATGTTTGAAGACCTGTTCGTTTGGTTGAATCTATTTATCATACATACATACATACATAACAATCGGTCTGTCTGTTATTTTCTAGACGTGCATACATTCAAACAGAAATGTATCTATTCTGGTTTATGACAGCGCCACTGCTCTTCCGGGTCGTTAGATGGCAGCAGTGAGTCAGCGGCGTCCTGTTGAATCCGTATCATCCTCTGCAGCAGTAGAACCCGGATGAGCCGGTCAGCTGTTTATCAATCATGATAAATAAAGTGCGCGGATCAGAGGGCAGTATCAGCATGGATCAAAACCTCGATGAACGCGTACAAAACCACAGGTATATTTCATAAAGACAGATCCGGGTGTGCATGTATTTAGAGAAAAGTGCGCGTTCCTTTAGCTTACACGCACACAAACACACGTTTGCATTCAGAGATGCATCCAGTCAATGCATGCAAACAGCAACAGAACATTGCTGATGCATTTTTCTATCTGTGCTGACCATATAAACACTGATTTTCTATGAGACAGTGGGTGCTCTAGTTTGCACGCATGCATGCATATTAAAAACAGGAAGCATTTGTGTCATCATTGTAGTCTTTTAGTAGTTAACATGTTCATAACATTATGTCTTTAAAACAGTCGCTGTGTTGTTTTGTGCGGATGCATGTTGCTCGTACTAAAAGCAGGGCTTTTTTGACTTGTCAGTGTTGACTTGTCACTGTCTTAGTCAATGCTGATAGCAGTATGTCAGTTTCTCAGTTGTTTTGTATGCGTGCTTCATGCATTTAAAGGGGACCTATAATGCCCCTTTTTACAAGATGTAATATAAGTCTCTGTTGAATGTGTCTGTGAAGTTTCAGCTCAAAATCCCCCACAGATCATTTATTATAGCTTGTCAAATTTGCCCCTATTTGGGTGTGAGCAAAAACACAAAGTTTTCGTGTGTCCCTTTAAATGCAAATGAGCTGCTGCTCCCGGCCCCCTTTCCAGAAGAGGGCGGAGCTTTAACAGCTCGTGCTTCAGTTGATCAACAACAACAAAGCTGGAGAATCTCACGCAGCCAAAATGAGGATTGTCAGTAACGGTGTTCAGCCTTACATTGTTCAAACCGGAGTCGACACTGATGGAGAGACTCAGGAAGAAGTTACAACTTTTAGACATTTCTGAATGGTTAGTGGATAAATTTATGTAGTTGCTGTAGAGTTGATTCAACTCATCCACTAGCATGTGTCGTCATGTTAATCTTTTGTGCAAATCCAGTGTTAAATTGACCCTCGTTTGTGAAGCAGTCCGACGTAAAATGACGGCATGACAACAACACTCTACTACAACAACTCTTCCTCTTCTCTAAAGCAGCCCAACATGGCCCTGCCCCCTTTGTTGCGTGTTCTCGGGGGCGGGGTTTATGTAAATTTTAGAGTTTGTGATGTCACCAACCTGCTCATTGTAGTCCCTACCAGCCGTTTGTTGTAGTGGCTTTCTGTAAAAGTATCTTACCAAACTCTCCTCTTTCTGTTGAAATCTGCAGTGTGTCTTATGGCATGACTGGGTTTTTGTGTGTTTTATGTTGTGACAGGTGTCAGCTGCTGGACCTGCCCTGGGAGGATGTGTTAGTTACACACGTGTTCTGCTACCTGCCGCTGCGTCACATGGTCAGCCTGCAGCGCGTCAGCAAGAGCTTTCGTTCTCTCGTTCAGGTGTACCTGGCCAACTGCCGTAAGTTTGACCCTGCACAGGTGAGGGGAAAAAAACGTTGATATGCATGTACAGTATCAGCCACGCATGTGTTTTAAATAGTAATAATATTTCACAATATTACTGTTTTTTTCTGTATTATTGATCAAATAAATGCAGACTTGATGAGCATAAGAGACTTCTTTAAAAACATTAAAAATAGTAATGTTTCCAAACTTTTGACTGGGTACTGTATGTAAATATACAGTCGTTGGAATATTGGCCGTTCCGTTGCACTGTATTTCATCAAACTTGCACACTATCCTGTGTTTCTCCTCAGACGGGGCCTCACATTCCTAAAGAAGCCTTCTGCTCCATGCTTCGCCACAATCAAGTTCTCCACCACCTCTGCGTCACCAACTGCTCCGATTGGATCACTGACAAAGAGCTGCTGCCCGTGATTGGTCAGAACCAGCACCTGCTGCGCGTGGACATGCGTAGCTGTGTGCATCTGAGCCGTCACGCGCTGGTGGCGGTGTCGCTGAGCTGCCCGCGCCTGCAGCACCTGAGCCTGGCGCACTGCGAGTGGGTGGACAGCCTGGCGCTGCGCAGCCTGGCGGATCACTGCTCGGACCTGCGCTCGCTGGACGTGACCGCCTGCAGACAGCTGAAGGACGAGGTCGTGTGTTACGTGGCGGGGAAGTGCCCGGCGTTGCGGTCGCTTTCAGTGGCTGTTAATGCCAACATCACGGACATAGCGGTGGAGGAAGTGGCGAAGAAGTGCAGAGAGCTGGAGAAGCTGGACCTCACGGGGTGCCTGCGAGTACGAAACGAAGCTATCAGGTGTGTTTGCGGTTAGTTTCAGGAGTTTGTTTGAAGCTCATATCTAAATAGGGCTGTATGATTTGAGGGAAAATAAATCCAATTGCGTATTACTTATTTTTTCCCTGGAACTCATTTGGTTATTTGGTGTCCTTTTGGAGTCTCCAAGTGTCCTTTTTTGGAAAGACACACAAATACACCTTGAAAAAACACTTCCAGAAAAAAGTTTTGTGAGAATCACCCTTCAATGTGATTGTTTTCTTTTCTGGATATAGCAAATGATGACAAAATTAATGTGTTAAACAAGATAAATTTCACAACAAGTGTGCCAAATAATTTAATCTATTGACAGGCCTATTTAATATTATTACTAATTGATTATTACTACTGTTAAAATTATTTCTATTTGTGTATTTATTATTATTAATAAAATATTATTGCTAAATAAAAATATTAAACAAGAAAGAAATATTACTATTGAAATATTCCACTGTAAAATAATAAATCAAGTATTTAAGAAAAATATAATTAAAAATAAAATCTCTAGATCCTGCTTGTTTTGGCAAACAAATTGTGATTATATATAAATATGACTATATAATAATAAAAATAATAATATAGTAATAATAATATATAATACTATATAGTCATATTTTTAAAAATATAATTTTTATATATATATATATATATATATATATATACATTTTTATTTTTAAAATATTATTGCTAAAACAATTAATAATAAGAAGAAATATTACTATTGTAGTATTTCACTGTAAAAAAAACACACGAGTATTTAAAAAATATAATAAAATAAAATCTGTAGATCCTGCTTGTGTTGGCCAAAAAAAATTGATTATATAATGACTGTATAATAATTATACTATAATATATAATATAATGTGTTATAAAAATAATTATATATTGTCATATTTGTTAATAACATTTTATATATGTGTGTGTGTATATATATATTTTAAATATAATTATATATATAATTTAAAATATTATTGCTAAAACAATTAAACAAAATAAGAAATATTACTATTGTAGTATTTCACTTTAAAATAAAAAATGAAGTATTTAAGAAAAATGTAATAATAATTATTATTTTATTTTACAGTACAACTGTAAAATTACAATACTAACATTTATGATTGTCTTTTTCCTTTATTTTATTTTATTTATAATTTGTATTTTAGTGGAAAACCTCAAGGACTCTTAAAGCTTCTCTGTTGTTGACAACAGTCGGTTTATAAGTGCTTCTCATTACAAGTTTGAGAAGATGATTGCACATATTGTTCCCAAATGCATAAGTGACTCAAATTCAAAGCAAATGAAGTTTGTGTTGAGCAGCATTTTACTGTGAACCGAGACGCTCGCTACAAACACCATGAGCTGCTCACGTGTAAATGAACACAGCACCGTGCTTCACTCTGACACATGCAGTGCATACATTTATTTCATTACATCGCAGCATTTGCGATTTGATAACACAGCCCTATGTGATATCTGAAGTCTTGGCCTGTGTAAAATCAGTAACAATATTTAGACGAGAGATTGTTTGGTGAAAGTAATTTAGCAAATGCGATGTCTCGTTATGCTGTCTACATAGGCAGCGCAGTACATTATGAAAACAGAGCCTATTATTATTAACAGACTGTTTGTTTGTGTGTTCAGGACGTTAGCGGAGTACTGCCCCAAGCTGCGGTCTCTCAAAGTGAACCACTGTCACAACGTAACCGAGTCCAGTTTGGGTGTCCTGCGCCGGCGTAATGTGGAGATCGATGTGGAACCTCCCCTGCAGAGGGCGCTAGTGCTACTGCAGGATGTCGTGGGATTCGCTCCGTTTATTAATCTGCAGATTTAGCACTACAGGAACATCTGGGACATTGTGGAGTCCTGAAGAGGTGAGTTACCAGATCAGAAGTGGCAAAAAGACATGAAATCAAAACTAACCCCATTTGCTTTCTTAAAGGGATAGTTCACCCAAAAATGAAAATTATCCCATGATTTACTCACCCTCAAGCCATCCTAGGTGTATGTGACTTTCTTCTTTCAGACGAACACAATTGGAGTTATATTAAAAAATATCCTGGCTCTTCCAAGCTTTATAATGGGAGTGAAATGGGGCTCAAGATTTTGAAGCCCAAAAAATATATCCATCCATCATAAAAGTAATCCATACGGCTACAGGAGGTTAATAAAGACATGAAGTGATGGGTTTTTGTAAGAAAAATACCCATATTTATAAATTTATAAACTATAATCACTGGCTTCCGGCAACAGCCGTACATGAGGCTAGTTCCGGCGGAAGAGTGACCTCTGACCTGACACATGACGCAGGATGTAGGATTATCGTAAGCTTAGACTCCTCTCATGGTTCAAACAAGTAGGGCTGTGCAACAAACTGAAGCTCCTCTTCTCTTATATTGAAATCCTTCGACATTCCTCTTTAAAATTTCTCGTTTTAGACTTCTAATTCATATCCGGTGTTTTGTTTTCATCTATCCTATGCACAGTGGTGAGAAAAGGTATAGATATCTTACCAGAAAATGACTTTGGTAGAAGTTAAAGTCGCTGTTTAGAATATTACTTGAGTAAAAGTTTTAAAGTATGTGATATTTTTTGTACTTAAGTATGAAAAGTATTTTTTTGATATTAAATGTACTTAAGTATTGAAAGTAAAAGTAAATGTAAAATACAAAATTGTTCTATTCACAGTTTGAGCAGCAAGAGTGTGTTCAATTTTAACTCTCTTACATTTTGTTTTCTTTGAATTAAAAAAATGGCAAAATGTTTATTGTAAGTTTTAAATATAAAAAATACTAATATATTTATTATACATTGATCATTCATGTTAATTCATAGTGCAGTATAACTAATGTAAGAGAATGTAAATGTTGAAATGAACAATACTTTTATTAACCTTATTTAATGTTACAAGACTCCAGATCGCTGGATAACGAATGCATGAACGCGAACAAATGGATATAAACTAATGCTAATGAATGGTAACTCCAAATCGAGACATTAAACAGTTGGTGTTTTTGTTTTAACCGCTTGAGGTACTACTAATGTTAGCATCCTCTCAGCCTCGACGGCAAACATACTACTGTTCTCCACTAATGCAGCGTCTAGTCAACAAACAAATTACTTTATAATGATATGAAAACATGTACTGTAGTGTACACTGTATAACATACCGTTTTGTTGTCTGTTTTAAATCCGTTTTTGAAGTGTCCCGATGTGCGGCGCGCAGCCTCACGTCACGTGTCAAAACAAACTCCACGAGGCATCAGTGATAGTTTATTTCGCCTCTAGAGGCCGCTCTCGTACTGTATAATGATAGCGCACTCTTCTCAGCCGCTCCAGCAACGGATGCAAACCGGAAAATGAGATGAACTGCGGTTGTGCGAGCATTTGTTTGCACATGCTTGCTTGCAGTCTGTTTTTCTCTGACTTTAATTTGTAGTAAGTAATGAAAATGCTTTGGGAAAATGTATCGGAGTAAAAGTATACATTTTATTTGGGAAATATAGTGGAGTAAAAGTAAAAGTTGACAGAAATATAAAAACTCAAGTAAAGTACAGATTCTCCCAAAAAATACTCAAGTACTGTAACGAAGTATTATTACTTCATTACATTACACCACTGCCTATGCGCTTCCGCATTCATCAATACGTCATGTGTCAGGTCAGAGGTCACTCTTCCGCTGGAACTATACTCGCGTACGGCTGTTGCCGGAAGCCAGTGATTATAGTTTATAAAGTTTTAAATATGTATATTTTTCTTACAAAACCAATGGCTTCGCTTCAGAAGGTCTTTATTAACCCCTGGAGCTGTATGGATTACTTTTATGATGGATGGATGCGCTTTTTTGGGCTTCAAAATCTTGAGCCCCATCCACTACCATTATAAAGCTTGGAAGTATATTTTTTAATATAGCTCCGATTGTGTTTGTCTGAAAGAAGAAAGTCATATACACCTAGGATGGCTTGAGGGTGAGTAAATCATGGGATAATTTTCATTTTTTGGGTGAACTGGCCCTTTAATACATGTTTATTGTGTATGATTGATGCAAATTTTGTATTTGTAACCTTTCATCATAATGTAGTGCCTCTGGTTAGTCTTTTTGCTTCTAATGTGTGAAATGTTTGTTTTGTTTCACAGGTCCTCTCTCATCCATGATCTTTCTCTGGAAGGCTGTCTTTTGAACACATTTTTACACCAATGCAATATCACAGAAGACACATCAACAAACCCACATCTCAAGTTCTTGGTTGTTTTAGTGTATTTTAGCCTTTAAAAAAGAAACACTACGATTTCTCTGGTTTAAAACTGCAGGTGCTGCAGGTTTTCGGAATGGGGGCTCGATTAAATCTGGTCCCTTATGAAATATCTTATTTATTGAAGCAGCTTTCTATGTTTTTCATGCACCAAATGTTGTATCATTTTGCACTTATGAAATACTGAAATATTTGCACTTTTTTCAGTCCTGGACCATCAGGTTTTCTCTCAGCTTCATTAGACAAATCTGTAAACAGGAAGGCAGATCTTCCTCAGAAGCAATCAAGTCATGTTTTACAGAAGCATACTGGTAGATTCAGAGCTCTGTGTCGATTTTATCCCTATTTAATCTAATATTAGAAAAGAATAGCATCATTATGATAAGGAACTATTTACAAGTGAATCATATGCATATCGATTCATATGCACTTTGAAACCTCAGTTTTTGGGTAAATTCACACTTGTGTCAGTGTGAAAAGGATTGAAGCTGGAAAACTAATATTGGTTCTGATTTACTTCACGGGTTCGCAGTGTTTGTTTGAATAAGACACATCTTATTGTATATTTTATCTGCAAACATGTGCACAGAAATAGACTATTTGCTGGTATTGCTCTGTATGTTGCATTGATAATATTTAAGCAAGACCCAATTTACAGAACTGAAACATGTTTTTAAAGTGTGGCCTATCACAATGTGCTTCTTTTGTATGTTTGGGGTCTTTTAGGACCTTTATATGTATTGCTTTATTATGAGTATTTCAAGAAGCATCATGATAGCAGTTTCTTGGACAATTGTTCAGCTATCACAATGGTATATGAGTTTTGCACATGCACTGTGGTTTAATGTGTTTTGCTTTAATTCTGTGCGGTTGTAAATTATTAAGTGCATAAATGTTTTATGCAAATTGCTGAGAAAATATAAAGTCTTATGGAATATGATGCTTTGAAGTATTATTTGGTCTTGGATCACTTGGTAAGTTTGTGATGTTTTAACCTTCTAACTTTATCTTCATGCTAATTAACCACAAGTTTTCAGATGGATGGACGGATCTGTGATTAATTGCAGAATAGGAGTGGGAATCTGATTTGGGTTTTGCATTAGTATGCAAACGCTGTGTTTCTGTAATGCATCTGTTTTAACCTCGAAAAGTCTTGGAGTTGTTATGGAGTTGAGTTATGGAGATGAAATCCTGCACAGGTTCAAAAAAAAAAAAAGTGGTTTGCTCTTGATTCATACACGGAAATCTTGCTTGATAATTCTCAAACTACACAAGCCTAGACATTACTAAAAGTAACTGGTTCTCCACACGAATAGAGGGAGGTTGGTGTCCTAATGACCTGAATTACAGAATTATTAGTCATATAGCTTTATTGTCCCTGCTGATCCCTGAAACTCAAACTGGTTCTGGACTGAGAAACACCTTGTGTATAGAAATCTGATTTAATTTGTATAAATCATCTGAAAGGCATTATCTTTTTTTATTTAGCATGTTAAGATGAAGAGAAAAGCAAAAAAAAAAAAAGGTTCATTTAAAATAAGAATAATGAAGGTGTTAATGAAAATACAATGGAATTGTCGTGTCGATTTCACAGCTATACAGCAGTCAATATAGCATCTCTTACTGATAAAACAGTAATCAGTTAACTAATAACATCCAAAAAGTCAAAAAACAGTAAGTTTTTGACATTTTTGTAAGATCTAATTAAAGTTATACTTACAAAATCATTTAATTGCTGTTGAAATTACATTTTTATTCAATTAGGTACAAAAAAAGTATAATATGAAAAAGTAGCATTATTTGTGAAATGATGAATGCATGCATTGGTGCACAAGACAGACATGAAATCAAATCGTGCCTTCCTCCTCAAAGAAAAAACGATTTTCAGGTCTTGTGTGTCTCTTTGAAATTTTATAATAAAGCATATATAATTTTATTTGCATAGACTCGCCTATTAAATTGGGATCACAGCAGTTGTTTGGGCTTTGTTTGCCTCTTGAGACTCGACCTGAAAAACTCGTCACACCTGTCAGTAATTTCAGCACGCGAGACCTGAGCATGCGCGCTGCGTCTGTAATGGAATACTAACGCACTGCATACTTCATAGAGCGAGCAGGTGGAATGGCGTTTATTATGAAACTGGTGGTGAGAAAGGGCGGGGCTTAGCGGATCATACGCTCTCTAATTGGTCAGCGTCTCAATAATAATAATTAATAATAATTAGTTAGGCTACGGGAAATAATCGTGTCTTTATTCATTAAGAATATTGCGCAGATAAAGAATTGTATAGATGCAATTTTAAAACCTGTAAAGAAAAAAGAGAAATATTTGCTTCACCTGTTTATCTTTTTATCTTTATATGTGTGATGTTTTGATTTGTATGTGTGTGTGTGTGTATATATATATATATATATTTAATTACTTAAAATATTTATACAAATAGAAATAAATCTTTAATTGAAACAAATTTTTGAATTGGAGCACGACAGCGCTGTCACGAGCACGAGGTACCTGTTACTTTTTTCAACGCTGCTAAGAACGAACCAATCACAATCAATTGTGATTACTGGGTACGTTTTATTCTGATCAATTTTATAGACTAAAATAGAAAACTAGGACAAATTTCAATATACACGACAGGTAATATGTTTTCAAATTAATAAATTTAAACGGTTATACTGTTTATCATAGCAATGTTAATAGTTTTGAAATAAATTTGACTGCAGCGCGAGGATTCCTCTATATGAGCCACCACGCGCCCCCTGGAGGAAGACATTCTAAATGTAATAGAATACAGCAGCGCTTTCCGACTTCCGCGCGTACTGCACTACTAGTAGGAGAAGTATGGTAAAGCGTGATTTAGGACAAACCTCGTGCTCCTACCGGCGGGGCTGATGTCTGACTCTGTTAGTTAGACACACTCTGTTCTCTGCTGTCCTTTTCATTCCCCCCCAAAACACGAATGCAAGACCGAGTCGAGGAGCTGTCCACTTCAGCACCGCCAGCGGTACAGCCCGGTACAACCCAGACAGAGCCTCATGATGAAGATGATGATGATGATGATGCTGAGTGCATGCGGACTGCAGTAACACACCAGCAGCAGCACCAACAGCCCCGCATTCCTCCATCCACACAGCCACCTGAGCCTCCGGTAAGAGTTTCTCCTGTTTCATGCGTGTCTGCTGGGTTTTGTGTGGAGCTGATGTCCTGATGCATTGACATGCTGTTGCATTGCTGCATGCAGAATCATTGCAGTCAGTCTGGGGGAAATGTCACATTCAAACACATGCTGCTGGATCAGTGTTAATTTCTGAGATGTGGCCTGAGATTGCTTGTGCTAAAGGACACCGGACAGGAGAGCTTTTAAATGATCAAAATAAAGCTTTGTTTGCTGGGATATTTGGTGTGTTTATCTTTCTAGAATATAATCATTTAGTAAGTTCTTCACTGAAAGTGTTGGAATCAACCAGTTGATCATTCTAGGACGTTGAGGTCATCACTCTGTGAATGATTTGATGTGGTACAGTGCTGTTTTATTGCATTTAAAGGTTGAGGTGTCTAATAAATGTCCCTTTCTTACTGGTGTTTGGATATAAAACCCTACATAAGTTTTTATGAAATGAGTTTTTGTGTGCTGTTTGATGGGTTTTTAATGGCTGATATTGATTTAATGCAGACATATACACAATAAAACTTAATGATGAGAAAATGAGATGCATTCATAACTGCAGACCTCAAGTAAACTCTTATTTAACACATTTTCCCTTCAAATTTACTTTTATATATCAACCAGGCCATTTACTTAGCAAATATTCGTCTCTCTTGAGATTATCTTACAATTACTGCACTGTAAAAAATAAAGATTTTTTGAAGTTGCACATAAAACAAAGATTATTGAGTATGTTTTACAAGAAAATACTCCTTCAGTCTTTCTAATCCAGTGTTACTTGCCATTTCTTTGCAATTGTTTGTGAAATTTACTAGCAATTTCTGAGTGAAAATTGTTATCGTGCACCAAATGTTTTTCAGCATGTGCCCATTTGCCAAATTAATATGTGATATTAAGTTTTTTTCCCCACTTGTATAGTTTACCAACAATCTTGTCAAGTATTTGTAATGGTGTAAATTAATTTCAGCAATTCTGTGTACAGTACTTTTGCTCTCATAATCAAATTGTATTGGCATTATATCAGCCTTCATCCATCAATTTTGGCATATAATGCCAATATGCAAAACATAATGACTTATTTTCAAAAAAAGAATAGGATCTTGCGTACTTTTCATTCCACATATAACATGATTTCCAAGATACAATGAAATCCTTCCAAAAAGAGTAAAAAAAAGTCATTTGCTATGTATCCAAAAAATGATTGCATGCCGAGATACTAGCAATCTTCTTTTATTATTTATGATGCAACTAATAAAGTGTTCAATGAGAAATGACAATGACAAATGAGACTTATACAACATGTTTTGGTGCACAATATTCACATAAAATTCACACAAAACATCAAACAGAACATGTTTATTATTCATTGACAGGTCTGCTGGTAGATTTCGCGTTTGGCACAAAGAGTAACTAACACTTAATCGGGCAAGCCGGCACTGTTAACAGCTGATGTGATAACCTCAGAAATTGCCTGATTATTCAGCCTGGCCAATATATCATTAGTGCTGTTAAATCTGTTGGGTCTCGTTCAGTCTCTGTCTGGTTTTGGCGGTGAGAGCAGACGCTGTCCTGAGAAAGACATTTGAGTCTTTAAGGATGATGAATTATAGTGTCTGACACAAAAGCTGCAGGTGCCGTGACCGTTCGGGATACAAATGGCACGTCCTTTAGCATGGAGATGGAAAGAGCGGGAAAGCAAATAAGAGACTATGAGAAGGATGAAATTATGAGTCATGGCTTGTGTTGTCTGTCTGAGGGTCAGGTGTGATGTTCGTCTTCATCAGCATGATGTTACGGAGAGGGTTTCAGACAGCTTGAAGAAAGAGATGTTATCCTGTCATCTTCTGTTTAAAACATCTCTCACTATTTGTTCTGTTTTTATCATCACATACTTATCATATTTGAGCTCTCTGAGGTCACTTTTGACTTCATTCTAGATATAAAAGAGGTTTATATACTCCACAGCTATTGGAATATAGATATCGGCATACACTCTAAAAAAAAGCTGGGTTAAAAACAACCCAAGTTGGGTTGAAAATGTACAAAGCGATTGGGTTGTTTTAACCCAGCGATTGGGTTAAATGTTTGCCCAACCTGCTGGATAGTTTTATTTAACTCAACTATTGTTTAAAAATTACTGTACTGCTTGCGTAAAATGAACCCAATATATGTTAGAAATTAACATTTATTAATGTTTAATAAATAAGCATTTATTAATAAGTTTAATGAATAATAATAAACAATTATTATATTGATTATTAATAGGCTAAATGTTCACTTTTTGATTATTATTGTTGCATAATTATGTGTCTGATTTTTAATTTCCAACCTATTTTGGGTTCATTTTAAGCCAGTCATACAGTAATTTTTAAACAATAGTTGGGTTAAATAAAATTACCCAGCAGGTTGGGCAAACATTGAACCAAAACCTTGGGTTAAAACAACCCAGTTGCTGGGTTTGTCCATTTTTAACCCAACTTGGGTTGTTTTTAACCCAGCATTTTTTAGAGTGTACTGTGACATGCATATTTTCCCACACTGTTATCTGTTGGTGATATTGGAGATGCATGCAATCAAGTCATTAATTTTCATTAATTTCTTTAAAGCTTTTTCCATTGCTAAAATAATTTGGTGAGACAGCTCTAAGTAAACCATATTTGGTTGGTTTCCCTTAAAAGTGTTAAAATTGTGAATGTGGCACATTCAGGTTTTGTTTGATTGTAAGATGGAAGGAGTGCCTGTTTAAAAAGTCACTGTTTTTGCAGTTTTCTTTTGGTGGTGCTTTTGACGCAGAAATTACACACTTCAGCTTTAAAAAAACAACAACAACAGACAAGCGTGCAATGAATTGCAAAATGTAGGCCATAAGACTCTTATGGTGCTTTCACTTGCTTGTATATTGATTCACGCTACTGTTCAAAAGATTTTTGTATTTCAGTGAAGACATTTATAATGTTACAAAATATCTATACTTCAAGTTTTTCTTTTAAACTTTTTTATTCATCAAAGAACACTGAAAAAAGTATTGGTTTCCACCAAATTATTTAGTAAAAACTGTTTTCAACATTACTAATAATCAGAAATGTTTCTTGAGCAGCAAATCACCCTATCAGAATGATTTCTGAAGGATCATGTGACACTGAAGACTGGAGTAATGATGCTAAAAATTCAGCGTTGATCACAGGAATAAATTAGAGAAAAACAATTACACATTAACAATCTTTTGAACTTTGTTTAGAAAAAAGTCATCTCTTTACTCCAAAAATGTCTTTCTTGACTTCACCGCACCATTGTGCACCATACAAACTTTTTGTCTTTTGACATATTGATATGCCAGGCAAATATTTTGCTATTTTGAGATTATCAGATGAAAAAGCATATCCTAAACTCTAGTTTGCATGAGTGAAAATTCAGATTAATACAGGCATATATCTGCTATTTATTCTAAAAACATACTGTAGGTTTAACTGGGTTAAGGCAGTCAAATTAACATGTTTACATATAATTGGATTATGAGCAAATTTTGATCGGTATCATAGTGTACGGTGACACTGCATTCATCAGTCCCCCCGCCCCCTCTCGTTCGGTCTGTCTGATTAGTATTTTCTGGCTGTCGTCCCCTCATGTAACACATTTCGTTTGAGGCCTGAGAATCAGTGAGAAACTCTTTCATCTCTCCGCCTGTTGCCCACACATGCTTTCTTCTTCCTACAATCTCTTTCTTCTTTACACCCTCAATAACCTTTCATACATCTCCTTTAACACACTCTTCTCTTTCTCCCACACTCCATCTGTCTCTAAATGAAATGAATCAGTACTTCGCATGGAAACTGTAATTCAGCTCTGAAAAGCATTGGATGTGTACGTCATGAGATTAAATGAATAATTCAGAGATACATTGGCAGGCCAGCATAACCTGCTAGCATCTCTTTTTTTCTCTTCATTTCTTGTTTCTGTTTTCGGACTGCCTGGTGACCTCATCTCAAGATATTTGACAGAAAACAGGCCTTTTGCATGTGTGTGTGTGTCCCATAATGGCCATTTTACAAGATGTAATATAAGTCTCTGGTGTCCCCAGAATGTGTCTGTGAAGTTTCAGCTCAAAATACCCCACAGATCATTTATTATAGCTTGTCAAATTTGCCCCTATTTGGGTGTGAGCAAAAACACGCCATTTGTGTGTGTCTCTTTAAATGCAAATGAGCTGCTGCTCCAGGCTCCCTTTTCAGAAGAGGGCGGAGCTTTAACAGCTCGTGCTTCGGTCGCTCAACAACAACAAAGCTGGAGAATCTCACGCAGCCAAAATGAGGATTGTCAGTAACGGTGTTCAGTCTTACATTGTTCAAACCGGAGTCGACACTGATGGAGAGACTCAGGAAGAAGTTACAACTTTTAGACATTTCTGAATGGTTAGTGGATAAATTTATGGAGTTGCTGTGGAGTTGATTCAACTCATCAACAGTGTTGAATTGACCCTCGTTTGTGAAGCAGTCCGGTGTAAAATGACGGCATGATAACAACACTCTACTACAACAACTCTTCCTCTTCTCTAAAGCAGCCCAACATGGCCGCACCCCCTTTGTTGTGTGTTCTCGGGGGCGGGGTTTATGTAAATTTTAGGGTTGTGAAGTCACCAAGCTTGTTTAGTCCCTACCAGCCGTTTGTTGTAGTCATTAAAAAGTGATTTCTGTAAAAGAAAATATCTCCCTTTGCATTGAACTTTGAGCGTTGTAACTTTGCAGATGTTGTTTATGCTCAAACAGCAACATTACACTAACTAAAGTTAAAAAAGTGAATTCATAATCAAGAACCCCTTTAAGTTGGTTTACAACCATTAGTGAGCTTGTACCATGAAAATAATGCTGCACTAATTTAATTCAGACTCCATCTTAGAGACTATTTGATTCATCCTAAATGTTATTCAATCCCTGAGATTGTCAGTCATGCCATTAACATCAGCTGTATGATCCAGAACTCAATGATTCACATTCACAAAACAGGTTTGTGTGGAAATGGCCTTTGTCTGAGTATTATGCACCATGGCGTCCAGCTAAGTGAATAACTTTGTTCATTTGTGTAGATGACGGTTGAACTGATTAGTGCATCATGAGGATTGAATTACAGTAATGCCGTTTGTCTGTGTAAGTTCACGAGGTTGTAAAGGTGATGATTTAGGGCCAGTGTAATGTTGTCTAAATAAAGTGTTGTGAGGTTTGGTTTATTTTCTATTTTGGAATGATTTATAATTTTCACCCACGCTCTGAAGGGCTTCACTTTATCACTATAAGACTATGAGGTCCTAAGAGATATAATGTTTATTTAATAAGTGTGTGATGTAGTGCTCTATGTGTGAACCCAAGAGAGTTGAGAGAGTCTTATGAAACCTTTCAAGAACATGTCCAGGTCATAGTTCACCTATATATATATATATATATATATACATATATATATAAATAATAAAAATATTTATTTTAGCATCATTAGTCATCAGTGTCACATGATCCTTCAGAAATCATTCTAATATGCTGATTTGCTGCTCAAGAAACATTTCTGATTATTATCAATGTTAAAAACTGCTTCATATTTTTGTGGAAACTGTTTGTTCAGTTTATATATCAATTTATATATCTATATCAATTTATGTTTATTTCAATATTTTATAATAAAATACAGATTCTAATGAGAATCACCATTAAGATTTGGAAAAATTAATAAATAAATAAAATCAAAAATAAAACAGGCACATTACATTTAATGATTATTTGAGTCAAGTGTGTTTAATTGTCATGACAGTAAGTTCACAATGCAGTTTAATGGTCCTATATAGACTTTATTTTGTTTATGCAAAAGACAAGTTCTCAACTTTTTTCTTTTGATTTTAGGGTAAATTACGGCCTGGACATGTTTTAGTGAGATTTACCCAATTATACGGATATGTCGGTGTAGAAAGGGTTCATCCGCTCCCTGAAGGTCTCAGATTAGCCGTGTTAATGGAAGGACTTGGCTCAGGGCTGCAGGTGTGTGTTTGTGTATCACAGACTGAAGGAGATAAATCCTATTAAGTAGAGGAGGGGAAAGTAGGTCTGTAGGAACTGTGTGTGTGTGTGTGTGTGTGTGTGTGTGTGAGAGGGAGCTAATAAGATACATTGGACCACATCAGCACATGCTATTTTTGGCCTCTTTTAGTGGTGTTTGAAGGCAAGCTTCACTATTACTATCACTCATACTTAGTGTGAGGGATTTGAACAAAATCCTGACACTAAGTACTAAACTTTAGCACGTAGCTCGTCCCACATTATCAATGATTTCTTAAGTCATGGTGCATGATTGATGCACACGCTTGTAAATGCTTCATGTGTGCAGCGTTACAGGACACAGGCAGATGATTTCAGACAGACAGATGCACTTCTGATTTCTGATCTTTGGCCTTAGAGTAATTATGGTCTACAGTAAACATGGATGGATGGATGGATGGATGGATAGATGATCAGATGGATGGATGGATGGATGGATGATCAGATAGATAGATGGAAAGATGGACAGATGGACAGATGGACGGATGGATGGATGGATGGATGATTAGTTGGGCAGACAGACGGACGGATGGACGGATAGGTGGGTAGTCGGCTAGATAGACGGATGGATGGATGGACGGACGGATGGATAGATGAATGGATGGATGGATAGGTGGGTAGTTGGGTAGACAGACAGACGGATGGATGGGTGGATGGGTGGATTGGTGGATGGATGGATGGATTGGTGGATGGATGGATGGATAGGTGGGTAGTTGGCTAGATGGATGGATGGATGGATGGATGGATGGACGGCCAGACAGACGGATAGATAGATGGACAGGTGGGTGGATGGATGGATGGATGGATGGATGGATGGATGGATTGATGGATGGGTAGACAGACGGATGGATGGATGGATGGATGGATGGATGGATGGATGGATGGATGGACAGACGGACGGACGGACGGATAGATAGATGGATGGATGGATGGATGGATGGGTAGTTTGGCAGACAGAGATAGATAGATAGATAGATAGATTAATTTTAGATTATTAATTAATTAGTAGTGTTTGTTACGTTAAGCATGACTATTCTACTGTGGTTAGGAACTGAAATATTGCTAAACCTAAATATTAAACTTCTGTGTGAAATTCATCCTGCACCATATTGTGCTTATCTTCAAAAAATGTAAAAATAGAAGTTTTAAAAATAGTTTCAGCAGGAGTGGGAGGTGTCTGTGTAAACACACAGAGGACAATAGCTGATTTCTCTGTAGGTTTCTGGAATCGTGTTTTTGCCATCTCTGTTTTCATGGAGAATATGACAGCTGCTGTTGATCAATCTTTTCTGAATATATTTCAGAAATGAGGACAAGTCACAGCACGTTTACGATCATGAGCACTCGACCATCCCTCACGCACACTTTCCCCTTCTCAAGTGTTGTTGACTTGATTGTGATGTCAACAAGACTTTAGATGTGAGATTTAGATGAAAGCATATGTCAGTGTATAAGGGAAGGTGTATTTTAGCTGCACCATTTCTTTTCAGTTTTTCAGTGTTTGTTCTGTGTGATATGCTTTTATGCATGTCATTAATAATTTAGCATATTGTTGAACCATTTTAATATTAATACATTTCTTCTTCTTTTTTTACTTTCCTTTTCAATATACAAATTTGGAGCTGTGTTGGATCTCCACTTGATGTTGAATGTAAAATGTGGCTCATGTATTGTCACTAATGTTGAAATCAGGTGTTAAACTCCTCCCACACTACCTGTAGAGGCCTGTCCTGTTTTTGACATTCAGTAGTGACAGGTGCGCCTTTGGACAGAAACCAGTGTGAATTATTTTAAGTGGCGCGAGAAAGTGAATGAGTGACAGACAGAAAGGGAAGGAGAGAGAAAGATTGTGTTCATTCAGTTTACTTGTCTCTATGGCTACAGCTTTCACTTCTTTGTGCTCAATAGAACAGCTTTCTTATAATTCTATAGTCTATATAAATGTGCTAAATCCATGCGGATCAGTTTGATCAGAAGGAGCTTTGCTGTTACGGCTGTCTTGAATTTGTATTCGTCCTCTTTTGTTCCTGTTGTCGTTCTTATGGGTGTTTTTTTTCTTCCTTTTCAGATAGAAAGGAAACCACAGCACTGTAATCTGATGAATTTTGAAGTGCATTTGATTACAGAAAAATGCAATGGAAATTTACAGCAGATTCATGCTTATATAGGCTAAAGTTGAATTTTGTCGAATTTTAGCATATAAATAACCCTGAAATATTTTTTGAAGTTTTAAACTAAACAGAGATTAAAGTTTAATTTAGTGTGTTACATGCTATTTTTCTTGTAATTATTAGTGAAATTTACTAGCAATTAAAGAGGACCTATAATGCTTCTTTCACAAGATGTAAGTATAAGTCTCTGTTGAATGTGTCTGTGAAGTTTCAGTTAAAAACCCACAGATCATTTATTACAGCTTGTCAAATTTGCCCCATTTGGGTGTGAGCAAAAACACGCCGTTTTAGTGTATCCCTTTAAATGCAAATGAGCTGCTGCTCCCGGCCCCCTTTCCAGAAGAGGGTGGAGCTTTAACAGCTCACGCTTCGGTTGCTCAACAACAACAAAGCTGGAGAATCTCACGCAGCCAAAATGAGGATTGTCAGTAACGGTGTTCAGCCTTACATTGTTCAAACCGGAGTCGACACTGATGGAGAGACTCAGGAAGAAGTTACAACTTTTAGACGTTTCTGAATAGTTAGTGGATAAATTTATGTAGTTGCTGTGGAGTTGATTCAACTCATCGACTAGCATGTGTCATCATGTTGATCTTTTGTGCAAATCCAGTGTTGAATTGACCCTCGTTTGTGAAGCAGTCCGGCGTAAAATGACGGCATGACAACAACACTCTACTACAACAACTCTTCCTCTTCTCTAAAGCAGCCCAACATGGCCTCACTCCCTTTTTTGCGTGTTCTCGGGGGTGGGCGGCAGGGGCAAGAAGCTTGTTGTAGTCCTTAAACAGCGAATTCTTTAAAAGAAAATATCTCCCATTGAACTTTGAGCGTCGTAACTTTGCAGATGTTGTTTATGCTCAAACAGCAACATTACACACTAACTAAAGTTAAAAAAGTGAAATCATAATCTACCGCCCCTTTAATGAATGACACCAATGTTTTTTCAATGAATCTGACATGCCACAACAGTCTGATTTTTGTCTTAGACAGTAAATGTTATCCATTTTGATTTCATACTTTCGTGTACTAAATAGTCAGCTGTCTGTCCTCTGAAGGAGAACCTGAGGACTGTGGTCAGATAGTCATGCAGCCGGCTAATATTAGCACAGATCCTGCTCTGTTGACATTAGAGACGGTTTCTGTGACGCTGTTTAATTAGACTGTGATTCTGGCTGTAAACATGCAGAAGATATACCTGGGGAACTCTGATTCCCGAGAGGGATCATTACGGCTGTTGCAATGTCTTATTCTTACCTCTGTGACTGTTATAGTGCTTGTGGGCTTCTGTTGTTATAGTGAACCAAACTCACTGTCAGGTGAATGGCCCGGTGCAATTAGTCTGAATCTCACGAAGCCTGTCAACATGCATTTTCCTCTCATACTTCTCAAATAAACTACAAGTGGAAGTTTGCAAAATAAAAAGTGCAGCAGATTGTGGTATTTAGCGAGGCCTTTAATGAGGAGGGTAACAAAGCTGGTGATAAAAGTGTGAAGGTGTCTGTTTAAATGGCACAGATGGTTTTCTGTGAATTAGCTGAGATGGCCTGTAATACTCCTGCAGTGCTGAAGGATGAGTGAGTATTTTTGGAGAGAGAAAGTCCAGGGAGAAAATGAGTGAAGGAGAGAGGGACTATATTGAGGAATCAGAGCAGGGTTATACTGTACAGATCAACACAGGCTGTTTTGTGTGTATGTGTTAGCTTAAATGTACATGTGTGCATGCATATCTCATGAATATTAATTAGGTCAACAATCAAATAAACATCAAATTATGATTAGAAATTATATGTGCAAATGCAGTAGTTGACCCAAAAAATGAACAATGCGTCTGTCATCATTTACTTATCCTCATTTCGTTTTATGTTCGCTCCAAAAAAAAAGAGAATTTTGATTGTTGGACCAACTATCTGCTTTTATACATGCATGAGAGTTCATTTTCCTTACATTTGTGTGAGCATTTGTTCTTTTAAAATCAAGTGCACACATAAACACTTTTTTCCCCTAAATTTAAACATTACAGAAGTTAACTTCTAGAATATGTACTCTCAAATGTAAAGTTTGTTTTGGTATGTTTGTATTGATATGTTAGTGGATATAGTGCATAATCTGAAATATTTATTATTTGTTTTACATCATAGCGTTTTTATTTGTTTAAGCACTTTCAAAACCTGGAATTTTCTATTTATTTACAGGTTTAAATGAACAAAATTCCACATTATTTATTGTGGTTTCAGGCTTTTGGACACTTTTGAATGTGCACAGACAAAAACAGTTTGAACCTAACTGTTTGAAATTGTAAAACTCTACCAAATTAGTCTTCAGGTAGCTCAGCTAGAACATACTGATAAAAATGTATAGCTTGAATGCATAAATGTTGTAATTTTGAATAGCTATCAATGGAGGAAGGTGTTGGGGTTAACTGGGGCATGCTAACCGGCAAAACCTTGACCTGGTCTGTATACTTTTTATGTGTGCCAGCAGAAGTACAAATTACATTCAGTTGGGTGAGCTTACATTCAGTTTTAGTGGTTCTGGCTTCCCTATAAAGACACTTTCTTGGTGTAAACTGTGTCAGTGGAGGTTTTATTTTGGGAAAGTGAAAGGTTGTGTGCATGCATATGTGTTTCTCACTGATTGATTGTTGACATGAGAGCTGCTTTCATTTATCCTTCACTTGTGCTGCAGCAGCAAAGTCAATGACATGCACCTGCACTTTCAGAAGAGCATGTTAGTGTGTATGTGTGTGTGCAGAACACATGAGAGATCCTTCAATCAATCACCAGGCGTCTCAAAGTCTGCAGGAAGCTCTTCTGTAGAGGTGCTTCATATTTCTAAGTAAAAATACACAATTGCTTATTTGTACAAGTGCATGTGTGAAAATGTATTAGCCTGTGTGATGAAGAATTAGTCATTTTTTTCAAAGTTGTCCAAGCTGGTGTACTTGATTCTGATTGGTCAATCATGGCACTCTGTTGTCAGATATTTTTTTTTTTTACGTAATGCCCAATTCATGTCCATTTATTCCCTTATTTAAATCCATCCTTTACATGGTTTAGGGGAAAAATTTGCAGTATCATCATATAAACACATTTCTAATATTTGAGGGCCTGGATGGGAGTTTACTGTATGAGTCACTGAGGTTTAACTTAACACATGACGTAAATCTGTGTGTGTGTGTGTGTGTGTGTGTGCATGCGCTATGTAGGATTTTAGGGATTAATTTCTCTGCTAAGCAGTAAATAAGCCCATCCCTTCATGCAGATGGTCAATTTGTTATTTCTCATACAGAATGGCTTTGCTAAAACTACATTTTGCAAAAAAGGTAAAATACCATCAGTCAAATTCAAAAGGGTATGACAGTGAAAATGCAGTCTGGAAGTGTCTGTTCAGTGGTGTATTTACTGTAGTTTCTGCTGGAGAACATTCTCTCTGTTTGTTTAGTACTGTAGAGCGTAGGCTAAATGGATGGGTGAACGATAGAATGAGTATGTCATCAGTGAGAAAATGAGTCAGATGACCGTTGCTGGTATAATCGGGTTGCTGCCTCTCTGTAATTGGATTTCTACTCAAATGTCATGACGAGAAATGTACTGTACTTCTCTGCCACATTGTTGTTTCTTTTTGTATCTTGGAACAGTTTTGGATCTTGGAACAATTTGTCCTTACAGACCCTGTTTTAACATTTAATGTCAACATAGACATTCATAATGGCATTTGTGCACTGCATAGAATATTTAAGTCAAATCAATTTTTTTTTTTTTTTTTTTAAACCTTTTCATCACAAGCCATGTTGTTTCAAAGCAGCTTTACAGAAATATCATGCATTAAGCTTTAAAGCTTCTAAAGCTTGTGGCAAAGAGAAAAACTAAAAATATTTTGGTAGCAATTGAACAGTTGCAATTTATTGATTGTCCTTTCTACCTTTTATATTTTAGGTGCAATGGTCCATGCCATCTCCATCTGTAGTGGCTGGTCTGGCAGGAGAGGGTATCTGAAGAACATCAGCTCCATGAACTAAAAATACACTCACAGACACAAGTCACAGGAGCTCACAAACTGACCCGAACAGGAAAGGGATCTCTGTCTTTCTCTGTCTGTCTTTTCTTAAGTCTTCATCTCAGTGTCACTTTGTGTTGTACTGTTATGACGCCATGTCTCAAACTGGAAAAGTCCTTCATTTGTATGTGGAGGTGAGATCCCCACCAGAGCATGATGGGAAAGGTCGTTCCTGTGAGACGACAGTGGAGCAAGATGGTCCCGTTGAGGCTTTGACCAAATTAGCACAGGCTGCATCTGGATTTACCACAACTCCCAGCAGCACATTCAAACCAAATGTAAGCTTCCTACTACAGCCCTCACACAGTTCTCTGGATTCCCCTCAAAGATGCAGCATTCCCCAGCAAGAACCATTCCAGCAGGTGTCCTCTGGCCTCAATAACAACATTGACTGTAAACAATTAAAACATGTCCACTCGTTGTCATACTCTGGACGGACATCTGGTCCGGGGACTCCTTGTCGAGCCTGCAGTCATCACCAGGACTCTAAACCAGAGCTCGGACAGAGGTCCGTGGTTACTTTCAGCTATATTGAGAAGCCCCACATCAAAACTGTAGAGAGTCCTTGTAACAGTCCCAGTGGAATAAAGGAGGCAGCGGCTTGCCCACGTAAGAGGTGTAGTGATCCCAAGCGGTCTCGACCTGCTGAATCTTCCTGCAATAATAGTCCATTTCACCAGCACATGGGTTGTCCAGGATTTTGTTCCTCTACTTTGGATCCCATCGGTCAAGCTGCAACACAGCGAGCCCTGGAGGAGTTTGGCTCTCCCCAGTTGAGGTGTAAGTTTTCCTGTGGCCCAGACTGGAGTCCAGAGTTTCACCAACGCCAGAGGGCACGATGCCAGTCTTGGGCAGGTTCACCAGTGCCAAACTGCAGTGCCTACCGCCATGATCCTGACCCAGGCAGGGTAGGAGCTGCATGTGGTGTCTCCAAAAGCCCAGCATCAGATGCTATCTCATCCCACACGGGGCATAACAGCCAGCAGAAATCCACCTCCAGGTCCCAAGGATGCCCCAACCAGAACCTCCCTTCAAAACAAGACACTTCTGCTCCAGTCAGTCAAAGTTGGGGAAGCCGGGCTGAAGACAGGCCTCTGTCAGGACAAAGAACCAGCCTCACAAACACACCCACTCATGGTTTGAACCAGCTGAGTGGAAGCAATAACTCCTCAGCCCTGAAAAGTCCTGAGGTTGCCCGCAAGATTGCAGAAGAGGCCACCAAGGTGTCGACAATTTTCAACGAGGTCCGCAGTTCTCCTCCTCCCATTGTTTTCAGATCTAATGTAAGCAGCACAAACTATGGCTATTCTTCTAGAGAAATCCAGCATGAGACCTTACAACAGAGTCCAGTACAGCATTTGGCTGTTAAGATGAACATACCTGTGCATGAAGACCATTCTACAACAAATGGGGTTCCTCCGCACCTGGATGAAGCAACCGCTACTAAGAGTTCAGATGTAAGAGATGACCTGGCCAATCACTCATTCTGCTCTGTACCAGTGGGAGCACCTGATTCTCCAGCCCTCCCGTCTCGTCTTCTTCGTCCAAGTCTGTCCAATGCAGACGTGTGTTCTCCACTCCGAGATCCACGTCAGCTTAGAGCTGACCTGCCAGTCTCTGACAGCCCCACTTTACACCGTCACAAGCCTCCACAGTATACTGGAGAGGAGTGGACCTCCGGGGAACCCTGGTTCCTGGACGAGGAGGACTGGGATGACCATGTCATTGCAGAAAGCGTGGAGATCTCCAGGCGGTTGTTTATCGGTCAGAGTGTGGACGATTCTCCAGTCAGCTGGACTTCTAGACAGCAGTGGAAAGAGCAGGCAAAGAAAGAGGAAGTGAAGTTCAGTTTGACAGAAAAACTTGAAGGGACTCTCAAGAGCAGCAGTCCAGTGTACAGAAAAAGGAATAGGGTTGAGGTCACAGAACAAGGAGAGGAGAATGTTAGCAATTCAGTATGTGGAACAAACCACAGCCTAGGGGAAAGAGTAGAGGAGATGACCAGGATAACGCAGCAACAGAGACAGGCAGAATGGAGGAGAAGACAGGCTTTGCTTCTAGGGCCAGTGGTATTAGAAGAGGGAGATGGGGAGAGAGGGGAGGATGAACAGGGGTTTGGAGAACACCAGGCTTTGGCTGGGTCATCCCCGAGCTCCAGTGGAGTAACGGGAAGCCTAGGAGACAGAGATTGCATCTCACCTGAGTCCAGCCAGAACAGCAACCACTCAGATCACCCATCATCAGGAATACAGGTGAGACATTGTTCATAAAACTATTGTTAAAACTTTTGTCTAATTCTACCAATGATTGTTTCATTGGTTTAAGAACAATTTAAAGGATTAGTTCACTTTAAAGTGAAAATTACCCCAAGATACCCTCAAGCCACCCTAGGTGTATATGACTTTCTTCTTTCTGATGAACACAATCGAAGTTATATTAATAAATATCCTGACGCGTCCAAGCTTTATAATGGCAGTGAATGAAGGCAACGAGTTTGAAGCTCAAGAAAGTGCATCCATCCATCATAAATGTACTCCACACGGCTCCGGGGGGATAATAAAGGCCTAATGAAGAGAAGCGTAAGAAAAATATCCATATTTAACAAGTTATAAAGTAAAATAACTTACAAAGAAAGTTCTCTTCTCGCAGTTCAAAATGCTTACGCTACGTCCTACGCCTTCTGCATTCAACTTAAGAAAACGTCAGTTACGCTTTTTTTGTAAGTTGAATACAGAAATTGGTCTGGTGGAAGCTAGATATTTTACTTTATAACTTGTTAAATATGGATATTTTTCTTACACAAACGCATCGCTTCACTTCAGAAGGCCTTTATTAACCCCCCGGGGATGTGTGAAGTATGTTTATAATGAATGGATGCACTTTCTTGAGCTTCAAACTCGTTGCCCCTGTTCACTGCTATTATAAAGCTTGGACGTGTCAGGATATTTATTAATATAACTCCGATTGTGGTCATCAGAGAGAAGAAAGTCATATACACCTAGGATGGCTTGGGGGTGAGTAAATCTTGGTGTAATTGTCATTTTAAAGTGAACTAATCCTTTAAAGTTCCTTCCGATGAATGACGCCCTTTGTTTGCAAGTACATTGAGTTTACTGTTTATTATAAGCCAGTGTGTTAATTTTGTGTGGGTGTTGCAGTCGGATGGCGGTTCTTTGGTGCCAGGTCCATCTCTGCACTGTCAGAAAATTGCTCGCGCCAAGTGGGAGTTTCTGTTTGGCACTCCAGTAGAAAACACTGCCAGCGAACGAGAGAAGAGTGAGTAGTCTGTTGACCTCTTTAATATCACTTTTAATGATCACTTGGATTCCATCAAAAAAGCAATTAAGTGTTTTTTCTATGATTTTTAAGGCAGAAGTACATTTAGATCATCATTTAGTGTTTGTAAGTTACTCACTGACATACAGTCATCAGCAAAAGCCGTGTTTCCACTGTCTGGCCAAAAGCGAGCATGTTTTCACTGTCACTTCTGGGGCTTGATCGGGCCTCATCGGGGCTTCATTGGGGCCAGGGGTTTTCGGCCCTGCTGAATACATTGGTCCAAAGTGGGCCAACTGGGGCTTGAGAAGTGGTCATGAACAAAGGCAGAGTTTATCTCTGGAGAGTCAGGAAAGAGTCATTTCCCATGTTATTATATCAGGCTGCCAGCTAACTTCAACATTTATGACATTTTAAACAATTTTTAGCTCAAAATTCACTTTCAGACACCAGCGAGTGTTTGAAATCACTTCTGATTGCAATCTGATGGGGATTCTGATCACAATATGAGGCAGATATATATTTATATGTGTTGTTAAAGGCTATTCATGCTAATCATTGGCGTGATTTATTATTTTTTTTCCCCCAAACGGTTCAGCGGAAATCCTCAATTTCATTGGCTGAGGTTACAATGACAGGTAGGTTTAGGGACCGGGTTTGGTGTAGGCAATCGTTACTGTGATTGACATGGCCAATGAAATGTTTAGAATCGGCTCCAGGGCGGGATTTCCGCTGAACTGGTTTGGGGGAAAAAATCACGCTAACCATTGCGATAATTAACACACGTATGTTTGTGGAAAATACCAGAGACTGCTTGAAGAACGTAGACAAATCATGTATTTATTTGGTTTCATGTTTCAGCCCAGTGCTTTTGTTGATACCAGACTAATGCATCCCCATATGTCATAAATAATATGCACTCCGGTAACTCCTGTTTTCTGCTCGTGAGCTCCCTCTATTGCTCTGGCTGAAAGGATAACAGTATAGTGAGATGGGAGAGATCACTCAAACCTCCTCAGATCGCATAATTTCGTGGAAAATTAATAGAAATGCTCACTCTTTCTAAAGAAATGTGACGTAAACGTATGATGTTTCATCAATATTTTTCTAAATGTGTAAGCCTTTGGACTTAAAAGCCTTAATGCGTTCTTGTGATCACAAATATATATAAGCAAATCTCTTTTTAAGTGAAACGGTATACCAATTTGATTCAGCATGATTGATGTGCACTCCTGACACATTAATAATTAATAAACAATAATAATAAAACATTAATGTTTTATTGTAAAACATTGATTAAATACTGATGTTGGAATCTTAAGTCTTTATGTAAAGACCAAACGTTCTGTCATGCTCATTTTGCGATCTAGCTAGTTTTCAGTCAGCTGGTGAAATGGTGGGGTTGGGTGATGTCGTTCTATGGAGGCGTGTCAAGGGCGGGTTTTAGTATAGCACTGTGGGGCTACTGGCCCGATAGTGGAAACGCAACTTGATTCTGGCCTCGGTGCTTGAAGTCGGAGGCTATTGGCCCCGCCTGGCACCTTGTTAGCCCTGGCTCGCACTGGCCTAGCAGTGGAAAAGCGGCTATTGTCAGTATCAATGGCACCAAATTGGACTGATTTATTTCCCTTTATCCTCCTAGATGTTCCAGAATCCTCCACAGCTCCACCAAGTGGTCACTCCACCCCTATCCCGCCCTCTTTTCTGCCACTTGAGGAGCTTGCTCTGAGAGCTAATCATGATGTTCAACATGTAGAGGTGGAGTTAGTGACTCCGCCCCCTGCCGCCCCAGGCACCTCCCCCAAAACTGGCATAATTCGGCGAACTTTAAAATACTCTGAGACCGATCTGGACGCCGTTCCGTTACGATGTTATCGGGAGACAGACATAGATGAAGTGCTGTTAGCAGAGCAAGAGGACGCTGACTCAGCGTTTGGAAGTAACCGAAGTGTCATGGGAACTTCCTGCGCTGGGAGCAGCCCTCTAGGAGAGATGCCGAATGAAAGAACAGATGGACAGGAGGATGAGGAGGAGGAAGAGGAGGAGGTTGCGAGCTGGGTCACTGTCAGGATGCAGGGCGACGTGAGGAGATTGCTGGCCGATCAGGAGAGAAACGAAGAAGAGGAGTATTACAGCATGATGCTAAAGAGGTGGGAACTGGGAAATGGCAAACACGCATACTGATTTATTTTTTTCAAGAAACTGTTTAAATATTTAATGTGGTGCAGAATATCAGAAATAATATAGTCATCTTTTTTTTAGGCCCCGAGATCATTTCATTAACGACCTCCCGGCTCTGAAATCCCCCATTCTGGTCCGTGGCCCTCGAAGAAGGTCCGGAGACAGTTTGGACACATTCAGCCGGCATTTTGAGAACATCATGGAGTCACATCGTGCCAAGGGCACCTCCTACAGTAGTCTGGACAGTCTTGACCCTCTGACCTCTAGCACTCAAACGGTCCTGACCTTTGACCTCCCCACACTGACTCCGCAAGTGCAGGGTCAGATCTACCAGAGTGTGCGGCAAATCGTGGAGCTCAGCTTTGCTCCATTGGCTCACATAGAGATGCCCAGCCTCTCAGAGTCTGTGCTGACAATAACAGGGGACACCGATGCCACACGGGCGCCATCCAGTGAACGTCTCAGCAGTGGGTCCGACGATCGCAACGGGCAGAGCTGGCAGAGCAACCCAGCACTTTCAATGCCCAGGTTTGTGTCATTTTTATCAATTGTACATTGTATGTCTTGTTGTATACTGTAAGTTGTGGCATATGTGGGTAGTATGGAAGTGTGCCATCCTGAGCATGCCTGTCCTTCATACAGATACTAATGTTATTGCTCATACACTCATTTAGTGTTCGCAATAGCTCAGTTTTTCCAGCAGAGGGAGTTTGCAACCAGCAGTCTTTTTTGAAGTGAAACATACTGTACTTTTATAGGCTTGAATCTTGGTGAATCTTGGGGGAAAAGTGCCAAGAAATGTTCTTTAATATTGTGATTTCTAAGCCTAAAGTAATTGATATTATTTTATATGTAATATTTAATTTCTTTAATTTATTATTAATTATATTCACATTCTATTTTCAGTTTGGTTTTGACGGTATAGGTGTGAGTTGCTTGAGGTGGATTGTAAGTAATATTTCCTCCATCTATCCAAGTGTAGCTAATTTACTGTGTAATGATTCTGAATGACCTATTAGTCAGTTGGTTTAACCTTTTCCATCTGCTGCGCCCGTGCCTCAACCGCAGGCTGGGTTTAGACAGGAGTGTGTGTGTGTGTGTGTGCGTGAAGGACAGATAAAAGGCAAAGCTGACTGCTGGCAGAGAACTGAAGTAACTGCTGCATAGATCACCTTGAGACCAACATAGAAAACAGGAGGCTGGGAATAGTTTGAGAAATTTTCACAATCCAGAATTTTGCTTCATGAATCCTCATTTACAGGATGTATACGGTGATATTTTATATGTCCAGTATCTCCATTCAGTTTTTTTTTTTCCTCATAAAAAAGGCACCTGTTGTATTTGGAGTCAGTGCAGCATTGCACATCACTCCTGTAGTAGCTCAACTAAACCACTAGGTGGTGACAGTCATTCATAAGTGCTATTTGCAAATGTGTAGAACCAAATCCACTATTAGAATGGAAAGCATCATATTGCTCATATTGATCAAACCACTCACTCAAATATTGTATTAAAAAATCCCCAAATTGGAAATGGATTAGATGCAACAAATCAAGTAATAAAATATATACAGCATAATGGATTTGAAACCAATAAAGTCCTTAGTTATCTTATAATGAGTGTGCTCATTTGTTATGCCAATTAAACACGTTTGCGTGTTGTTCATTCAGCATAGCAGGAACAGTAGCAGCATTGTGGAAGTGCTTAGACGATCTTTAAGCCCAGTGACACAGAAAAACTCTGTCTTTAGCTCTCTCTTTCTTTCTGTGTTTTGATTTTGTCCAACCTCCATAGGTGTAAGGTTCATCATCAAGCTGTTTGTATGTGAATATACACAATCATTTAAAAGTTTGGGGTCGGTAAGTTTTTTTTTTTTTTTTTTTTTTTTGAAAGAAGTGTCTTATGCTCACTAAGTCTGCATGTATAAAAAAATACAGTAACAGAAATATTGGTAAATATTATTAAAATATTTAATTATTATTAAAAATGAAAATAACAGTTTTTTATATATATATGATATAATTTATTCCTGTGATCAAAGCTGAATTTTCAGCATCATTACTCCAGTCTTCAGTGTCACATGATCCTTCAGAAATCATTCTAATATGCTGATTTGCTGCTCAAGAAACGTTAATTATTATTATTAATGTTGAGAACAGTTGTGTTGCTTCATATTTTTGTGGAAACCATGGTACATTTTGTTTTCAGGATTCTTCGACAAAAAGAAAGTAAAAAAAACAGTGCTTATTTCAAAAAGAAATCCTTTAAAAATCTTTAAAGGCACAATATGTAATTTTTCGCCACTAGAGGTCGCTTATTCAAAACAAAGGCGTAGCTTGATGATTTCGCGGGATCATGGGAGGTGTTGTCTTCACGTCTACAGCTGATGGAAAAGAATCTGACGGGACTCAGGCAGAATTTATATGCATGGATGAGCTAATGTATTCAAGATTTATTATCATTACTGTAGTATGAAGCAGGGTGTTGGAGCTGAACGAGGCCACTGGAGCAATTTGTAATGAGAGACGAGCGCGACACACGGCTCGAGAGCAGCGGAGCTTTTATTTTGCCGTAGACGAGCGCTTCCGCTTCTTCCGGTCAAGCGTATGTGGGCTAAAGCAGCTGTTTATCATATTAGATACATTTGTGTGTTGAAAGTTGTTATAATGCTGCTCTGTGCGTTCGCTCGGTGGCTGCTATGAGACACTTGTTGCACACTGCAGTAAGCTAGAGCGATATTAGGCATGGTAAAACATGGTATTCACGGTAAAATGAGATTTAAACAATAAGACGTACTGTGTTGAGCTATATAACAATGATTAGTTATATAACAATGAAACAGTTGCTCACCTGTCTAATAAAACATAATATATTAAAGCGTCTTTTGTGTTTCCATGGTTTCTACAAAATAAAACTGGAAATTGAGGGTATCATTGATAGGCGACGCACGGTCCATGTCCTAGATAAAATTGCTTATTTCTCTGGATTTAAACATTCTTGGAAACATTTGGGATTATGTATAACATTGTTCTAGTGGTTTTTGGATATTTTTATCCAAAAATCTTACATACTGTGCCTTTAAAGTCTTTTTTGATCTATTTAATGTATCCTGGATGAATAAAAGTGTTAATTTCTTTCACAAAAACTCTTACTGACCCCCAACTTTTGAACGGTATTGTGTATGTGTACATATTTAAAGCTGATCCTTAGTTTAGTTTTCTTTGCTAGTTTTAAAGGCAGCAGTTATTGCATGTATGATCAGATTTCTTCTGGCTTATTCACAATCCATTTCCCACTATCAGTCACATACGTCACTTTTACTGACTCATTGGATGTTTACCGCAAAGCTGTACTGCAAAGTTTTAACACTTACAGTAAATGCACAAGTGAATACCCTTAATTATAATTCCATAATCCAAGTGATTTTAGCTGCAGAATGTGGTTGTTACACCTGTAAATAGCTAAACTGTGTGTGTACAGAGTAATATTAAACACTCATTTGAGTCTGTTCGTGACCCATATGAGTATTTCATTCATTATTGTTCTCAAGAGAATCATGATAAACAAAACATTTTAAAGTGCGTGTGAACCAAGGAGCTGCTGCAGCGGGAGAGACTGAGAGATGTTACATGCCACACTGAACTGAGAAGGTCATTAGGGAGCGTCAACAAAGTTTACAAAGAGAGAGAGAAAGCTGTGGGAAACTCATTGGGAAAGAAAAATCTGTGGGATAAACAGTTCAAGGAGGGACTGAAATTACAGGATCGTTAGAACAGAGACATCCAACGACTAAACGACAGATTAATTCAGTCACAAAGAGATTTACAACAGCAGCAAAGATGTCCACAAACACCTGAGGAGATATTTGAGCTTAGTCACTGGACGAACGGCGCAGGTGGAGCGCCAAAAGCCGAGCGTTAAATACAAACATGGCTGAGATCCAGAGAATCACATCAGAGAGGCGTTTTGGCAGAGATGGTGTGAGAAAAAAGGCCCACTCAGTGTTTTGCTGGCATTGCTCTGCGCTGGAGGAGAGGAGCACCCTGACCCGTTGCCACACGCTGTACAGGTACAAGCGCTTTGGAAAGGATGCAGATCATCACTGTTTTGCTGTATTTATCTGTCATTGTCCTAATGAGTTTAATATAACAGTTTTCAGTGGAAATGGTTCATTACTAAGGGTTACAGAAACCTAGCAACAACCCAGAACACCCACAGTGAGCAGACAATACTCACATTTGAGGATCTGTGAGTATTTACTGCAGCAAAGTGATTTTTATTAATGCATTCTGTTTTGTTAGAGGTTTGATCAGTATGAGCAATAGTAATAGTGATGCTTTTAATTCTAATGTTGCTTTTTCTTTTGGATATCAAATAGTTCACCCGTAGATGGTCCATCCAGAAATATGGAGCAGTGTTATTTTATTTAGTATCATTGATATACTATTATATTTTTTGTTAATATTTTGAGTTAGGTTTTATTTGTATAATTTCTGTTTTCATTTTCATTTTAAAGTTGTAGTAATTTTGTTGTGTTTTTGTAATTTTTATTATTTTTTTATATGTCTGTATAGTTTTTATTAAAGGGGCTATATACCAGAATTTTCATGTATAATCACTTTTTTATTGCCAACATGTGAAAAGCTTGTAATGGAACTTAAAAACAAGACCTGAAAATGAGACCTTCCCTGACTTTCTTGTTTATGAAAGCTTGATTTTATGTGAAGGACTCCGGACGTTTTTGCCAGGAAAATCACGTCACTTGGGAGTGTGCACGAGCAATTCTGCAGTTCACTTAACGGTCAGCGGTGTCTCTAATAACAAGGGTCTCTTAATTCTTCATAAAGCCCCTTTAGGTTTTAGTTATTTTGGTACTTCAGCTTAAAGGGTTAGTTCACCCAAAAATGAAAATTCTGTCATTAATTACTCTCCCTCATGTTGTTCCACACCCGTAAGACCTTCGTTCATCTTCAGAACACAAATTAAGATATTTTTGATGAAATCCGATGGCTCAGTGAGGCCTCCATTGACAGCAAGTTAATTTACACTTTCAGATGCCCAGAAAGCTACTAAATACATATTTAAAACAGTTCATGTGACTACAGTGGTTCAACTTTAATGTTATGAAGGGACGAGAATAATTTTTGTGCACCAAAAAAAACAAAATAACGACTTTATTCAACAATATCTAGTGATGGACGATTTCAAAACACTGCTTCATGAAGCTTCGAAGCTTTACGAATCATTTCTAAGCTTTGGGTGAACTAACCCTTTAATTATATGAACATGGGAAATGTTGCCTTTGGCAACTAGATGAAATATTAATAAAAATAATATTATAATTTATTTCAGTTATGGTTTTAGTGGTAGTTTTAGTTAACAATAATAACCCTGATATGGAACACTCATTTGTCATGCTTGTCTCTTTAAGAACTATTTCTGTGCTTCCAGACTTTGTTTGAGTTTCACACATTTCTGCCCATGGTTTGTTTTTCGTGTGGATTTAGTGTGAGTCATTGATAAGAAGGGGTGAGATGAGGACTGCTGGCATTCAGCATACCATATTCATTTATAGAAACCAGAGGAAATCAGATCAATAAGTCACAATAACAAGTTAATAGAATTACAAAGTGGAAATGATTTCTAAATGTAAAGCTGTTTGTGTTTGTTAGTTAGTTTAGTAACCACGGTTTATGCCAAAATCCCAAAGATTCTACAGTTACAGCAGCGTTACTAGTGTAAATTCAACATAATTTAACATCTCCTTCAAACAATGTAAGAAGCTTTCTGAATATTTTTGTTATTTAGTTTAATGTCAGTGGCTATACTGAAAAACATTTGTTTTACAAGTTTTTGGTCACTACATAATTCCCAGACTTCTATTTGTTATGATTTTATGATTATATTACTCAAAAAATGTAGAAAATTGAAACACAGAGGAGGTGTTTACCATGGTAAATTTTAGTAATGGTAGCTATATATCTTGCAATGGCTTTTGTGCTTCATATAGGAAAGTACATTTTGCATGAAATAGTGCTTCTTAGTCTATTGTATTTCTGTTTTCATCACTTACAAAAAAGTACTGAAGTGGTGCAATGGCTCTGTTATGGTGTACTGAATGATTAGTCATACACTATGGTATTTACATGGTATTTTAAGTAATACCACAACAACAACAACAACAACAACAACAACAACAAAAATCCATTATTTTTGATTATTTGTAGAGAATTTGATTATTGTTGTAAATGCATGTTCCCCAGCTCAGCTTTCAGAGATCATAACTCACTTCAGCACAACAGAATGAACTCATTTGTGTGTTTGTGTATTTGTTCAGAGAGAAATCTCCTCGCTTTGCTGCAGACCCAGAGTTGGATCAGGAACTGAGTGAGCGTTTGGGTTTAGGCAGTAATGACACTCTCAGTAACGGTAACCGCGCTGACCTGGAAGCTGCCAAACGTCTGGCCAAGCGGCTCTTCAACCTCGACGGCTTCAGGAAGTGCGACATTGCACGTCATTTGAGTAAAAAGTGAGTAAATCCTCTTCATACTCTTATGTCCTGAATGTTCCCTTCAGATGCATGACACATCAGTGTTATTTTAGTATTACATATACACACACATACTATATATATATATATATATATATATATATATATATATATATATATATAGGAATGACAAATCAATTCATCTAGTTTAAATCCATCTAACATAAAAGTTTGTGTTTATATGATATATGTGTGTGCACATATGTATACACATACAGTATGTGACCCTGGACCACAAAACCAGTCATAAGGGTAATTTTTTTAAATTGAGATTTATACGTCATCTGAAAGCTGAATAAATGTGCTTTCTATTATAATATTTGTATTTTTCTATTAAAAAAAATCGAATTATTGAGAAAATCACCTTTAAAGTTGTCCAAATGAAGTCCTTAGCAATGCATATCCACTCACAAAAACACATTTTTTAAATATTTACGGAAGGAAATTTACAAAATATCTTCAGGGAACTTGATCTTAATCTTAACTTAATATCCTAATGATTTTTGGCATAAAAGGAAAATGGATTATATATATATATATATATATATATAATATTCATACACATATATTAAATAAACAACACAAGCTTTTATGTTAGATGTGATTAAAAGATTAATTGATTTGACAGCCCTAATAAATTATATATATATATATATATATATATATATATATATATATATATATATATATATATATATATTATTTTTTTTTTTTTTTTTTTTTTTTTAAGATTTCGCTTAATTTCAGTGTATGTTTTTATTAATTTTTTTTTTTTTTTTTTTTTACAATTATATTCAGCTTTCATTTATTTATATTGCAGTTTTAGTAAGTTGCCAAAGCAACATTTTTAATTTTCATTTCAGTTTTTAAAAATTTAAGTTTTTATCTAATATTTGTATTTTATTTTATTTCAGCTTGAAAAAAGTTTATGCTATAATTATTAGTTAATCATTTAGTTGTTTATTCTTGCATTTTTATGTTTTATTTTGTTTTGTCAGAAGTGGATCATTTCAAAAGAGTCCGCACACTCCACCAAAGAAGAAAAAACATCAAATGTGAGACAATAAACAAAATTTACTGAAAAAAAAAGAGAGAAAACGTTTCGGTCAATTCCAAACTTACTTGTCAGAAGTGGAGCAAGTTATAACATTTTTAATAATTAGTAATAATTTTTTTTGGGATATAGTACACTTCTGTATTGTTCGCAATAAAACCAAATTTTGATTTTTATGTTGACTTTAAAATCAATCCTCATTGAGCTTGAGCCTCTTCACTGTGTTTCCTGTGACCTTGTGACTTCATCTCTCTGTCCTGTGCAGGTCTCTGTGCTGCTGCTGGAGTGTTAGTGTTATATAAAGCAGGTTTTCATGCAGCTTTTATTCTGTGGTTTTGCCTTTATTGCTCAGAGCATCTGTACTTTAAGAGCTTTTCTCTCTCTGACAGGTGCACCATGGGAATTTTCATCCACTGATGTATCTCTGACAGGCCTTGGACACGTCTGTCACCCTACTTCCCTCGTCTCCCTTGTTTGTTCTTGCATTGTCATCTTCTCTGATTGTCTTCTTTATATCCGACTCCTTTTTAGCAATGACTTCAGTCGCATGGTAGCAGAGGAATATCTGCACTACTTCAATTTTACAGGAATGACTTTGGACCAAGCACTAAGGTCAGCATATTAAATATGCAAATGGTCAATAATTCAGTTAAAAATACTGGACTCCTTTATATATATATATATGACAGAGGCTTATAATATTTTGTTCATCAGTTTGTATTCATCCCAGGGCATTTGTTTACTCTTGTTTGTTTATTTCAGGGCATTTCTAATAGAATTTGCTCTGACGGGTGAGACGCAGGAGAGAGAGCGAATCTTAGCACACTTTTCCCGTCGATATCTGCAGTGCAATTCATCTCTCACACTATCCGAAGGTAAAGCCCTCTGTGTGTGTCTGCGTCACATATGATAATAAGACCGTACATGAGTACATATAAATTTATGTATGGCTCTGTCTCACAGACAGTGTCCACACGCTGACCTGCGCCCTCATGCTGCTCAACACAGACCTGCACGGCCACGTGAGTAAACGCATGGATGAACACTTATTATTACTTCACCATACAGACAAGTGCAATGGAGGGTGAAAATCTTCGATCTCAGCAACAGTGCAGCAGTGTAGTCACAGAGTTTCCACACTTTAAAGAACATGCATTAGGTTTCAAAAGTCTGAGAAGTCTGATTTATCCATTTTAAAGTGGACCCATTATGCTTTTTTACATGTTCATCTTTCTTTAGTGTGTAATGTTGCTGTTTGAGCATGAAAAAGCATCCAAAGTCCCTCCAGCGGGAGTTATTCTCTATGTCAGTGTCACTGTTTCTGAAACGCCTCCATTGTAGTCATGTCACAATATTCCTCATTTAAAGAATTCCCGCCCAAGGCATAATATGGCCTCTTTAATACTTTTTTATAGAAATTTGAGTGAAAAGTTTAATTAAATTCACATGAATTTGAATCCTCTACATATGCAGCAACATTAGTTTCAAATCACTATTGATTTCTGTAGAGTTAGCATTTAACATGTTGCAAAAATCTAATAATGCATAGCATATAATGCATTGCACACATAGAAACTAGAGGAATTATTCTGTTTTTAATTAGATACCTCACCATAATTTTTGGTATTGAATGAATTATATGTATATGTATATTTTAATGCACTTAATATACTTGCACCTCAGCTCAGAATGCTTTTATGATGCGAGATTTGTAATAACTTTTTCGAACTTTATGAATGATTATTTTAGGTTTAAGTGGTGTGTGTAAAGGAACTGGAAGCAGGCAGTGTACGAGTGTTTCTAAAGCACATATAGTAGTGCCATCTGCTGTTTAAAAACTAAGTCCAGAATCGATTTGAGAGAGAATCGCGATACATCGGAAAATATAATCGCTCCAGATTCTTCGTATCACGAATCGAGTTTCGATGTATTGTCCCAGCCCTAGTGCTGCGTGCTTCCCACTCAATAACAAAATAAACACACGACAACAATAACAGTGGTGAGAAAACAGCAGTTCAGAAAGCATCTGATCATAGCGATGTGGACGTTTACACGAGCTCTGCAATTCAGCACTCCAGTTTGAAGTTTATTTATTTACCGCTTTATACAATAGTTTGCTTAAAAGCAAGCAGCTTTACAGTATTAAACATGAAAAACAGTGTCAGTGTCGCTTTCAATTACAATTACAACTTCATTTTCTACTATAAAGCGTCTCTCCAGTGTGTTCATGTTTTTACTCGTGAACATCCGACCTCGAGGGACTGAACAGAAGAAATGAACAGGAGAAGATTTCCATGTCAAAGAAGGCGGAGCCTCAGAGCCACACCTACCTGTTACATCATCACCACAGACCAATGGTAGTTCAAAGATGCTGAGTGGACTGTTTCCAGAAAGTTTGCTTTGGCAAACTGTTTTGAACTCCAAAAACAAACTTTGCTTTGGCCTAATTTTGTTTGAGCTTGCATCACAATAGTTTATTCACTTTTGCTTGAAGTATATCAGGGCCTTAATGAAATAAAATAAGTTGCTACCAAGATGTTTTTAAGGACTTATATGATTGTCTGATTCTTAAAGCACATAAAATCACATCCTTGTGGTAGTTGTAGTCCTTATGGTGCAACAATGCACAAGGGTTTCAAAATGTATGTTTAATATGTGTAATTTATATTGTAGAACAAAACAACCGCTAATCTAAAACCCATTTCAAATTCTCAAGAGATCCTATTAGCCTTCTGGCTTGGCCTACAAATTGACGTCATGATTGAACAGCTCTGTATGCTCAAGAATATTATTACAAACAATCATTTTGACCCCTATCTCCGTTTGTGAGGAAAAAAACCCTGACAGAAATGTATTTAATGGGGGCAACTATTGCGTTTAGCCCTTCAACAGGAAAAGGCAGAGAGATGGATGTCCAGAGGGAGCCGTGATCTGTCAATCACTTCTGCTGTCTGTCTGCATCAATTTCCTGCTCTAAGGATATTTAGCATTGCTCCTGTGCCTTTGTTGAAGGGTTTAGGGCCGTCAGCGAACACACAACGCCTAGACTCACTGTCGCCATGGTAACAGGTTTATGGTCCTGATGAGAACTAAGCGATTTTAGCTTTCCTCTGATGAAACTCTGCTGTACAGTCCACAATATCAGATTATGTATTCCAGAGCCTTTCTGCAGCTCCAGACATTCATATATTCCGAGCCTCAATCACACACTCGCAGCTTGAATTTAGGACATCCCATGCTGACTTTTAAAAGGTGTAAAATGCTCAAAATGGCCTATTAAAATGTCTGACTCTGACATCTCATCTGAAAATAAATTACAAATGTACAAACTTTTCTGAGCACCTTAAAAATGCATAATAAATCGAATCTGGGGAAGAAATGTCCTAGATGTATTTTATACCAAAATCAAAGGAAATTATTTATTATTTAGTTATATTATATTAACATCACTAATATATTATATATTAAATTGATTAATCACATCCATATATTAGTGATGTCAAATCGATTAATCGAGATTAATCACATACATATTAGTGCTGTCGAATCGATTAATCGAGATTAATCACATGCATATTAGTGCTGCTGAATCGATTAATCAAGATTAATCACATCTATATATCAGTGCTGTCAAATCGATTAATCGAGATTAATCGCATCTATATATTAGTGCTGTCAAATCGATTAATCATGATTAACCACATCTATATAAATTACTGATGTCGAATCGATTAATCGAGATTAATCACACAGACACACACACACACACACATATATTAGTGATGTCAAATTGATAGGGCTGTGAATCTTTAGGTAGACAGCGAATCGATTCGATTCATGATTCATAGGTGTTCGATTAGATTCAATAACGATTTTTGAGAATTCAGAATGATTCGATTCGAAATGATTCACATTAAAAATCGATGCGATTCGATTAATTCGATTTGATTCTGCATTTCTATATGCATTCATAGGGTTATTGAAATGCTTTCCCCAATGTGTCTTAGTCAGGGTGCAAATTACACAGCGGCCTTCAGGAGGTCAGAGATTAAGGGCAAAAAACAACCTTTTGTCCATTGTTAATGTTGGTTCATGTTAGCTATAATGATGCTACATTATTTTAATAGCCTAAAAATTGGCATTTGTAGAAATTTACATAAGCCAAAATTTTAAAAGGCTTTAAAAGTATTGTTAGTTCATGTTAACTATAGTGCAGGATAGTGTTAATGTCTACACAACCTTTTTCAAGTGTTCCAGGTACATTAAACATACTAATGCTTACATGGAGAGACTACCTTAGAATATCATGCACTTTCCCAACTAATCCTAAACTAACTTTTCTTCACGAAATAGTTTTAAAAGCCCTCTTTGTTCTCTTTACACTGATAATTTTCCTTACTATGATTCTGAAAGAAAACGCGCCCTTGAATAAGCAGGGTTTTACTTCAACTGCTCAGGTAATGTCAATGGTATGACCCACTTCCGTAAATCTTAAGTATTTTATCTTATAGTAAATAACGGTGACGTTTCCACGCAATGAAAGCGTTTTATTTCAACAGTAGTGACCACGCAATGACTTGGCAGCTTTATCAATGGCTTGATCGGTTTGACTCAGGAGGACTATTGCTGTCTCAACAGAGACTGTCATCTGTTCATGTGAATAGCAGTAGTAGCCGTCCTGAGGAGAGCTCAAACGTGGGCTTCTCAATAAAAGCTATGGACAGAGCGCGAGCGCAGATCGCAGCGCGTCTGTGTGAAGGAGAGCTGTGAGAGCGCGAATGACGGCACAACGTCTCCCATCAATTCGCGCATGTAGTAATTTAATGTTTATATATGCACTGAATGTTTATTTAATGCACTGATTCGCTATAGAATCGCGATTAATCCGATTATTAGCATTTTACATCGATTATCGACCGAAATGAACGATTCGCAATTCAAAAAACATGTTTCAAGATCGATGCATATGCATCGTCAGGATTTGTAATCGATGCATCGAGAAAACGAGTGAATCGTTACACCCCTATAAATTGATTAATCGAGATTAATCACATCTATATATTAGTGATGTCAAATCGATTAATTGAGATTAATCACATCTATATATTAGTGCTGTCAAATCGATTGGTCGTGATTAACCACATCTAGATATATTAGTGCTGTCGAATCGATTAATCGAGATTAACCATATCTATATAAATTAGTGATGTCAAATCGATTAATCAAGATTATTCACATCCATATATGTGCTGTCAAATCGATTAATTGAGATTAATCAAATCTAACAAAAGTTTACGTGTGTGTGTGTGTGTGTGTGTGTGTGTGTGTATATATATATATATATATATATATATATATATATATATATATATTATTCTATCTGTCTATCTATCAAGTGTGATCGAATGTGTATAAATTATTTTAGTCAGTCATAATGCTCTTTCATAATGCAGTTGTGCTCATTCATCAGGTCTGTGTTGGTCTTTTCTTTTGCCAGAACATTGGAAAGCGAATGTCCTGCACTCAGTTCATCGGGAATCTGGAAGGATTAAACAGCGGCAATGATTTTCCTAAAGACCTCCTCAAGGTAATATACTGTATATTGCATAAATACTTCATTGTTTGCATTATTTATTATTGATGGTAAATTTTCCACAGAGAAGTTGTTGGAAGATGTGCAAGTTTAATAGATGTTTGGCAGGTGTGTTGTTTATACCTGTGTGTATATATATGTGTGTGTGTGTGTGTGTGTGTGTGTGTGTGTTGGCACAGGTTGATTGTGTAAACACACTTGTGTGAGCATGTGTCAGCTGTGCTATAGCGTTCAGCGCTGCTGTTTGTTATTTGAAGCAGGAGAGATTTGTGTCCCGGGAAGCGATGACTCTTTAGTAGGTCATTTATTGGTTTATATTATTAGATTAGTGCTGTAATGTCATTGGTACGAAACTGGGGATGTTTCTCTTCCATTCATTAACCCTGCAGGCACATTCTGAAGCTAATCAGATGAGTTCTTGAGTTAATGCTAATGAGCTAAACGAGGTTTAGATTCGTTTTGGAGCCAAGAGCGACCGCGCCGTGTTATCTGGCAGATGTTTTGAAGCTGCAGCAGGACTCTGATGATGGTCAATTCATTTAAAGGGGCCATTTGAAGAGGCCAAGACGAACAAATCTTTCTCATTACTGCAATACTGTAAATGAATGCCCAGATTTAGAAAGTAAAATCTGAAGATTAAATTCTGTGCAAATAGTGCCATAATGTATATTTACATTTATTCATTACAAATGTACATTTGCAATTTAATGGGGTCCTTGAATATGATTGCACTTTTTTAACTTTAGTTAGTGTGTAATGTTGCTGTAAACCCAGACCCACGTAGATTCAGCACTGGATTTGCATAAAAGATTAACATGATGACACATGCTAGTGGATGAATTGAATCAACTCCACAGCAACTACATAAATTTATCCACTAACCATTCAGAAACGTCTAAAAGTTGTAACTTCTTCCTGAGTCTCTCCATCAGTGTCGACTCCGGTTTGAACAATGTAAGGCTGAACACCGTTACTGACAATCCTCATTTTGGCTGCGTGAGATTCTCCAGCTTTGTTGTTGTTGAGCAACCGAAGCGCGAGCTGTTAAAGCTCCGCCCCCTTCTGGAAAGGGGGCCGGGAGCAGCAGCTCATTTGCATTTAAAGGGACACACACAAAAATGGCGTGTTTTTGCTCACACCCAAATGGGGACAAATTTGTCAAGCTATAATAAATGATCTGTGGGGGATTTTGAGCTGAAACTTCACAGACACATTCTGGAGACACCAGAGACTTATATTACATCTTGTAAAAAGGGCACTATAGGTCCCCTTTAAAGAGGCCATATGAAGTCCACTTATAATGTTAGTGAACAATAAAATGTAGTTTTTCATGGTTATTTTACTCTCTCTCCGACCTTTGTGATATGTATAATAGCGTCTATATTCAGAATGGAATACTAGCATACTTCTTACTGCATACTGCCTACTATTTTTTTAACAATATCATGCAAAAGATAGCAGTGATGATAAATTATTCAAAAAGTAGTTTGAATCATGTTTTTATCCACCATCATCCAGTATTTCGCATTTATGTTTTATTTTTCAGATTAAACATTTGCCAGTCAGCCAAAATAAGGAATCAAGAATGAGATGTTATTACTTTTTATCTCTTTCGGGTTTATTTTTCACTCAGCAAGTGGAAGGTCAGGTTGAAAGCATTGCATTGTGGGATATTGTTTGTGCATTTTGCAAAATGCAGTCAGCAAACATTTTTATACCACGCACATTATACATACTGCATACTACAGAAATAGAAAGAGAATTACGATAGTATGCTATTCTGAACAATTGTGGGTTTGCTGTTGGTTCTAGTCTGGTTTGCACTGACCCATCCTTCAATAATGTGCAAAGCTGCATCACATTGTGACTGTAAAAAAAGCTGAGAAAATCCTGTTTTTCATGGCATGAATCCTTTGAAATCTCAGTGCTGTTATAAAGCCACAGCAGTGAGGTTTATCTGAGGAGCTGCTTGTGTTTTAGTCTTCATCTTCCTGATGAAAACACTGACTCCTCACTGGGATAGAAGCAGTTTGAAGAGCAATAGAGGAATGGAAAGACACGGCAAACCAAGGGAGAGTAGATGGATATCAGTCCGTGCTCTTGCTGTTCATGCCAAATGCTTTAAAACAGTCTCTATAGCTTTTATGACGAACTCACTTCCTCTCTCTCTTAGTTTTCTTTCCCTCCGGTGATCCTTTTCTCTGTCCCTTGCAACATCAGTTCTCACATTCTTTCCTCCTACTCGTTCTCTTTCTCTCATTTAAACTCAACAGCTGAGCAGGGCAGCTTATATAAGCACATTTCACTCACACATTGTCATATAAAGCAAAGCTGTTATTGTGGGGTGCTAATTATTGCATGAACAGGGTTATTGTTTATTATGAAATGGATTGTTTTGGCTGTGAAATCTGATTGGATGAGCAACTTTCAAAGACGATACACACACCACTGATCACACATCAGAAAGATTATATATTGATGCGGCATGTTGCTAGACAGTAAATAGCCTAATCCTTCAACCATTGGTTCTTGTAGCTTGCTTATTTATTTATTTATAATATATTATTAAATATAATTACATAAATATACATTTAAATATAATAAATATTATTTATTGTAATGTTATAGTATAATAATATTATATTAATATTATATTAATTGTATATATTATTTATTTGTTAATGATTTTGTGATCCTGTTATATTTAGATTTATTTATTTGTTTGTTTATTAAGCTATTATATAATATATAAAATGTATATTTACTTTTTATATTTACTAATATTTACTTATTTATTTATAATATTATTTATAGTATTTATATTTGTTTATATTTATATATTATTTTATGTATAATAAATTATTAAATATAATTAAATAAATATACATTTAAATATAGTAAATATTATTTATGGTAATGTTATATGATAATATAATAATATTATATTAATTACATATATTATTTATTTGTAAATGATTTTGTGGTCCTGTTGTATTTAGAGTGTAGATTTATTTATTTATTTATTTATTTATTTATTTATTAAACTATTATATAATATATAATGTATGTTTACTTTTTATATTTACTAATATTTACTTATTTATTAATAATATTATTTATATGTTGTTTATATTTATATATTATTTTATGTGTAATAAATTATTAAATACATAAATAAAATCAATATTATACATAAATTAAATATAATAAAATAAATATACATTTAAATATATTAAATATTATTATGGCAATATTATATTATTGTAGGTATGTGTGTGTATGTGTGTGTGTGTGTGTGTGTGTGTGTGTATATGTATATATATATATATATATATATATATATATATATATATATATATATATAATTTTTTTTTTTAATTTCTAAAATTGATTTTTGTGGTCCTGTTATATTTAGTGTAAGTGTATTAATTTATTTATAACATGATGTAGGCCTATAATTGGTTTATAAATAATTTTGTACAAGTTCGTTCCTATAATATTAAGTGTGTGGGTGTGTTTTACTTTCTTTTTTATTTATTTGCACTATAGTAGACACCGTCAAAGTGTTTGTGCACATGTATTAGTTCATTTAAAGTTGTTTTATGCTTTGCATGTTTATATTCAGTCACATCTGTTGTGGAAAATGAGGTCAAATGCAAAGATTTTGTGCCTGTGTGCCCCGGAGGAGGCATTTATTTAGTGCGGCAGTGTAAGACGTTGAATTTGTGACTGCGTCTCTCACACGTGGGTTGCTTGTGGGCTTTTGCACACGCTGGTGAAGTGTGCTTGAAGTGTGTCGTCATGGAGACGGAGGGGCGGGAACCGAGGCTATGGCACCGATAGAGTGGTCATGGGTTAACGCCGACCCATTTTAGTGCAAGTCTGTCTGTGTGTTGAGATAACGACAGACGGGGAGTGAAAACAATTAGCTCTCTCCTGTTGAGCCAACTCACTGAACTGAGACTGAACAGCTAATCGCAGTGTCCTGCACTGATGAGCCGGAACTAGACGGACGTGCAGATGACATTCATTCAGTCCCTGAACAGCTTTCTCTACATCACTCTAGTGACGGACTGAAATATCAGCCAGGCCAATTAACTGTTCAGAGTCTAGCAAAAACAACTATGCACTTTTGGTTTTTTATTTGTTGCAGTGAATTTTGAGTAAAGATCATGCAATGAAATGTTCATTTAAGTTGCATCTAATATCATTTCATATTTTTGAGTTTTCTTGTTTCCACTGAAGCTCAGGATGCTCTTTGAAACATCTCAAATTATGCTTTCAAAATTCTAATATATATATATATATATTACATAGATTAACACCTGTCAAGAAGGTCACACTGTATTTCACTCCAAAATAAGAAAAATGTCTTTGCTGTAATGCAAAAAATAATAATTATTACATATAATTTTTCTTTGTGTGTGTGAAAATGTGATCTGATGCTGGATGTGTTTTAATAAGCTTCATCCCTTCATGTCTCATCTCAGTGCTTTTTTATAGACATTTTTATAGACTATTCTCCAGTCACACTTGTAGTTTTATGATGTCCTTTTGTGCTCATTTCTCTCCCATAATTCCATAATTCCATGTTCTCTCCCTCTCTATCCCACCTCTGAGGACAAGTGCTGAATGTTAATCAGCATTCAAAGTAAAGCAAGCCGTGTGTGTGTGAGTGTGCGTGTGTGTGTTTGAGGGAGCTGGATCGCTGTGATTGGCTGCCTGAAACCTGAGGGGGGAGAGAGAGAGAACGAGCGAGAGAGCGAGAGAGAGAGAGAGAGCTTGCAGCCTCCTTCGAGTCTCTCCGAGATTTAGAGACTTTCCATCTGCGGAGCCTGAGAGATAAAACAGAACGCAGACAGCAAACACAGGACGGCGTGAGGCAGACCGTACATGGACATGTACCTGTGACTCTGTGACGGCCGGAAGGAGACCGTATCCACACACACACGGACCAAAAAATCCATCAGATCCGTCAGGACAGATGGATCCCAGATGGACTGAAAGATAAACGAATGCAAAGAGGAGTGATGCACATCTTTTGAAGCCATTTGGTCCCTTGCTAGGTTGTAAAACGTATCCACCTGATAAGCATCTCATCTGAACCTCCGAAGCAACAGGCTCACACATCTTCGTCTGGGATTGTTTTGCCTTGGTTTTTGCTGAATTTGGGACATCATTTGCACCTGGTACAGGTGTGGGGATTCCTGTGTGCCATCAGACGAGCTGACCGCCTCTGTTTGCGTGTGTGTGTCTTTTGTTAGGGCGTTTCATGTTTTCTCCCGGTTTCCGTCCGCTTCATTCCATCTGTCGGATCCTGGCTGTTCTTTCACACTTCTGAAAGCTTTACTTGCCATCTGTGGCATCGCGCTCTGTGTGTGTGTGTGTGTGGCACTCGCTGGTTCATGGGCGATGTTTAGCTTGTAGAAGTTGGCCCGATGGTGTTAGTAAGCAGCCGCTACATGTGTTCAGAGTCCGCGAGAAATATCATACATTTCGGGATCACTATAAATCTTATTTTGCTCAAACACAATCTGGATTCAGTGGTTTATTTTTGTGTTTCCTCAAACAGCTTCTAACGTAGATTAGCATGTGAATGTCCTACAGATGGTCACAGACTCCCTGTTGCGTTGCTGAATGCTTCATATTACTTTCATGTTTAAGATTAGATATTATTCCATCATTCTCAAGCCAAACATCACGTTTTTTTGAGCACAAAGACTGCAAATCTGTGCTGGACTTACAAACTTGACACCGTAACACTTACGTTTCTCATCAATCGATCTAAGCCATTGGATTAGGACATGTTCCTTCATTTTTGAGCTGGATTTTGTTTTTATTTTTTACTTTTTTGTCCCCCATACCTCATCCCTGTATGGAAGAAACCATGTTGGGTTTTCTCCTGTGCTTCTCATATTGAAGATATTCTTTTGAACATTTTATGAAAAACATTTTCGAGATCTGAACACCAACTGGAGTTAATTATTTCCCATAGTGCATTGCGGTCTCAAGCATGATTGGAGTGAACAGTCTGCATTCAGCCGGACGCTTACGCTCACGTTCACTCTGCTCGGTCCGATACGGGCGAGATTTCCGTATGATGGACCCGTTCCGTTACCCACGAACACCCCGATCCCGATCGCTCAAACCTCTGGTGTTCCCGGACCTCCTGGGAAAAGCTCAGGATGGACATAACCACCCGCAGGCCGTGAAGAGGAGGAGGGTAACCTTGTCTCACATCACTCATCTGCTCATCTGTCATGTTTGTTTGCTGCCCCAAAGGCCGAAAATGACTTAGTTGTTCCATGCAAACTCATGGTTTGTTTTAAAGACCAAATGGAAGAGTAGTGTACTTAGAGGAGAATAGGATGACTGAAAGCTAATTCACATGGACTAAAAGGGGGAAAAAACTTGAAATTTGATTTCAAATTTAAAGTATATTTATAATATTCACCTTTTAATACTGTGTGTGTGTTTTCTGAAGGAATAAAGTACACTACACTCTTAATAGGGACGGTTCTTTATTGGCATTGATTAGTTCACTTCAGAATTTAAATTTCCTGATCATTCATTCCCATGTCATCCAAGATGTTTATGTCTTTCTTTCTTCAGTCAAAAACAAATTAAGGAAAACATTCCAGGATTTTTCTCCATATAGTGGACTTCAGGTTGAAGGTCCAAATGTCAGTTTCAGTGCAGCTTCAAAGAGCTCTACACGATCCCAGATGAGGAATAAGAGTCTTATCTAGCGAAACGATCAGTTATTTTCTAAAAAGAAAAATATATATTTATATACTTTTTAACCACAAATGCTCGCCTTGCACTGCTCTGTGATGCGCTAATCATGTTGGAAAGGTGACGTATGCGGAAGTACTGCGTTAGGACAAAAAAACTCCAGCTTCAAAATCATATGACATCAGTTTTACCTTTTTTGACTTAGTCTTTGCACGTTTGTTTTCCTACGTGTGACCTTTGTAACATGATTACGTAATGCGTGGTATATCGCCGAGCAGTGCAAGATGAGCATTTGTGGTTAAAAAGTATATACAATTTTTTTTTTTTTTTTAGAAAATGACTGATGCTTTCGCTAGATAAGACTCTTATTCCTCGTCTGGGATTGTGTAGATCCTTTGAAGCTGCACTGAAACTGACATTTGGACCTTCAACCCGTTGAACCCCAGTGAAGTCCACTTTATGGAGGAAAGTCCTGGAAATTTATTTCTTAATTTCTTTTCAGCTGAAGAAAGAAAGACATAAACATCTTGGATGACATGGGGGTGAGTAAATTATCAGGAAATTTTAATTCTGAAGTGAACTAATCCTTTAAGAATGTATGTTTGACATGAACATTCGTTGGGAGAGGCTGAGAGTTTTTCCCTGAGGGACTGGGAGGGTAAATTTGCACATTGAGATTATTAGCTGTTGATGCTGAGCTTTCTTTTTTCTAGATGAAAGGACATAGTGAATAAGATTCTTATTAGAGACCCTCACACATGCATGTTCATCTTACCTGATCTATAACAGTATTTAGTTTAGCATGCTCTTTTTTACATTTAGATTACCTTCGTTATTATCCTAATCTAAATTAGGACATATTATAGACTTATATTGCTTTTGTATAAATCACATTATTATAACCATAACTTTGTGTTTTAGAAGTTTTTTAGAACATTTATGTAATTAATAAGTGATTGTAATCATTGAGGATGTTCTCAAATGGAGGTGTTATCAAATATAGGGACAGTCTTTGACTCAGTTTAGATAATTCATTTGCCAGCACAGGATTCCTCTGTGACGCAGGTGTTTTACGACTGACGTCCACACAGACTCGTCATTTACACTAATGATGTGTCAATTAAGTGCTAATGTTGAGTAGGAAACTGTGCCCACAACCGCTTACAGCCTTCTGTGATTCTGTTTAATTAATCTCTTTTATTAAAAGAGAAGCTTTTACTTTATTTTGATTTGTTTTATTCTTTTATTTTTTTTTTTTATTGTTTTTTTTTTTTAATCTTATTCTATTTTGTTTTTAGTTTTTTTTATTTATTTTATTATTTTTTGATATATTTTATTCTTTTTGTTTTATTTTATTATTTCATTTCTTATATATATATATATATATATATATATATATATATATATATATATATATATAAAATATTCTTTATTCATCTTTTTGCGAAATAAAATGGAAAAGGTTTAGGTTCTTGGTTATAGAGTTAAATCGATGCTTTACTGATTATTAAGTACTTAATCTTACTTAATCCAACACAATATTAATGTGGATTGATGGCCAGAATGACTTTGCGTACTGTGATTGAGTCAAATGTGTTTATTTTGGGGTTTTGTCATCTGTTACGGCCTGATTATGATGCCTGTTACAGCAGATATATATGATGCAACTCATACGCCAGCCTCTGAAACCAAACTCACAGTCATTCACAGCTTAGGTGTGTGTGTGTGTGTGTTTGTGTGTTACTGACTGTACTCTCTCTCTCCCTCTCTCTTTCCGCAGGCCCTGTACAACTCTATTAAAAATGAAAAGCTGCAGTGGACAATGTAAGTGTGTTTTCTTCCTGCTTTCACTGATAATGACTGGAAGGTTTAACAGTAGATGCGATGTGCTACTACCAAACTACCCACATACAAACACGAGTCAACTAATTCTGACCGCCCTTACTGAACACGTTACTATGGTAACCATAGTTTCCTCCAATATAGCACAGTAACTGTCACTATTGTAAAATCTGTAGCTATATACAGTCCCAGTATTTGCTCATGCAAAAGTTGCAATACCAAGCAGCTGTCAAGGTGTTCTCAGCTGTTTTCAGCGTGTTGCTAATATTTAGGCCTCAATTTAAGATATGTGTATTTGAATTTCATATATAATTTCACAGTTTCAACATGAACGAACAAATAAACTTAATGTGATGCATATATATTGAAACGTGATCTCTGCACTCAAAAAAACAAATCATAGTGTATTTGCATCTATTTGATTTTATTTAAATATTCATATTTTCAAAATGCATTTATTCAAACTGCTTAGAATCAGCATAAATATGAACATGAAAGTATAAACATGATTGAAATATGGATATTCAAGCAATATTCAGTTAGTTAAAATTATTGAGATTGAAACAAATTGGATTTATTGATAATTGCATATTTAAAACACATTAATTTATTAGTACTATTACAGAAATCATACCTGTTTCATTTATGCATGACTGACAAATATGCATCACGTTAAGTTTAATTAGTTTAAGTTAAAACTGTGTAATCCAAATGAATGGAAATTTTATATGCATTTTAAATACATAAATCTTAAATTTGTTTTGAGTGTATGTGGTCCTCTATGATTTTGTAGCGTCTAGATATTCAGTATATCATCTAGCAGGCTGAAATTGCATGTTTGATCGCTTAGAAAGTAATTTCTTTGTTTAATGGTGATGCTTTATAACCATAATAATTATGGTATGATTGCCATTGTAAATGTTCACAAGGCTGAACGAGACAAGAGTGATGTCATAGAGTGAAAATAGTTCTAAACAGTGAAACAAAATGCCGTTTATATGCGAGTTGTTTGCTAGAAACAATAGTGTGTCAGAGCTGGCTCTATATTCACACTCACCAATTAAAGACCCTGGCTTTCCGAGCGCCGTTGCTATGGTTACGGCTCCATGGATACCGCTGCATAGTTACCGCTCGGCTCCGTTCTGTTCTGTCGATATGAATTCACCCCCTCTCTCTCTCTCTCTCACACACACACGCAGAGCCCTAACCTTGTTCTCATGTACAGCACTCATCCACGCGCCCACACACACACCACAACGCTCTTGAAAGGGTCCCGTTTGCATCCTGAGCAAAGGTGAACCCACAGACTCCTACTGCAGCTCCCAAAATAGCCTCATCTGTCCCTCCCTGAGCTCATGAACAAGAGCGCAGCAGAGAAACGCCGGTCCACCCGCATCCAGAGGCTAAAACTTTGATTCTGGGATCTTGTACATGTGTTTTTATGCCTTGTGAACTAAAACATTCGGTTTCTGTGGTGCATTGAACACTATTTTTAATAATTCACTGTAGCAGTGTCTAGCTGGCTGACATATATTAGTCATTGTGACAATGACTTGATAGTTTTGGACGTATTGGGTTGAGAATGATAAACAAATCTGGATTATTTTGCATTTGATGTCTTTGTTGTCTATAGCAAAAGCTTTATAGCTGTCATTAGATGAATTGAGACGAATTGAGAATCACAATTTTTTGTTTCAGAGCTCATGATTCTCCCACGATTCTGAACAGACAACTAAACAAAATAACATCTAATTTATTAGAGGTTCTGACAAAATGTTAATTGCTGCTGTCTGTTTGAAAATGTTTAATTAATCTGAATGAATTATTTAAAAAAAAAAAAGCTGTTGAATGAATGATTCAATGACTCACTCATAAATACTTTACTTGTTTCATTACTAAATGAAACAGCGTTTTTGAATGAATCTCTTGAATGAATGATTCAGTGACTCACTCATAAAGACTTCACTTGTTTCGTTACTGGATGAATCAGCGTTTTAGAACAAATCTCTTGAATGAACAGTTCAATCACTCATTAATACTTGACTTGTTTCATTACTGGATTAATCAGCATTTTTGAACAAATCTCTTGAATGAATGATTCAATGATTCACTCATAAAAACTTCACTTGTTTCGTTACTGGATGAATCAGCGTTTTTGAAAGAAACTCTTGAATGAATTATTCAATGACCTGTCATTAGATGAATTGAGACGAATTGAGAATCACAATTTTTTGTTTCAGAGCTCATGATTCTCCCACGATTCTGAACAGACAACTAAACAAAATAACATCTAATTTATTAGAGGTTCTGACAAAATGTTAATTGCTGCTGTCTGTTTGAAAATGTTTAATTAATCTGAATGAATTATTTAAAAAAAAAAAAAGCTGTTGAATGAATGATTCAATGACTCACTCAAAAATACTTCAATTGTTTCATTACTAGATGAATCAGCGTTTTTTGAACAAATCTCTTGAATGAACAATTCAATGACTCTTTCATAAATGCTTCACTTGTTTCATTACTGGATGAATCAGCATGTTTGAATGAATCTCTTGAATGAACAATTCAATGACTCACTCATAAATACTTCACTTGTTTCATTACTGGATGAAACAGCGTTTTTGAACGAATCTCTTGAATGAATTATTCAATGACACTCAAAAATACTTGTTTCATTTGGCTTGTTCAAGATGCATTGGCGCTTCACAGACTGATCGGCGCATGACATCAAAGTACCGCAAGAGCAATTCAATAGTATAAAGAGTCACATGCTCTCCAAACGCTCTCGCGGTACTTTGATGTCATACAACAATCGGTCTGCACAGCGCAGATGCATCTCGAACAAGCGTATCACTGGATGAGTCAGTGTTTTTGAACGAATCTCTTGAATTAATGATTCAGTGACTCAATCATAAATACTTCACTTGTTTCATTACTGGATGAACCAGCATTTTTGAACGAATCTCTTGAATGAATAATTCAATGACATACATTTTTTAACAGTCACTTGTCGCCACCTACTGGTGTAACAATGTTATTGATACAATCGTCATTTAAAGCATCAAATTACTTTCAAAAGGTGATTTCCTCTATTTTGATTGCTTCCGTAGACGTCAGTGTTTATACCCGAACTATAAACGTTTATCCCAGCACTTCTTTGATAATATAAATATATTTGAAACACAGGTATAATGATGCTGTGTGGTTGAAAAGACTGTTTGTGAAGCTGCTTCATAGCTATGCATGTTCAGATCTGAATGTTTGCTGTGATTTTGAATCGAGATCTTTTAATAATTAATCGTGGAGCTCTAGCTGCCATAATAGATTAATTCTGATTGGTCACTGGTGTGTTTGAGCAGTAAAAAAATGTATAATGTGCACTAAACTTTTCACATAAGTGCAATTTAGAATTGACTCACAACACTGACTAACAACTGGAGTAAAAAGTAGTTTTGATAGCATAATAAAGGCTGTATGTTAATATTGTAATGATGTTGCAGTGTTCATCTTATTTGTTTTCTATGTGGTAATGGACTATTTTTTTTCACGGAAGGTTTAATATATTTAATGTCCATTTATTTATTTGGTAAGTAACCATATAATAAGTGGGACAATATTCAGTCAGACGGTCATTATCACAAAAAATAAACCCCTTTAGGGTTGTTCAAGTTCTCTGCATTTTCTTTTGGGGATCATTCAAGGTTTACTTCTGTGTAATTTGTTCCTATGATGGACAGCTGAATTTTCAGTATCATTACTCCAGTCTTCAGTGTCACATGATCCTTCAGAAATCATTCTAATATGCTGATTATTATCATAGTTAAAAACGGTTTTGCTGCTTCATATTTTTGTGGAAACACCAGCAGAATAAACCCGCTGTTCCTCAGCCAGGAGTGTTAATGAACTATTATTACCCGACACAAGACTCATACTATGCATTCATCACAATGTTACAAAATGATCAATATTCAAGTAATTTTTCCCTGTCTGAGAGGGAGAAAAAGAAGAGAGATGGGACAGATAAAGACAGATTCTTGAGGGATGGAAAGGGCTGCATTGATAGAGGAAGGGGAATAAAGCTGTTTACTGACACTGAGGAGGAAAAACGGAACACAGGACAGTAGACACGTTTCACACGTATCTGTTGAGCACTTGTAAGAATACAAAAGAAGCAGTGTTGAAACTAAAAGATGGGCATTTGCATTGTGAGAGGATGAGAGTTTACAGTATGTTAGAGAGCTGCTGATGTTACTGTGTGTGTGTGTGTGTGTGTGTGTGTGTGAGCGAGCATACCGATGATCAGTCTATACGTGAGAATCGTTCTCTCCTCAACAGGCGCTCCTGTTTTCCCAGCATGCCGCTCTCTGAATCTAATCATTCTGCCCTTTCCTGATTATATGTTTCACCCTGGTGTCTGTTCATTTTACTCTCTCTCTCTCTCTCTCTCTCTCTCTCTCCCCACACACACTGTCTTCTAGTGCTAGACGATAAATGGAAAATTCACAATGTATTTATTTTTGCCAATATAAAATTTCATGATGATTTAGTTTTTTCAATTAATTATCCCACAGAATGCTACAGTATTTCGTAGGGGTGTAACGATACCCTCTTGTCACGATTCGATACATATTGCGATACTGAACTCGCGATACAATATTATTGCGATACTCAAAGACATATTGTAAAAGGTTAAGAAAAAAATGCACTATTGATTGAAATGCTACATTTAGTATTACATTGGGGGTGGAACTGAATAAGGTGAACTATGCACAATACATATTGTCACTATCCCTGACTCCACGATATATATTGTTGCATTTTTGTTGCATATTGTTGCATCCACGATACATATTGTTGCATTTATATTGTTACCACTAGTATTTCATGTAATTTTAGATTTCTTCAGACATTTTTAGTGACGTTTAGAACACTTCAACGGATTTTTAAAATAGTTTTACTAATTTAAACACATTTATAAAATTCAGCATTGAAAGTTTGACATTCGATTCATCTTCTTGAATCAGTTCAAACTGTTTGTTACAATGAATTAATTCAATTATTTATAGTCTCCGTGTGGCTTTACGTGTTTGAGACTGTAAGAAACACCTTAGCGTTATAATTACAAATGTTACAATTTTAAAATGTTGTAATATTAACCTGTTGACATCCATTATATCCATTCTTTGGCTTGATGTCAACCTTTTTGTTTACACTAATATTCAAAAGTTTGGGGTCTGTAAGATTTTCTATTGTTTTTGAAAGAAGCTTTCTCTCACCAAGGCTGAATTTATTTGATCTAAAATACAGTAAAAATAGTGAAATATTTTTAGAATTTAAAGTAACTGTTTTCTATGGGAATATATTGTAAACTGTAATTTATTCCTGTGATCAAAGCTGAATTTTTTAGCATCATTACTCCAGTCTTCAGTGTCACATGATCCTTCAGAAATCATTCTAATATGCTGATCTGCTGCTCAAGAAACATTTATGATTATTATCAATGTTGAAAACAGTTGTGCTGCTTCATATTTTTTTGGAAAAAAATGTTTTCAGGATTTTTTGATTAACAAAGTTCAAAAGAACAGCATGTACTTGAAATATAAATCTTTTGTAACATTATAATGTCTTTATAGTCAATTTTTTGACAATTTAAAGTGTCCTTTGCTAAATAAAAGTATTAATTTTTTAAAAACAAAAAACTTTCTGACTTTTGAACAATAGTGTACATTTAAAATTTAAGTCGTATTTGTGCTGTATTTTATTTTTTAAATAAAACATTTTGGTAACACTTTATTTTAGGGTCTTTTAACTAGTTGCTTATTAGCATGCATATTACTAGATTATTGGCTGTTTATTAGTATTAATGCCTTATTCTGTATGACCTTATTCTACATTCTTAATCCTGCCCAAAACCTAAATTTAACAACTATCTTACTAGCTATTAATAAGCAGTAAATTAAGAGTTTATTGAGGGAAAAGTCGTAGTTAATAGTGAATATGTGTTCCCTATACTATAGTGTAAAATCTAATTTACTGCAAATGGATTTTTGGTTTAAATAATGGAAACAATAAATAAATAAAAGTTGAGTTGTACATTGAATATCGTCAAAAGGCAAAAAAATTCATCTATCTCCTACTTTCTTTCTCTCATGCATCTCATTGTGTTTCATCTCAGGTGCAGATCTCTTCTTCTCGTCATGTACTGTGGGTGTGAGCTGGAGTCTGCTGTGTGATTAGTGTCATTAGTCTCTCTGTGTTTCATGAAATCACGTCTAGAGTCGGGCCGCGAGCATCTCGGGAGCACCATCAGTCCTGCTGTAATGGCTCTGGCTAAATTTATTCTTTAGGTTGCGTTTTTTTCCCCCGCCAGTCCTCCGACCATCGCTCTCTCTCTCTCTCTCTCTCTCTCTGTTTCTCTTTTGTGCCGACAGTTACCAGGCAACAGGCTTGAAGTTTTATGCACATGCTCAGTGCGAGACTGATTGACCGATGTTTTTCACCCATTTTAGAGCAGCGCACACATAGTCGGTTTCTTATTGTGTCATTTGAATGCTGTTTTATGAAAGCATTGTCTAGTGATCATTTCAGAACATCAGAAAATGCATCAAAAGACCATTTTTGACATCTGAGAGTTTACCTATTAGAATTATTTGAAGTAATGAGAGTAGTGATTGCATGTGCAAAAGAAAACCATTGCTATGCAGTTTCTAAGGTGTTCTGAAGAGGTTTTATTGCATAGTTATTACAGTTTATTACAGTAGGTACAGTTAAAGACATTAAACAGTGCTTAGAGCTCTTGTGTATTTAGTAGCAACAACATTTTGGGAAAGAAACAGTTTTTGTAGTCATGGTGGCTGGTTAGCTGCTGGTTTGTGGAGGTGAGTTGGAGGTTTCTGGGCTGTTTGGGGCACCATATCTCATGATTTCCAGGTTGGCTTCTTGCAGGGACTCGGTCGAGCGTCTCTCCCCTGAGAAACATCACGCGGACGGGACAGCAGTGTGATGTGTGTCCTTTCTCAGAGAAAGACACCATTAAAGGGGTCTTTTAACTGACCTCAGACAATCGAAGTGTGTGTTCACAAGAAATATTACACCTCTGAGTGTACCGAATGTGGCGAGAGACCTCATAAAACAGCAGAGAAAGACAGGTACATTCACACATACACACTCCTGCTTTTAAAGGGCTTGTGCTTGACATTTTATTTCATGAAACATAAATATGTTTTAATAGCTTTATTTTTTGTGTTAGTTTCAGTTAACGATAATAGCATGCTCTGAAGTTCACTTGAAATGTTGGTCAAGGTTTCTTCTTTCATGATCATTTCTACCTGATTTTGCTGTTTTTGCATCTGTTCCTTTAAGACTTCTATGTGTAAATGACCTCTGTTTTGATATGGCTATTCTAGCATTCATTGTGCATCACTTAATAGGCGTTGATATATAAATCCAGGTGGTCAAATGTTCAAATCAACATGAAGTGGCATTCATAGCCTGATTTACTTGCGTAATATGGAATATTTACAAATGAAAAAGGGGGGACAACGGTTTTTATATGGGGAAAAAAGCTAGGTTGGGTCTGTGAAGATCATTTATTACAGCTTGTCAAATTTGCCCCTATTTGGGTGTGAGTAAAAACACCGTTTTGTGTGTGTCCCTTTAAATGCAAATGAGCTGCTGCTCCCGGCCCCCTTTCCAGAAGAGGGCGGAGCTTTAACAGCTCGTGCTTCGGTTGCTCAACAACAACAAAGCTGGAGAATCTCACGCAGCCTAAATGAGGATTGTCAGTAACGGTGTTCAGCCTTACATTGTTCAAACCGGAGTCGACACTGATGGAGAGACTCAGGAAGAAGTTACAACTTTTAGACGTTTCTGAATGGTTAGTGGATAAATTTATGTAGTTGCTGTGGAGTTGATTCAACTCATCCACTAGCATGTGTCATCATG